>JAQSUU010000167.1:1200000-2400000 GCA_038087645.1 Saccharum hybrid cultivar R570
TCAACAAATGAAGACTATTACAAAGAATTTGGTGAATTGATGTCAAAAGAGTTCGAGATGTCAATGATTGGTGAGCTAACATTCTTCCTTGGGTTTCAAGTCAAGCAAATGAGAGAAGGGATTTTTATCTCTCAAGAAAAGTATATCAAGGATCTTCTCAAAAGATTCAAGATGGAAGAATGTAAGCCAATCAAGACCCCAATGCCAACTAATGGACATCTCGACCTAGATGAGGGAGGTAAACCAATCGATCAAACTCTTTACCGTTCTATGATTGGTAGCTTGTTGTACCTTACCGCATCTAGGCCTGACATCATATTTAGTGTGTGCATGTGTGCCCGCTTTCAAGCGTGCCCTAAAGAACCTCACCTAAGTGCCGTAAAAAGAATCCTAAGATATCTCAAGTATACCCCAAGCATTGGACTTTGATACCCCAAAGGAGCTAGATTCCAACTAGTTGGCTACTCCGATTCGGATTATGCCGGTTGCAAAATTGATAGAAAAAGCACATCCGGAGGATGCCATTTGCTTGGGAGATCCTTAGTATCTTGGTCATCTAAAAAGCAAAATAGTGTGGCTTTGTCCACCACCGAGGCGGAATACATTGCCGCGGGGGCTTGTTGTGTACAAATCTTATACGTGAAACAAACCCTCCTAGACTATGGAGTTGTTCTTGAAAAGGTGCCGCTTTTATGTGACAATGAAAGTGCGGTTAAAATTGCAAATAATCCGGTACAACACTCTCGCACCAAGCACATTGATATCCGCCACCACTTTCTAAGAGATCATGTTGCTAAAAATGATATATCACTAGAAGGTGTAAGAAGTGAAAATCAATTAGCGGATATCTTCACTAAACCTTTAGATGAGGCTACCTTTTGTAGATTGAGAAGTGAACTAAATATGCTTGATTCTAGTAACTTTAAAAGATGAGCTTGTGTTGTCCCTTGTATTGCATTGTATTTTATGCCATGTTTATTTTCCCGCAATGCATCTAGGCCTTGTCTAACACGGTTACGATAACCCTCCTTTGGAGGAGTGAAAAAGCCTAACCTTGGATCAAACTTGACAAGCAACCTAGCCTTCAATTCTTGTTTTGCATTGTATATGCATGGTTGTTGCTTTGTCGTTTCTTTTCGGTTTAGCTTTGAGTAACCTCTGTGTTCGTCCATGAATAGAGACAGCATTTGAAGCTCCCAAGGGTTCATAAACTCTATTGCATGGCCATACGTTGCTCCTCGGGTGTTTATTGAATATTTTCTTAAAAATAATACTAGCCTAAGGCAAAATGTTTTGAAAATTTTGAGGGTTTGAGTGAGGTCACTCATATCAGGTTCCAATTGGTGTTTATTTGAGTCTCTTTGAATTAGAACTTGATTGGGAGAAGTCGCGTCGAAAAACGGTTTGAAAAAGAGCTTTTTACAGCGACCGGACGCTGGACCGGACGCTGCATCGTACGCGGTTCTGCTTCACCACCGCGTCCGGTCTTGGCGTCCACCAGCGCGTCCGGTCATTCTCGAAGTTTTTCTTTGAAACCTCTAACCGGACGCTGCACCGGACGCGCCCCTATCGACCACCGCGTCCGGTCCCGGTAACCACCACCATGTCCGGTCATCCATCTCAGTTTTCCGGGCAAATCAAAATCGGACGCTGTCAGCGTCTGATCGTGGATAATCAGACGCGTCCGGTCATTCCAGGAGCTTACTGGAATGTGACCGGACGCTGTCTCCACCGCGTCCGGTCATTCGACCACCGCGTCCGGTCATCACGCATAAAGCGGATCTCACCCTTTTAACCGTATGGTTGGATATCGATTTGTTTTCTTTAGTCCTCACCATTTTCGTCGAGATCCCGAGCGCTGCCGCGCCATTGTTGCCGCCACCACGACCTTCTCCTCCGCAGCTGCCGCGCCCTCACCTCCGCCGCAGCCGCTGCCGCGTCCTCGCTCCCGCGCCTGCGCCCTGCGCCCGCGTCACCTCCGCCGCAGCCGCTGCCATGTCCTCGCTCCCGCGCCTACTCCCTACGCCCGCGCCACCGCCGCCGCAGCCGCGCTCTGTGCCCGCGCCTGCTTGCTCCTCGCCGGAGTTACGCTGCTGCAACAACGCCGCCAGAGGCCTCCACCGTGCCCCAGCTTCCTCGGGAACCCTCTGTCGAGCACGCTCTTCAAAGACCATCGCAAGGCTCTCCACAAACCCTAACCCTATATCGCAAGGCTCTCCAAAAGCCTAAACCCTAGGTCGCTAGGTTTTCATCTTCGAATCCTCGCAATCGTCTCCGTCTCCGCAAGGTGACATCTTCTCCTTGGATTAGGGTTTACCGTCGATTTTCTGGTGAATTACTAATTCAATTGTCGTTCGACCGTCGATTGTATTCCAGGGTTTTGGTCGCCATTTTCGGGTAACCCTAATACGTTGAGATCGTCTTCCGGTCATCGGATCAGCGCTTGTCGAGGTAGTTATCGCGGTCATCTCATATCTTACCTCACCTGCTTGCTCTTACTAGGATCTTGCTTATTTTTTAGATATATATGTTGCTTATAGTAGATCCATCTATTCTATCATTTTAGTTGTCCTGTCAGTGCTGAGTAGTTCAGATGATCAGTTGTGAATCCGAGGCCAAGCCTACGGATACGGATTGAGGCCAAGCCTCACAAGGTTCAGTACATCATCTGTCTTTTCAGTTGTGTCAGTACATCCTCTTGTCAGTATGGTTCGATGCAAGAACACTGGTGGGGCACCCAGTGACAGAGATGACAGTCCCCCTAGGAGGTCAGAGGTAGCTCGTGGGAAGCGAGTTAAGATTGCTGCCAAGAAAAGAAAGAGAAATCTTACAGAGACAGAGATAGCTCAGGCAGTGGCAGATGCAGCTGATGCAGCAGAAAGGGGTGGCAGGAGCAGTGGTATTCGCATTGGAGAAAGTCGCTTTCATCTTGAAGGTCGACAACTTGGCACAGAAGCCACAGAAGAGACAGTAGAGGCTACAGAGGAGATAGTGGATGCCCCTGCAGAGCAGCCTTTAGAGGATCCACAGGAGACTGAGGAGCAGACAGCACAGACTCCACAGCGTCGTCGCTCAGGACGTACGCGTGCTCAGGTCACTCCCAGGCCAGAGGGACAGCGTCGTGGAGGCCGTCCACCTCCCAGGGCTAGAGGTCACCCCCCAGTTGAGCACTTTGACCTCAGGGGTGCTACAGCCAGACAGGTTTAGGCCCTCAGGTTTGTTGAGGTCACTCGGTGGTTCCCACCCCAGCAGGATCCCCAGGCGTCAGAGGGCTTCTACACACCTCTGCACGAGGATTTCTACAGGGCCTATGTCGACAGTGGGATAGCTTTCAGACCACAGAGAGTCTATCGACTAGAGGCACTAGTTGAGGTGGTTAGTGAGCAGCTCCGTCCACATCTGTCTTTTCTGCCTGGTCTATCAGATCTACTTGGACGGACTAGAGCATACTGCAGAACCTGGGTCAGAGAGTTTTACTCGTCACTATGGATCGACCCTGCATATCAGTTCATCCACTTTGCCTTCAGAGGTCATGGCCGCATGTTATACAGCACCAGGGTACGGGAGATTCTCAGACTCCCTGCTTCAGAGATCAAGATCCATCAGCTGTGCTTCGGACAGACTGCTTCTCCGAGACGCCCTCACGGTGGGACAGTGCCTCCTACTGATTTGATTCGACCATGCTTCCGTGAGCCTTTTGGCAAAGGGTCTCGACGCACGCCAGCCAGCTTGACACCCATAGCGAGAGTGCTGAATGCTATAGTGAGGAGGACACTTCTTCCTAGACTTGGATACAGAGAGGGTCTCACTCGCATGCAGCTATGGGTGATACATCACCTCGTCTCACAGACTCCGTTCGACCTTTGGGATCTGATGCTGTGTGAGATGGAGGATACCTTGGCAGAGGGGTTCAAGGGACACAAGCAGCTCCCATATGCACACTGGATCTGCTTCATCATCAGGACAGTCTGTGAGTTGCCTATAGAGATTAGAGCTGAAATCTCTGATACCACCATAGCATTCCCAGAATATGACATCCGCCAGCTGTGGGCATCAGTAACTAGAGAGCAGGCACCTGGCCCAGGACAGAGACAGAGGCCAGAGGTATCAGAGACAACCGCTGAGCAGGACGAGACCATTGAGGGTCTTACAGAGGCAGAGCTTGCAGACTTAGATGCTCAGCCGGCTGATCAAGCCGAGGATGTGGCCACTGACAGCACAGATGAAGACTACCAACCCATCCCCCGGTATCGCTCTTCTCGGCCTCACGATCACGAGGCCGGTGGCTCTGGCTTAGCCTCCCGCTCAGATCCAGCCATGGTGGCCATTCTTGAGAGGTTGACCTAGGCCTAGGAGCGACAGGAGATACTGATGCAGCGACAGGCACAGGACTCAGCTGCAGCGTTTGCACAGATTCAGGCTCATCAGGACGAGCTTCAAAGGCAGCAGCTCAAGTTTCAGTGTCAGCAGTTTGAGATGCAAAAGCAGCAGGCAGCCACTCAGTAGTAGTATTTAGAGCTTCTGCGCCACCTTGTTACTGTGGGAGTTCCGCCACCACCGTCTGTCCTGACTCCAGCTTTACAGTCCAGTGGACCTCAGAGTCAGAGGCAGTCGAGTTTTCAGTACACCTCCCCTCAGCAGCAGATACCACAGACATTTCAGTCTCTGAGCTTCACGCCTATTCAGACAGGTTTTACTCCACCAGCTCAGCCGAGACCACACCTCCTCTTAGGCCCGGCATTCCCTGATTTTAGTGCTACATACAGTGAGCTGACTGGACAGCCGACACCGTCCCATTCGACTTTTGTGACTATCTCAGACATGTCAGCTTCAGAGACTGCTGCGTTTCTAGTGACAGGGGCTGCTACCACAGATACTTTGCCTTCTTCAGTTGCATCTATAGATCCTCCCACTCTAGGGGTCCTTCAGGCTCAGGCGACAGTGACCGATCCGATAGTTGCTTCTACACCTTCAGTCACTACACCTCATCTATAGACCCAGACTACTTCACTGCCACGTTCAGCTTCAGAGGGTCAGCCTGACAGTTCAGAGTCTGAGGAGGATGCTACGCAGTTTGTGATCACTCCGCGCTCCTCGGCACCAGACACGACATCTTCTGTTCCCCTGTCAGATCCCTAGATTAGTTTTTGGCGGTTGATGCCAAAGGGGGAGAGAAAGCATAGATTCAGGGGGAGTGGTGTTAGAGGGTTTTGTTTTTCGTGTGTGCTACTTTCATGCATCATGTTTACTTTTTCTCGCCCTTCATTGTGTGACAATGAGTTTGTGAGACTATGTTTTGTTTTATGTCACTAAATGATGTTTAGCTCATAAGGTTATGCTTCCGTGCCTTACTCCAATTTCATATAAGCTATATTTTTATGTGTACTAACTCTTCATGTCTTATCTTATAAGTACACTCAGTTGGCTTGAAACACATAAGCATTGACTAACCCCTTGTGCTGACAGCTTTATGCTTATGTGAACCAAGCATGATCGAAAACCTCAACTCATATCTTCTGAATCTAAGTGTTGTCATCAATCACCAAAAAGGGGGAGATTGAAAGCATCTAGGCCCCGGTGTTGGTTTCAGCAATTGATGACAACGCTTAATTACCATGACTAACGTGTGTTTTGCAGAAACGTTGATAAGTTAGGTCATGGAGATGATAACTGCTTTGAGCAATATGGTATTCATGTCCCTTGATGGAAATCGTTTCGGTTTTCAAAGGATCAACGATAAGATTAAGGACGGTTAGTTCCGGATGTCAAGATGTTGAGATACATCTGGAATAGTCGTTAGGATCTTTGTTTCTTCCTTTGACCGTACTATAAAGAGGAGCATGAGCAAGTAGCTTGACCTAGGTGAGTCTTGTGTTTAAGTGTGGTGCATACTTGTCAAACTTAGCACTAGGTAGCTCGAGAAAAGCTCAGAGTTCAGTCGGAAGCAACTTGGTTCAAGTTGCATCGCGTTTAGAAGACGTTTGAGCCGTTTACCTATGACCGGACATGGTCCTGGTCATGACCGGACGCGTCCGGTCAGTACTAATACTTCACTGCGGTTTCAACTGATCGACCGGACGCGGTCCTTGAGAGGACCGGACGCGGTGGTCAGTTTGACACGTGTTTCAGAGGGTAAACAGCGTAATCGGATACGACTGTGAAATGATCGGCGCATCTGGTCATGTTCCAGTAAGGTCCCGTGGTGACCTGACGCATCCGGTCACCTATGATCGGACGCGGTCGTGCGTCAGGTCAGTTTTCCAGTAAGCTCTTGCATGATCGGACGCGTCCGATCATCCCTGATCGGCGCGTCCGGTCATCTCAGACCGGCGCGTCCGATCATCACAGATCGACGCGTCCAGTCACTCAGCTCAGTTTTCAGTTTTCGACCATTACACCTGACCGGCGCGTCCGGTCATGTCGACAGGCATGTCCGGTCAGTGCACGTCTGGCTGTTTCGAAGGGTAACAGTTGGATTTGTTTGAGGGGTGTATAAATACATCCCCTCCACCTCTTTTAGAGGTCTCTTGCTTATTTGTTCAGCTGAGAAACACCATTGAAGTGCAAGAGAGTGCAAGAGCCCTAGTGAGGATAGAGATTTGTGAATCAAAGTTTGAGAATCCTCTCTAGTGACAAGAGTGTAGCAAGTGTGCATCCATCTTCTCATTAGGCTTATTGAGGTCAAGTGAGAGTTCTAGCTTGTTACTCTTGGTGATCGCCATCACCTAGACGGTTTGGTGGTGATTGGGAGTTTGGTGATCATCCGACGAGATTGTGGGTGATCCAACTTAAGTTGTGAGCGGTTTTGGGTGATTCGCCGCAACAGAGTGTCAAAGAATCAACCCATAGAGAGCACTTGATCCTTGCGCGGATCAAGGGGGAGCTACACCCTTGCGCGGGTGCTCCAACGAGGACTAGTGGGGAGTGGCGACTCTCCGATACCTCGGCAAAACATTGCCGTGTTCCTAACCCTTACTTTCAAGCATTTACTTTCGAGCATTACTTTCATTGCTTGTTTACCTTCCTAGAATTGCCATGCTAGTCTAGGATTGGAACTTAGGGTGCAAAACTTTTATCGGTAGAATCACAAGGAACACTAGTAGGCACTAGGGGTGAAGTTTGGCTTGTAGAATTTAATTCTTGCAATTATTTTTTAGAAAAGCCCAATTCACCCCCCTCTTGGGCATCTTGATCCTTTCAGGACGTGTCTGTTGCTGAGGAAGTCGACCGTTGAATTTTGGTTGCTGGGACACGTGGCACGCGTAGGAGCGACGGACGCTACTGTGCAGCGTTTGTCGCTCCCGAAAATCGTCCAGTGAAGTTGATAACGGCTAGCTCTTGAGTGAAACATTATAAATAAGAGGTGGCCGGCCCTTGGGGTTCACTCTTGCACATTTGAGATATTAAGGCACACTTTGAGCTAGAGAACTTCCCCTCTACTCATCTCCTTGCTTGGTTGCATACTCTAGAGAGATTGAGTGAGATTCAAGTGCATTGCATTGAGAGTTGCATCTAGTGGCACTTGATCTTCATGTTTGCTATGGATTGCTTGTTACTCTTGGGTGTTTTTCGACACCCTAGACGGCTTGGAGCAGCGGTGGTGTTGAGCTCGACCTTGAAGATTATTTCGAGCCTCACCAAGTTGATTGTGAGGGGTTCTTAAGCCTTCCCCGCGGGAGTTCGTGAATTGGCTACTCTAATGGAGCTCGTGGCTTGGAGGATCTCCATCTTGTGAGTGGATGTGCGGTACCCGCTGAGGGTTCAACTCTTGATAGTTGATTAGCTCGTGATCCATCAAGTGGGTGCATCGTCACAACGAGGAGTAGCTTGCCGGAAAGCAAGTAAACCTCGGTAAAAAATCTTGTGTCATCTCTTTGCCAAGGATTTCTCTTGTGATTGCTCATTGTGATTGATTCTTCGAATGCATTGTTTCACTACATCGTTGGTATAAGAATCAAGTCACTTTCTCTTTACTTTCTTGTACTAGTCCTTATGTAGTTTGCTTAGTATAGCCTTTATCACATATGAGTAAGTAGCTTAGTAACTTAGCATTATTGGTGTGTATTAGAAATCATAGCCTTGCTTCACTAAAATTGTATAGGTGGCTTGCATAGTGTAGTTGAGCTAGTGCTAGAATTAGCTTAGCCATCTTTTATACTAACGTGGTTGTTTAGTGAAGCTTGTAGATTTTTAAATAGGCTATTCACCCCCTCTAGCCATTTGGACTTACAGAGGCCTGATTCCCAAATTCAAAAAGGGGCCTGATTCCTAAGAGCAAGTTTTTTGGAGGCCAAATTCTTAATTCTCTCAAGAGAAAAACACCGTTCGTTCGCTGAAAAAGTACGCTTGAAAAGACAAGTGAACAGGGCAAATGGCTTCTCAGGCCTGTGCAACGGACCGGCCCAATAGACCTGCGCTTCTATTAATAAACAACCATTGTACACCAATTCTCCAATCCTCGTCGCGACATTCTTCACCCCCGCACCATGCCCTCGACCGCTGCGGTAGATTCCACGCGTCGCCAGCCGATCACCGCGACGTTCTCTAGCGCGGGGGCGCCTCACCGCGGGCACGACACCAGCCTGTCACGACCTTCTACAGTAGCGGGGGGGCACCTCATCGCAGGAGGCCGCACCCACCTGACCGCCATTGCTGCCTCCCCCATTGGGCCCTCGCTGTCTATCCTGTGTCGTAGCGGATTCCGGTGTGGTCCGCGATGACCGCTGCAGCGCGCCCAGGCGCCTACTTGGCGCCATCCTTCCTCTCTCCACCTCGTCAGAGCCGCCCGCCTGCCGCCATCCTCGCTCTCCATTGCACTTGAGCGCCGCTTGCTAGCTACCACAGTTATCCCACAAGGTAGGTCGTGGTTGCCGGCGATGTCGTGTTCTAAGTGTTTTAGATGTATGTATTCAAGTGTTTCATCTGGATGCTGTGTATGCTGCAATGGTTATATACGTATCTTGCAAGCGTATGTTTCATGTTGGTAGCCTATATTTCATGTGTTTCAAACGTATGTTTTAAGTGTTTCATCTGGATGTTACAGAAGTATACTTTATGAAACTACATTTTGAGATAAATCTACTTACATCACTTTTATATTTTCAAACTTAACCCAAAAGAATTTTTTTTGTAGTCAAAGTTTAAAATGTTTGACTTAAGACAACATCAAAACGACATTCTTTAGGGATCCGGAGAGAGTATGTTGCAAGTGTTTTTATATGGATATTACAAAAAATAGATTGGGATGTTACACATGTTGCAATGGAACCCGCCTGCACGCCTGTTGCTACTGGTGGGGCGCCACCATGGGTCACCTGCGGGGGCTTGAGGCCGATAGATGCCTCTGCGACGTGCATCCACAGGCGGGGTAGGTGACTAGGACCCACGTAGAGCGAGCACGATGGTAAGGGCAGGAAGCAGCGTAGGGTCCGCGTGGTGGGGCGCGCAAAAACAGGAGGGCGCCGGCTCTCTTACGTGCGCGGCAGCATCCAGGCGCTAGCAAGTCCGTCGATAATCTTTGTACCTACTTTTGGTTTGGTACTTCTTTTGCTATGCTCCTTGTTGACAAGTTTATCTTTAATTTATTGTCCGGTCTGCTCAAATTTCCAATATATGTATAGATTATGTGAGACACCATTTTCCCTTAAATGCTCCCTCTGGTCTAAAAGATAATTCTAGATTTACATTAAAAAAATGGAAGTACAGAATTTTCCTCATGAAAAAATGCTACCAAAATATGTTTTTTTTTAATGAACTGAACCATTTTTAGAGAAATTACTAGTCAAATTATCAACTTTCACAGAAATCGCTAGTCAAATTATGAGCTTTGATACTGCATGTCCTTGACTATTTTTTAGATAATGATTCCTAGACTATTTACATATTGTAATCAAATCAACACTTCTTTCATAGATCTTACTAGCAGTCAAAATGTCATATTGGATGTTGTAACTTCTGCTGATGTCCTATACAGCTTACATTTTGCAATTCACTACTTGCTGCAGGTAAATTGTCGCTAGAAGTTCAAATTCTTGCCAATTTGATTAATCGAAGTAGATGTTCACCTGCACTTTCACGCTCACAAATACCGTAGGCTCAGAGACCGGCATCCTCACAAAACGGTTCTAGCTCCTAAAAAATATTCTATATTGGGAGCCGTTTTTTCTCTTCCAAAATTGAACTAGGAACCTATGAAATCAATATTTCTGATTTCACTAATTCCGGTTCTTTTAGAGGAGCCAGAGCCATAACGAACTCACCAATTCGCTTGAACTTATTAGTCATGCTATAGTATTTTTCTCTAACAACAAATCAGTGAATAATACTTTTTAGCCTGACTTTTCAGCAAAACGAACATGGCCGTATTTCCCCACAAGATTAGAGTCATTTATGGTGCGGCTCCTGTTCAGTCTACAGCGTCACTGGAGCCGGAGTCTCCAATCACATATTTACCTCGGAACATAAAAAACGGCTCCAAATCCTCTTTCGCATGGCCAAAAGCGCTCCTCCGTCCGAGCATATTCAGTGTTCGCTTGTTTTATAAGCTGTACTTTTTTTTAGCGAACGAACAGTGTTTTTCTCTCACAACAAATCAGCGAATAGTACTTTCAGCCATGAGCCGAGCAAACAGAGCCGGCCAGGACCGCATCAAATAGCTTCTAATAAGTGGGCCGTATGTAGACACCCTATAATCCTGGTTCAGAATCCTGCGGTCCCATGTACCGATATACGTACTTAATTAGCGGAATCTATATAGCTTCACCTGCTCACTTCGGAACCTGCAGCACCGTTAATTTCCAATTTGAACCTGTCAGTACCGTGACTATTGACCATAGAATACTGAAAATTATGCTGGGATACAACGCAGTAATAGCCAGTGTGAACTCAAGAAACCTTTACAAGGAACAAAACAACGGCATGCTTTAGCAACTTGTAGGCTGCCAAGTCAACTGTAAAATGCCGTTGAGACAGAAAACTGAGCAGGTGTATCACGGTGTCGGCGTCGCGACAAATAAAGCGAATAAATGGCGGCCTGCTCAACCACACTAACGAACAGAGAATCAATCGCCAATGGACCACGCCACTGCCCGCCGTAGCCGACAGAACCCATTCGCCCTCACCTCTACCTTTTATTCCCCCATTATATCTGTGTTGGCTCTTCTGCCTTTGCACTAGACACATGCCGATCTGATGCTACTCTAGGATGACAATTCATCCAGGATTAGATCATCCATATACAACAAAGAAGTTGAGAAACTCATAGCGAGGAAAATGACAGATCATTCAGAATCAAAACCTTCTTGCAGGAAGCTGCCAGAAACAATTCCCCGATCAGCACGACTGACAATGAAAACAAGGATTTGTTTCCATGACAGGGGATATGTGATTGGAATTGGCAAGGGGAACGATAATTGAGTCGATCATTACCATAGCACAATATAATTTTCCATTAATAACATTTACAGAATTACACTGACTGACAACAGGGGATATGGAACACTTACAGGCGCACTACAACATTTAACGTTGGAGAAAGTAATACAGTAGCAAGGATTGAATTCCTTCAATAGCTTAACAATACACCAACCCTTTCCCTCTCACTACTTAGGCAAAAACAGATTTTGCATTAAAACAGGCGACAAAGGCTGGCTGCACGAACATATCACCTCTCCTCATGCAACACATTGGCGCCAGCTCATGTTTGGCTTTCCAATAATGGTCAGATTCTACACCTTGAATGTGAGGAACATGCAGGTTGCCTTCGGCACAACGAAGCATCAGAAGAGCAAGGTTTAGACACCATAGAGCCTTCGCCTATGGTCCGGTAGTGGGCAATAAAGTGAGCCCAAGATGCCGCCTAGCATGGTCTGGGATCAACCTGTTGATGAGCTCTGGGGAGGCATTTGCTAGCTGCAAATTAATAGGCAAATATGTCGGTATCTCACTTATAGACAGACATTTATGTTCAGCTGTTTTGTGACGGACATTTGTTGCATGCTGAAATGACCATTTCAGTCAAACGCAACTACAGTTCCCCACATGCTTTGCCTAGTTTGTTAATAGTAAAGCACATGCAAAGCATTAATGTGTATATCAGTCTTGAAACTACTTACTTCCTGTTTAAAGTTGAACAGTGGAGGAAATGGCCGTCCATTTGGCAACCTCGCATGTGGTTCTCGCAACTCATCAAAGAATGGATGTGCACATGCTTCAAGCTGCGAGAGTTACTAAAATTAGCAATAAAATCAACACAATGAAGGAAAGCAGGAGTGGTTAGGCTAGGCATCTCAGACTTGATGGTTGATGCATTACAACATTGTCCTCTTAAAAAAGACACTCTAAATGCTGTTATCTTTTCAAGTCCAGTAATTTCACTTCCAAGGAGAGGAAATTTTGCATGGTACGAATTACAGTGCAGAACTGAAATCCAGCTGAGTAGTACAAGCATCCGACTCTGTAAAGGCTAACAGTCTCCTGACTTCTTGAGTCTTGACAAAGGTAATCCAGATAAGGCAATCAAAGACCTCCATGGTTCCATTTTAACACTTGGCACAGATTCCAAGAGGTGAAAAGCTTACAGAGAAGTCCATTTTGGATGGTATAAAGTGAAGCATTGTCTTGCCACGGAGGATATCAGGTAAAGGCTTGTACACCATTTATGAGAATAGAAAGGAAAAGGATATGGCGCCATCATATCCAATCATCGGTACTAGTTTTTTTTATATAGAATGAATCATCAGTACTAGCTTTATACACGCAAACTGAGATGGTTGAAACATTTAACAGCTAGAATAGAAAGCGATGGGTCGACATGACCAACCAACTAGGAAGAAACAATTAATGTCATAACTAAGCTTTGCAATCATTGATAGGTAGATGGCTTCTTTAGTTGACTAGAATCAGTCAAATAGGCAGAAAAACTCACAGCAGTGCATCGTAGATTTGGTGAATACTGGAGCAAACGTGAAGCGAGATCTATAGCTTCTGGAGGCATCCGCTTGTGGAAAATCTGCAGCAGTAAAGGTATTTTAGTTTAAGTTACATATCATTCAATGAAATAACGTGATAAATAAATTTCACATACCTTGTGCCATGGGTGAGCTTTGATCTGAGGAAATCTAAACTCGGTGTAGTTCGGATTCATACATCGGATTTCCTCACGTGTTGGAGTACCAAGAACCTGTCAGCAAAGCAAATCCATTCAATACATGGAAATAGAAAAATACTAGTTAGAACATTTCTTTAGAACTAATATAGTGCAGTCTGCAGAACAACCAAGTACCTTTATTATCTCAACAAGCTGATCCACAGCACTTTCACCAGGGAAGAGAGGCTGGTAAAATCATTTTAACAAAAATGTGTTTAGTTCTAGCTTTGCTGCCCAGATGGATACATACCACAGGAATTCTGTGGGAAAAGCAGAGAAGAAAAACTAACCTGGCCAAGAAGCAGCTCAGCAAGAACACATCCAGCTGACCAAATATCAATTGATGTTGTGTACTCGGTTGCCCCAAATATGAGCTCTGGAGCACGGTAATAACGTGAGCATATATATGATATGTTTGCTTCACCTTTGACCTGATCAAATTGTGAATTAAAATAGGATTAAAATGAGTAAAATATATATTCTATAAATTCAGAAACTTGAAAAGCAACAAAACTACGTTAAACGAATAGGCCCGCATTAAAGAAGCAGCAAAAGAGGAGACAGGCCTGGTGGAACACTGGATTCTTCTCTCATCCCTTTTGTGCCACTGAAGCACATACTTAAATTTGAGTTCACAGATCCTCGGAGAGAGGAATTTCATCTATTCAGTGGAGTGTAAGGATTTTTTTCCATAGAAACTTTTATAATAACAAAAAGAAGCTACTTCATCACTAAAAACGATGTATGCAAATCAAACTGCACTATTATGCCTTCTTTACAACAATAAAGAAACGATATGGTATTAGTTGTAGAAAAGCTACAGGACTGCATCAACTTACCAACATTTTGGCACTCCCAAAATCACATATCTTCACTTGGTGAGTCAGCGGATCAACCTATAATGAATGAAGTGGCTATCAGATTCAGATTAATTAAGAATTAAGACATTGTGAAACCAAATTTAAAAAATATGGACAGGCCATACCAAAAGATTCTGTGGTTTCACATCCCTGTGGCAAACTCCAGGTACTGTGTGAATATAGGCTAAACCTCGAAATATCTGCATAAAAGGACCACGAAAAAAAAATCAAAATCACATCCAATCTACTGTAAATATAACAATAAGAGTAGCAGAAGTTTCCAAAAGAGTATAAATGACTTCTTACCTGGTAGGTATATAATTTAACATAAATAAGTGGCATCCTCTGGTTCATATTGCTGTAATGCTTCAACACACGATATAGTGACTCAGGAACAAACTCCATCACTAAGTTAAGAAAAAGTTCATCTCTGCTTGTGGTAGAGAAGAAGCAATGCTTCAAGGAAACAACATTGCAGTGATCCATGGATCGCATGATCTGCAGCTCCCTGTTCTTGTAGCGCTTGTCCTGCAAAACCTTCTTAATCGCAACAGTCTCACCAGTCTCCAGACATTTTGCCTAAATGTACACGCAGACAATACAATCAGGGTAATGGGTAACTAAAAACAAACAAAAAGACTTAGGAAGGTTTATAGCAAAGCAACCATCCTTTACCTGGAAGACGATTCCAAATGATCCAGTTCCCACAACTCTCTCTGCCATGTAGCTGATAGTCTAAGAAGCAGAAAAGCACCCAACCCAAGTTAGGAAAGAAAGCTGTATGCATGAGTCAATAATGTCATGAGACTTTTGGTCCCCTGAAAATTACCCTTTTAGGCTCTCCATTCTTCCCTCCAATGGTTGTCGAGATTATATGACCCGTGACTGGATCACTTCCTTCAATCATAGAACCAGCATGCTGCCATAAAGTAAAATCCATAAGAAAAGGTGGCTGCACATAGCCGACAGCACAAGGTAGTAGAATTGGGGAATCACAGCCACCCAACTATTGCTAATTCACAAAAACTAGGCTTGCTAGAAATGGAAACTCAACAATTCAGGAAATCCTTGTCCACAAACAGAACTGAAATCGCCACAGGACAAACATACATCGCAAACCTGCTAATCACACCATGGCTTAGACAGGAGAGTGAGATTAACTGTCATAATCATCTAAAAAGGAATTACCTAGTTTAATTCCCCCATTTGGAACACAGTCATGATCACCTAGTACACCAGTATGCAAAGGCGCCCCAAGCCGGCATGCTAAAGCCAAGCGGTCTGGCGAAAACAAGGGGCGAGAAGATTGCATAGCGCGCACGCAAGGAGCAGGAAGGCAGCGCATCTCCTCCCCGGCAAGCAACGCTCCTCCTCCTCCCCACAAGAGAAATCGCGCGGGAGGGGCACGCAGCTAGACCTAGCCTCGCCTCGCCGCGCGCGGCGCAGATCTACGGACGGATCGAACGAGGGAACCACCAAATACGACGCGGGGTAAACGAAACGCGTGGGGGGCGGCGGAGCGGAGAGATCCGGGAGGCCTGCGCGACCGCTCCGGGCCGCCAGAACCACACGCCAGCGGGGGCGGACAGGTAAAAAAAAACCCGCTCACCTTGGCGTCGGCGGGGGCGTGTGCTGCGGCTGCCGCGGCGGCGGGGAGCGGCTGGTCCACCTGCATCGGGTCCGCGGCGCCGGCGGCGTGGGCCCCACCCGGCGGCAGCGCGGCCATGTGGTGGCCAGGTGGGTGGGGCTGCGGGGCGGAGACGACGCGGAAGGACCTCTTCTCTCCCGTGTCCTGTAATCCTGTTGCTCTCTCTCTCTCTCGGTCTCTCCTCGGTGAGGAGGTTGGGGAGGCGGCTGGGCAGTGGGCAGGCTAGGGAGGCAGCGCCATGACACCCGCCCCGAGCCTCTTTTTTTCGCCTTGTTTTTTTTAATTATTCCCGTGCTCCGCCACCCACTACGCTGCTACGAGAATGAGGAGCTTTTTGGCAAGGACCGGAGAATTTCGAGAATACCGTACCGGGCCTCGTGAGGAGCTTTTTGGCAAGGACTGGAGAATTTCGAGAATACCGTACCGGGCCTCGTTTAGGACCGTTTGGTTCGGAGGAGTTAAAATTTAACTCCCATTATATATATATATATATGTTCCCTCAAATGCATAGAGTACTAAATGTAGACTAATTGTATGTATGTCGGCACAGATTATGAGTAATTTATGAGACGAATTTATTAAGCCTAATTAGTCCAAGATCGGAAACTTTTTGTCAAATAAGACGAAAGTGCTACAGTGTTTGTTAAACTTTAACATCCAAACTAAACGGGCCTTAGATGCACCCAAAAGTTTATAATTTTTTCACTCTCTCCATCACATCAATTTTTAGCCGTTTACATGGAGTATTAAATTTAGGTAAAAAATAACTAATTACACAGTTTAGTTAGAAATCACAAGATGAATCTTTTGAGCCTAGAATATTTGTCAATTAAGACAAAATTGGTACTATTTATCGGGCTGAATTTTTTTTCAAGGCCCGGTGTCGATAGCGCTGTAAGAGTTTTACACACGGGTCCCTAGATGGTCGTGTTTGTAATTTGAAGGAGTATGGGATGGAACAATGGGATCTTTGGAAGTGGAGGAAGCCGGAGTGGGACATGGTCAATGTGTCAGTCCGGCTGGCACTTGGAATATGCAAAATGGCTTTCCCCTCTCGCTCGCTTCGGCAGGTGGGACCAATATAAGGGCCTGTTTTTATTAGAGGTGTGTTTAACAAACACGGTAGCACTCTCATCTTATTTGACAAAAAAAATTAAATTTGGAGGCTAAATAGATTTGTCTCGTAAATTACTCCTAATATGTGCTGAAATGTATACAATTAGTTTACATTTAGTACTTCATATATTTGCCGTAATATTGATAAAAAAAATTAATCTACGTTTAGTACTTCGTATATTTTGCCGTAAATTACGTCCAATCCAAAAAAAAACTTATCTGACTCTCTCCTCACATGTCCTCTCTCCCGAAGCTTTTCCTCCCGCAGCCTCCGCCGCTCCGACTCCGAGCGAGCGGCGCCCCTACCTCCGCCACCGGTCCTGCCCCGGCAGAGCCACGCTGTTGGCTGCCGTTTGCGCCCCCCACACTCAGGTCGTCGCTTGGACTCACGTACGTTGAGCATGCGCGCCAGGATATAAGAGTTCTAGACTCTTGATACCAAATGTAACACTACTAATGCTATGAGGTCAACTTTAAAACTGAAACTGTATTTGGATACAAATAACTGGGGATTCGGTGGTCGCCGGTGATCTTGAGACACATCTTGCCGCCTATGTCTGACGCTAACCAAGACAAGATGCTCTTTGCTTCTCCCTTCTCTTAAGCATACTCTCTGCTACCGCTTTTTTTTTTAGGAAACACCACACTCTTTATTAATTGAGTTGGTCATACGAATTACAAACGCCCTCAGGCGGAGTAAGCAGCCAGACATGCCTGCCTGGTACAAAAGAGATTAAGCTTCTAGCTAGGTTGTGAGCATCAACATTTGAACTTCTATTTTCATGAGCAAAATCAACAAAATTAAGATCACGAGCCCTAGCCTTCACCTCCTTCACAACTTGGCCATACGGGCCCATACCCGTTTCTTCAAGACTTCTTATGACATTAGCGCTGTCTGAAGCTAACCGGATGGATTGGAGCGTTAGATCAGAAGCCAGCGCTAAACCTTCCCTGCATGCAATCGCCTCAGCTGTTTCAACATCAGTAATACCTTCAAGAACCACACCTGAAGCTCCTAAGAACATCCCCGTCTGATCACGGGCAACAGCGGCCACGGAAGCTCTACCCAAGTTCTTGGAGATTGCTGCATTAACTTTCGTACATCCCGCTGGAGGCGGTAACCACTTCGAATGCCTAGTCTGGACTGACGCCTTCACTGCCCGAGGCGGCTTAGACGCTAGAAGATCAGACACATAGTTATTAACAAAGCTGTGTGTCGATAGCGGACTCTGAAAGATGTTCTCATGTATTGCTTTCCTTCTTGCGTACCAAATAGCCCACATCATCACCACCACTCGAATGAGATCGCCATGGGGCACTGATTTGATCAAAGCGGCCACCCATGCCCTGGCGTCTTCCTCGTGCATCTCACTCAAATGTTCTACAATCTCTTCCTGCTCAAGCGCCCACACACACCGTGCCATATTGCACTCAAGCAAAGCATGACGCCAAGAGTCCTGAGCACCACACAGAACACAGCTATTGTGGTCCGCCATGTTCCGACGATGAAGGACATCTGACGATGGCAAAGAGTACTGAGCCAGGCGCCAAAGAAAAACTCTTATCTTTGAAGGAACCTGGACCTGCTACAAAGAGGACCACTCCTTCTCTGCCTCTCTCATATTTGACCTTCCTACAGCTGTAAGAGAAACAACATATTACTCGATGCAACGGGCCTACTCAAGTATTCCACTCTGGGCCGCCAAGGCAGACGTTGGGCTTCCTTGTCCTCCTGGCTCTTGGGCTCTTCGTGGGTGTCTCCTTGTTAACAGCCCAAACCGTGACACACGACAAGCAATGTAGCTGTGTCTCTCTTCTGCTTGTTGGTGGTGAAGGCATGTGCAGGGCGTCAGCAGTGGACGTTGGCGCGATTGGTGCTCAAGCGGCGGCAGGGGCGAATCCAGGATATCATGTCATTGGGGTAGGACTAAGCAACGGGATCTAACACATGTTGATTCTCTATTTGAAAAAGTAATTTGCAGGTGGATTAAAAAACTTTAATTGAATTGCTGGCAAGTTACCAGGGTCACAAGCGTGTGCTCGTTTGGTCACCAGCACAAGGCGTGCGTTCGACCAACCTAGGTTCGAACCCGGCGCCCCACCGTGTTTCCGTGCGCAGGCATGGAAATGAGGAGCAAAAAGCTTCCCGGTTCAAAAAAAAAGTTACCAGGGTCACCTGACCCGATAGATGCACATAGATTCGCCCTGAGCAGCGGGGCCACCTTTTTTTTTTGAGTCCTCTCATCTACGTACAGCTGTAGTATCTGTTCAGATACAGACACACACCACCACACACACGCACACCTCACACACGCCTTGTATATAAACAAACCTATAACTATACCTAGACCACGAACACAGCTAAGAAGTACTCGAAGATCACCAGACTCCGAGCGTGGCGGGCACGTCACTTGACCATTGTGACACGTCTGCGCGAGAGACTACTTGAAATTAAAACTGGGAAAAAATCCCGACGGGAATCACGAGTTGAGCCGTGCTCGAACTCGTGACCGGTGCTTCCGCAACGGGAGAGCGAACCGATCGAGCTGAGGCTCATTCCCGCAGCGGGGCCACCTGGTCGTGTTGTACAGTACAAGTTCTGTTGGGGGAGATTAGCCAAGAGATCCTCGAGCTAAAGCGAGCCGAGCTGATCGATACTTACCGGTTACCACTGAGTTGAGCTGAATCGAGTTGAAACAACCTCCCGTGCTCTGCTGTCCCACTGCTTCGTTTTGGGTCCTCTGTTCTTTCGAATGAGCACTAGATTATGCACTTTTTATTGCAATTCAGTTAACTCCATAATTTTGGCAATGGATTTGCCATGCCGTGTGAATGATGGTGCTATGCTGCCTCTTCCGATTTGATCAAGGCAATATATATACTAGTAGCAAGTGGTTGTGTACCGCAAGGAGGACGCGAGACCTAATTCCATTCCAGCGTTCGTTCACCGGTTTCTAATTCAGCGAATGATCTGACTGAACTAGCCCACATGTCTCCATCATATATGCTATGCTACTGATGCTGCATTGCATGGCGTGGATTCGCCGCCGGTATTTTTTTGACCATAAACAAAAGAAACTGTAACCACCTTGCATGCACATGCATGTCTCTTCAGACTCCATCTTTCTCTTTTTTCTTTTTTTTACCTTTTTATTTTTTATACAAGTTATTTCATACATGGTTTCGTATTTCTGCTAATATGTTACTACATCTAAGTTCTTGAATATAACTTATACATCTAACTTTACATTTAAGTCATTCCTCCCGGTCCATTTTATCTAGCACACATGCACATTAAGATTCAAACTTTAAAAACCTTGACTAATAATTACGCTAATAATTTTTAACTATTATAATACAAACTTTATATGATTATATTATACTATCCAATGATTCTAAGTTTATAAGCATAAATAATATAATATAAAGTAAATGAATGGTCAAAGTGTAATTTATGAGACCGTGTCATTCTAATTTACGCCAGATAAAATAGACTGGAGGGAGTACATCTAAGTTATACACATAACTTTCATTTTTTTTGAAAGTTACGAAGTGCGCATAACTTTTATGTATAACTTATTAGCACAACTTATATATCACAACTTTTACAATATAACATTTTGCAGAGCAGAACTTATTAACACAAGTTTTTATCAGAATTTTGTTCGGCAGCGTTGACAAGTTGTATGTAATAACTTACATGCATAAATTGTAGAATAATTTATGAACATAAGTTGTGTTTCATAATTTTGTACATAAGTTGTGTTTTCATAACTTTTGTGTTTCTAAGTTTTGGCATAAGCTATAAGTTAATTTATTCTTTTGTGTTTATAAATGTTTGGCATAAGTTATAAGTTAATTTGTTCATAAGTTGTAGTTCATAACTTATATATATAAGTTGTAAGTTATACGTTAATACGCATAAATTGCTACTAGAAAAAAAATTCTTCGAAACATATGTAAGTGGGGTCTAGTTTTATTCGTCTCGTCACATAGAATATACCGGTCCAAACAGAATTGAAAATAAATACACTGTTGAGAAGTTATAGCATTTTGAAATAAATACCTTGCTTTTTTTTTTCCTATAATGATGTGACAACCACACATGCAGGCGCATGCGCTCGGCGCCCCCCCCCCCCCTCCCCACCACCACCCAAAAAAAAAAGGAAATTATACTATGTCAAAATATCGATCGTTCATTTTTAATCCACTGGTCGTTCGCGGATTAGCCTCCTTGGCGCGAGAGGAGCAGGGTGGTGCGTTGCCTCCACGTCATGCTGCTGCCATGACAAAATACACCTACTTTGGACCGTATACGGACACAGTAAACAACTTTGTGCACTGTAATTTACTCTATGTGCTTAACTGATCAGCGATTGACCAACAACGTTAATTTTCTCGATAGGGTGTTTAACCTGTTTTTCATTAAGAGGAAGAAGGCAAAATACCCGAGCTACACAAGCGACCCATAACGTTGGCGAGGGGCTATCGTTGGGGGAGTCATAACAACCCTAACTACTAAAGTTTGAGCTAAAAATTACGTCTTAAACAAGTTGCGCGACGTAACACTGGTGGCACCTTAGGCACGGACGTCACTTCTTGCCTGGAAAGAGGAGGACATTCATCGCCTCCCGCATCGACGACGACAAAGTTAGGGCGAAGGCCGTCTGGACTGGAACTCATCGAAGGACGCCTCATCAGGAAGTTGCGTCTCCACCTCCACGCCAAGCTTCTTGTAACACCCAAAATTTTCATGATTTTGAAATAGTTAAATTTGATTTAATTATGCATTTGTTTGAGCATATTTAATATAGAGAAATAATATTTTATTTGAATATAAAATTCAATATAAGGTTAGGAACATGATGATGCATATATGATGCTGCACTTCTATTTTGTACTGTGTGATTGTTGTCTCTCATCTCTCTATATTCAAAATTCTTTTGAAGTTTTAGAAAATTCAGCTTCAAAAATGGTCAAAGGAAAATGAATATGTTGGCCGCTGGCTTGCTTCCCTGTTCTCGTAAGCCCGCCTGGTGCTTGCACTTTTGCCGATTTTCTTCTAATCTTTTTTCTCCGGCCAATGTTGATTTATTAGCCATCTAAATATTCAATCTATATTTTTCTAGCTTGGTTTCCAATTTGATGCCTATTAAAATGGGCCTGTCTACTCGAAACATGGGCATTTTAAAGGATTTGGTCACCCGGGTGAAGGAAACAATAAAAACACTCGGTTCAGTCAACAACTAGAAAACGGGTGACAAAAAGATAAAAAAACACCCGAATCTAAAAACCACAGGATCTACATCTAACGTACCAGATTAAATACAGAATACAAAACCAGATTAAAACAATTACAAATAGCCAAAATAATTCTATGAAATGCAAATAAGGAGAATTTCAAATAAAAACCAAATAAAACAAATAAATTACATATTGCAAATAAGAATTACAAATAGCCAGATCATTTCTATGGAAGTCAAATAAGGAGAATTTCAAATATAAAGAAAATAAAACACACATATTACAAATTGCACAAGGCCTTAAACCAAAATCCCAATTTACACCAATATAACACTTAATTTACATTAGAAAATTGAATGTAAATATTACAGTCAAAGACTGTAAAAAACAAAATGTTATGGATCAATAGTCCCACATAACAGGGCTGTTAAAAAATGAAGGCCCACCAGAACAAACAAAGGCCCACTAATGAAGACCTGCTACAATATAACCCAAAGGAACCAAGGCCCAAAAAAGAAGCCCAACTAAACCAAGACACAGACCAACTTAACCTACAAGCAAACAGCAGCCCTACCTGACGGCTGCCGGCTACAACACAGATCGAAGAACACACCAAGACGCACAGGAGAAAAAGGGGCGACATAAAAGCAAGATGGAAGAAGACGACGACCTACAAGATCAGAATAGAGCTAAGGGAGAATCACAAGAGCAAAAATGAAGCCAAGTAAGTTGAATTACTCACCTTAGAATCAAAATATATGCAGCTACAACAATCACCAATCCTGCCCACTCAATCTTCCACATCTTATGAGACACAAAAAAGATTATGAATCTGCAGATAGATTTCAAAAAACTGCATTAGGAATTACACAGGGCAAAAATACATGCATAATCAGCAGATCAATCAACTCAGAACTAACAGATACTCAGGTCACAAAATTTCAAGTCTAATTAGGAGCTTTACATCAATTATACCTAATATACATCCAATTTAGAGGTGTTTGGGTCACAGAAACAGCAAATTAGATGACAAGTACTTTACAGGGTCAAAAAAAGGTCTAATTCTAATTAGATGTCTGCATCACTTGTATCTAATATATCGATCCAATTTAGAGGTGTTTGGGTCACAGAAATAGCAAATCAGATCACAAATCACCGTATAGGGTCAGAAAATAGTTAATGATAACATAGGGAAGATCTAAAGGGCAAATCCACATCTAAAGTAATACTGTCAGAACAAACACCAGCATTTAAGCTATTAATTTCCTCTGTCATACATCTGTCTACACATTGTCACATCAACACAAAGGTCAATTCAGATCTAACTATTACCAGAGCATCACTTCATTTGATATCCATTTTGAACCTAAACATTCCAAATAGAACCTAAACATGTATTCAACTACAAGTTATAAAATTTGAAGCCATAAATATAGTTTCTCGGGTACGCACTATGAGTTCTATGCTTTAACCTCCAAACAGGTGGATAGGTACCAGATTGCCCATAGGCAAAACAAGCACTGAAACTAATGTCTGAGTAAATAACATAATACTAATTAGCATTTAATAGTTTTACCATCTAGTACTTCCACACATTAATTATAATACTTCTTACACTAGTATTCACACTAGAAAATAAACCCTAAACCCTAAACTTCCACACCGATTCACACTGGATTTCTGAATATTACACCCTCTTACATAATAACAAAAGCAAAAACGAAGCCAAGTAAGTTGAATTAGTCACCTTAGAATCAAAATTTACGCAGATGCAACAATCACCAATCCTGCCCAGTCAATCTTCCACATCCCATGGGACACATAAAATATTATGAATCTGCAAATAGAGTTGAAAAAGTGCATTAGGAATTACAGATGGCAAAAAGACATGCATAATTAGCAGATCTATCAACTCAGATCTAACCGCTACTCATATCTTATTCACAGGAATTAACAACAATCACAAGGTACACATCTACAGAAAAGGGGAAACACCAAATGATGACCGCAGACAATGAAGACCTCATCATCAGCTCAGAAAGCTTCTGGCAGGGGAGCTGCACAGGACTCATAATGGAACAAATAAGGAATTCACAGGAAGACCAAATGATGCCATCAATATACCAGGTAAGAAATTTCAAACACATCTACTAATTACATCAAAAGCATACAAAAATTACACATGTACCAAAAGTGTAAAATTAATAATAAGATAATGTAAACTAAAAGAATACTGACTTTACAAACAACTACAGTATCCAATGCAGGAGCCAATAGGAGCATATACATCTCTGCTTTTTGGCGACATCAACACAGAGGTACAAATGATGCAAAATAATTTCTCTAACTAATAATACATATATATCATATACAATTGAATTATGCCATAGCTTTTGCAGGGAAGAGAAATGCAGACCTTATACACATCAAGACATGACAAGCTAGTAAGCAATGAAAGACAACTGACAGGAGAAAATGAGGTAAGACAAGAAAGCACTAAACACATGAAAAACAGGAATGCATCCAAAACAAACATGTGTAAACTCATGACTTAGCAGGTACATCAACTAGACTTCGAAATCTCAGAAAAATACATCAACTGGGAATATGATGTGCAAGAACAAGATGATCAGGTATGACAAACCATACATAAACAATATACTCATAAAAAAGAAGCACAACAAGAAAGCAAACAAGATACTTATCTTCTTTGCACATGAATTGCAGCTTGCAGAGCTGGACCATGAATCTTTGAATGGAGCAAACTATAATTGGAGATCAGACATATTCAGTAACCTGAACATCGAAGAGGTAAGAAAAAAAATGCCACCACAAGCACAAAAGTATTTGAAAATGCATATTTCAATGGATTTATAGTAATAATGAAAAGTAAATCTCACTCCATGCAGGACATTCATAGTACTACAACAGAGAGTACTATCACAGAAAGAGAAGCAGAAACAACAACAGGGTTACAAAAAGAAGACAATAGCAAGGAGAATGAAAATGATCAAATCATGACAGAAGAGGACATCGACACATTCATACAGTCAGAACAACAAGCAGCAAGTGAAGGGAACAATGCTGATACAAATAGCAGATACACACCACCGTTGGGGATGCAGTTCGACAACCGCGAGGATGCACACCATTTCTTTCACTTCTATGGTTTCCTAGCAGGATTCGAGATCATAGTCACTCATACAGTCAGAACATCAAACAAGAAGAGAAACAATGAGATAGTTAAGGTTGAAATGAAATGCCACTGCTATGGCAAACCTAGAAAGAAGAAAAACAAAGGAGATGAGGAAGAAGAGATACAAGTGGAGAAAACAAAGAAGAACAAAGGGCCAGGGAGGAAGACTAATGTACAAATCAAAACAGACTGCCCAGTAGTCATGGTTATCAAATTGGAGGATACAAAATGGATAACAACAAGATTAGAGTTAGACCACAACCATCCACTACATCTAGGGAACAGAGAGCAGCTGTTCAGTGGACATAAGTACATGACGGACATGGAGAAAGCAATAATCAGAACTTTAAATGCAAACAACATACCAACAAGACAGATGATATCCATACTATCCTATTTGAGGGGAGGAGTCACAACATTACCATACAAGAAGAAGGATGTGGCAAATTTTAGGACAAAACTAAACAGAGTAATCACAGGATCAGATATGAAGCAGACAATAAACTACTTCACAGAAAGGAAAAGCAATGACCCAAGTTTTTTCTACAAATTTGATGTAGATGAACATCTCAGAATCAAAACCATATATTGGCGAGATGGAGATTCACTCAAATACTATGCTGAGTACGGGGACTGCGTGAGCTTCGACACGACGTACATGACAAACAAGTACAATCTTCCCTTTGCACCTTTCGTAGGGGTAACAGGACATGGACATACCTGTCTATTTGGCTGCGCATTCATCTGTGATCAAACCATAGACACCTTCAAATGGATCTTTCAAGCATTCACTGAATCAATGGGTGGAAAACATCCTGCAACAATAATAACAGACCAAGACTCAGCAATGAAGGCAGCTATTGAGCAATTGTTTCCAAACATAATACACAGAAACTGCTTATTCCACATAAAAACTAAATGCTACAATAAGAATCTCAAATGCTTTGCAAGCAACAAAGGTTTACCAGAAGAGTTTGAGGACATTGTAGGCAATTCCTTAACAATAGAAGAGTTTGAAACGCTGTGGATAAAGATGATTGCAGATTACAAACTTGAAAACAACAAGTATTTCAGCAAGATGTGGGAAATGAGAGAAAGGTTCATACCTGTCTACTTCAAGAATAATTTCTATCCATTCCTATAGAGCATAGCAAGAAGCGAGAGCACAAATGCAAGGATCAAGAGAAATGTAGGACCTACATACAACATTACAAGCTTCTTAAGAGAATACCAGAGAATACTAGATACAATCAATGCAGCAGAAGACATAGAGGACAATGCAAACAAACAGAAAACACCCAAAAATTTGGAATTTGGCTATAGCATTGAATTACAGGCAATGGAGCTGTATAACAGAAACATTTTCAGCAAGTTCATGAAAGAACTTATTGCTACACCTAAGCTAAGCTACAAAGAAATGGACCAGCCAGGACACTATGAAGTGTGGGAGAAGCAAAATCAAGTTCAGAAGAAACACAGAACAAGGAAGTATGTGGTAATCACTGACCTGACAAATGGCAGAGAAGACTACAGTTGCATATGTGCGAAGTTCAACAAGGACGACATCCTTTGCTCGCATATCCTCAAGATTTTAGTAGAAACTGAAGTAAGCAAGATACCTGAAAAATACATAATTGAAAGGTGGAGGAAAAAAGATAGAAAAATGAACCTGAAAAAGCCAGCACCACAGACAGGAACACAAGATATACTCAGACACAACATCCTGTCAAGAAAAGCTGCAGTGTTAACTTTGAAAGGAGCTAGAAAAGATGAGGCAATGGAATATGTACTTGAGGAGTTCTCAAGGATTGAGAAAAACCTTGACATCATGCTGTCATCACATAATAGAGAAGTACCTGAATTACCAGCAACTACAGAAGCTTCAGAAGGAGCAAGTGAGCATCCTAGTCAACCACAAACACAGATCAGACAACAGTCAGTGGATGAAGCAACACTACAAGACCCACTAACCATAAAGAAACAAGGGAGACCAGAAAAGCCCAAAAGATGGAAAGCAATGGTGGAGCATGAAAGGGAGAAAGCGAAAAAAGCAGCACAGAAGAAGTCTAAGAAAGCAGAGACATCAAGTAAGCATATTCTTTGTTTTTAAAAAAACTCAATCTCAAATGAATTAAAAAGAGGTGCAATAAAATACTAAATAAATTCAAAATTGCAGGTCCTAATGGAAAAAGCAAGAAGAAGATGAAAAGAACAACAACTTGACAAGTTCAAAAAGATGGAGGAAAGCAAGGAAAGAAGACAGAGTGAAGCAACAAGATCTATCATCATTTAGATCCATACTATATACAAGAAATGTAGCAGCAAACATTACTATTTAACAATTCATCACAGATTGTATTATTGCTTAAAGTTCTATGCTATTATCTAATCATCCACGCTCTTTTTACAATAAAGGGACCATTTGCACATGTGTATAACATCTGCCAAACTTTGTAGCACCATCTTCAGTAGCAAGACACATGAATATCTACACATCTTCTTCTTCCTGACAGATTAATAGTAGGAACAGCAATTATGAAATAATAAAGTATAAAAGAACTACAAGCACGTGAAATAAAAAAAATTTAAGATACCATACCCCAAACTTATAACTGGTAACTAAATCTTTCCGTCCAGAATTCTTTGGAGAAAAAAGCAGATCATTTGCAACCTTGATCCTCAAATTGGGTACATCAGATTCCTTAAACAAAGTGTAAAGGGAAGTACGAGGTGATTTCTAATACTCCAGAAACATCATAACATAAACTCCAGAATCACAGCTGAAAAAACAATTACAAGAATTTGGAACAAATAATACTAGATAATGATCATAAATATAAAATGAATAAAGAAATTTACATGTTCTAAGCAGACTGCCTAGGAACATATGGATAATTCACTTTGTACATTTGAAATCCCATATCATGATTGACAATTTTCTCCCACCAAATTTTGAAATTTGGAATCTAAATTTAAAACAACATCAGAAAAAGATGAAAAATACAAAAATAATAATCAATAAAACATAAAATTGGAAAAAAATAAAAATCAATTCCATACCAGTTTATCCCTAACTTCACATTGGTATTCAGATTGCAACACATAGTAAGAATCCAAAAAACAAAAGCATGATCCTTTATGTCAACAACAAAAACGAACCAATGATCATCATAGAAGCATGGGAAGAACAACTGAAAAATAAAAGAAAGAAAAATAATTAGATACAAAGAAATACATAGAACTAAGATAGTACATAAGATAAATTGTGTGCACAATGATACCGAAGAAGTCAACAAACTATAACACAATAATCTATATAAAAGCAGAATGCACAATGTTAGAAACAGACAACACAACAAGTAAACAAAAAAAATACTAACCAAATCAGAACGATGAAGAGGCCTGGTCTTAGAGGAACAAGTGAAAGCTCTTCTCAAGGTGTCTTCACTTGTAGATTCTACATCTTTCATAAGTTGATCCTACATATTCAGAGCAAACAAAAAAAATTCAACCTGACAATTCATAAAAAAACCAGAGAGGACCTTAGCAACTAGAACAGTTGAATTGAAACTACATTGCAAAACATGTCTTAGAAAACAAGTTCTCCCACTTACATTTTAACCACAACTAGCTTTACCTACTGGTGACTAGTACAACATATTACAATTATATGAAACATAATCAACAAGGGTGCTAACCCAACCAAAATCACTTAGACAGTCCAAAAGTAAATGAACAAACAAAGATATAAATACCTAGACTTAACTGGGACATAATAATAGTAAATCAAACAATAACAAATAGGGAGACAAAGCAATTCAAACTACAAAAAATACTTACACCAATATTAGAAAAGAAATAGTGGCATTTAGAAACATCAGGGTGACCATTGGACTGAGAATAAAGATGGTAGCACCAAGCAGCCATAACAAAATTGTTCACTTTCCCACCAGGCTTCATAGATTCACCAAGGGACCAAAAAGTGCAACGAACACCTCCAGACATTACAGCATCTTCACTGCATTATGATACAATAGAACAGATTTAACTACTATCACCAAAAAAATAATCAAATATGGAAAAGGAACATTATAAAAAGATCATGAACACATACCCACTATCACGAGACAAAGCCAAATTACAAATAGCCTTGTAGTTCATAATTTGATACTTGTTAACTTTAAATTTAACCCTTTCAATCTCAAATTCATCACTAATAACACGATTAGGCTTTACAGGCCTCCGAGGTCCATGAATAGGAACCTTGCCACCAGTTGAAAAATTAGATATCTTGAAGTCAGATTTACTTGAAGATCTAGCAAATTGATTGGGATACGGCCATGGATAACCACGAGTCTTAGATAAAGAATTACGAGCAGAAATTGAACCAAAAGTGGTTTTCTTCAAATTTGAGTTATAAACATCTTCAGATTTCTTAACCAATGACTTCATCTTCTCAGAGAGACTTGTAGAACCAGTTACAATAACTTCAGGGGAAGAGACCTGGAGGCATATTAGAAAAATAATAAATTAAACTAACCATAATAATAACAATAGAAAATACAAAAAAAGGGAATACATAGATACTGACATTAATAGGAACAGATGCAGAACAACCAGACTTGGTGTAAGAATGCAACAATTTTACAGGAGACAACTTCTGGCCCAACTTAGGAGTGATGGAAGGAGATTCATCGTCAGAAAAAGGTATTGTCTGCATAACAATAGGAACCTACAAAAAAGTATTTAAAAACCAAAAGGGAAATAAGAATGACACCCAAAAGCATCAGAATGACACCCCAAAAGCATCAGTCTGTTTTCTAAGACTTGGTAGAAGGATGACACCCGAAAAAAGACAAACATGAATACCATATAAACACTTACAGGGACAGAAGCATTAGTAGAATTGTTTGGCTCAGCATCAGAGTCCATTTCATCATCTTCAACAACAGGAATTACATCATCACGACCACGTACAGGAACAACAACAGATGGAAATTTCCCAACACCATCAACTCGACGAGCAGTTTTAGAGAGAACATCATAAGGCTGAGAAATATCTTTCTAAGAAACATCTAAATCAAATTTAACATGGTCACCTACATCAAAATTTAAAAAAAATCAAAACCAAATGAATTAAAAATAAAATAAACAACAAAAAATAGAAAAGCGAAAAAGACTAACTCTTAGAACAGGAACCAGAAGCAACATCTACACCAGCCTTAGCTCCAACTTTGGTTACAACTGCAAAAAAACTAATAAATGAACAAAAAAAGTAACCATATCTACAAAAATGAACAGAAATAGATAATTTACCAGGATCTTTTGGAAAAGAAGAACCTCTATCAACTACCTCAACAGTAACCTGCACAATACAAAAAATCAAAACATAACTTAAATATAAAGAGAAAATAAAGCAGCAAAATAACACAAACTGAAAAAAATGCAATACCTCAGGATCATGCATTTCAGGGACAACAGTCACATTTGCTGATACATTACCCATATCAGGAGATGGAGTACCATGATCAGATGAACCTTCATAGACAACAAACTCTCTCAACACTTTAAGAACTAATTCCTGTGAGTTATATTTCAATCCATACACATGATTCATCAATTTCGAAAACAACTTCTTGAAGTCAGCAGGAAGAGCAGCAAGTGACACCAAGTCTATAGGAATAGGAGAAATACAACACTTGCAATGGTCTTCAATGACATTCAACACAGTAGCTTGCAAACATTCAGTGACTTTACAACCACAAGTTTCTTCAAGTTTAGCACAGAAATCACGATCATCAGATGCTTGAGGAACTGATTCTTCATCAACAGTCATAGCCTACAAAAACAAGAAAATAAAAATTGACACAATATAGCTAAACAAAAATATAAATATATATCAGCAACATCAAAAAAGAACAAACCTTATGATAGCAAGTCTTTTCAAAGTCCAAAAGAGGTCTCAATCCATATACAGAACCTGACTTAAGATCAAGATCAGAGAAATCCCTGATCATATTGTGCTTCCAAACCTTGATGCGAGGAAAAGAATCAGGCAAACGTCGAGATGAGAAATCAACATGATGCAAATAAATGACCTATACAGAAAGGGGAAAAAGTTAAACCAACAAAATAAACATAATTAAGCAAAACATAAAAACAAGCAAAATGAGATAAAAGGCATAAAACTGCATATACTTACAGCAAGATAGAACATACAACCACCAAGAGTTCTAGCATTTTTATCAGCATCTTTCTTTCCTTTGTTGAAATTTTTGACACCATCAAGCAACCAACGTAAAACAAACCCTGACCAGTCATAATCTTGCAGACGCTCAATGTCTTCAAAAACACCAAGATAGCGGGGGCTAGGAACAATATTAGAGTTGGGGCACAAAAAACAGTGAAGAGCAACAACCAAAAAACAGATGATCAATTCTTCATCACTCAAATCAACAACTTTGAGCTTAGAAGCAAAGAATGATACTTGGGGCAAGCTACTCTTCCCAATCTTTGACAGAACATAATCTCTTCCAGCAGAGTAATTTGAAGGAAAAGGAATACCACCAACAGGAATATCAAGAACCTCATTAACAGACCTCGCAGTCAAAGAGATAATCTTCCCTTGAACAATAAGATCACCAGACTTCACCTCAACAAGAGAAGCCAACCACTTGCTGAACTTCTTAGGAACAAAGCACTTGTCAAAAAGAAGAAGAGAACCAAATCCATATCTCCTGATAACATCTTTACGATCCTCAGACAACTCAAATATGACAGTAGCAAATTTACTGATAGACTGCCTAGTAAAACATTCAGAACTCCGCGGAGCAGATCTCTTCTTCTTCGACTATAAACAGAACCAAAACACAAAAAAATATAAAAAACTACACTACTGCAAATATGAAAAACAAAAAATGTTCAAAAAATAAAACAAACCTCAGCTTGCAAAGCCAATCTCAACTTCCTCCTCATTGAATTTACACGCTTCCACTGAAAACATAACAAAGTTAAAACACATAAGAGGAACTAACTAGAAAACAACAACTAGAATATACTTACATCCTTCAGACATTCCTGATACAGAGATTTCTAGAAATTCCTAACAGAAGAACCCCCACACGATGAATCCTAAAATAAAAAACAAAAAAAAGCTAGGTCAAAGAAAAAACATTTAAAAAGAAATGAAAACCATGGTTTAAAAAAACAGACCTCACATAACATCTCATCATCAGAACAAGACTTGTCTTCAAATTCATCATCGTCATAAAATTGACCACACATGACATCTTCATTCTCACTATCAACTAGATCATCAAGATCATCTTGGGAAGATAAATCAACAACACGTTGCCTTTTTCTACCTTTGGTTTCCATCTACAAAGAAACCAGTCAAAAAAGATGTCAATACATAAAAGGAGAACTGTTTCTTGACATTCTGTCAATCAATAGTTAGCAGGCAGCCAGACACAAATAACCATAGCTAGATAACACAAATAGCCATATCGCAAAAAACATTTACAAATAGACAAATCATTTCTATGGAATGCAAATAGGGAGAATTTCAAATATTTAGCAAAGAAATAAAATTACATATTGCAAAAAAACATATAGCCAGATCATTTCTATGGAAGACAGATAGGGAGAATTACAAATATAAACCAAAGAAGACAAACATATTACATACAGCATATAAGGACAGATAGCAAAACCCAATTTACAACACTGTAACAAAAGGATACCATACATCACCTGTCATCTAGCCTATCAAGGATCAAACACGATACTACCATCTTCATAAAATTGCACAAGTGCACAGGCATGCAGTTGAGTACTGATATCACCAACATAGTAGCACCATCAGATGAAACTAATTTTACAAGTACAGATACGTTCAACTAAAAAAAGCATGCACCACTGGGGTCACTACCCTACTTTTCCAAGGCTTTCCAATTGTTTTTCAAAAAAATGCAGCACACTAGTTTTTCTAACAAATAGCTAATGCTCTCAAAATAGAGAAACTTTGGACAGTCATTGCTTACAAAAGGTTCTATCCAATAATTGCTCTAACATTGGCCAAAATTCAAAACAAATATACAATACACTAGTCAGTGCAGAGTCGCCAAGCCAACCAACTTATATTAAAATGAAACTCTATTAACAGGGAACTGAACAAGGCAGAGCAGAAACCTTCATACCAGAAAATGATTTACCAAACTAAAATAACTAATCTATTACGGATACATTCAGACCACACAAAATCACAAACACTTATCAAACATATCTATCATGTAATCTACAAAATAAATAACAACAAATACAACTAAAAATCAAGAGATGTTGGCCAGACACACAAATAACTCTCACACATACCGAAATACAGCATGCACACAACGATGCATAGATTAATCATGCTTCAAAAGTAATTCTCCACCAGAAAGAATACAATACAAAATACCACAATTAACTACCACAAACCGCAATACCAAACCACTATCTCCCTACACAGCGAACTTGGAAAAAATCAGCGCAGTAGGTAACAGTCTTATTCGTGGTTTACTGACAAATATCTTAAGACAAACTTGATTCATCAGTGACCACCCACCGGGAGGTGCAGTTACAAACAGCTAAAGATGCACACGAGTTTGTAACGATTCTTCTTCCAAAAAAAAACAACAACATTTATTTTCTGCTCAAGTAGTTGCAATAGGAGATTGTTGTGTCAATGACAGTTTTGGAAGAACAATTTCAGCATCTATCCATGGCAAAGTTGAGGACGAGAGTGATGGCCATCTGTGAAGCTATATTAACTAAGAACCAACTCTGGTTCAGTTGACTATAATAAGATGTATTACTCGGCCAAATGACAAGTAGACATAAATGATCTAGATATTCAACACAAACACAAACACCAGCAGCCAACAAGCAGAGGTGGGTACTATACTAGAGCAAGGAATCGAAAGAGAAAAACCAACCTACACGAAAACACCAAAAATCTCCATAAAAATGGAAGATAGACACGGGAATCATACAGAATCGTCAACAAAATATACATCAAAATAACATATACATTGAGATAACAAAATCACACAAGTGACTGCACCCAGATACAAGGAGGAAAACGGGAGAATCAAAGCAGAAATGACTAACCCTAGCTCGCCGTCGATGAGTCGCCTGAGCGTTGGCCCTACAATCAGGACAAAAAAAAGAAACAAACGGTCAAAATAGAACACCACACAAGTAACTGCAACAGATTGAAGTAGAAAAAAGGAGGAATCGAAGAAAAAATCACTGACCCTGGTGAAAGGTCTTGATGGCTAGAGGGGGGTGAATAGCCTATTAAAATTTTCTACAAAGACAAGTTAAACAAGTTTATCAATAAAACAAATAGCGAGATGCGAGTTTTGCTTAGCCTACGGGGTGTTTGCAAGCCACCTAACCAATTCACAATTCTAGTAATTGCACTCAACCACACAAGTCAAACCGAGAAGATAACTACAACTACAACTAGCAAGCTACACAAAGAAGTTACTCTAGCAAAGCTAACTAGCTAGCAAATATAACTAAGAAAGTAATGCAGAGTTGAGTTAGGAGAGTTTCACCGAGGGGCGAAGTATTGAGCCAATCAATATAATCAACAATGAATACCAAGATAACTGAACACCGGGATCAATCAATCACAATATGAAAGTGATGACACAAAGATTTATCTCGAGGTTCACGTGCTTGCCGGCACGCTAGTCCCCGTTGTGTCCCTCTTCACCACGTGGTTCGGTGGCTAATCGGTCTCACACCGAGCCTCTCAAAAGGCGCCACAAGAACCTACCAAATGGCAAAAGGTTGCAATGACACGAGCAATATACTAATGTTGCCTTTGGCGCTTCGCCGAGGTAGGCACAAACCCCTCACAATCACCGGAGGTGGCCAAGAATAATCACCAACTCTTGCCAACGCCTCCAAGCTGCTCCAAGCCATCTAAGTGGCGGCAACCACCAAGAGAAACAAGAATCCCGCAGCAAATCAACCACCAAGTGCCAACTAGATGCTATCTCACAATGCAAATGCACTTGAATCACTCAATCTCACTTCGAATATGCAAAGAAGCAAGAGAGATGAGTGGGAGGGGAGTTGCTTAGCTCAAAGTGCTCACAAGTATGTCAAATGTTCGAGAGTAAGAGCCTTGAGCCGGCCAAAGAGTATTTATAGACGTACCCTTCGAATAGAGCAGTTAGAAACTTAAACAACCGAAATCGCGGTGACCGGACGCGCTGGTCCAACTGACCGGACGCGCCGGTCGCCCAACGGCTAACTCGCGAAGTACTGACCGGACGCGCTGGTCTAAACGACCGGACGTGCTGGTCGCCCAACGGCTAACTGCGAAGCAACGACCAGACGCGCTCATCGCGCAGACCGGACGCGCTGGAAACGACCGGACGCGTTGGTCCCGAGAATGACCGGACGCGCTGGTCGCCTGAGCAGCGCTCAACGAAACAATGACCGGACGCGCTGAAGGAACATGACCGGACGCGATAGTGCCAGCGTCTGGTTACAGTCCAGTAAGCTCCCTGAACGACCGGACGCGTCCGATCATCAGTGACCGGACGCGCCTCGCGTCCGATCATCGAACTGAAAAACGCGCAGACACTGGACACTGACCGGACGCGTCCGGTCATGCAAGGACCGCGTCCAGTCACCTCTGTGACCTCTGTTCGCCTCCGTTTCTTTTCCGGACTTCTGGTGTAGTGCAAAATAGTCGTTTCAACTTCTCGAAACTCCACCGCCTTCGCAAACGTGCTAACACCACCAAGTGATCTCGTCAAGTGTGAGTGTGTTAGCATTTTCACAATCATTTTTCGAGGCGATATTAGTTCTATCCAAATGCATATGATCATGAAATGCACATCTAGAGGCACTTAGGAGTTCAATAGCCGTGACATTCCCCTCTTTATAGTACGGCTATCTATCCTATAATGTAACCACACCCACTAGGTGTCTTGGTTACTAAAACACAACCCTTAAGCATATACCTTTGCCTTGATCACATAGGGTTGCGTCCAAATCCAAGTGTGGCCATCATGATCACCATGTCCATCTTGTCACCAACCTTGGAATGTACTAATCCTCATATGCTACATACAACTTAGGCATAGGATTAGTATTTAGGCATTGTCACTAATTACCAACACCAAACATAGGACTTTCAATCTCCCCCTTGTTGGTAATTGGTGACAAACCTTTCACAAAGATATTATGATAAAATTTTTGATTGAACCCATGTCACATTATCCAAGTATATTACCATGTGTAAGAATTATGGACATGTGATCATGAATTCAAATTGATAGCAATGGCTCCCCCTACATGTATGCTATATGTTTGGATTTTGGAAGCGTACATGTTAGATAGGAAAGATTAGGAGCATTGACTACCAATAGGTGCTAAGTGTTTAAGATTATAGACCTTTGAAGCGTGATACCATCAGAGTAGCGATAAACACCATCTTAGCACCTTGTGTAGTTAGATTCCACTTGTAAAAGCACAAACATAACTAGAAACCTCGTGAGATCAACATTATAAGCAAGACTCTAGTACCACTATGAAAAACATGAAGCAAGAAAAATCTAACTACTTCCTATTCATGCTAGTACCACAATACATCATTCAAATTATACTAGCAAGTCACCACACAAGCAAAGTATCAGAGAAAAAGAAATGCATAACTATGCATCATACATATGAAGTGCACATAGAAATGCAACATTCATGTTTAAGAGCTTGCTCCCCCTACTTGTGTGCTCAAAATTTTAGTTGATCCCCTTCTTTTATCAATCCTCCCCCTTTGTGCTTCTCCCTCTTTGAGTTCTATCTTTGTGAACAATATTTTCTCCCCCTTTGGCACCAATTGACCACAAGGAGCAAACTTTAGATAGATTATCATGTTGAAATATGGGGTGAGGATCAAGTTTATGATTCAACCTAGATTGCTTGCATAAATAAAATACTTCAGTTTGATCCAAGGGCAAGCTTCTTCACACCTCCCTAGAAGGGTTATCATGCACCATGTTGAAGCAAATATTTAGACAAGTTTTCTAGATTAAACACTTAGGATCACAAGCTACTTAAACAAGTTATATGCTACCACTAGATCATACAAGTCATGGAAAATAATAGTGGCACCATATAAACTTCAAAATCATTTGATTTTCATGAATAAGCCTAGAACATGTAAATTATGACTAGATGCACTAAACAAGTCCTTAGCATAGAATGTATGACATGTCAACCAATTGTACCTTAGGGCTAGAAGGAGAGGCATGTCATATATGGAGTGCATCAACTCATGTTAGAGAAGTCAAGTATGTTCAACTCATTCTTTACCTTGTGAAATCTCTTCTCATCAAGTGGCTTGGTGAATAGATCGGCTAATTAATCTTCGGTGCCCACACTCTCAATGGCAATGTCACCCTTTTGTTGATGATCTCTAATGAAATGATGATGGACATCAATATGCTTTGTTCTTTGATGTTGAACTGGATTGTTGGTTAGCTTCACGACACTTTCATTGTCACATAGCAATGGCACATTCTTGAATTTGATTCCAAAATCTTTCAATGTTGCCTTCATCCACAAGATTTGTGCACAACAACTACCCGCGGCGATGTATTCGGCCTCGGCGGTAGATAGTGCAATACTATTTTGCTTCTTGGATGACCATGAGACAAGTGATCTTCCCAATAATTGACAAGTCTCGGAAGTGCTCTTTCTCTCCACTTTGTCACCGGTATAGTCGGAATCCGAATATCCAACTAGCTCAAAGCTTGCACCTTTGGGATACCACAATCCAACATCTTGTGTATGCTTTAAGTACCTCAATATTCTCTTTGTTGCCTTCAAATGACTTTCTCTTGGTGAGGCTTGAAATCTTGCACACACGCATACACTAAACATTACATCGGGCCTTGATGCTGTCACATAGAGTAGGCTACCAATCATTGATCTATATAGCTTTTGATCCACCATGTTGCCACTCTTGTCACTATCCAAGCTTCCACTAGTGCCCATTGGAGTTGTAATACTCTTTGCATCTTTCATGCCAAACTTCTTGAGCATATCCTTGATGTACTTAGTTTGGCTCACAAATGTACCTTCTTTCATTTGTTTGATTTGAAGTCCAAGAAAGAAACTAAGTTCACCAATCATTGACATTTCAAATTTCTTGGCCATCATTTTTCCAAACTCATCACAATAATCTTGATTGGTTGAACCGAATATGATATCATCAACATATATTTGCAACACAAACAAGTCTTTCTCAATCTTCTTGGTGAATAGTGTTGTATCAACTTTACCCATGACAAATCCTTTGGATAGCAAGAAGTCCCTCAATCTTTCATACCATGCTCTAGGTGCTTGCTTCAATCCATATAAAGCTTTTCTCAACTTGTATACATGATTGGGTTTCTTGTCATCTTCAAAACCGGGAGGTTGCTCCACATACACCTCCTCTTGAATGTACCCATTGAGAAATACACTCTTTACATCCATTTGATATAGCTTGATATTGTGAGCACAAGCATAGAGAAGTAAGATCCTAATTGCTTCCAATCTTGCAACCGGGGCATAGGTTTCACTAAAGTCAAGACCCTCTATTTGTGTGTAACCTTGAGCCACTAGTCTTGCTTTGTTCCTTACTACTATCCCATCTTGATCTTGCTTGTTGCGAAAGACCCATCTTGTTCCAATGACATTGTGATCCTTAGGCCTTTCAACTAGTTCCCATACTTCATTTCTCTTGAAGTTGTTGAGCTTTTCATGCATTGCATTTACCCAATCCAGATCTCTCAATGCTTTATCAATGTTCTTGGGTTCTTCCATTAAAACAAAAGAAGAGTGAGCACAAAATGATGTCAATCTTGATCTAGTTTGAACTCCTCTTTGTATGTCACCAATGATGGAATCCAATGGATGGTCTCTTGCAATGTTAGTTGGTTGAAGCACTTGGACTTGATTGCTTGGATGTTGATGTTGATCATGAGTTGAAGATGATGAACTAGCCACTTGTTGATCTTGTTGCACTTGAGATGATGTACTAGCTTGATTTTGTATTAGAGAACCACTAGCTTGTGTAATTGAACTTTGGAGCACTTGATCTTTGTCATCATCCACATCAATTACTTGTTTTGGTCTAATACCACCAATATCTATCTCTTTCATAGCATTACTCAATTGAGTTCCTCTCACATCATCCAAGTTATCTTCTTCATCTTGAGAGCCATTTGTTTCATCAAACTCAACATCATGTACTTCTTCAAGTAAACCACTAGCCAAATTCCAAACTCTATAAGCTTTGCTAGTAGTTGAGTAACCAAGTAGGAAGCCTTCATCACATTTCTTCTCAAACTTGCTCAATTTAGTACCCTTCTTCAAGATGTAGCATTTGCAACCAAATACTCGAAAGTATGCAATGTTAGGCTTTCTTCCATTTAAGATCTCATATGGTGTCTTCTCTAGAAACTTGTGGCAATAGAGGCGGTTGCTATAGAAGCAAGCCGTGTTGATTGCTTCGGCCTAAAATGAATGACTCACATTATACTCATTCAACATTGATCTTGCCATATCAATTAAGGTTCTATTCTTCCTCTCAACTAGGCCATTTGATTGAGGTGTATACTTGGCCGAGAATTGATGTTTGATTCCAAGCTCTTCACATAGCTCATCAACTCTTGTGTTTCTAAACTCACTTCCATTGTCACTTCTCACTTTCTTGATTGTGGTTTCAAACTCATTTGCACTCTCTTGATGAACTTCTTGAGTATGTCAAATACATCACTTTTGTCCCCAAGAAAGAATACCCATATGTATCTAGTGAAATCATCCACAATCACAAAGCCATACTTGTTGCCACCAATGCTTGTGTATGTAGTTGGCCCAAATAGATCCATGTGCAACAACTCAAATGCCTTGGAAGTACTCATAATGCTTTTCAATGGATAAGTGTTGCACACTTGCTTTCCGGCTTGACATGCACTACATAGCTTATCTTTCTCAAATGTGACATCCTTCAAGCCTCTAACTAAGTCATGCTTCACTAACTTGTTCAATTGCTTCATGCCAACATGACCAAGTCTTCTATGCCATAACCAACCCATACTTGATTTGGTGAGCAAGCATGTTGAAAGTTGAGTGTCACTAGCATTGAAATCAACCAAGTATAGATTCTCATATCTAAAGCCTTTGAAGATCAAGTTAGAGCCATCAACACTAACTATCTCCACATCATCAACACCAAATATGCACTTGAAACCGAGATCACACAATTGAGCAACCGAGAGAAGATTGAAGTTCAACTTTTCAACTAAGAGCACATTGGAAATGCTATGATCATTTGAGATTGCAATCCTTCCAAGAGCCTTTACATCACCCTTGCTATTGTCACCAAATGTGATACTATCAATGCCACTATCATTTAATTTGAGAGAGTTGAACATTCTTGAATCACCGGTCATATGTTGAGAGCACCCACTATCAAGCACCCAATGCCTTCCTCCGGCCTTGTAATTTACCTACAAAACAATTTAATATCTTTTAGGTACCCATACTTGCTTGGGTTCTTGGAGGTTAGTGACTAAGCTCTTTGGTACCCAAATGGCCTTCTTCTTTGGACCCACTATTAGTGTACCAATAAACTTAGCATGCACACCTTTCTCACCCTTGGTAAGCACATAACAAGAATCAAAAGGAATGTAGGGTACATTATCATTTTTCTTGTTCTTGTTCATTTTATTGCAATTAATCTCTAGATGCCCAACTTGCTTGCATCTATTGCAATAACGTCCATTGCTCTTCACAAAGCGAGGCTTTGGAGTAGCAAAGACCGCCTTGCCCTTCTTGGGAGTAAAGCCTAATCCCTCTTTGTTAAGAGAGAACCTTTGGCTACCCAAGCATTTTAGCAAGCGGGCATCCCCACCTAGGCATTGCCTAATGCGCGGGTGAGATCATCCACCTCTCTCTTGAGAGTCTCATTCTCAACCACAAGTGATGAATCACTAGTAGTAGAGATAGGGTTGGTTGTGGTGGATGATGATGAGCTACATGAAGCATTAGTAGGACTAACAAATAAAGAATCATCAATAATATCACATGTTAGTCCAATATCACAAGTGACAATCACTTGCTCTTCCTTAACTTCCTTCATGAGCTTCTCCAACTTGAGGTCCTTTTCCTTGATGAGCTCAAGTAGAGTGGAGTGGGCTTCCTTAAGCCTAGTGTGAGCAATTTCAAGATCCTCGTGGTCTTCCTTTAGACACTCACGAGAGGCCTCTAGCTCATCAAAGGATTTCCTAAGAGCTTTGAGCTCTTGTTCAATTCCTTTGCACTCCTTACTCTTTTTGAGAGCAACAAGCTCTTCCATCAAGGCATCATTTTCATTGCTCTTGGCAATGAGCTCTTGTTCCAAGATTTTGTATTTCTTGGTTGCCCTCCTGTAGCCCTTGCTCATTTGATCTATTATGCCTAATAGATCATCCTTGGAGTAGTCCTCATCCTCCTCATCATCACTCCTACAACCATCACTAGCACAAGAATCATCATCACTATCATCATGTTTTACCTTGGTAGGCTTGGCCATAAGGCATGTTGATGTAGTGTCGAAGATGGATGGCTTGTTGGAGAGGGTGATGTTTGCAATGGCTCGCCGAGTGGTCCTCTCATCATCACTAGAGCTTTCATCATCATCATTATCGGAGTTGTCACTATCCCAAGTGACCACATAACCACCACCCTTCTTCTTGTTGTTGAATGTGAAGCTCTTCTTTGCTTTCTTCTCATTCTCTTTCTTATTCTTCTTGTTCTTCTTGAGCTTCAAGTCCCCATTATGAAATCTCTTATCTTCATAGGGCTAATCCACCACTATGTGATCGGGGCTATTACAATTGTAGCAAAGGGTCTTTACCTTTATAGTGTCTCTCCTCTTTCTTGCCCCATATCCTTTCTTCTTCATGAACCTTCCCATCTTGTGCACAAGGAGGGCCATGGTCTCATCATCGAATGGATCATCATCATCACTCTCCACCTTGCTCTTGCCCTTAGAGGATGAAGCCTTAAATGCAATGGGCTTCTCTTGCTTGACCTTGGTCTCCTTCTTCTCTTCTACCTCATCTTCGTCATCATTGTATTGGGCATCGGTCATTATATCTCCAAGCACATTGGTTGGTTTGACCTTGTCCAATCCCTCTCTAAAGATCATTCTTCTCAAGGTGACAAACTTCTTGGGTAAGCACATCAAGAACTTGTGTGAGAAGTCCTTGTCCTCAACCTTCTCCCCAAGCCCCTTGAGATCATTGATAATGACTTGGAGCCTATAGAATATCTCCGGGATGGATTCATCATCCTTCATCTTGAATGTGGAGAACTTGTCCTTGAGCATATATAGTTTGGCACTTTTTACCGTTGAAGTGCCTTCATATGTTTCTTCAAGCCTTATCCAAAGCTTATTTGCCTTTTCAAGATCTTTGATTTGCTCAAATACTTTATCATCAATGGCACGATAGATTGTGTCAAGTGCCGCCGTATTGCATTGTTTGTTGATGCGGTCATTGGGAGTGAGGTTTTCCTCATCAAGAATGATGTATCCTTCTTTGGTCACATCCCAAACCTTCTCATGTATATTGCCTAGATATTGCTTCATCTTCCTTTTCCAATGATCAAAGGAAGAGACGCCATCAAAGAATGGAGGCTTGCCATTAACATGATTGAACATAACTTGAGCCATCTTACACCGAGGTTGTTAAGCCTTACAAACGGTGACCACAGCTCTGATACTACTTGAAAGGTCTTGATGGCTAGAGGGGGGGGTGAATAGCCTATTAAAATTTTCTACAAAGACAAGCTAAACAAGTTTATCAATAAAACAAATAGCGAGATGCGAGTTTTGCTTAGCCTATGGGGTGTTTGCAAGCCACCTAACCAATTCACAATTCTAGTAATTGCACTCAACCGCACAAGTCAAACCGAGAAGATAACAACACTACAACTAGCAAGCTACACAAAGAAGTTACTCTAGCAAAGCTAACTAGCTAGCAAATATAACTAAGAAAGTAATGCGGAGTTGAGTTAGGAGAGTTTCACCGAGGGGCGAAGTATTGAGCCAACCAATATGATCAACAATGAATACCAAGATAACCGAACACCGGGATCAATCAATCACAATATGAAAGTGATGACACAAAGATTTATCCCGAGGTTCACGTGCTTGCCGGCACGCTAGTCCCCGTTGTGTCCCTCTTCACCACATGGTTCGGTGGCTAATCGGTCTCACACCGAGCCTCTCAAAAGACGCCACAAGAACCTACCAAATGGCAAAAGGTTGCAATGACACGAGCAATATACTAATGTTGCCTTTGGCGCTTCGCCGAGGTAGGCACAAACCCCTCACAATCACCGAAGGTGGCCAAGAACAATCACCAACTCTTGTCAATGCCTCCAAGCTGCTGCAAGCCGTCTAGGTGGCGGCAACCACCAAGAGAAACAAGAATCCCGCAGCAAATCAACCACCAAGTGCCAACTAGATGCTATCTCACAATGCAAATGCACTTAGATCACTCAATCTCACTTCGAATATGCAAAGAAGCAAGAGAGATGAGTGGGAGGGGAGTTGCTTAGCTCAAAGTGCTCACAAGTATGTCAAATGTTCGAGAGTAAGAGCCTTGAGCCGGCCAACAAGTATTTATAGACGTACCCCTTCGAATAGAGCCGTTAGAAACTTAAACAGCCGAAATCGCGGTGACCGGACGCGCTGGTCCAACTGACCGGATGCGCCGGTCGCCCAACGGCTAACTCACGAAGTACTGACCGGATGCGCTGGTCCAAACGACCGGACGCGTCGGTCGCCCAACGGCTAACTGCGAAGCAACGACCGGACGCGCTCATCGCGCAGACCGGACGCGCTGGAAACGACCGGACGCGCTGGTCCCGAGAATGACCGGACGCGCTGGTCGCCTAAGCAGCGCTCAACGAAACAATGACCGGACGCGCTGAAGGAACATGACCGGACGCGACAGTGCCAGCATCTGGTTATAGTCCAGTAAGCTCCCTGAACGATCGAACACGTCCAATCATCATTGACCGGACGCGCCTCGCATCCGATCATCAAACTGAAAAACGCGCAGACACTGAACACTGACCGGACGCGTCCGGTCATGCAAGGACCGCGTCTGGTTCAGCGTCCGGTCACTTCTGTGACCTCCGTTCGCCTCCATTTCTTTTCCGGACTTCCGGCGTAGTGGAAAATAGTCGTTTCAACTTCTCGAAAACGCCTGAATCCCGCCTCGCAAGCTCGGCGGGAGGGAGAGAGGATCTCAAACCCTCTCTACCGCTCAAACTCCACCACCTTCGCAAACGTGCTAACACCACCAAGTGATCTCATCAAGTGTGAGTGTGTTAGCATTTTCACAATCATTTTTCGAGGCGATATTAGTTCATTCCAAATGCATATGATCATAAAATGCACATCTAGAGGCACTTAGGAGTTCAATAGCCGCGACATTCCCCTCTTTATAGTACGGCTATCTATCCTATAATGTAACCACACCCACTAGGTGTCTTGGTTACTAAAACACAACCCTTAGGCTATCCACACTCATGGACCTCTATATTCATCCTCTATACGTTCTAGTCAGCAAGATTCTCTCCTCTATACTCAATTCTCCCGCACTCATCCATCCTCTATATCATCCTCTATCCACTCTGTCCACTGTGGGACCCACCTGTCACTTTATCTAAATATATCCATGTGTGATCTAGTTTTGAATGATTTATTGAGACAAATTTAATGGTGCAATCGAAATTTAATTTGGATTTTTGGTTTGTGAGTTATATCATTTTTTCCTTTGTTTAGTCAGTGGGACCCACCACTGTCCACTATAGAGTAAGCACTGTACTACTCTAAATATAGAGTGAGAGAAATGATAGAGTATCATTTTAGAGTACCCAGTGCAGCAGTTTTTACTCTATATTCATACTCTAAAGCTTTAGAGTATCTATTTAGAGTACCCACTGCGGATAGTCTTAAGCATATACCTTTGCCTTGATCACATAGGGTTGTGTCTAAATCCAAGTGTGGCCATCATGATCACCATGTCCATCTTGTCACCAACCTTGGAATGTACTAATCCTCATATGCTACATACAACATAGGCATAGGATTAGTATTTAGGCATTGTCACTAATTACCAACACCAAATATAGGACTTTCACCTGGCTCGCCGCCGATGAGTCGCTCGACCATCGCCCCTCCTCGTGAAAAGAAAACGAAGAGAGAGAGAAATGAACTCGGTGGGCATCGGACACAACGAAATGAAAGGGCACGGTTCCCAAAAATTAAAGACACCACATGGGACTGAAAGCCCAAGTTTGGTTTTGGTAATTAATGACACCAAGTTGCTAATGCCATGTGTTAAGTGTTTTGAGTTAGGCATAAGCAACACATGTGATGAAGGTGTATGTAGCAACGAGTGATGGCTACAAGATCACAAAGAGTTAGTGCATGGACATGAAAGAATGATCATGGTGGAGATGCACATAATATGAAGGACATGATGATCAAGTGTAAGAGAAGGATCTAAGAGCGCAAGGCAAAGGTATAACCATAGGGTTTTCCTTTTGCCGGTCTAAGATGAGTAGAGAAGTGATTGAGCGGGTTTAGGATACATAGCCGACTATCAAGAGGGGCAATCACGGTTAGCTCGAAAATCAAGTGCCACTAGATCAATGTCTTGAGCATATGCATTAGGATCTAGTAAAGAGTTAACATAACGCCTTGGAAAATGATTATGAAATGCTAACACACATGCACATGGTGATTTACACATGGTGGTGTTAGCACATTTGTGAAGGCGGTGGAGTTTGAGTGGTAGAGAAGGGTTTGGGTTCTTCTCTCCCTCCCGCCGAGCTTGCGAGGCGGGATTCGGCGCTTTTTTGGAGAAGTGAAAGACCTATTTTCTACTGCGCTGGAAGTCGGAAAAGAAACGGAGGCGAACGGAGGTCACTGTGATGACCGGATGCTGCACCGGACGTGGTCACGGCTTGACCAGCGCGTCCGGTCAGTTCAATCCGGTCAGCGCGCCTAGGGTTGATGACCGGACGCTGGTCTGGCCTAACCAGCGCGTCCGGTCAGTTCACTGGTGCGCAAAAGCAGAGCGCGCGACCGGCGCGTCCGGTCCTTCAGGGAACCGGCGCATCCGGTCATGCGTCCAGAAGGACAGAGAGCAGCAGAGTGATGATCGGACGCGGGGCACGTCCAGTCATGTGCGATCGGACGCGTCCGGTCGTTGAGGGAGCTTACTGGACTCTAACCGGACGCTGGCACTGTCGTGTCCGGTCGTTGCCTGGAGCGCGTCCGGTCATTGCTTTGAGGGCTCGCGGTGTTGCGCGACCGGCGCGTCCGGTCAGTTTGACCAGCGCGCCCGGTCATTCGCTGCAGCGCGTCCGGTCTGCACGACCAGCGCGCCCGGTCATTGCCTCGCAGTTAGCCGTTGCGTGACCGGCGTGTCCGGTCAGTTTGACCAGTGCGTCCGGTCAGCGCGACTTCAGCTGGTTAAAGTTCCTAACGGCTATATTCGAAGGGGTACGCTATAAATAGAGGTTGGCCGGGGTTTGAGGGAAACTCTTGCACATTTTGAGACCTAGAGACATACTTTGAGCTAGAGAACAACCCCCCCACTCATCTCTTTGCATAGTTGCACATCTTGAGTGAGATTGAGTGAGATTCAAGTGCATTGCTTGAGAGTTGCATTCTAGAGGCGCTTGATCTTCGAGTTGCTGTGGATTTCTTGTTACTCTTCCGTGTTTCTCGACACGGTAGACGGCTTGGAGCAGCGGAGGTGATTGAGCTCGCAATTGGAGATTGTTGGAGCCTTCACCAAGTGTCGTAAGGGGTTCTTGATCCTTCCCCGTGGGAGTTCGCGAATTGGATACTCTAGTAGAGCTCGTGGCTTGGAGGATCCCCATCTTGTGTGTGATTGTGCGGCACCCGCCGAGGGCTCAACTCTTGATAGTCGATTAGCTCGTGAATCGACAAGTGGGTGTATCGCCACAACGGGGAGTAGCTTGCCGGGAAGCAAGTGAACCTCGGGATAAATTCTTATGTCATTCTCTTCCCGAGAATTTCTCTTGTGTTATTGATTGATTGATACTTCTCATCTCTACACGGCGGTATAATCTCTCGAAGCTCTTCTCTCATATTACTTCTTGTTTCTAGCTTGTAGTTGTTGTTGTGTTTAGTGGATAGCCTTGTACTAGACTTGTGTAGGTGGCTTGCTTAATTAGTTAGAGCTAGTGCTTTTGCTTCACCACCTTTCTTACTAACTTGTGGTTAAGTAATTCTTGTAGAAGTTTTAATTAGGCTATTCACCCCTCCCCCTCTAGCCTATTTAGACCTTTCAAGTGGTATCGGAGCCGAGGCACCGTTTATTTGAGTCTTAACAACCTACGATAAAAAAGAAATGGCTCAATTAAGTTTGCACATCAACAACACAAAGAAGACACCTCACTTTGATGGCACAAATTATGCATATTGGAAGGTTAAGATGACCACACACCTAAAGTCAATCAATAGAGAAGTGTGGAAGGTCACTGAAACAAAGTTTGAGGTTGCTAATCCGGAAGCACCTACTCTGGTGGAAGAGAAGAAGCTCCAATGCAATGACATTGCCATTAGTGCTCTTCATGAGGCATTAGATGACAAGACCTTTGAGCAAGTAAAGAACATTGAGATTGCTCATGATGCTTGGGCCAAGCTAGAAGAAACATTTGAGGGCACCGAAGGCACAAAGACCGCTAAAGCATATATCTTGCAAGAAAAATTTTCAAGCTTCAAGATGCAAGATGATGAGAGTGTACCGGAGATGTTTCATAGGTTGTAAGTCATTGTCAATGAGCTCAAGGCACTTGGTGAGGAGGTCAAGGACAATCAATTCTCTATAAAGTTCTTGAGAAGTCTACCCAAGAGATTTGATACATTGATCACCGTGCTAGTGAGGACTACATTGAAGGATTTAACTCCTCAACAAATATTCCAAGAAGTAATGACCGATGATTCATATAGAGAAGATGATGAGAAGGATGAGTTGGTCAAGAAGAAGAAGAAGAAAAATGAGAAGAAAGATGATGAAAAGAAGAAGAGTGTGGCATTCAAAGCCACCACATCCAAGGACAAATCTAAGATTGAATCATCAAGTGATGAAGACTCAAGCTCTTGTGATAGTGATGACATTGATAAGAAGATGGCTCTTTTTGTCAAGCAATTTGGCAAATTCATGAAGAAGAAAGGCTTTCGTGCAAGAAGGAGGAAGAACTCATCCAAGAAGAATAAGCATACCATGAGATGTTTTAGATGCTATAGCAAGGACCATCTCATTGCAAAATGTCCTTATGATAGTGATAATGAAGATGCTATCAAGAAGGAGAGAAAGAAGCAAAAGAAGAAGCAAGAGAAGAAGGAGAGCTCTTATAAGAAGAAGAATGATTCTCATGTTGCTACATAGGATAGTGATGATTTCTCAAGTGATGATGAGGATGACAACAAGAGCAAGAAGAAGGAACATGCTAGCATTGCCATCCAAGAGAAGGTCTCTCTCTTCGACACTCCATCGTGCTTCATGGCTAAGGCCGCTAAGGTATCATCCGACGATGAGAGTGATCATGATAATGCTAGTGATAGTGATAGTGATGAAGAAGAATTCACTAAAGATGAACTAATCACTATGCTAGAAGATTGCACTCAACATTATAAAGAATCTAGGAAAGAATGCAAGGGCTTGCTTAAGGAAAGGAAAAACCTTATGCAAGAACTTGATGAGCTTAGAACATCTTATGAGAGTCTAAAGGTAGATCATAAGAAGCTTCAAAAGTCTCACACAAAGCTTGAAGAAGCTCATTCCTCTCTAGTTGAAATATGTGAAAACATGCCAACTAATGTTGAGAAAGCTAAAACTTGCAACATAGGCATATCATGTGATATAATTGATGAAACCTTTCATAAGCCTATTTTTGTTGCTCCCACTAACCCTTCATGTAGCGCATCTATATCATCCTCATCTAGTAGTGATGGTTTCACTTGTGACTCCACACTTATAGTTGAGAATGAAAATCTCAAGGAGGTAAAAGAGCATAATCACACATTAGCTAAGGCTTATGGTGGTGAAGACCGCTTGCTTATGTGCTTGGGTAGCCAAAGAGCTTCTCTCTATAAAGAGGGATTGGGCTATAACCCCAAGAAAGGCAAGGCCGCTTTTGCTCCTCACAAAACTTGTTTTGTGAAGAACAATGGTAGCTATTGCAAAAGTTACAAGCAAGTTGGTCACATAGAGCAACAATGCATGAACAAGAAATCAAATGCTAATGTATCCTCAATTAAGTTTGATTCTTTCTATATGCTTACCAAGGGTACAAATGGTGTTCATGCTAAGTTCATTGGTACACCATGGATGGGCTCAAAGAAGAAAGCCATTTGGGTACCAAAGAGCTTGGTCTCTAACCTTGGAGGACCCAAACAAGTTTGGGTACCTAAAAAGAATTGATCTTGTCTTATAGGTCAATTACAAAGCCAGAGGAAGGCATTGGGTGCTTGATAGTGGGTGCACTCAATATATGACCAAAGACTCTTGTATGTTCAATTCAATTGATACAAGTCAAAATGGTGGTTTTGATGCTATCACTTTTGGCAACAATAAGAAAGGCAAGGTCAAGGGGCTTGGTAAAATTGCTATCTCAAATGACATGAGCATATCTAATGTGTTGCTAGTTGAAAGCTTGGATTTCAATCTTTTATCGGTGGCACAACTTTGTGATCTTGGCTTTAAGTGCATATTTGGTAGTGATGATGTTGAAGTCATAAGTGTTGATGGATCAAATTTGATATTCAAAGGATTTAGACATGGTAGCTTATACTTGGTTGACTTCAATGATAGTGAGACACAATTGACATCATGCTTGCTTAGCAAATCTAGTATGGGATGGTTGTGGCATAGAAGGCTTGGTCATGTTGGAATGAAATAATTGAATAAACTTTTGAGGCATGACTTAGTTAGAGGCTTGAAAGATGTCACTTTTGAAAAGGATAAACTATGTAGTGCTTGTCAAGCCGGCAAACAAGTTGGAAACACACATCCTAGTAAGAGTGAAATGAGCACATCAAAGGCATTTGAGCTATTGCACATGAACTTGTTTGGGACAACAACATACACTAGCATTGGTGGCAACAAGTATGGTTTTGTGATTGTGGATGACTACACTAGATACACTTGGGTGTTCTTTCTCTATGACAAGAGTGATATTTATGATCTATTCAAGTCTTTTGTCAAGAGGGTGCAAAATGAGTTTGAGACTACCATCAAGAAGATTAGAAGTGACAATGGTAGTGAATTCAAGAATACAAGAATTGAAGATTTGTGTGATGATCTTGGTATTGGACATCAATTCTCACCGACATACACTCCTCAATCCAATGGTGTAGTTGAAAGGAAAAATAGAACCTTGATTGATATGGCTAGATCAATGCTTAGTGAATACAATGTGAGTCATTCATTTTGGAGTGAAGCTATCAACACGGCTTGCTATTGTAGCAACCGTCTCTATTGCCATGGAAAGCTTGGGAAGACACCATATGAGCTATTGAATGGAAGAAAGCCCAACATTGCATACTTTAGAGTGTTTGGTTGTAAATGCTATATTCTCAAGAAAGGCACTAGATTAAGCAAGTTTGAAAAGAAATGTGATGAAGGATTCTTACTTGGTTATTCTACCACAAGCAAAGCATATAGAGTTTGGAATCTCACAAATAGCACCTTGGAAGAAGTTCATGATGTTGAGTTTGATGAAACCCAAGGGTCTCAAAATGAAGCTCAAAACCTTGATGATGTGAGAGGAGATCAATTGTCAAATGCAATGAAGAACATGGACATTGGTGATATAAGGCCGATGCAAGTTGATGATGATGATATTCATGTGATCAACCAAAGTGTGCAAATTGATACAAATCAAGCAAGCTCTAGTGGTACTCATGATGAAGCTCAAGTTCAAGGTCAAACAAGTGAAAGCAATAAACTCCCAATACTCCAACCTACTAGTATTGCAAGAGATCATCCATTGGACCAAATCATTGGTGGAATTCAAAGTGGTGTTCAAACTAGATCAAGGCTAGCATCCTTTTGTGAGCATTACTCATTTATGTCACTTGAAGAACCTAAGAAATTAGAAGATGCTTTGAAGGATTCCGATGGGTAAATGCCATGCATGAAGAACTAAACAACTTTGCTAGAAATCAAGTTTGAAAACTTGTTGAGAGGCCAAAGAACTACAATGTGATTGGTACTAAGTGGGTCTTTAGAAACAAGCAAGATCAAGATGGCATGGTTGTGAGGAACAAAGCAAGATTAGTAGCACAAGGATACACTCAAGTTGAGGGTCTTGACTTTAGAGAGACATATGCACCGGTTGCAAGATTGGAAGCAATTAAAATCTTATTAGCATATGCTTGTGCACACAACATCAAGCTCTATTAAATGGATGTCAAGAGTGCATTTCTCAATGGCTACATCAATGAAGAAGTTTATATTGAGCAACCTCCTGGTTTTGAAGATAACAAGAAGCCCGACCATGTTTACAAGCTAAAGAAGGCATTGTATGGTTTGAAGCAAGCACCTAGAGCATGGTATGAGAGATTGTGGGACTTTCTTATCTCTAAAGGGTTCAAGATGGGAAAGGTTGACACCACTCTCTTCACCAAGAAGCTTGGAAATGACTTGTTTGTGTTGCAAATCTATGTGGATGACATTATCTTTGGATCAACTAACCAAGACTTTTGTGAAGAGTTTGGAAATATGATGGCTAATGAGTTTGAGATGTCTATGATTGGAGAGCTTAGTTACTTCCTTGGACTTCAAATCAAGCAAATGAAGAATGGCACTTTTATAAGTCAAGGCAAGTACATAAAGGACATGATCAAGAAGTTTGGATTGCAAGATGCTAGGCAAATGAGTACACCAATGGGCACTAATGATCAATTGGGTATTGATGATAGTGGAAACATGGTAGATCAAAAGTTATACCGGTCTATGATTGGAAGTTTGCTCTATGTCACCGCTTCTAGGCCGGATGTGATGTTTAGTGTGTGCAAGTGTGCAAGATATCAAGCTTCACCTAGAGAAAGTCACTTGAAAGCAACCAAGAGAATATTGAGATATCTTAAGGGCACTCATGATGTTGGATTATGGTTTCCAAAGGGGTCTAATTTTGAGTTGATTGGATATTCGGACTCCGACTATGGTGGATGCAAGATTGATAGAATGAGCACAAGTGGCACTTGTCAATTGCTTGGAAGGTCTCTTGTTTCATGGTCATCAAAGAAACAAAATAGTGTTGCACTATCTACCGCCGAGGCCGAATACATTAGTGCCGGTAGTTGTTGTGCACAATTATTTTGGATGAAGGCCACCTTGAATGATTTTGGAATCAAGTTTAAGAATGTGCCATTATTTTGTGACAATGAAAGTGCTATCAAGATGACATAAAATCTGGTTCAACATTCAAGAACCAAGCACATTGACATAAGGCATCACTTCATAAGAGACCATCAACAAAAGGGTGATATTAGCATTGAGAGCATTGGCACCGAAGATCAACTAGCCGACATTTTCACAAAGCCACTTGATGAGAAAAGATTTCACAAGTTGAAGAATGAATTAAACATACTTGACTTCTCCAACTTGAAATGAGTGCACCCCCACATTCTTATATGACATGCCTCTCCTCCAACATAGCAAGGTAAAGTTGTTTGGCATATCATTCATACTTTGCTAAGGACATGGTTAGAATATATAGACATATTTGCATAACAAATAGGCTCATTCATGAAAATCAAATGATTTTGATGTATATATGGTACCACTATTGCTTATGTGTTTGTTTGATCTAGTGGTAGCATATGACATGTTTGTGGGCTTGCAAACCTAGTGTAATTCAACATGGTCAAGATAACCCTTATACTTTATGAGGTCTGAAAAAGCTTGTCCTTGGATCAAACCGAATTACACATTCTAGGCAAGTGATCTAGATTGAACCATAATTTGGACTCCCTCATATTGATTGACTTATCTCTCACTAAAATTGGCACCTTTTTGGTGATTGTTGACAAAGGGGGAGAGAAAAGTCACAAAGATATTGCAAAGAGAGAATAAGTTATAATAAGGGGGAGAGAAAAGTGACAAAGATAAAAGGTTAAGTTACAAAGGAGGAAGAAATCAATTAAAATTAAGCACACAAGTAGGGGGAGCAAGCTCATAAATTATTTGTTGCATTTGTATGTGCACTAACATGATGATGTGTTGCATTGCCAATTTAATTTCGATATTCATGATTGAATGGTGTTTGCTAGAAATAGAACTTGAATGATGATTTGTTGAGAGTAGCTTTACAAGCGGTATCTTGACACCTTGTGCTTATATTGTTGATCTCACGGGGTACTTTAGTGTTTGTGATCTTTACAAGTAATGTATTACAAGTGGTGTCTAGCTACATCGATGCTAAGGGTGGTATATAAAGGCAACTCCGATCGGTATCACGCTTCAAAGGTCCATTCTATATACCTTAGCATCAATTTGATAGTAGTAACTCTCCTAAAATTCAAATCCATACATATGTGCATAATTGAACCAAACTCATGGAAGCACATATGTAGGGGGAGCTAATACTATCGAAATTGAAAATTGATTTCATTTCATATCTTTGTGATGGTTGTCATCAATTACCAAAAAGGGGGAGATTGAAAGCCCAAGTTTGGTTTTGGTAATTAATGACACCAAGTTGCTAATGCCATGTGTTAAGTGTTTTGAGTTAGGCATAAGCAACACATGTGATGAAGGTGTATGTGGCAAGGAGTGATGGCTACAAGATCACAAAGAGTTGGTGCATGGACATGAAAGAATGATCATGGTGGAGATGCACATAATATGAAGAACATGATGATCAAGTGTAAGAGAAGGATCTAAGAGCGCAAGGCAAAGGTATAACCATAGGGTTTTCCTTTTGCCGGTCTAAGATGAGTAGAGAAGTGATTGACCGGGTTTAGGATACATAGCCGACTATCAAGAGGGGCAATCACGGTTAGCTCAGAAATCAAGTGCCACTAGATCAATGTCTTGAGCATATGCATTAGGATATAGTAAAGAGTTAACATAACGCCTTGAAAAATGATTGTGAAATGCTAACACACATGCACATGGTGATTTACACATGGTGGTGTTAGCACATTTGTGAAGGCGGTGGAGTTTGAGTGGTAGAGAAGGGTTTGGGTTCTTCTCTCCCTCCCACCGAGCTTGCGAGACGGGATTCGGCGCTTTTTTGGAGAAGTGAAAGACCTATTTTCTACTGCGCTGGAAGTCGGAAAAGAAACGGAGGCGAACGGAGGTCACTGTGATGACCGGACGCTGCACCGGACGCGGTCACGGCTTGACCAGCGCGTCCGGTCAGTTCAATCCGGTCAGCGTGCCTAGGGTTGATGACCGGACGCTGGTCTGGCCTGACCAACGCGTCCGGTCAGTTCACCGGTGCGCAAAAGCAGAGCGCGCGACCGGCGCGTCCGGTCCTTCAGGGAACCGGCGCGTCCGGTCATGCGTCCAGAAGGACAGAGAGCAGCAGAGTGATGATCGGACGCGTCCGGTCATGTGCGATCGGACGCGTCCGGTCGTTGAGGGAGCTTACTGGACTCTAACCGGACGCTGGCACTGTCGTGTCCGGTCGTTGCCTGGAGCGCGTCTGGTCATTGCTTTGTGGGCTCGCGGTGTTGCGCGACCGGCGCGTCCGGTCAGTTTGACCAGCGCGTCCGGTCATTCGCTGCAGCGCGTCCGGTCTGCACGACCAGCGCGCCCGGTCGTTGCCTCGCAGTTAGCCGTTGCGCGACCGGCGCGTCCGGTCAGTTTGACCAGCGCGTCCGGTCAGCGCGACTTCGGCTGGTTAAAGTTCCTAACGGCTATATTCGAAGGGGTACGCTATAAATAGAGGTTGGCCGGGGTTTGAGGGAAACTCTTGCACATTTTAAGACCTAGAGACATACTTTGAGCTAGAGAACAACCCCTCCACTCATCTCTTTGCATAGTTGCACATCTTGAGTGAGATTGAGTGAGATTCAAGTGTATTGCTTGAGAGTTGCATTCTAGAGGCACTTGATCTTCGAGTTGCTGCGGATTTCTTATTACTCTTCCGTGTTTCCCGACACGGTAGACGGCTTGGAGCAGCGGAGGTGATTGAGCTCGCAATTGGAGATTGTTGGAGCCTTCACCAAGTGTTGTAAGGGGTTCTTGATCCTTCCCCGTGGGAGTTCGTGAATTGGATACTCTAGTGGAGCTCGTGACTTGGAGGATCCCCATCTTGTGTGCGATTGTGCGGCGCCCGCCGAGGGCTCGACTCTTGATAGTCGATTAGCTCGCGAATCGACAAGTGGGTGTATCACCACAACGGGGAGTAGCTTGTCGGGAAGCAAGTGAACCTCGGGATAAATTCTTGTGTCATTCTCTTCCCGAGGATTTCTCTTGTGTTATTGATTGATTGATACTTCTCATCTCTACACGGCGGTATAATCTCTCGAAGCTCTTCTCTCGTATTACTTCTTGTTTCTAGCTTTGTAGTTGTTGTTGTGTTTAGTGGATAGCCTTGTACTAGACTTGTGTAGGTGGCTTGCTTAATTAGTTAGAGCTAGTGCTTTTGCTTCGCCACCTTTCTTACTAACTTGTGGTTAAGTAATTCTTGTAGAAGTTTTAATTAGGCTATTCACCCCCCTCTAGCCTATTTAGACCTTTCAGGGATCCACAACACAGAGTCAGAAACAGAACAAAAGAAGAAGACGCACGAGATGAATCCAGACAGACATCCGATGGCCAAGAATCCGGGTGACACAAATAAAAAAATGCCCAGGCAGCGTACAGATTTTCCCATTAAAATCTGCTATCAGTTCATTGAAGAACCATCTGAGCTTGATTTCTCGTCTTCGTAGCCAGCAACACTGCTGCTGTTTTCCAGGTGCCGACCAAAGCGGGTGGCCTGTGCTTCATCGCCGTGGTCAGAGCTAGCGTCCTTTTCCTCTTTCAGCGGTTGACTGCTGGGTTTCATCTCTCTTTTCCATTGAACAGCAGGGCCACGTGTCAGCGTCTTTTTCAGCTTGTCCAACACGAGTCGGACTCTGATCAGAGCCGAGTCCTGCACCGAGCCCGGATTGCGGGGATTCAGATGCCCTATAAAAACCTTTGCCCTCTCTTTGTTTGACTGCCAGGCGGAGCCCCACTAGGCAGCACGTTTTCATCTCCCGTACGTCGTACAGAAGATGGACTCCGTCCATAGAAACGCCGAGTGCCCCTATATAATCCTGAGAACCATCATCATGTTCACGTTTTCTCATCTGCCGTTGCCGTCAATGCCGTCTGTTGTTGTTTCATCGCCGTTCCTGAGGCCGGACGCCGCGACGCTTTACCCTAACCCTAGCGTAGCAGCCTTGCTCGCCTAGCCACAGCAGCCTCCGGTGTTAGACCTCATCGAGCTTGGAGTGTAGCCGCCACGGTCACGCTCGTTGTCCGCCGTTTCATCGCCGTCCGCAACCCGTTGCCGCGCTCAGAGCCGAGGGAGCCACCATCTGCAAACCGAGCGCTGGACCAAGCCCTGTGCCACGCCACACCATCTAGCTCCCGTGTGCCGCCGCCTCGCCCCCGAGAGCTCGCTATCGATTTTCCGCCGCCGTGACGTCTTCCTCGTCTCCCATCGATCTCACAGCTGCTTCCACAAGCAGGTGCACAGGCGGGGACACCGCCTACCTGTCCACAGTCAGGGGGCAGAGGAGACCTTCTGCGTGAAGCACCATCTTCTTGTCCAAATCGTGCACGTCAGCTCTGTTCTTCGCCGGCAGATGGACTGATGCACTCGCAAGCAAACAGCTACGTCGTTCCCTTGCTCTTGCTCCTGAGCATGCTAGGATGCCCCTGCAGTTCATGCACGACCGAGAAAGCACGTGATCAAGTCAGCTGCACCTCGCAATGTTAATGGTATGCCACATTATTTAATTGGCTGAACACTTTACTGATGTAACGCATAAATCACCCTTGCATAGTAATTCAACATTTAATTTTGAATATATATAAAATTTCAGCACAGTTGTTTCTTGATCTAGTTCCGTAGCTCTTCAAATATCAGGTCTAGTGCTTTATAAGAATATATTTAATTAGGCTACAGTTTAGTTTTCTTTATAAAGAAATCTCTGCTACTTTTAAAAGCTCGTATTCTCTTTCTTCTAACCTTGTTTCAATTGACTCATGATGCTTAGTTTAAACTCCGCATATTAAATTCGAATAGATGCTCTCATATGTTTATTCTTTTTGCAAAGTGAAGTTTAAATAACAAATATTATGAGACGTATTTGCAACTAAAATATGACTAGTAGCTTTAACTCGACTTTTCAATTAAAATATAAATTGACTAAATTAACATCCTTCACATGGATTTGTAAATTAAATAAACCAAGCATATAGCCTTTACTCTTATAAAGTAAAATTTTCGGTAATTATTTCTCTTTCACCGTAAGCTCCGATTAGCGTGTTTTTCGCGTTTATGTGTTCGTAGCAACACGTAGGTTAGTTTTCAAATCTCTTTAATTGTTTGGTGTATTGTTCTAAATTTAATCCTACTGCTTGCTTTGTGTATGATTGCATGGATGCTTGTGTGGTGCTCTCCGACCATGTTCAGACGGTGAGCTTTGCGTTGGGATCAAGAAGCAATCGTTTGAAGGTTAAGAACCAGTGGAAGACCCAAGTTTAAGGCAAGTATAACATGTGACCATCCTTGTTGTCCTATTCACTGAAATTATCATACATATGCATGTGTCCTCCTTGACAACCGTAGAGATTATAACTTAGCTGTTGATACCCTGATTCCTCGTTGCCATGGGATTTGCATTGGGTGCTGTTGCTAGTGCTTAATAATAAATAATGATCTTGTAATATGACTAATGAATTGTGCAATCACCCATTAAGATGACTATATTACTGTTAAAGGGTGCTAGAGCATTATGTTGTTTTTATGTTGCTCTAGTTTCTTTCCGTAAGGACTTATCTGTAAGTGATAGCCGGGATTGACAGTACAGCTGTGAGGGCTATATGGCTCTGGCTCTAGTTGTTTAAGAGACATTTTTCTAGCTTGTTAGTGGTTACCGAAAGGCGCAAGAGGGGTCATGTCTAGTATGGTCTTGGCCTGCCAAGGTAGGTGCAGTCTTTTGTAAGTCGCCCCTTGGAGGGAGGTTCATGCTTTCCAATTGAGAATCCTTAGCGGCCCTAACTTGTTAGACGAACTTTTAAATGGCTTTATATGATTTTCGGTGTTTTGGGGAGTCGCGAAACCATGCATTTAGAAGTCATGACTCACAGTGAAAGTGTACACCTCTGCGCAGAGTTAAAAACTGGTATACTAGCCGTGCCCACGGACACGGACGGCCTTAGGGATTCTTACAGAATAAATATTTACCATTGTTATATTATGCTTATTATGGTTGATATTATTATGCTTATGTTAATTGCTATTTCATTATTCTTATTACAATTGATCATAGGTTCATTAATGGGAATTGGTTCATCTTGATGCTACTCAATTGCTAATTATATGATGATTAAAAGCTAAATGCAGTCAAACAATGTCTAGCCTTTTGTGCCTCATGAACCCTGTGTTATACTTGTTGAGTTCGACATGGACTCACTCTTGCTATTTCCCACACCTTAGGATAGTCTCTGGAGTTTTTAGGCTTGTGATCAACCAGTCAGTTTGTTCCTGGAGTGAAGTCTACACCCGGTGTTCGGAGTTATCTTTCCGCTGTGTTGCTCTTTAAGGTATATTTTATACTATTGTGTTATGTATATTAAGCATTTGTCTCTTGATATTACACTTATCTGTGGCTATATGCGAGATTTGACTCTTTTATTTCACATATAGTGTATGTCTGGTTTTGTCCTTAAAACCGAGTGTGACACTTCTTCATCATCACCTTCCTCGCTTGCGCCTCCGGCTTCGGTTCCCTGTACCTCCTCTTGGCCGCAAGCCTAGCGCTCCTCTTGGGGACGAGCTCCGAGTCGTCCAGCTCTCCCGCCCGTGCTCTGGCCGCCCGGGGTTCGCAGCGGCCGTGGAGGCGACAACAAGATAGGCGTCGAGAGTGGCTTCTTGAACGCAGCGATGAAGTCCTCAGTCGACGTTGCGGCCGACGTGACAGGCGCTCTTCCATCAACCAACAACGTTAATGTTATATAGCGAACCGGAATAAATAAATTATCATAATTTTATGATGTTGTGAATTGGAAGTATCTGAATAATCATACTGCTTAACTCGTTATTAAAAGATAAAAAGGTAGATTGAACATATGAACTGTTTGGTTGTACCAATGGAAACGCAAACGTAAATGAAAATGAACTGCATATGTTACCGGCGATAACAGATTTGAACTAGCTGGCCTTTATGTTTGCATTACTGTAAAGGAAGCAAACAGCTCTACGTTGTCGGCCGAGATAAAAGATAAGCTCTGTGGATTGAGCTCTAGTTTTGTTATCTGTAATACAGGCCAGCAGCTTCGTTCACTCCTCGTCCTGGATCTTCGCTTGGGTCGCGACCATTGCTTGGGCCAGAAGGCTTTTATGTCACCGCCACCAGTTTGATGAAGACCAACATTTGCTGGGCCACACAAGTTGGGCCGCTCTAGGCCATCGTACCGATAAACATTGAACGTGAGCAAAGAAAGTTTACCTCCCTCAAGCAGCGGTCATTCAATTTTCCTTCCTAAACTACAAAAACCACTTTTTTTACCTCCTAAACTTTTAAAATAGAAGCATACTGCATACCCAGTGCGTTGCTGCGAGAATTACTGATTAGTGGATTACGTGATATGATAACACGGACAACAAAATGTTTATGTGTCTTACTATCTTACTATAATTGCATGTGCTAGTGGATTTTAATAGTACGAGATAGTGCATTGCCTAGTTGGACAGTTTGCATGTTGAGATAATTTGCTAGTGAGGTTTTGGTTTATAAGAGTATATAAGATAATTTGTTTCTTATCTTAGATGTTTTTATGGTGATTTTGCTAATGTGAAGCCATATTAGAAAGGGGTAAATCAGATAAGGTAAAAGGTTCAGGAGGTAAATCGAACTAAAAATATTTGGAAAAAAATAAAAAAAAATCATAAAGTAAGTTTTCAAAAAATTTATCCAAATATTTTTATATGGAAAAGTAATACAATTACAATCCTAAAACCTGGTTTTTATCTAAGAAAATTCATACAAAATTTGTTTTACATCTGAAAATTATGAAATTAGTTTCACATGTTTTTCTAAAATTATGCTCTATCTTATGGTGTCTAGCTTGAATTGTTTGAATCTCAATGGACACATTTGATGCCTATTTGCTAGTAGAAGCTCTTGCTATCTATTTATATAGTCGATGTTGATGGTCTCATTACATAAAAGCATCAGCAGAGCATCGGTAGGACTACGCATGTGCATTAGGGGCATGCAGTCACGGAGGGTAGCACAACTACTTTAAAAAATTATCTAGGGCAAAGGACCAACGCCCGCCCTATCGCATATATGTAGTCCTGACGACATTCCACCGATGCTTCTACGTAGTCGGACAATCAACATTGACTTATTGTAATAGATAATGAGAACTTCTACTATCAAATAAGCATCAAAATGAGCCCATGAAGATTCGAAAAATTCTAAGCTAGCCACCATAAGAGCGAGCATGGTTTTAGAAACAAAAAAAACCTGAAACTAGTTTCATAATTTTTTGAGGTAAAACAAGTTTTTTTAAATTAAACTAGATTTTAGGTTTATTTAGTTGCATTATTTTCAAGAAAAAATTGAAAATTTTCTAAAACAAATATTTTTATAATTTTTAGATATTTTTTATAAATATTTTTAGTCCGATTTACCTCCTTGAACTTTTAGCTTAGTCTGATTTGCTACCTCTGATGTGATGCCACATCAGCAAAACCACCATCAAAATCACTCTAGGTGCAAAAAACAAACGATTTTGAAAGTTAAGGGAGGTAAAAAAAACTAGTTTTGTAGTTCAACGAGAAAAATTGGACGACTGCAATAGTGAGGGAGATAGATTAGATTTCTTCAGCAAAGAAAACCTGGGAGAGTTGCTTCTCTATTGTTGACGGAGAGTGAAACAAAAAAATTATCGTTAAGAAGTCTATGTATGTGGACGAGTCTTAACTACTCCCTCCGTCCACAAAAAGAATGCAATTCTCGCTTTCTGGAAAGTCAATCAATTTGAAACTTGACCAAAATTATATTAAAAAATATTAACATTCTTGATGCAAAATTAGTATGATTAGATCAGTTATAGAATATATTATCAAAACAAATTTATTTGGAGACATAAATATTAGTACTATTTGCTATAAATTTAGTCAAACTTGAGCTACTTTGATCGGCACGGATCTCATAATTATATTCTTTTTTAGATGGAGGTATCTAGACCTAATTTATTGAATATAAGAAAGAGCTCCACCTACACCCCTGTCTCCGATGTGTTATTCTCGATTTCTCGTGTGTTTGTGTTGATCGAGGATGACGGAGAAGACAACGTCCAAACCACTAGCAACGTGTAGTCCATGATATAACACGAGTCTTCACCATCGAGCAATGTCATTATCTTCTCGGAGTTGGAGAGACTAGTGCCGAATGTCTGGACGTCCGCGTCTGCTGCTTGATCGTTTTTTCAATAATGATACTCTCAAGGTGTCTATATACGTAGCTTCATGCTCTGCTTTGTCTCGTGCTCCGTGTTTGTTGTCTGTCTATGGATGTTGCTTCGTGCTCCGCTTCACCTCGTATTTCGTGCTTGCTGCCCGTCCATGGATGCAGCTTCGTGCTCCGCACGGCCGCACCTGCTGCCATGCCCGTGAATACAGCTTTGTGCTCCACGCACGCTGTCGTGCCCGCTTCGCTTCCTAGGCCCATGCAGGGACCGCTGTGTCCCAGGGACCACCTTCGTTTGCGCCCCCTTGCAGCGCCTGCTCATGAAACACTTGCAACATAAAGCATTTGCTGCAACATATATACGATACAGATGAAATATTTACAACATACGCTTGCAATGTATGTGTATAGGCACTGCAACATATGCAACATCTAGATAAAAACACTTGCAACGTACGTTTAAAACAGCTGAAACATTTAAAACATACACTTGCAACATACGTGTATAGCCATTGCAACATATGCAACATCCAGATAAAGCATTTGCAACATATATTTAAAACAGCTGAAACATTTGAAACATACACTTGCAACATATGTGTATAGTTATTGCAACATATGCAACACCAGATCCACTTTTGCAGTATCAAATAAAACATATGCAACACACATCTGAAACGCATGAAACATACTGTTGCAACATGTGTTCATCTACTTGCTGCCCCAAATGTACGCTTATTGACGCGGAGCTTGACGCCGGCATGGAGCTGGATGCCATGGTGTAGAGGTTGAACCTCGGTTGTGCGCAGCGCGAGTCCGGACGGGCGACACGAGGCACGAGGCGCGGGTGGGATGCGCGAGGTGCAAGACGCGGGAACAGGCGGTTCCGTCCCTTTCGGCTAGACGGACGCTCGATAGAGAGCCTTACCGTTATCTTCTCTGCCGTGCCTAGACTCCAAGATCAACATTGAACTCAGCGCGAGCAAAAAGCGTTCCTTTGCACGGTCACCAGCGGCAAAAAGCCTTCCTACACTACACGATCTGCCTTCATCACGCTGCTGTGAACACCTCTCGCGTCTCCAATCGCAGCTGCCCTGTGCCCCATGGCCGATCAACCACCGCCTGCATGTGGTGCTCTCTTTGGCACATAACCGGGGCGCCACGGAGGCTAAGAGCAAGTAGCCGGCCGGGGAATTACAACATGTTTAACCAATCCATAATCGAGACATAGAGATCTTCCTTGATCCTGTGAAGGTGAAGCATTACCTTTCTCTTATAAAAGTAGGTTTCCACGGAGAAACATAGGAAGCTTGTTGTCAATACATTTGATTTTGCAAGTTTTTTTATATCGTATTTGTTTTTAACACTACATCTTTTGGAGTATACTTTTAGAATTCTTCAAATGTAAGAGATTTTGCAAGTATTTGAACACAACTTGCACATTTTGAAACCAAATAATTAGTAGTATTGATGTTTGTAGTTTTCAAGGTTTAAGTAAATCTTGTCCTAAACGAGAAGTTTTTATGAAATATGACCGGAGGGAGTATTTATTATCTAAATAAAACAACATGAATTGGGGCCTGGGATGTTCGCTAATCAGGTGCTTGGATTGAAAGACCTCAATCCTACCAAATGCTGATGCTAGGTTCAGAGTACGGGATCCCTTTTCTTGAGACGCCATTAATTGAGATTGAGACGCCGGCCCGGCCCGATCCGGTCGACTATCCTCCGCCCTAGATAATGGAAACAGAAGGATTGTGGCTGTACACGACATGTATGGACAAGCGCATGTGTCCGTGGATAGCTTGTCCTGGAGGCAAAAGTCTTGACGGGACCAGACGAGATGAGATGAGCCCAATTATTTGTGTTAGTTGCAGCAGCCTCGCAGGAAGGAAGACAACAAGAGTCCCTGAGCTGGAGCAAGATGAGCCGAGCAGAGCCTCCATCTGCTGCGCCTCTGCATGCATTGATTTTGCAGCTGCCTTCTTTGACAATTACCCTTCTAACCTTGGGTCTTGGTTGTCGATTGTCATATAGCTAGGAGTATCTCTGACTCTCCGTGAGCACTGCCTTGATCCTCTGGGCAAACAACAAGCTTTCCAATCTTGGCACCTATACAAGGTACTATATACAAGCCGGATGTGCAAATGCAACGAGGGCTTGTTTCATTATTTGCCCTCGTCTCTTCTCTTCCAATGTCACCCCCAGAACATTAATTGATGATACATGTTTTCTTTTGCTGATGCTATCTTGGAACGGAGGGGAGGTTCAGAACATTTCTTGCACATCAGAACCTGTTCTTCTCCATCCATGATTTAGTCTACCTACACGTACGATAGAGTTACATTTAAGTAAAGAAGAAGAAGAAGGAGCCCGCAGCAGCAGCATAAAGTACTAGTATTACTGTACTGTTTACTGCAAACTAGAAAAAAAGATCATCATGCTCCCATTCCATTATTAGCATTGTAGTGGATTACAATTTACAAACTATTTGCATTTCCGCTCACCCTATTTTCCCATATTATCAAATTAATCAAGCACAAAATAGTGCCCGTGCAAAGCGCAACGTCCCAGTACCGACATTGCAAACTAGTCTAGGTACAAGACACCATAACCAATGTATTGATGAAACTAGTGGAAGGGGCACGCCCTCGCATGCCGCATCAGGCGCTTGTAAGCGGTATATGGATTGTCTGGTTTAAGCAAGTTTTTGTCCCCTTTGTATCTAAGTAAATTAAATTTGGAGGGGGGTGTCAACGAAGGAAGATTGCGTCAAAAGCAATACGTGGCTGGAGTAGTACATCTGCATGCGCCATGGCGCGTATAAATTTTTAAGCAGAGTTTTGTTATTGTTACGGTCTAATGTCATGAACAAATGAGAAAACCGACATTCAGAGACGACAAAAAAACACTCGGTCCTCATGGTCTCTAATAGCCATGTACAACAGCACGTGCACTACTTTGACGCACTTTACTCTGATCCCGTTGAATCTTTACATTTCTAAGCGGCGAAGAGCTTTACTGTCAGGGAGAGCTTCTTGAATCAGTGGTTGTTACAGTGATTTGTCGTGGCACAAGGCTTTGAGCTTGTCTGAGAGGATGCAAAAATATAAAGCTTCATGATGCATGAAGGTAATTGGCGCCCAAAGGAGATAGAAGAATAGCGTGTTACCTATATGCAGTTTGCATGTCGGAGGGTCGGCAACACCCGTAGCGGCTGCATTGAACTACATTCTAAAAAATATAATACAAATTTACAAAATCGAGCTAAAGGTCCACCAAATCGATCTACATATGTATTATATCAAGGAAGGAAAAATAAAAGTTCTACATATGTATTATATCAAGGAAGGAAAAATAAAAGTTTTATGGTACAGGAAGGTAACTGGTGCCCAAAGGATGCTGAAGAATATTGCGTTATCTATTGCAGTTTGCATGTCAGAGGACGAGGCTGGTGACAGCACGCTGAACACAGACACCACAACTCGGCATCCTGTGGACGCAATTCAGCATATGTTGGTAAATCCAAGAAAGCAAAGCAGACGATGAAAGTAGGCAAGAGCGATAGCTTAAGTCAGCACAAAAAAAAGAGCGGCAAAAAAGAATAAACTTGTTTGAGCAACACAGCTAAGTTCTGAAAGGAAAATTGAGATATGCAGGTACCATCATAAAATAAAGGCAGCAGAATATATGTTCACGTAGATAAATTAGAAAGACACAATGCAGAATCTATCTAGCCTAAGATATTTGTGGCTTGTAGGCATAACCATAAAGCAAAGGAACATTATATATAAGGATTCTTACGAATTAATAGGACTCATAGAACCAAGCCGTTGTAATAGAGTGTTTGGACACCTGGTCAATAGATATAGGCAGTATTCAAAATGTACCAACCATTATAAAGAAAACATGTCCCAAAATTAGCTTGAGGATGGGCTCACCGGCTGAGTGAATTTGGATAGAGCACTTGTTTCATCATGAACTTGTATTTGCAACCAGGCACATCATCTTGACAACATTGTCTCCTAAACGAAGAGAGTCCCATAGCAACTTCTATCTGCAACACCATGACCAAATCAGCACCTCACACACCACCAGAAGGCATGGATACACAAGATGCGATAGGAATAAGACCGGAACAATTTTTTCCCTGAGATCAAGCGTAGTGAACATTTAGAGGTTGCCATATTTCATAAACCTCATAGTACATAGTAGGTGATAAGTTCATAATTAAAAGTTGCCCAATGTATTATTCACAAATTTTAGAAGCTGCAATTCTCAATAATAAAATGTACTGCTCTATGTTTTTGGATCTACGACGACTTTATGTAGTACACAATAATTAGGGACAAATGAAGGAGAAAAGGAAGCTTGGAAAATGTGATTACCTTTGGTCAAGCAAACTCCCGAAATTGAGTTGGACTACTTGGCGATGTCGATGACAGATACGGTGCACTGGATCCGTCCCTTTTGGTCGCGCTGGCGTCATCTCATGAAACCCAATCAAAAGAAATAGCCATCTCACGAAACCCAGTCAAAAGAAATAGCTAGGGTTTCATGGAGGAGCGGAGCACACGCTCACCATCGGGAGGAGGTGTTGCGGAGCCCATGGGGGAGGATGGGGGAGAGGCATGGGGACAGCCGGGGTCCACCCGCGCTGGAGCGCCGCCCGCCAGGGGCGCTGCCTCGGCTAGCGGCCGCCGCTGCACCGGGAGGGAAGGAGAGAGAGATAGGAAGGGGAGGGAGGCGAGAGGTAGGCGAGGGAGAGAGAGAGAGGGAGAGGGAGGACGAGGAGGAGGAGAAGGAGGAGGAGACGGAGGTGGAGGTGGGTGGCCAGTGCCGCCATGCCGCGCTCGCGCTCGTTTTCGCGTCGGGAGGAAGAGGCCAAGAGAGAGAGAGAGAGGACGGGATGAGAAGAAGAATTGGGAAGGAGAAGTTGAAGCTGTTGTATATATTTGACTGTCCGGAATCAGACGAGAAGTGAGAGAAGCAGAAGAGAAGTGAGACAAGCCAACCAGAGGCACAAGAATCGGTTGTCGTCGAGAATCCGCTTCGAGCAATCTGGGACGTTGAACTGAAGATCGGACAGCCAGGAACATTTGGAGCGACGTGGACATGGCTTCTACTCGAGAACCCTACGCAGTCTATAGAGTTAAATAAGGGTATGTCAGCTTAAGGGCCCCACGCGAAGGATACTTGGTGGATCTTAAAACAAATGAAGGCTCAAGGACGCTTTAGGCTTTTACCTTGAGATGCTGTGATACTGACCTCGATCAGGATCACATTGATTTCGTATATATCTGCGGACGGCGACATGTATATCACAGATGCAATACAAAGTTAGTAATTAACTTGCACTTGCGGTACTTCCTTGAGAACAAGAAGGAAGATACTTCAACTATATGCGACAAAGGTCCCCTTTCGGCACATGCATGGTAAGGTAAAGATTCCCCACAACTAACCAACCACACGCCCCCTGCAAGCTACCACAATCAGAATCAGATCAGACAGGGACCTGCAACTAACCCCGCCACCTTTTATGTGCAGTGCAATTGGGCATTCACTAATTAACAAGTAGGAGTACTTAATCTCTCCATCCTCAACTTGGTATTAGTAGTAAGCTGCCGCAATGTTGTCTAGCCGTACTCTGCAGGAAGAAGTTTATTCAAATGTACTGTGCTTACAGCGCAGTACATGGATCGATCGGTCGTCAGAGATGGGTCGTTTCGTCGTCTTCACACACGGCCGTGTCGGGCCACAAGGCTCCAAATCTCGCATGTGCCGGTGCCGGTGTGCTGCAGGGTCGTCGTTCATCCACTCCACTGCTCACTGCTAGACACTACTAGTACGATCTAAACGCAAAACTATTCTCTATGCGTTACCATATCGATCGACGATCGCCAATGACGGCCATTGGCTACATACGACATATGCATGCTTATCCCTGGCGGCGTCAGCTAGCTTGAGCAAAGTCCAAGTCGAAGCTTGCAAGCGTCCATGGAGGACTATTGCAAGGTATTACTGGCTACGTGCTGTCTATTGCGGCGGCAGAAGAGGCCAGGAAACTTCAAATGGATACCAGCTAGCTTTGCATGTGTACATGCACGTACCAGGCGGACCGCCCGGGGTCTCTGTCAGCGGCATGGTCGAGCCAGCGCACTCTGCTTTGGCCTCTTCTCTACCAATACTGGCCAAGATAGTTGCAGCAGGCGACCGGTCACAGGTCACTCGATCAAGATCCATCGACCATGTCGTGCTTGATTAGTCCTAGGCTCCTAGCTAAGGCACTGTAGTACTGTACTGCGCCAACTATGTTCCTTGTTGTCAATTTGTTTCGAAATGATGAATAGTGTGTGGTGATATATCAGTGCCAATCTGTTCAGCGAAGAGCCGAATAGATCACTAGGTTACGCTTGTCCCCTGATGGATATGCAACCGCCATGGGACTCCGCATGTAACCATGTATGTTCGTCCTAGTCGCTTGGGTGTCTACCTACTATTTACGGAACTGCTTGGCGCTGCATATTAAAATCGATAATGATATGACGCGTGCGTCCGTCCGTTCGGACGCCGCACACCCACACTCCTCCCGCAATCTGTCTTATTCAACGCCGCCCCTCGTTAGTCCACTTCTCAAAAAAAAAGACAACGCGGCTTCCTTCTCTAGCACGAGGCTCCTCGCCGCAGGCAGCACGAGGCCACTCACCGTGGCCTTCTCCAGCGCGGTGCGCCGCATCCGCCCCCATCCTGCGCTGCTCCGCGCTCCTCTCCCCACTCTGCGTCGCATAGCGTGGCTGCCTGGTGCCGCCATCCCTGTAGCGCCCCCATCCCCGCCTCCGTCCCCTGCCACGCCATGCCGTGCTCCGTCCTCCGCTGCGCCCAGGCCAGGCGGCTAGGAGAGGTGGCCATCGCTGGCCAAGACCAGGCCAAGCGTAGGCGCAGCTGTTCGCTGCCAGGCCACACCACCATCCTCGGTCGTCGGTTGGCCGGAACCGCCCCCCTGCGCTGCGTCGTACGGAAGAAGGGTGAAATACACATATTGCAAGCCTATGCTTCAAGTATTTCAGATGTTTCATAGGTACGTTGCAAGTGTTTCACGTGGATGTTGCAAAAGTAGATCGAGATATTACAAGTGTTTCAGAGACATGTTGCAAGCATTTGTTTAAAATGTTTCATCTATTTTTTCGACGTATGTTTGCAAACGTTTTTTATTTGGATGTTGCATACGTTTCACACATGTCGCAAGAGTATATTCCAATGATTTTAGCTGTTTCAGTCTTATGTTGCAGTAAGTGTTTTTATGTTGCAAGTGTTTTATCTAGATGTTGCATATGCTTCACACATACGTTTCAAGTGCATGTTCCAAATATTTCATATGCTTCAGACGTATATTTTATTCAAGTGTTTCATATTCCAAGTGTTTCATGTGTTTAGAGGTGTGTTCAGATAATCATGAGGGCATGGCCTGGGCACTAGGGGATGGGGTGCGGCGAGCCGGGTGCCCGCGGATGGGGTGCGTTGGGGGCCGACGGTTGGAGGGTGCGTGGCATGCCTGGGTTCTGCGAGGGCGTGCTCGTCCTCATCCTAGCTCCCGGGTCTTGTCCGCGCAGAGAGAGGGGAGCGGTGTCGTTGGGAAGGAGCCGAGGGCACAACGACAAGGGTGCGGTGCGCGTGCGGGGCGTTGCGAGGTGGACGGGGCAGGCTGCACGGGCGTCCGAACGCGCGCGTCCGTCCAGACGTCTGGGCGCTAGCAACACCCTATTAAAACTCATTAAAGCTTGATTCACATCATTATGCACAATAAAAGGAATAACAAAACCTCCAATCCAATAGGAATATATTGGAACAGACTGAGGTTAGAGTATTTAAATAGATTATATTAGAGATTAGGGTAAGCAATTTCATAGTTTGGAACATGGTTAATAATCACATAATATATAGTTTATGGACTGTCTATGTAAATATGAGCTACGGACCCTCATGTCAGTTTCATGCTGGATTGCGAACATTAGCTTAATGGGTTGTGGCATGGCTGCTACGGATTGGATTGGGGGTACTTATATATAGTTTAGGTATCTAGATTTACAAATTTATTTAATTTTGAGATTTGGATGAGAATAATGTAATAGTTTAGGAACCTCTAAGTATAATTTACTTGACATTTTATGTTTTACCGATCATGAAAACTTCTCATAACGATTCATATATCAATGACACTAATAAACAAACTTATATTGAGACCTATGATAATAATTTAAATGAGTTATTACTTCAGATAAATTTATGTATTTTAACTAAAATATTATGCCCTATCCATAGTCATAGTATAACTTTAAAACACCTATTTTTTTATAAAAAAATAATACCACACACACATAATATTTTAATACGAAAATTTAACATCTTAAACAGTGGGGAAGGTTAGTACAAATCAATGGGTGGCTATATATGACCTCCCCAGTCTTTGAGATTTGTCTTGGATTTGCATTGTTAGCCCCCACCTAAATCTCACTTCAAGATTCACTATCATTCTTGAATGGTGCAAGCTTAAACAACCACTTATTTTATAATATAACCTAAGAGTGCAATATACAACCTAAAGTCCTTATTTCTACAGAAAAAGAGTTTTAAATAAAAGATACTATAAGACCTTGTTTAGTTGGTCAAAAATTTTTGGCCAAATTTTTTTGCCCCTTTTGTGGTACATGCATGGAGTATCAAATGTGGACGAAATAAAAAACTAATTACACAGTTTGGTTTGAAATTACGAGACGAATCTTTTAAGCCTAATTACTCCATGATTAGCCTTAAGTGCTACAGTAACCCACATGTGCTAATGACGGCTTAATTAGACTTAAAAGATTCGTCTCGCTATTTTCAGACGAGCTGTGTAATTAGTATTTTATTTCGTCCACATTTGATACTCCATGCATGTACCGCAAAAGGGGCAATAATTTTTGGCCAACTAAACAAGGCCTAAGCCCAAGAGTTTCAAGTTAACGTTAGATGAAAATTTATAGCAATTAAAAAGACCAAAATTTGAAATTCAAAATATAGTTTCATGACATCACGAGATATGGCCTGCAACAAGATATATCATAACTCAAATATAGTTTCAACTAAATTAATTGAAGACATACAAAGATGCCATGCACAGGGGAGAAAAGTTATGTATATGAGAAACGTATGGAGTAACTGATAAGTTGCCGTAATTGTATACAAATTATAGGGTAAATATATTTGTATTATGTTAGAAAAGCAACAAAGAACTCAAATATAAGTATTTGTTTTGTTTGTTGTAGGTACTAAACACGAGCATCTTCAGGAGTTCCAAAACAAAACAATTGGTAAATCAATGAGTTTTCAACTCGCTAAAAAAGTAGGGAGCATATTTGTTGGCTTTTTTCAATCATTTCCAATATATGGCTCCTAATTAGAAGACAATATTGTATGAGGAATACCAAACTATTTCTAAATTACCTCAGCCACTTTCATACTTTCTCTCTTGTACATTTATATTGGAAACTCTTCCTTTCTCCTTATTCTTCCATATGTCCTTCCCCCTCCAGATCAGCCGATTGAATACATGCGTGGATCTTTTCACACGATTGGATCGATTTTCCCTAGTGCAGAAAGATTGGGAGTTGAGATAAGGAATTGTTGGAGAGATAGATGTTTTTTTTCCAATCATGCCAAAAGTTCAGGATTGGGAGTGAATAGTGATGTTTGGAAAAATCTCGGAGGTGCTCTACAAGGCCTATTTGGCTTGTCGCTCATGCTACTTTGTCTGGCCAAGCAGCAATCCAGGTCCTCAATTTCGAGTAGCTGGAGGCCTGGATTATTTTTGGCAGGCATTTGCCTGTCAGAGCAACAACCGAATAGACCTCTAATGCTCATGTCGGTAGACCATTTGACCCCGGAAAAGGATTAGCACGCTTAACCGTTGACCAATTATGGCTGTCCTCTTTCGCGTGCCTCCTTGGATATGTATGTAAGGTTGGGTGCAAGTGATATAATAATTTTGCTCAATAAAAAATTAGTTTTCAACCTTAAGTGATATAATAAGGACTATTGCGTCAACTTCTATTTAACATTTTTATTAACTATTTTAAGTTACTAAAATGGTTCTACGCACTTCAACACATGCAAAATCTCATAGTCATGATGCTCATAACATGATTTGGTGAGTTGTTACGCGTGGTAACACCGAGGGTGTACATTTGTATTGGAAACCCTGTCCTTTCTCCTTATTCTTCCACATATCCTTCCACCTCTAGATCAACTGATTGGATACATGCATGTATCTTTCTGCACGATTGGATCGATTTTCCCTAGTAGTACAAAAAGATTGGAAGTTGAGATAAGAAATTGTTGGATTGATGTTTCCAATCTTACCAAAAGTTCAAGATTAGGAGCGAGGTTTTGGAAACTCTTGGAGATACTCTACAAGGCTTATTTGGCTTGTCGCTCATGCAACTTTGTGTGGCCAAGCAGCAATCCAGGTCCTCAATTTCGAGTAGCTAGCTGGAGGCCTGGATTATTGCTTGGCAGGCATTTGCCTGTCAAAGCAGCAACCAAATAGACCTCTAATGCTCATGCCGATAGACCATTTGACCCCGGAAAAGGATTAGCACGCTTAACCGTCGACCAATTATGGCTATCCTCTTTCGCGTGCCTCCCTGGATATGTATGCAAGGTTGGGTGCAAGTGCAACTGCGAAAGGAAAGATGTAGCCCTAATAAAGGTGGTAAAGCTGGAGTTGCGCTTCATGATTATCGCAGCGCTCCTAATGGCAGCTTGATTCTTCACAACAACAGCTCACATGGCCATGGGAGGAGGTTGATAGAGCCAGCCCAACCAGAAGCCACGAAAACCAGCTGCGAAACCCAAGCCAATCATTAGCCGTTGGATGTGTGGAGGGGTACGCTGGTCTGGTGAGCACTGGCTTCATCGGCTCCAACCTCTAGTCACAGGTCAGCCTCTCCAAAAGCGTGTGTTTGGAGTAGGGCAAGTCGGCAGTGTAGGCCAGAGACACCTGTGTGCGGCTGTGCCTACGTACAAACGTACCTAACCACTCAATTGCAAACAGAACTAGGAATGTGCTGGTTCTATCTATGCTTCTGCAAAGCGAGGAGGATATTCGTCTCACCTGCAGGCAAGTGGTTGGATTTTATGGGAATAAACAGAAAATTTCGTCATGATGTGCTTTACTTAAATATACTCCGTAGTTGCATTTTGGCCACCTTTACCAGCTAATATTGGCTGGTTTTCTCTGTGATTTGGCGCTCCTTCTGGTGTTATATAATCATGGTAGTGAAGCTTCCAGCTTTCAAGTTGGTGTCTAACAGTTTCAATCAGGACATTTTGTTTTTTTAAGTCGGCCTTGGACTTTGAGTTCAGATTTCTCGATACCAGAATCGGACTTGAGGACTTTCAACTCGTCGAGATCAACAAAACCTAGAATTAACATTTGAATTCAGGACGAGAAACTTTTGCTCTAATTTCTTCTTCATTTTTTTAAAAAAATATTGTACGAAACTGAAAATGATAATGCCATGGTTGCATGGCTTGTGTAACCTTTTCAATCTTCGCAAAACCAATTGGCCTGCTGATATCCTGAAACAACACCAACCCCTCCCCATCCTCTCTTTGAGAGAGGGCTTTTGTGAGCTCCAGCTCTATCCGGAGGAGTTAAAGAGTCAGTGAAGCTTATTTTTCTAGCTTCACTAACTTCCAATTCATACGAAGAAATAGAAAAGAGCTCCTTACTGTTGGATTTAATTTGGACTTAGCCTATTTTGAATTAAATTAAATTAAATTAATCTTAAGACCCATATTAAATGCTAGGTGTCTTGAAGTCTTAGTCCCGTAGGATTTTGACTAAATGATGTGTCAACTTAAATAGCTGGCTTGAGAGTGTGCACTTATTGTGAAGTTGAGGCAAATGGTGTACCACAGGCGTGCGCGCTGAGCTGAAACAATGGCATGAGCGTGCTCGGGCCACGACACGAATGACACAGGTGGGCTTGGTTTTGTTACTTGGGCTGGTTGATCGAGAGTGGAGACACTATGCCAATTTGAAAAGGCTACCACCGGCCACCACTCAGCTGGGGCTTGAAGCCACCACCGTTAGCTCTCGACTCATAATTTTGTCACTAGTTTTGTGGCTGATCTTCAATTGGTGCAACCAAAAGTGAAGGATCGACTCACTGTTCAGAGCAGCAACACTCGCTGGATTCCTCCCCCAGCGGGGCTAATGGAGATTAACGTTGATGCAGCCTTTGGCTAAGAACTCAGGAATTGTCGTCGCTAAAGCTGTTGCACGCGACTTTGCTGGACGCTTCTTGGGGGCCTCGGCGGTAGTGATGGAAGGAGGCTTGGAGCCAGAGACGGTGGAGGCGATATCATGTAAAGAAGGCCTTGCTCTTGCTAGCGACTTGCTACTTTAGGACTTCAGAGTGGCATGTGACAGTGTTGGAGTTGTTGCAAGCATACGTGAAGGTAGTATGAGCTCTTATGGGGCACATTGTCCAGGAAATTAGAGCTAGATCGAATGATTTCAGATTTGTCGAGTTCATCCATGAGGGGAGACGATCAAATGTGGATGCTCATAATCTTGCTAGGAGTTATATCTATGCTAATTTAGGGAGACATGTTTGGTTTGTATCTCCGCTTGATGGCGTCAGTACTTCTTATGAAGAATAATAAAGGTCTATTTTGCTAAAAAAAAGCTGGGGCTTGAAGCCACCACCACCTAGAGGTCCCTCCTTCCTATAGCAACGTCGCCCGTGGTAAGAAGAGGTCTCATCTCTCGTTTACAGTTAAGCAGTTTTTAGTTTTAGATTGCTCAGTTTTAGTCAAATAAATCTATCAATGAAATCATCACCGATGTCCATGGGAGCTTGCCAAGCATCAAGAATATATCTTGTTTATCTGATTCGTAGATGCAGCGCATCGATTTCCTGTTAAGCATGCCAATACAAACTCGATCGTACGTCCTACGCTGCAATGATTGACTATTTGAATGATTGTGATTTTTAGGTTCTATGTTGTACTAGTTACCAGCAACACCCAACTCGATGTCGCGGACTTTTGCTGAATTGGAATGATTAAAGCTGTTGCTCCTTTGATTTACATGTTGATGATAAACTACGCACAGTACTATACCACGTTCTTTTCATTATTTTTGTACCTCGACAATGTCGCATAATTGAATCTTGATGTAGGTGAGGATTAATTAATGATTCTTTTTGCGCGGGAAACATTATTGGTTCTGCATGGAAGTGGTATATATATGTTTTCTCGTCTGTGCTATCCCCCGACAATGGTTGGTTGAGAATATCTCGTTACTGATGGACTTGCACGTGAACTTTGTCCATTTGTAGCGCTACTATGATTTGGGGAACAAATTAGCTAGGCAGAGTTAATAAAACAGGATCATGTGGCCTCATCTTTTTTTCTGTTTGCTGGATGACAACGTGAACCACAAGCAAAACAAACTCCTAGTTAAGTGAGAACATGGACAATAAATCTCATGAATTGTTTAATGAATCTTCTATAGGTACTTTTAACTTTTCCACAAATGTCGAAAACCAAGATGTTGACTTTTCTCTATCAAATAATTATATGTGGTGTAGTTTTTTTTAATTGACTCCTGTTTTTTACCTATGTGTTAAAGTGTAGTCGTCATTTTGCCCTTGTTTATTTAAAAAAGAGTGCTTAGCATTATACTATGAATATAGATGACACAGATGCTTCAGGCAAGATGTATAATTTTATATAATAAAGTAACAACTCACATAAATGATTGTCATGGATACTTTATAATTTTAAATTAGCTGTTTGCGTCATCATGGATATATGAGTCATCGAAAGAACTTTCACCATTTTCTGAAAAAAGAAATAAAGCAGTAATGTTGAACGGAACACTGAATTTTAAATTTCATGTAAAAGATAATAGATTTAGATGACATAAATGGAATTGTCTGCTGTAATTTGGGTTGCTCTACGGCCATAAACCAAGTAACCAACGTCCTGACAGAAACACAAGTGGCACAAGAGCTGACAGGGGCGCATCATATGCGCGCATACATGCCAAGATACGCGTACGTACGTGGCTTGTATGCCATCGATAGGATCCTTGGCATTTGCTGGCCGATGGAGACGTATACCCGGGTCCCAAAAGGTTGACGACAGTCGCGCACACGATGCCCACTTCAGCTACGCTACTACTAGTAGGTGCTCCCCACCAGCTGGATGGAGCTGGGTCCTCAGTAGGGCCTAGTCCTCAGTCCTCACTCTCACATAACTACTACGTAGGATAGGAGCACCATGCATCTCACCGTATCAGTAACACGCCAGACGCCCAGACGTACGCGCGCACATGCATATTGTACCACTGGCCATGGCATCCAGCCGTAGAGACATGTATACCAAACAGAGTAGTTAATCGATGAGGTCGGTCCTGCAGTTGAGGTGTTTAATAACTGAGCAATGCAGCGCAATTTGATGGTGCATGCAGGGCGCCATGCCATGCGCTCACGGACTGGGAAAGTCGATATGATCTGCCGCCCTGTTGCGTGGCGGCCCACGCATGTAACCACCGCAATCGGCCACTATATAGAGCTCAGGGGCGCAGCAGTGCTGGGACGGACTCTACTCCAACGGCAGCAGCTCAATCAGTCCGAGGCAGCGTACTGGCTGGCTGGCTGGCTGTAGCTACTAGCTAAGTAGCTACTACTCCCATTCTTCCCAATCATCCTAAGTCGAGCAAGTAGCCAGCTAGGGGCGGCGGAGAGCGAGAAGCATCCATGGCGGCGGCGGCCTTGTTAGTGACGCGAGTGGCGGCGGCGACGGTGGCCGTGGCGTGCGTGCTGGCGCTCGGCGCCGTGGCGCAGCTGTCGCCGACGTTCTACGACGCGAGCTGCCCCAACCTGCAGACCATCGTGCGCTCCGGGATGGCCGCCGCCGTGCAGCAGGAGCCGCGGATGGGGGCCTCCATCCTCCGCCTCTTCTTCCACGACTGCTTCGTCCAGGTATGTGCTAGCTATCAGCAGTATACGTCGCCGTCCAACTCCATTGGAGTAGCTGGTATTCAATTCGCACGGTTAATTAGTTGCGGCATTTCCGCATCTGATCGATGACGAAACCGCTGGATGGAAATGACACTGACATGGACGTTGCCGCCTTGCCGGCATGGCTCGTGCACGTACAGGGGTGCGACGCGTCCGTGCTCCTAGACGACTCGCCGACGCTGACGGGGGAGAAGAACGCGGGGCCCAACGCCAACTCCCTGCGCGGCTTCGAGGTCATCGACGCCATCAAGTCCCAGGTGGAGGCCGCCTGCCCCGGCACCGTCTCCTGCGCCGACATCCTCGCCCTCGCCGCGCGCGACGGCGTCAACCTGGTCAGTGAACCATGCATCCTGTGCAGCTAGTTGTTTTTGCCTCTGCATCATCATATCATCGCACGGCCGCCCCACTGCTGGCACTACCATGCATGCTAGGACACCACACCACCTGCCGACACCCCGTACTGCTTGCTGCCACCATGCATGCATGTCCATCATCAGTCAGTAAAAAAGGCATCTTGGATTCTTGATCGATCTTGGATTCTTGATAGATAGCCAATTAGCCATGCATGCATGCAACTCGGCTCGATCGGTCCCGTCAAACAAGCTGAGCAACGTGCGGGCCAGCCTTCACCAACCGCTTAGCCCGGGGCCGAGGCTAGCACGACGGATGCTTCCTCATCTGACCGACTTCTTCGCCCGATTTGTCGTCAAACGCTCAGCCGCACATGTGGCTACTGTACGTCGGTAGCTGTTCTGTTCATCCATGTCACAGTAGCAAGTTACTTGCAGTCCAAAGATCGACGACGACGAACGCATACAGATCCCCAACAACTACAAGTAGTGGTTCTCGTGCATTTCACTGACATGTATGACAAACAATGCATGCAATGCAGCTGAGCGGGCCGACGTGGACGGTGCAGCTAGGCCGCCGGGACACGCGGACGGCGAGCCAGTCGGCGGCGAACAGCAACCTGCCGTCGCCGTCCTCGAGCGCGGCGACGCTGGTGTCGGCGTTCGCGTCCAAGGGGCTGGACTCGCGGGACCTGGTGGCGCTGTCGGGCGCGCACACGATCGGGGCGGCGCGGTGCGCGAGCTTCCGGTCGCGCATCTACAACGACACCAACATCAACGCCGGGTTGGCCACGAAGCGGAAGCAGATCTGCGGGCCGCAGGCGGGGGGCACCGACGGCAACCTGGCGCCGCTGGACGCCATGAGCTCCGTCAAGTTCGACAACGGGTACTTCCGCAACCTCGTGTCCCAGTTCGGCCTGCTCCACTCCGACCAGGAGCTCTTCGGCGCCGGCGTCGTGGACTCCGTCACGGCGCGGTACGCGCGCAACGGCGCCGCGTTCTCGACGGACTTCGTCACGGCCGTCGTCAAGATGGGTAACATTAGCCCGCTCACCGGCTCCAGCGGCGAGATCCGCGCCAACTGCCGGAAGCCCAACTAGACATCAGTCGGTCAGTGGCAGACTGGCAGTGCTAGCTGCCGGTGGTGGTCTTCTTCGAGATTCGTGCTGACGGAGGGACGGACGGCCTGGATCGGGCGACATGGCCAGCTAAGAGGAGTGTGGCTTTTTGCGTGGAAAGTGTGGAGTGCGTTGGAAGGGAGCGGCGGAGACGATGATGATTTCAGGGATTTGGTGGGTGTGGAGCGCCGCTGTCAGGATTCAGAGGATGGAAGTGGGCCCCAGCGTGCCGTGACACATCGATCACTGCATGGCCATTGCTGCTTTTCATTATTTTATTTTATTTTATTTTATTTTATTTTATTTTATTTTATTTTATTTTATTTGGCCACATTATTATTCTTTTCTTTTCTTTTCTTTGTATCACGATTTTAGCCTGTAAGTTTGTACGTACATTGGGCGATTCATGATTATTTTTCACCGGAGGGCACGAATAAGAACAGATGACATGTGTTTTTTTTTGTTTTGTTTCCCACAAGCAATCTACAAATGCAATGTGTACACAATGGTACTCCGACCCTAGATCGGGAAAAAGGGAAACCCTATATATTATGCGCCTGATTTTTTTACCTTTCCATTCAAACGACAAACTAGGACCGTTGGATCTTCATCGTGTGGCTATGGAGTTGTCTTCAACCTCCAGCAATTCGGCTTCTTCCAGCGCTTGAGGCTGCAACACTCGCCCCTGTCTCCCGCTAGTCAGCCCCCATCCACGGCGACCTACCAGTCGCTATGTCCAACCCCGATGTTCCTCGCCGTGCTAACCCGACACGCCGCCTATCGTCTCGTCGTGGCACGGTAGGGCGGCCGCGGAGCATCGGCAAGACCCTATCGCCCGAGGTGACCTTCTTCTTCCCCTCACCCTCCCGCCGCCGCCATGGCCATGGGCACTCCGCCTCGACCTGGCCCGGTCGGCTCCTACGTCGCCGGAACCATAACCGCCGCCCCCACCGCCTGCCCAGCTTTACCTCCCCTGAGCCCGTTCTAAGCCCGCTGACGTTGGAGAAGATGAGAGAGGAAGAGGAAGAGAGGGAGAAGGAAAGAGGGGCAGCGCGAGGAGAACGACGCCTAAAATCAATCTGTAGATCTCAGGAGCATGTAGAATAGGAGATGTGCGGGGAATGACGTCGCTCTGCTAAATGCTAATACAGCAAATGCTTAACTCTGGTCAGAATAACATCGTTTTCCGACTGAACAACAAATGCTCTTTAACTTGTTTTCATGCATGGTCAAAACCGGGGGTTGTACGTCAATGGGGCTAGCACAGTATAGTTGCACATCCATCATGCACATAATAATGAACAACAGAATTGGACAGGTGCAACCGTGCAAGTACGTACGTGACACTAGCCAGTGGCGAATCCAAAGGGGGCTGCAACCCTCCAGAAGCAGCTACTCACCACTAAATTAGTGTAGCAAAAGTATCAAATCATCATTAAATCTTCGTGCAAATCAACATCTCCATTGTTTTAGCACCCCTTATCCCTCATCCTGCATCCGCCACTGCCACTGCCACTAGCTAGCTTGCAGTAGCACCATGCACCATAATAGCAGCTGCGTCTTGCATTCGACGGGCAGGGTGTGTTGACGTGAGATGTCTCTCGGTCATCGAACGAAATGTGCCATCTGTACCATGCCACACGCACCGACGATGCACACGGCCTGTCATCGCAACCAGAGAAGCGATAAAATGTGATTAGCAGAGGATTCTCGTTGCGGCGATGTGATTTGCGTGGCTATCCTTCTGTAGCAGTTGGTTGCCGGACATCTATCATCACATATTTGCATGGTCAGACAGATCGAGGTGATTGTGGCAACTGTTTTGCTCAGCGGAAGCGTTGGTTTGGATTTCACATGGACAATGTCCTTCATCCCTTCAACTTTCACGATCCAACAATTTCCTCCCTCGTCTATAAAACTGGTTTTTTTATCACTTAAGTTTTTAAACCGTTTATTTTTATACCCTAAGTGATTTTAGTGATAGGTTTTTCTGACATGATGTCACGTTAGTCGTCTTACATGACACCACTTTTGTTGCAATGGATATAAATTGGGCTAAGTTGAAAGTTCAGAAACTAAATCAGACTAAAAATATATATTTTAAAAAAATCCAAAAAATTCATCATTTTTTTTACAAAAAGTTATCAAAATACTTTTTACATGGAGCATAATGCAAATAAAAATCCTTAAATCCAATTTAATCATAGAAAATTTATACGAATTTTGTCTTAGCTTGAAAAATTATGAAATAGTTTTAGTTTTTTTCTAAAAGCATGCTCTATCTTATGGAGCCTATCTTGAAATTATTTGAATATTGATAGAATTATTTTGGTGTTTATTTGCTAGTAAAAACTCTCATTATGTATTATAATTAGTTGATGTTAATTGCTCGGACTATGTAGCACATAGGTCATGTAACAGAACCGACCAAATTATAAGAGCACAAGTACGAAAACAAGCACCGAGGCGCTCAAATTTTCAAACTTGAGCCCATATAATCCCGGTAGTCAATCGAAATCACGAAGGATTTCAAACCAAACTGCTTACAACCAGGATCGCATCATTCAACATACAACATCATACGATACATTTCACAAGTAGTTCTGAAATAAGTTTACACAAACGGAGTAGCAAATATTACAAACCAAGTTTGAAAGTAGCGGAAGCATAACACACACACTAGTTAATTAAATACTGCCAGTCTGGATAATCGACATCCCACAAAAGCATGAGGAAAGTACATAAAGACGATCATGCCCTTCTGATCTAGTCATCATCACCCGCAGGGTGGAGACACGTCTTGCAGAATCCCTGATAAAGCATGTCATCTGCAACAGGAGGGAATAAACCCTGAGTACTGGAATGTACTCAGCTAGACTTACCCGTCGAAAACCAGAAATAAGATGACACCAAGGATTATGCAAGGCTTACACAAGGGGCTAGCTGACATAACATTTTGCATAAAGGCATAAGTAATTGAAATTCTTATAACCTGTACTAGCAGTTATTTTTAGCATTTACCTGTCATCTATCTTAGCACCTGTACTAAACATACACTTGATTATAATCAAACAACATGATTATTATATCCATAGCAGGTATATCATTATGGCAACATTGTATCATTCCCTTAACCACCAGTTCATTTAATGAGGTCTACGTTGCCGCTGCTCAAGTCAAGTGCTCACTAACCGGGAGCGACGGCGATTCGAATCGAATTCCTATCCAGCTGGAGGGGTATTTCTAACACTCACCGCGCAGGCCCCTGCCAGGGTCGCACAAGCCACCGTTTCATATGATTCAGGAATCGCGGGTCCGAATGATGTCGCGACCCCAAGGGCGACACTCTGCCAGGTGATAGGGACTCTAACCCCCCCTTGGTCTCACGCCAATGTCCCCAAGCACATCCTTTCTCTCCTCCAAGAAGCAACCTACCATTCGATTCCCGGCCTGAACCACATTACTCGGCTTCGCGGTCGGAACGGGTTATCCGGCCAACTAAGTGTTAGACTGCGTTCAACATGACTCAAGGACGTACAGCGAATCGGTCCTTAAACGACTCAGACGGGCATAGCTCCACACCCAAGACGTGAAGTGTCTTGCGGCTGTACTATCGAACTCCCGCCCGATCTCAATTTCATTTTGAAGCATGGTTCCATTCACGATAGCCATAGAGCCACTCGTGACTCCTTCCTACATCTCGCGGATGACCGGAAATCACCCGACTTCTACCGTACTAAGCAGGGCTAAGCATTGACACGTGCCTAAACCTAAAATAGGATTAAGTACGATATCTGGACAAGAACAGGTGTAATGCAGCAAGTGTTTTCATATAACTCCTAGAACTTAATGCAATAAACAATTAAAAGTACTCAAGATATATTTATAAAATGATGGGTTCAGCATGCACCGGGGCTTGCCTTTCAGAAAAGTCAAGGGCCGGTGGTCTGGACACTCAGGAAGGTCGTCTGCGGGCACTCCTTCGCCTGCTGGATCCTCGGGCTCCTGCTGCTCCTGGTCCTCCTCCGGAATCACAGGCTCGAATTCGAGGAGTGTTACCCCCTCCGGTGCACCTATTGCATGAATGCACAATAAATATAATGGATGCATAAATGGGTGCAACATGCTCGGAATGAAATGCATTTCAGAATAAAATACTCTATTCAAGTTATTTTACTAGTACGTGCAAATCTCTTCTCTAGTAGAGAAGTACTCACCTAATCTACTTAACCTAAGATAAAGCTGCTCATCCTCAGTTAAGGCCCTAACACCTAACAATTACAAAAGTAGCATGTCTTAGGATATCTCACCATAACAATCAGCAAAACACCACAGTAAGCATTCTGGACAGCAGCTACTTGTTTTTATCACAACTGGAGATTTATAATTCCAAAAGATATGATCTAAGACAATCTGGAAAGGCTAAGAAATGTACTACAATTCATTTTCAGACCTCAACTCCAAACTCCTAAGTTTTCCATGTCAAACTTCACAAGTTCCAGAATCTGTCCTCTCCAAAACAGAGAGTAGCAGATTTTGAACTGCCACTTTAAACAACAGTAACTCTCAAACTACTAAGCCAAATGCTTCCAAATTTTAACACAAGCTAGTTCATCAAGTTTACTCCAACTTTGGTATTTACAGGTTGTCCAGCAACCAATTTTATCAAAGCCAAATTTAGAATTACTACTTAGCTGTCCAGAAAACCTAAATTACAAAGGTTAAATATTTATTGATGTGGCAAACATTCTCTAAAACCAAACTAATGCTACTACAAGTTCACAAATATCACAAAGACACCAGAAAGTAAGGTGTGCCCACCTAGAACATTTATTTAAACCCATTTCTTAATTTACTTAAGTAATTAAGTGGAATTTTAAACATATATGTAGACTGCTCCCAAAATTCTACAAAAATTACAGAGGACTCTTTGACCCAAAAAGAGACTGCTGTAAAAATTTGAACTAAATTTATTCAAAGGAACTCCCTACACAAAATTCACAAGCTAATAAGGCTGATTTTTGTATAAATAAGAAACCCTATTGAAAAGTGTCAAACAACAGATTTCATATTTTTCTTAGACACTTTAAGATACCAAGACATTCTCCAAAAATTTATAAGAACATTGCACATGTAGAAAAATTACTAAAATTCCTTTAAGCATTTCCTAAAATAACAAGATAGCATTATAACTTGAAAAGTACTTAAGCACTGATGCCCAAATTTTTACCAGAGCTAGGACTAGCATAGAGTAACCTACCCATCAAATTTTATGATTTATGGAACACTACAGCTCAAGTTATAAATTTAACAAATTTGCATGCATTCCAAAACACATTTAAAGGATCTATTAAATTCTCCTAAAAATTAAACATCACATTCCAGATTTATATTTTTCTAAAATACTACACATCATGTGGACCCTAATAAAATTTATCTCATGATTTTTGGATCATTAAAACCCTAGATCTATATTTTTCCAACTTGTACAAAAATCAGTGACAAAATAATAAAAATGAATTTCGTTTCAGATGAACTGGGCCGGCCCGGAAAACTCGGCCCACACTCGCGCGCGCGCGGCCCGCTCAGCGCTCCCGCCCGCGCGCGACACTGACAGGCGGGCCCCCGCGGTCAGCGACCGGAGACCGGGGAGGCGGAGACCCGCGAGCTCCGACGAGCTCGAGCTCGCCGGAGAAGGGCTCGCTCGGCCAATCGGACACCGCCTCGTGTTCTCCGTCACCCGGTGCGTCGATTGGTGCTCGTGGAACGGATGGGGATGGGGTGGAAGGGGCTTGTCACCGCGAGCGGCGGCCGGTGATGACCGGTGGCGGCGCACCGTCGCCGGTGAGGATACACGGTGCGGTCTAGGCTCGGTACGAGCTTCACCGAAGCTAGGCGGATCCATTTTGCTAGGAAGGGAGGGTGGAGAGAGACCCGAAGCACCCCGACCACGGTGAGGTCCCATGGCGGGCTCCGGCGACCTCTCGGAGGCGGGGAAGAAAGCAATGCGGCTCACCTTGAGTCAAATTGCTGGCTTCGGTGGGTCAGGGAGATGGAGGGTGGTGAGGCGGAGGGAGTGGCGAGGTCTGGTGGACTGCGATGCGGTGGTGAGCGGGCGCGAGCTCGCCGGAGAGGGGCGGCAATGGCGGCTCAGTTTTCTTTGTGTCGAAGCCGAATGAGGGAGGGAGAGGAACTGGGGCAGCTCTGGTGCGGCGTGGCGACCTTGTAGGTTCGGTGGACTGACCAGTGGGACCACGGCCGGCGCATTTCCGCCACCGAGCCCCCACGCGTCGCCGTGGCCCTGCCTCCGGTCGGCCACGACAGACAACGAAGTCGGGTTCGACTGAATGAAGACTATCATTCGATGACTGACAGCGTGATTTCAACGAAGAATATCTCCTAAACCAGCTCGAGTTAGTCGAAGATGATTACACCAATTTTGTAGAGCTACATGAGGTCTACAAGTTTGTCAATTGGAGTTTGGGCTGGTTCGGCCTAGATTTGAAACTACAGAGCTCCAAAGTGGTGCTTGATGAAACTGAAACTTAGTTTCAGTCACTATGCCGACTGAAACCCTAACTTCAAGACATTATATCTCCTAAACTATTGAGAACCAGGTGATGATGATATTGACAAAGTTGTAGAGCTATGTGTGGACAACAACTTTGTCAATTGGCTCAAAGACTGGTTTGGCCTAGTTGGTGAGTTACAAGTTGCTAAAGTGAGGTACAGTGAAACTGAAAAGTCCAATTTCCAGACTTAGAATTTTTCTAAGTGTTGATCACCACTCAAGCTGACTTGTGGGCCATTTTTGAGCATGCTCTGGTCATTTTCATGAGATGGCCATATTAGAACTTTTGTTCCTCATGAAATTCTCTACAACTTTACTTAAGGGTGCTCTTCCATGCAAGGTCTCTAAATTAGACTTTTTAACTGGTCAAACTAGAGCCTTCTAGGGTCAAATGGTGGTCAAACTTCTCTTGGAGGGCAAATTTGTAATTTTGGTCAACATGAACTTTGTTCCAAATGTTACCCTAAGTATAACTAAGGTGTTGTAGGTCATGATTGGCTACCTTACCTTTTTGTTACACCAACTATCAAGTACTTCATGAAATAAATCAAACAAACCCTAAAATAATCACATGTGTTGCATCACATAAAATAACAACATGAATGATGCATGCTTATGCTTATGCCATGCAAATGCAATGCAATTAAGGACTAAACACTTGAAGTGTTACAGCCCTCCCCCCTTATAAAAATCTCGTCCCGAGATTTGGAAAGCGTACCATTTTTCATAGAATTCTTTATAACCATCCCGCAAATAATCCTCCCGTTCCCACGTAGCATCACTCTCACTTCCCTGATTACTCCACATCACTTTGTACCACTTATCCACTTTACTTCTAGTTACTCGTTCCTGAGTATCGATCACTCGGACTGGCTTTTCTTCATAGGTTAGGTCGGATTCCAGCCTGATATCACCTAAAGGAACTTGTTCCTCAGGAACTCGAAGACACTTTTTAAGCTGAGATACATGGAAAACGTTGAATATGGCTCTCATCTCAGGAGGCAACTGGATTTTGTACGCAACAGCTCCACTCTTGCCTATGATCTGGAAAGGACCCACGTATCTTGGTGCAAGTTTCCGTTTAACACCAAAACGTTGGACACTTTTCATTGGAGAAACTTTCAAATACACGAAGTCTCCAACTTCAAACTCGAGTGGTTTTCTACGACGATCAGCATAACTTTTCTGTCTAGCTTGGGCTGCAGCCATATGTTTTTGGATGGTACGGACTTGTTCCTCAGCTTCCTCAACAAAAGCAATACCATAAAATCTTCTCTCACCAGATTCTATCCAATTTAGTGGGGTTCTACACCTACGACCGTACAAAGCTTCGAATGGAGCCATCTTAATACTCTCTTGATAACTGTTATTGTACGAGAATTCGGCTAAAGGTAACCATTTTTCCCAAGAACCCTTGGATGAAATGACGCATGCTCGCAACAGATCTTCCAAGATTTGGTTAACTCGTTCTGTCTGACCCGTTGTCTGGGGGTGATAAGCAGAGCTTCTCACTAACTTGGTTCCCAGAAGGTGATGCAAATGCTCCCAAAAGCGAGCAGTGAACTGGGGACCACGATCAGAAACGATAGTACGAGGTATCCCATGAAGCCGGACTATCTGATTGAAGTACAACTCAGCATAGTCAGTGGGACGATAGTCCACTCTCACTGGGATGAAGTGAGCTGATTTGGTCAAACGATCAACAATTACCCAAATAGAGTTATGATTTTTGACAGTAGGAGGAAGTCCGACAATGAAATCCATACTTATCTCTTCCCATTTCCAGCCTGGAATGGAAAGTGGCTGAAGTAGCCCAGCTTTCATGTGCACAGCTTTAACTCTGCAACAGGTGTCACATCTAGCAACATATGCAGCTATCTCTTTTCGCATCTTGGTCCACCAATAGTATGGCTTCAAATCATAATACATCTTATTGCTGCCAGGATGGATGGACAACTTAGAGGAGTGTGCTTCAGACATAATATCATTTCGAAGCTCCCGGTCCTTAGGCACAACTAACCTATCCTTGAACCATAGTACACCCTCTTCATCTACCCTGAACTGTGTAGTTTCTTGTTCATTCATCTTACGCTTGATGTGGAATATACCAGTGTCAGTCTTTTGGAGCTCAATAATTCTGCTTTTGAGAGTACAACTGACAGTGATGTTGTACAAGACTGCTGGATGTAGAAGGCGAGATCGATGAAAATCAGTTTCAACTAAGGAATGGCAATGAGACTTACGGCTTAAAGCATCCGCAACCACATTTGCCTTGCCAGGATGATAGTGCACTTGAAGGTTATAATCCTTAATCAACTCGAGCCATCTTCTTTGACGCATATTCAACTCGGGTTGGGTGAAGATGTATTTGAGGCTTTTATGATCGGTATAGATATTGCAGACATTTCCCAGCAGATAATGCCGCCATACTTTCAAAGCATGAACAACTGCCGCTAGTTCTAAGTCATGCGTTGGATAATTCACCTCATGCTTCCGAAGTTGTCGAGAGGTATATGCAATTACTCGGCCTTCCTGCATCAACACACCTCCCAAACCTATGCCTGAGGCATCACAATAAACATCAAATGGTTTCTCGATATCCGGTTGTGCCAAAACCGGAGCTGAGGTTAGGAGGGTTCGCAGTTGGTGAAAAGCCGCATCACACTCAGGAGTCCAGACAAACCTGATGTCTTTTTGCAGCAACCGAGTCATTGGCTTGGCTATTTTAGAGAAATCCGGGATGAAGCGACGATAATAGCCAGCCAAACCAAGAAAACTCCGGACCTCGTGAACCGAGATAGGAGCCTTCCAGTTTAGTACTTCTTGTACCTTGGCGGGGTCCACCATAATTCCTCCATCGGACAGCACATGCCCAAGGAAAGGTACTTCTCGAAGCCAGAATTCGCACTTACTGAACTTTGCATATAGTTGATGTTCACGCAGTCTTGTGAGGACTATACGCAGATGTTCAGCGTGATCTTCTTCATTCACAGAATATACCAGGATGTCATCAATAAATACCACCACGAACTTGTCCAATTCAGGCATAAACACCGAATTCATCAAGTACATGAAGTGTGCGGGGGCATTTGTCAAGCCGAAAGACATAACAAGATACTCATAAAGACCGTATCTGGTAGAAAAGGCTGTCTTTGGAACATCTTCCGGTCGGATTTTAATTTGATGGTAGTCAGATCTTAGATTGATCTTGGAGAAAACTTTAGCTTTAGACAACTGATCGAACAAGATGTCGATGCGCGGTAGAGGGTACTTATTTTTGACAGTGACTGCATTGAGAGGTCTATAATCTACGCACATCCGCAACGACTGATCCTTCTTCTTTACAAAGATAGCAGGACATCCCCACGGAGACGAACTAGGACGAATCAACCCCTTCTTCAAAAGTTCATTCAATTGCACCTTAAGTTCAGCGAGTTCATTTGGAGGCATCCTATAGGGTCTCCTAGAGATGGGCGCCGTGTCAGGCAACAACTCAATTTTAAACTCCACATCCCGATCCGGAGGGAGCCCCGGCAAATCGTCGGGAAAAACGTCCGGAAACTCTTTTACTACTGGAATTTCGGCCAACGCCTTTGCTTGAATAGCATGAACTTCCCCCGACAAATCAACTTTTCTGGGAAGTTGTACCAGAAAACCCTTTTGATCTGTAGGGTCTATGAGCATAACTACCCGAGTGGATGTATCAATGAGTACCCCATTCTGACTCATCCAATTCATGCCCAGAATAACATCTATGCCTAAACCCGGCAAAACCACTAAGGCAAGCGAGTACTTTCGCCCTTCTATCTCAAGCTCAAGATTCCCCACTACTTTATTTGTGGAAATATTCCCACTTGCTGCGCTAATACAATAACCCCCACCTTCAACAGTATGCAATTTGTGTGCAAACTCTGATGCAAACTTAGGACTGATAAAGGAATGCGAAGCACCTGAATCAAAAAGTACCACTGCGGGGTGTTGGTCAACTAGAAACTTACCAGCGGTGACCACCTCACCAGATGGAATTTCCTCAATGCTGTTATAATGGGCGTGTCCCTGACGACTACCTTGGTTGACATTTTTCTTAGGGTACGGACAGTTCCTGGACCAATGACCTGGCTTGTTGCAATTCCAGCAAGGCATATTGCTAGGAGGAACACTAGAGCTGCCTTGGCCCGCATTACTCTTTGGCAGAGCCACTGTATATGCCTTACGAAACCCAGTTTTCATTGGCACCTTCTTTTGTGGAGGACGGAACTTAGCATTTGTGGCAGGAGGGCGAGGAGGAGCCCTCGGGGCAGCTGAAGCTCGAGACTGTGAAGCACTCGCCTCAATGGCCCTTTTGCGGCTCTTAGAGGCAGAATAGATAGCATTGTTGTTCTCTTGAGTCAGAGCATCACTGATGAAATCATTGAAAGTAGTACATTTGCTAGTGCCCATAGTTTTCATCAGTTTTGGGCCGAGGCCCCTTTTGAAGCTAGCAATCTTTTTGGCATCGGTATCCACAAACTCTGTGGCATACCTTGCCAGGTTGTTGAAGGACTGCAAGTATTCAGTCAGGTTTTTGTTTCCTTGCGACAGCCTCATAAACTCGGTGTGCTTGATTGCCATAAGACCGGGAGGAATATAATTTCCCCGGAATGCCGCCTTAAACTGATCCCAAGCAATTGGGACATTGGCAGGCAGTGTGGAACGATAGTGGCTCCACCAAATGCCCGCAGGACCATGCAACTGATGGGAAGCATACTCAGTCTTTAACTCATCAGTCAGGCGAAGCAGACGAAACTTTTGCTCAATAGTATTCAACCACTCATCAGCTTGCAGTGGTTCTTCCGCTTCCTTGAAGAGCGGGGGCTTAGTATCCAGAAAGTCCTTGAAATCACTGTATTGATTGGGTTCTGGGCCCTGGCGGCCAGGACGAGCCTCCCGGTTAGCCAGCTGGCGCATAGCATCCGCCAACATGCGCTGCCCTTCGACCACTGTCTGCATCAATTCGGCCGGAGTAGGTGGTGGCGGAGGGGGTGGCTGTTCCTCCTCCTCATTTCCACGACCCCGACGTAGATTGTACGACATCTGCAAAATACATAGCCAATGAGCACTGACGATGTGGGAAATTTGTAGATGAATTATTGTAAATATGCCCAACTGACTTCATGAAATAGACTTCTCAAATTATTCATGGCACAATAATTCATCACAACCGCACAATCCATTCAAGCGGATCAATTGGCGCAATCATGCGAGAGAATCCAACAAGGTGTACTTTGATAAAGGCTCACACACAAGGAGCAGTAATTTAAATACTTTCCATATATACATCCCCAAATGTATATACTTCAGTATCAAGCTACCCGATATAAAGGTTCCCACAATTAAGTGCTTTTACATAGTTACATGGTTTAAACATGTAAAGATGTAAGTCACCACAACTACTCTCCCCTAGACCGCCGGTTGGACGATCATGCTCTCACAACTCACACTTACCAGAGCGTCGAGGTAATTGATCCATACATTACCACCCAAGTGGATGGCATCCATACAATTTCACGCCGTATGGACGACGAAACAAAAACAAACAAGGCCCCCCAAGTTAGTCTTTATAATAAGCCACCTAAGAGTCCTTATTTGGGCTAAGGGATGTGATCACTGGCATACCTATAAAATAATTTTTAGAGTTTAACCCTTTTCGCAAACAAATACTTTTGTTTTTAATTACTCGTAAGATGTGTTTAATGTTGAATTATGCTCCGGTACCAGCTGTAACAGAACCGACCAAATTATAAGAGCACAAGTACGAAAACAAGCACCGAGGCGCTCAAATTTTCAAACTTGAGCCCATATAATCCCGGTAGTCAATCGAAATCACGAAGGATTTCAAACCAAACTGCTTACAACCAGGATCGCATCATTCAACATACAACATCATACGATACATTTCACAAGTAGTTCTGAAATAAGTTTACACAAACGGAGTAGCAAATATTACAAACCAAGTTTGAAAGTAGCGGAAGCATAACACACACACTAGTTAATTAAATACTGCCAGTCTGGATAATCGACATCCCACAAAAGCATGAGGAAAGTACATAAAGACGATCATGCCCTTCTGATCTAGTCATCATCACCCGCAGGGTGGAGACACGTCTTGCAGAATCCCTGATAAAGCATGTCATCTGCAACAGGAGGGAATAAACCCTGAGTACTGGAATGTACTCAGCTAGACTTACCCGTCGAAAACCAGAAATAAGATGACACCAAGGATTATGCAAGACTTACACAAGGGGCTAGCTGACATAACATTTTGCATAAAGGCATAAGTAATTAAAATTCTTATAACCTGTACTAGCAGTTATTTTTAGCATTTACCTGTCATCTATCTTAGCACCTGTACTAAACATACACTTGATTATAATCAAACAACATGATTATTATATCCATAGCAGGTATATCATTATGGCAACATTGTATCATTCCCTTAACCACCAGTTCATTTAATGAGGTCTACGTTGCCGCTGCTCAAGTCAAGTGCTCACTAACCGGGAGCGACGGCGATTCGAATCGAATTCCTATCCAGCTGGAGGGGTATTTCTAACACTCACCGCGCAGGCCCCTGCCAGGGTCGCACAAGCCACCGTTTCATATGATTCAGGAATCGCGGGTCCGAATGATGTCGCGACCCCAAGGGCGACACTCTGCCAGGTGATAGGGACTCTAACCCCCCCTTGGTCTCACGCCAATGTCCCCAAGCACATCCTTTCTCTCCTCCAAGAAGCAACCTACCATTCGATTCCCGGCCTGAACCACATTACTCGGCTTCGCGGTCGGAACGGGTTATCCGGCCAACTAAGTGTTAGACTGCGTTCAACATGACTCAAGGACGTACAGCGAATCGGTCCTTAAACGACTCAGACGGGCATAGCTCCACACCCAAGACGTGAAGTGTCTTGCGGCTGTACTATCGAACTCCCGCCCGGTCTCAATTTCATTTTGAAGCATGGTTCCATTCACGATAGCCATAGAGCCACTCGTGACTCCTTCCTACATCTCGCGGATGACCGGAAATCACCCGACTTCTACCGTACTAAGCAGGGCTAAGCATTGACACGTGCCTAAACCTAAAATAGGATTAAGTACGATATCTGGACAAGAACAGGTGTAATGCAGCAAGTGTTTTCATATAACTCCTAGAACTTAATGCAATAAACAATTAAAAGTACTCAAGATATATTTATAAAATGATGGGTTCAGCATGCACCGGGGCTTGCCTTTCAGAAAAGTCGAGGGCCGGTGGTCTGGACACTCAGGAAGGTCGTCTGCGGGCACTCCTTCGCCTGCTGGATCCTCGGGCTCCTGCTGCTCTTGGTCCTCCTTCGGAATCACAGGCTCGAATTCGAGGAGTGTTACCCCCTCCGGTGCACCTATTGCATGAATGCACAATAAATATAATGGATGCATAAATGGGTGCAACATGCTCGGAATGAAATGCATTTCAGAATAAAATACTCTATTCAAGTTATTTTACTAGTACGTGCAAATCTCTTCTCTAGTAGAGAAGTACTCACCTAATCTACTTAACCTAAGATAAAGCTGCTCATCCTCAGTTAAGGCCCTAACACCTAACAATTACAAAAGTAGCATGTCTTAGGATATCTCACCATAACAATCAGCAAAAACACCACAGTAAGCATTCTGGACAGCAGCTACTTGTTTTTATCACAACTGGAGATTTATAATTCCAAAAGATATGATCTAAGACAATCTGGAAAGCCTAAGAAATGTACTACAATTCATTTTCAGACCTCAACTCCAAACTCCTAAGTTTTCCATGTCAAACTTCACAAGTTCCAGAATCTGTCCTCTCCAAAACAGAGAGTAGCAGATTTTGAACTGCCACTTTAAACAACAGTAACTCTCAAACTACTAAGCCAAATGCTTCCAAATTTTAACACAAGCTAGTTCATCAAGTTTACTCCAACTTTGGTATTTACAGGTTGTCCAGCAACCAATTTTATCAAAGCCAAATTTAGAATTACTACTTAGCTGTCCAGAAAACCTAAATTACAAAGGTTAAATATTTATTGATGTGGCAAACATTCTCTAAAACCAAACTAATGCTACTACAAGTTCACAAATATCACAAAGACACCAGAAAGTAAGGTGTGCCCACCTAGAACATTTATTTAAACCCATTTCTTAATTTACTTAAGTAATTAAGTGGAATTTTAAACATATATGTAGACTGCTCCCAAAATTCTACAAAAATTACAGAGGACTCTTTGACCCAAAAAGAGACTGCTGTAAAAATTTGAACTAAATTTATTCACAGGAACTCGCTACACAAAATTCACAAGCTAATAAGGCTGATTTTTGTATAAATAAGAAACCCTATTGAAAAGTGTCAAACAACAGATTTCATATTTTTCTTAGATACTTTAAGATACCAAGACATTCTCCAAAAATTTATAAGAACATTGCACATGTAGAAAAATTACTAAAATTCCTTTAAGCATTTCCTAAAATAACAAGATAGCATTATAACTTGAAAAGTACTTAAGCACTGATGCCCAAATTTTTACCAGAGCTAGGACTAGCATAGAGTAACCTACCCATCAAATTTTATGATTTATGGAACACTACAGCTCAAGTTATAAATTTAACAAATTTGCATGCATTCCAAAACACATTTAAAGGATCTATTAAATTCTCCTAAAAATTAAACATCACATTCCAGATTTATATTTTTCTAAAATACTACACATCATGTGGACCCTAATAAAATTTATCTCATGATTTTTGGATCATTAAAACCCTAGATCTATATTTTTCCAACTTGTACAAAAATCAGTGACAAAATAATAAAAATGAATTTCGTTTCAGATGAACTGGGCCGGCCCGGAAAACTCGGCCCACACTCGCGCGCGCGCGGCCCGCTCAGCGCTCCCGCCCGCGCGCGACACTGACAGGCGGGCCCCCGCGGTCAGCGACCGGAGACCGGGGAGGCGGAGACCCGCGAGCTCCGACGAGCTCGAGCTCGCCGGAGAAGGGCTCGCTCGGCCAATCGGACACCGCCTCGTGTTCTCCGTCACCCGGTGCGTCGATTGGTGCTCGTGGAACGGATGGGGATGGGGTGGAAGGGGCTTGTCACCGCGAGCGGCGGCCGGTGATGACCGGTGGCGGCGCACCGTCGCCGGTGAGGATACACGGTGCGGTCTAGGCTCGGTACGAGCTTCACCGAAGCTAGGCGGATCCATTTTGCTAGGAAGGGAGGGTGGAGAGAGACCCGAAGCACCCCGACCACGGTGAGGTCCCATGGCGGGCTCCGGCGACCTCTCGGAGGCGGGGAAGAAAGCAATGCGGCTCACCTTGAGTCAAATTGCTAGCTTCGGTGGGTCAGGGAGATGGAGGGTGGTGAGGCGGAGGGAGTGGCGAGGTCTGGTGGACTGCGATGCGGTGGTGAGCGGGCGCGAGCTCGCCGGAGAGGGGCGGCAATGGCGGCTCAGTTTTCTTTGTGTCGAAGCCGAATGAGGGAGGGAGAGGAACTTGGGGCAGCTCTGGTGCGGCGTGGCGACCTTGTAGGTTCGGTGGACTGACCAGTGGGACCACGGCCGGCGCATGGCCGCCACCGAGCCCCCACGCGTCACCGCGGCCCTGCCTCCGGTCGGCCACGACAGACAACGAAGTCGGGTTCGACTGAATGAAGACTGTCATTCGATGACTGACAGCGTGATTTCAACGAAGAATATCTCCTAAACCAGCTCGAGTTAGTCGAAGATGATTACACCAATTTTGTAGAGCTACATGAGGTCTACAAGTTTGTCAATTGGAGTTTGGGCTGGTTCGGCCTAGATTTGAAACTACAGAGCTCCAAAGTGGTGCTTGATGAAACTGAAACTTAGTTTCAGTCACTATGCCGACTGAAACCCTAACTTCAAGACATTATATCTCCTAAACTATTGAGAACCAGGTGATGATGATATTGACAAAGTTGTAGAGCTATGTGTGGACAACAACTTTGTCAATTGGCTCAAAGACTGGTTTGGCCTAGTTGGTGAGTTACAAGTTGCTAAATTGAGGTACAGTGAAACTGAAAAGTCCAATTTCCAGACTTAGAATTTTTCTAAGTGTTGATCACCACTCAAGCTGACTTGTGGGCCATTTTTGAGCATGCTCTGGTCATTTTCATGAGATGGCCATATTAGAACTTTTGTTCCTCATGAAATTCTCTATAACTTTACTTAAGGGTGCTCTTCCATGCAAGGTCTCTAAATTAGACTTTTTAACTGGTCAAACTAGAGCCTTCTAGGGTCAAATGGTGGTCAAACTTCTCTTGGAGGGCAAATTTGTAATTTTGGTCAACATGAACTTTGTTCCAAATGTTACCCTAAGTATAACTAAGGTGTTGTAGGTCATGATTGGCTACCTTACCTTTTTGTTACACCAACTATCAAGTACTTCATGAAATAAATCAAACAAACCCTAAAATAATCACATGTGTTGCATCACATAAAATAACAACATGAATGATGCATGCTTATGCTTATGCCATGCAAATGCAATGCAATTAAGGACTAAACACTTGAAGTGTTACAGGTCATAGGTGGAGCGTCTTTATGACCATAATGGGTGGTCCAGGTCCTCCATCCTAGATACATTTTCAAAGTACTTGTGTTAGCCTGCGTAGCTGCATACACATGCACCCTGCATTTCATGTATCTAATTAAGTTTTAGAAAATATTAAATTTAATTAAGTTTTAATACAATGAATTATGGAGCATAGTGCGACAAAAAAATCGAGACGGTATCATAAAGATAGGATTAAGCGACATGAACATGAAAGAATGACACTTATGTTCATACTAAACATTTTTAAGTATGATGTGGTTTCATGACACTTATGTTGTCATCAAGTCACTTGGTTATCAACATAGACTAGTTATAATAGATAATGAGAGTATCTGTTAGCAAATAAACACCAAAAGGAGTCTGTATATGATTCAATTAATTCCAATATAGATACCATAAGATAGAGAAAGATTTTAGAAAAAAAAATATGAAACTAGTTTAATTATTTTGAGCTAACTCAATTTTTCTATTACCTTTTTAAGATTAAGCCAGAATTTAGGACTTTTAATTGCATTTTTTTTTAAAATACATTTGGACAATTTTTTGAACAAAGTTTTTTATAGTCCGGTTTACCCCTGAACTATCAGCGTAGACCGATTTACTTCTCTTGGCGCCATGTAACACTGCTGGCGTGATGTCATGTCAGGAAAAACTATATCAAAATTACTCAAGATGAAAAAAAACAAACAATTTTACCGTTTTATAGACGAGGGAGGATGGAAATCGGACAATCAGGAAAGTTGTGGGAAACTTTTTGTCCGTTTCGGCTCTGCAGGCCGCCATGGGCTTTCGGAGCACAGCAACCGAAAATGATTACACCTTCCTAGCTGGACTGGGCCTCAATGTGCCCGTCCGTTGAGGCCTTTGAGGGCTTTTATATGCTGGTGGCCTAAACACGAGCCCAAGCCCATAATCCATCGACGCCCCTCGTGATGTCGCAACTGCACTGTTTTGCGGCATAGTTTTTCCAGGCAGTGCGACGCGACGTGGCGCCACCCAACCCCACCACCACCAGGCGTGGCACTGGCGCACTGCACCCACCGCTTGCCGTTGCCCATGCCACGCCCTCTCGGTTAATCGTCACGACCAAACCTACATGCTGTGCACCAGGTGTAATCATGGGCCGCGCGAATAACCTGGACGTCGGGCATCGGATGCGTTTCACCGACGGCAGCGTGGCATCTGTGCAGTGTGCGCTTGCAACCAGGTTCGGCCGTCGCCACCCCAAGCCCCAAGGGCTGGGAGATGCCCAAGCCGCCAGGCCAGACGCGGACCCTGGACCTAAACCTGGAAGTGGATTAAGATCCACGTCCATTAATACCAATCCAAAAGCAATCCACCCCGAGAAAAGCACCTATCCAATCCAAACGAAATGCATTTTTAAAACATCCGACCCAATCCAGTCCAACATGATGTGAATCCAGTCCAATCCACTATCCAAGTAATCTCAGCGTTGCTCTGGCAGTCTGGCCGTGGAGTCAGGATCGGAGTGGTTACCAGGAACCGCTCTATCCTGCCGACGTGCGTGCCGTCGCCCGTCGGACAGCGTGTCGTCCGCTGACTGCTGCGCATGACTGCGAGTCGAGCGGCGCCGGCGGGTACAGCCGCATCGAAGCAGAGCGGCTCGCTGAGGAGCGTGCCCGTGGACTCCCGCACCGCGCAGACCTCGGCGGCGACGTGCGCCGTGACGACAACACCCAGAAGAATCAAGTCAGCGCTGACGACGTGGTCTGGCGCACGGCGATGAAGAAGCTGAGTCGAGATCTGTCAACTGGCTGTTCGCCATCGGTGTTCGCCAGTTTGTGCTGCCCTTCTGGATCTTGGACGGAGCGGTGCGGCCTTTTGCCGGACACGGCGGCAGCGAGGCCTCGCGCCGTCGAGCCAGGGCCCGGCACCGCGGGGACCATCGGGCAGCGGCTGCCGCGGGCTGCGAAGCGCGAGCAGGGGAGGAGTGCGTGTGGCGGGCTTCGTGTGTGTGTGCGGGCTTCCTGCTGTGATCCGCGGGCTTCGTGCGTGCGGCCGTGCGGGCACACGGTGAAGGCGCCGCCGTCAGGGAGAGAGGCAGCAGGAGGGGAGGGGAGACGGAGATGTCCAACGGATTTTGGATATGCAGGTCTGTTTATCCAATCCAATCCGGTGGGTTTGGGTGCTGTGGCAATGAACATCCGTATCCAGACATCGTCCATCCGTTTCAATTCAGAACGGGTTAAGTCCGTTTGGATCGTGGATGATGCAAATCCATTTCCAGGTTTACCTGGACCCAACCCGGCGTGGCGGCCGAGCGGGTCGCGCTAGATTCCGTCCGTCCCGGCCCACGCGCGGCGGACGCAACGCACGGCCACCATTATCCACTGCTAGTCGGTGGCAGTGGGCAGTGGTAGTGCGCCAGCGCCCCCACTGAGCCACTGCTGGGCCAGTACTAGCTGTTAGTCTGACGACAGGCTGTAGCTTCGTCTCCCTCTGAGAGCCGGTCACTACTGTAGGTTGTGATGGCGAGGCGGCGGCTGCTCCTGCCGGCGCTGGTCCTGCTCGTCGCCGCCGCGCTCGCGGGCGGCGCGGGCGCGCAGCTCTCGGCGGGGTTCTACTCGTCGAGCTGCCCCACCGTGCAGGGCGTCGTGCGCCAGGCCATGTCGCAGGCCGTCATGAACAACACCCGCAGCGGCGCCGCCATGCTCCGCCTCTTCTTCCACGACTGCTTCGTCAATGTGAGATTGTGAGCTAGAGCGACCGGCAACCGCAAGGCATGCATGCTTCGTCTTGCTGCACAAGCGTTCGTTTCATTCGATCGTTCCTTCCCAGGGCTGCGACGCCTCGCTGCTGCTGGACGACACGCCCACGACGCCCGGCGAGAAGGGCGCCGGCGCCAACGCCGGCGGCTCCACCGTCGGCTTCGACCTCATCGACGCCATCAAGACGCAGGTCGAGGCCGCCTGCCCCGGCACCGTCTCCTGCGCCGACATCCTCGCCCTCGCCGCGCGCGACGCCGTCAACCTGGTCTGCTCTCTCTGCCTTTCCCATCGATTATTCTCTCTCTGCTCTACGCCGAGCCGCCCCCAGAAAAACTAGACTAAACGACGACGTGTGGTATGCAGCTCGGCGGCCCGAGCTGGGCAGTGCCGCTGGGCCGGCGGGACGCGACGTTCCCAAACAGCACGGGCGCGGGGGCGGACCTCCCGGGCCCGGACTCCGACCTGGACGGCCTGGTGGCGGGGTTCGCCGCCAAGGGCCTCACCTCGCGCGACCTCGCGGCGCTGTCGGGCGCGCACACGGTGGGGATGGCGCGCTGCGCGAGCTTCCGCACCCGCGTCTACTGCGACGACAACGTGAGCCCGGCGTTCGCGGCGCAGCAGCGGCAGGTGTGCCCGGTCCCGGCCGCGGGCGGCGACGACGCGGTCGCGCCGCTCGACTCGCTCACCCCCGACGAGTTCGACAACGGGTACTACCGGAGCCTGATGGCCGGCGCCGGCCTGCTGCACTCGGACCAGGAGCTCTTCAACAACGGGGCACTCGACTCGCTGGTGCGGCTCTACGGCACCAACGCCGCCGCCTTCTCGTCGGACTTCGCCGCGTCCATGGTCAGGCTCGGGAGCATCAGCCCGCTCACGGGTTCCGCGGGGGAGATCAGGTTCAACTGCAGGACAGTGAATTCGTCCTGATTTCAGAGGAATACGAATTTCACTTGTTATAATTGATTCGATTCCATGCGACGAATGAAGCATGACATGAAAGTATAATGGCAGTAACTAGAAATAGGTATTTCGATTCGAATGATCGATTCCATTCCATTCCAATTGATATGTACTGTTCTTTTCCCCACAACCACAAAGGAGTCGTTAGACCAGGGGCTAGCCACTAACCAAACACACCCGTAGAGTTTTCATTTCTTCAAAGATTTCAAATTTCGAAAGCGACGTACATACATTCTCTTTCCTCTTGGAAATATAACTAGGCATTTTCTTATGGGAACTTCAATGGTGATTTTACCCTTTTTGTTTAACTTTTGATTTTACCCTGGTTATTTTCAAATGAAGCCACCGTTTACACCTACTCTCTAACACCGTTAGGACTAGTTGGATTAAATGGTAAAAAGAAAATAAAAAAGACAGCTAGACAAAAAGACAGCAATGCCCCTCTTGTCTCCTACTCGCTGGAACCAGCGCCCGATGGGAGAAACGCGTCGGAGAACCGTTGGAGCTTAGGGTTACGGCGGCCGGATCGGGCGGCGCAAGTCCTCCCAGCGGCGACGCTCCCTCTCTCTGCTCCCGGTTGCCCTCCCCCTCCCCGTCGCCTCCCCGGCTCGCGCTTGTGACGGCGCCGCACGGGTGTCCCAGGCAGCCTCCGCCACGACCCTCCCTCCCGGCTAGAGATGGCAACGGGTATCCGAAACCCGAGTACCCGACGGGTATTATCCGATAAAGAGGCGGGTATGTGATGAATTTTTTACCCGTGGATACGTTATTGGGCAAAATCCTATACCCGTCGGGTATGGCGGGTACGGGTGTATACTACCCATACCCGCATACCCGCGGGTAAGACATACCCGTAAAAATAACTAGCCAATCTTAGTTATTTTAGCGCATATAAGTCATGAATTTGGCCCATTGAGACATTCACTAAATTTATAGTAGATTGCCTTTGTTGTAACGATGCTAATAATGTTTGTTAGCATGTTTGTAACTTGTTGGAAGCTTAGAATGATTTATTTTTTTGCATGTGACTATTTGATATTTTTAGGTAATTTTTGGGTATGTTATCGGGTACGGGTTACCCGTCAGGTACGGGTATGGAACTATTTTTTTACCCGCATGCGGGTACGGGTAACCTGACGGGTAAAATTTTGCGGGTGCGGGTACGAGTACAAGTGGACACTACCCGTCGGGTACGTACCCGTTGCCATCATGACTCCCGGCTCATGCCCGTTGTGGCGCAGCTAGGGGCCTCGCCCTCCACCCCACTGACGGTGGATCCGGCAACGGGGCGACCGACCTGAAGGCTCGGCGGCCCCTGGGATGCGGAGCCACCAACCAGCGGGGACTGTGGCCCCTGGCATCACCACATTCCAGTCACTCCACACATATTCCATGAATTTATCTCTCCAATAGTGTATTTAATTACTGTTTCTTTCCGGATTTTGTCCAAGCACCAGTAGCCAATCTGTCAATAACGTGTGGTTTAAATGATGTTTTTGGCTCAACATATTTCTCTTTGAAACAGCATTGCCAGTTCCACCATTTGCATTCACTAGTGGCGGCAGGTGTGTTAGGCGTATCTAGAATCACTGTTTTTACTTGTGAAAACAGTACCTATTGTGGCGCCTGAAATTGTCACTATTAGTTGCATTGTCTCTTAATAGTATTTCCAGCTTCTCGGATTATTGCGTCATGTAAAAGTGCAAGCTACTTGTAGGAATGCAACCTATTTGTAATAGTGGTACTACTAATTCAGTAGCCAGTAGTCGTTGTAATGGAATTAAGAGAAGCGGATGTGACTAGGACCAATCCTGCTAGCTATGATATGTTAATTTCTTTTTATATGGATTGTTTGTTCAAATGTTGCCGATTTTTTCTAAAAATTGTTGAGTTTTTCACTGATTGAATTGTATAATTATGTATCAAAATGGCTAAATTGCTGATATGAAAATAGGGGTAAAACCAAAATAAAACAAGGGTAAAAACACACGGCCAAAGTCGCCCTTTTGTTCAAAAGTTAACACTGTTAGGGGCAGTTCATAGAATAGGGGTAAAGTCTCCTTTCGTTTTGAAATTGCATGGGTAAAATCACAAAGTTAAAAAAAATAAGGGCAAAATCACCATTATACTTCAAAACAGGGTAAAAATGCTTAAGCCCCTTTTCTTATTTACTACTTCGCTTATCAGTGATCAGTGGCAACTTGGACTCACACCTTTCAAACGGCACGTGGCCTGTTTCACTATCGCTACCTCATGCTCATGTTGTATGGCATATATGGCCATAGTTCGAACCTTATCTATTCGATTGTTACAGTGGAACCTTTTCTTTTCCCAAACAAACAACGACCCCTCTATTTTAAAATACAAGGTATATTAATTTTGTAATAGTGTTAGATTTCTCGAAATTTAACAAAATTTATAGAAAAATACACATGACATCTACAATATCAAATAAATACACTATCAAAACGTATCTGGTAGTGATTTTAATAAATCTAATTTGATAGTGTACATGTTTTGTTCAAATTAGATAAATTTGTCCCATAACAAAACTAAAATACCTTACATTTTAGAGTGGATGGAGTAAAATCCAATCCTAGATCGAATGGGTGTCGATAAAATTTCACTTAAGCTTAAAACTCACTACTATGGACCATAAGTCAAGTTTAGGAGGCGCTAAGTTTAACAAGCCAGGTGATGCAAGCAGGAGCTAAGGAGCTGTTTAGCTCCGAGCCTACCAGGCAACTCTGCTCTCAAGCAACAATCTTGGCCCTAGGCGTCTGATTTTGAACGTCTAGGATGGGTACTTGTGTCTGGTAAGTTTTTCTAACTCTAATCCAGCGACATCAGTGTAAGGGCAATCTTTGTGGGGAGTTTCATGTACTTGTTTTTAGGACTCTTAAATGTTAGAAACAATGTCAACAAGTTTTATCCTCATGAAACTCATTTCATCACATAAATCTTTTTCACCTCTCTCTTTATTTATACTATGCCATGTTAGCCTATTTAATGTTCACGAAACTTCCATTGAGATTGGTCTAAAAAGCTGGGACTAGGAAAATATATTACAAATTCCAAGGGCTTGATGACACAAACTCCAAACTTCATCATATTATCCCTTGTTCAGCAACTAGTAATAACAAATTAAACATTTTGGAAAAGATTCCTTATCCTGTTATCCACAAGTCGACGAATATGTTGAGTCACGTGAAGTGATATCGCCTCTTGTCCATTTAACTAAGACCAACCCGTCCAAATAGCCAATTCGTCATGTTCGCGGCTTTGATGGACAGTGTGCTGACTGCTGTGTGCAGTGCGGCGTCCGTGATCACGCCATCCCGTGACAGAATAGAAGGATCCGACAGATGAGATTAGCAGGAAAGACGAGAATTCCGGCGAGATGCGCACGTCAAGCGTGGCCTTGTTTAGTTGCAAAATTTAGAATTCAAAAAGTGCTACAGTTAAACTTGCGGCACATGAATGGAGTACTAAATGTAGACAAAATAAAAAACTAATTGCACAGTTAGCGTGAAAATTGCGAGATGAACGTTTTGAATATAATTAGTCCGTGATTTGACACTGAAGTGCTACAGTACACTTTTGCTAATGACAGATTAATTAGTCTTAATAAATTCGTCTCGCTGTTTCCAGGCTAGTTGTGTAATTAGTTTTTTTGTTAGTATCCGAAAACCCCTTCCGACATTGCACGAAACATTCTATGTGACATTTTCGCCAAAAACTTTTCAGAACTAAACGAGACCCGTGTTTTGGTTTCTGAATGCTTCTAAAAACCTTGGAAAGTGACATGCCAACAAGAGAAATGCGCGCCCGAGTTGTGTCGGCCTAGTGTTCATTTGTACCATGCAGATATTCTCGAATTGGTTGCCGGCGCATGGCCAAGCCAGTTCGTGTGTCCAGCCTCAGCCATAAATAAATCTCACATCTCTGTTGGTTCCAGTACCAACTAGCTTTGACGGGAATGATCAGTTTGCATGGCGATCAAATATGTGTCTTTGTTATTTGATTCCAAAAGAAAACCCGTGAGAGTAATTGCGATCCAAACACAGTAACATGTAAATAAACTATAACAGAATACCGACTTAAAACATGTTTATCTAAAATTGACGGTAAAACCTATTTTCTGGAAATTGAATTATAATTATGAGAAATTGAAGCAGACATTAGAGCATCTCCAAGAGTTTGACAATTTTCACTAGGCAAAATCTTGTGTTTTGCCAAGTTGCCAAAAGATATGCCAAGTTAAAATAAAGCCTCTCTCCAATAACTATTTTTGACTTGGCAAAACTAAAAAAAGAAGGGCCCACCAAGGAGTTTGTTGACCAGTACCAGGCCATCTGCTCGCGGGCATCCTTGCCCGTCGTGTCGTGGCCGGCAGAGGGTCGCGATCTTCCCCTCCGCGTCGCCAAAACGCCGCCACGCCAAAACGCCACCGATCTACTCCACCAGACGGCCATCACCTACACACGCCAGCCATCTCCTCTTCCCGGTGCGACCCATCTCCTCCACCAGCGAACCCTAGGAATCATGCCTAGGAAGAGATCCCGTGCTCGAAGACAATTGGAGGATTCATCATCCGATGATGATGACTCTCTGATATTATCGGCTGCTCAAATTGTGCAAACATTTTCCAAAGTAAGCATGTACTCTACCCCAAAATGTGGAACGAGCTTGATTGGCCCCGTTGATGGGATCTTTGCTAACGTGCAACCAACCCACACATACAACTTCGTCTTCCTTCCGATGAATTTTTTTTGCTCTCCTCGATCCCTTATTTGTACCGCGACTTGCCTGCACTTCTTCCACTTCGACTTCCTGAGTGTCTTGTGTGATAGGAATGTTGAGGTCCTCCAGACCAGCAACTTCACCATCACCTCCGTTCAGAAGAATGTCGGACAAAAAGTCTTCACCATCCATTCCAATGAGTCTACAAAAAAATAAGATAAATTTATAAATCTGAATATATGAACCTTGACTATCAGATCACGATGACTACGAACAACCGGCCTAGCTTGACTACCAACAGATCAACTATCAGATCACCATGACTACGAACAACCGGCCTAGCTTGAGTACCAACAGATCAGGGCACTACGAAAACACTACAGACTTCGACCCATCATGAACCCTAGATGATTGGTACTGGATCAAATGAACCCTACCTTCACTACCACATCAAGGGAACTACCATGACTACCCACAGCGGCCAAGGAGAAAAAGATACGAACCCTAGATGAATAGCAACAGCGGAGGCATGGAGAGACACGGGAGATAGAGGAGGTACGTACCAGGCTGCTTGGTGATCGATCTGCTCTCGCGTGGGAGGACGGATCGAGAGGATCTTGGCGGCCGGCATGGGAGGACGATGGAGGGCGGCCTTGATCTACTCGCCAGGACGGAGGCCGTGCACCCGCGGCGTCCTTGATCTACTCGCCAAGACCGCGCGAGGGAGCTTTATCGCGACCAGGCCGCGGGCGTCGCGCGGGAAGGAGAGGAGGAAATTTCCCCTCGAGCGCGGGAAGTCTCGCAGCGCGGCACGGAGTAGCGATGCGGAGTCGAGTCCACGCGCGTAAAGATACGCGCGCGGACGGGGAGGATGCCAAGTGAATAAATTTGCCAAGCTGTTGGAAAGCAAACTTTCGTGTTTTGCCAAATTTTCAAGGATGCCAAACTCAATTGCCAAACTGTTGGAGATGCTGTTGTTTCATCCCCCATGCTTCTCATCCATCAAGGCTTACAACTCGACTTTGTTTACTCAAAATGTCTTCCTGATATGTTTGTGGCATAACGTTGCCACCCAGGCTTCTACCTTGTAACAAACGCTAGAAGAAACCATGATTGATGATTCGACGACCTTTAATCAGGATTGTTTCTGCTTTGCGCCGCTGTTAATGCTTTCGGGCTACTATTGGAAGCTCCAATATAAATCTGGAAAGCACAGTTTGGAATGAGCAAAAAGCCATACTGACTGATGATGTGCCTGCTTCTAGACCCCATATATATGCCTAAGAACACAATTACGAGTGCTGAAGAAAACATCCTGACGCTTTGCAGTATCTGTTGTAGCACTGAAAAAAGGTACTGGTAACATCATGACATACTTAAGATGGGAGACAATTGGATGGTTCTTATACTTTAACACTAGATTGACTAGATTGATGATAAATAGAAATTGACAAGATCTTATTGAGGAAATCTAAACTAGCATGTACCGACTAAAGTGAAGTTAATGGTAAGGTGGGCCCACATTATCTCTTGTTTATATCTTTGCTATTTATTTATTGTGGAGAATATCAATTAGTAACTACAGAGATAGTAGGTCATGAAGGTTAATCTCTGCAAAATATATAAGGTTTATTGGTTTGGAAACTGTTTAGCAAGCAACATCATTAATAAGACAAGCTTTTATAATAAAGAGAAAAATTTAATCCCTCATGCCAGGGAATAATTTCTCCATATCTTCACAAGACACAAATGTTGCACTTCTACTGGATGAGAACATGCAAAAATCTTGGTTTATACTTCATAATTACCGGTCTCTCATCAATATAATGCAACTCATACTACTATGACCTGTAAATTTGCCCTTATAAAGTAACATGGCTGCCATAGGAAGTGAAGATTACTAATCTCTCGTCAATATAATGCAACTCATACTACTCTGACCTGTAAATTTAGATTTGCCCTTATAAAAACATGGCTGTGATACAGAGTGAAGGTACTGTAAAGCTACAAAATGTGATTCGTCCATGGGCACACTCCAAAGAGGGCGCGGCAAGGCTGTGCCAGTTTTTCTAGTCAGATAGTAGATTTATGCCAAGGTGACTATTTCTTTGTTTATGGGCTGTTTCTAGTCCTGGTGTTCATGAGCCGAAGGTGGCAAGCCCCGTCGACTGCAACAACTACTCTATCTATGTCCACCTCGACAAATGTGTCATCATCGACCTTCAGTGATGACTTCTACGTCTATCTACGTCGGATGACCTTGATAGCCTGAACTGTTGCTTCCACTACTATGACTACTTCGACTACAGAGAGTTACTCCTGGCAAGGTGAGGATGACCTTCGCAGCAGTAGAGATAAGCAGGCGCTAGATCGTCCCTCCCCGATCAAAAAGTCATCATCATTGTATCATGGCCTCCAACCTTCGCTACCGAAACACTTCTTGCTCTAAGGACACCTATCGAAGCCCGAGATAGACTAGGGAATTATAGTCTTGTGCCTTTTTCCTATTATTGTATCAACTAGGTTTGTTGTACCAACCAAAGCCTAGTGGCCAAGGGCCTACTGTTGGGTGTAGGGGCAGCTACGCCTACCCCTTCCATGTAAAAGGCCCAAGGCCCAAGAGGTCTAAGGACCTCCATGTAATTTACAAACCAAAGAGGATAGAGAGGAAGATTGCCTCCTAAGTCCCACCTCCCCTATAAATAGAGCCAAGGGGCATGGATTTGGAGATCTCCTCATTCTCAAAACTTTAGTCTTTAGCATTTCCTTTCATTCTCTTCTTTCTATGCGGGACTAGCACCCTAACTTTCCCTTCACCTTGGTGAAGGTATGAGCGAAGGTCTATAACCCAACATACTACATGACATGCTAGCCCTCCAAATATGGAATAGCCTTCATCCATGTACTTAGCCTTCATCCGTGTGCTTAGCCTTTCTTTCTTGCCTCTGTTCCCCAAGGCTCATAAAATTCCTCCATGATTTGATTGAATGAGAGGTTAGTATCATCATCGGTATGGACTTTTCTTGATATCAACTCAAACTAAATAACATGCAAGGATTAATGACAACAGAAAATCATTGGTAAAATAACAACAAATGTGTAATCAGTTAACTGGCATAGACCTTAATTAACTTTGGTTGTGTCGAAGTTGGTAAACAATGCTATATTCGCTCCTTCTCATCTTTCAAACAATGATCAGCCCATGCCAATGAGAATTAGTAAACACTCACCAGATATAAACATCAATGTCACCCAAGCGAACATCCGAGTATAGATAAGCACATTATTCAAAAGCATCTAGTCTACTCGAAGTCCATCTCTTTCATAATCAATCTATTAAGGATAATTTAAAAGAAAAATGTATTTTATCTTGTCATCTATGCACACAAAATGTTACAAGAATAAATAGTGGACAAGGCTCACTATCTGGATAACAATCTTTGTCACTTGTTGTTTTAGCTCGGTGAAAATATGTTACAACAATAACACAAAAACACGATGTTGGTTGCCGATGGTAACCTCTCACTCATGCACGTGGGTCATAGTCATATCCATGATTGATCCGCCACCCTGCCACCCACCTCCTACCATGACAACTTCTTTGTCTACAAGGGTCACCCTTCCATGTGGTGGCTGCAACATCTGCCTCAATTTGGCGAATGGGGTGCCCAGGCCCAACATGCTAGTATCGCTCCAACTTTCAATACAAACATTGTTGAGGGGAATATGGAGAGGGAGGACTAGCCAGAGCAAGGAGGTGGGCAAGCTCGTGCGGTTATCATCTTCTACAGAGGATAGGAAACCTTAGAGCTCCCAATCCCTTACAACCTAGAAAAGGGTCTGTATCAATTTGTATGGGATTCTGATGATCACTTTTCCTCTGGTTGATTCTTGTTCTGAGTAAATTATCACCATGACATACTCTATTTTGATGTTTTCTCAGAATTCCCATCCTGCGGTTCATCGAGCTTCCAGAGATTAATGTCTAGGACCAGGACCATTATTATTCCAAAGGACGCCAATTCCTAGGGCATACATGAGTGTTGGTGCATCCATAGGAAAAGTGAATTTTGTGGACATCAATAGTGGGTTGTTTGGGACCAAAAAGAGTTCTGGCTTCATAATAACAATCTATACGCTTGTGATGCATGCACGGAAGTGCGAAAAGGATGTCCTCCAAGTTGATGATTTGTGGTCATTTCTTAATTTTTGTGACTCTCCTCTACCTCAATGGGTTCTAGAGTTCCTAATAGTGAGCAAGCAAGATGCAAGCATTGTCCACTGCATCCTACGGGGGCCTCAATCTGCTGCGAAGGCTAGGGTTGTTACTCTAGATATGAAGAACATGGAAATGGAATCATACAGGCCCTCACTAATGAATACAAATTGGTCTTTAAAGATTGTAATTTGAATACAAGGAATATATTCTTCAATACACCATTTATTTTCTATGATTTTGATTGCCTGAACGTTGAAATAGGTAAGCATTCAACACTTTCTCCTTCAGGATTGGCTGATTGGTAGGCATAGTTCTTTATAATTTATCATAGTGAATATGCTTTGGACTTGAATGCTAGACACAGTTTGCCCAGTTTATTAAGTGGCTTTGATATTGCCTGTATGGTACACTAATTCAGCTTCTTCGCCTCTTTCCGGCTATTGCTTGTATTGCATATACAGTTTGCCTATTTCTGTTATTGGCTACAGACATTTGTTCATTCAATCATACCATTTTAGATGATTTGGAATGGAATAGATTTATGACCTCTAGCCATATATAGGATTTAGTATTTATCTCACTATCATGCATCTAGTTCTAGGCTATGAAAAATATGCTTGTATCTTGACCATTGGAATTGTGCACTAGCTTTTTCTTGATGAATTTGCTATTGCTTAAAAGTAAAAAAATTTGGGTATCTATACAACTACAGCTCAATACCAAACAATTAGAGACTTTTTTTTGCATGTTACTTTGCAATTATATTCCTGAACCTCTTCCATTTCATTGATTTAGACTATGATCTATAATTAATTACCATTGCTTCTTCAATGATGCAATTTGGAATTGTCATCATTTTATCGCAATGCATAGAATTTACTTGAAATTAGTTTATCTAACTTGGTGTTTTCCTATCTTTTATGCAGGTCATAGTCTTGCTCTGTTGAATCGAAGGTGAAGGAATCCCTCCAGTTTGGTTTCAGTGAGGAGGGTTGTAACAAAAGGGCCATCTTGTTTTGTCTATCCTTTTTGGGGTCGCCATTGGAGGACATGGATGATGTGACTATAAAGCTGAGATGTTCGACATGTAACAGTGGACCTAGGTTACTAAAATGGTACAACTGGGTACTAGGTTTGATAGAGCATGCTCGAGGTGATCAATTAGAAATGGTTAATGTTCACAGAGAGATTGCTGAGTTGCTGGAAACTTTTCGGTCTAGCAAGATCACTCTGATGAGCAATATGATGAACCATTGATGTCTTAGCATGTCCATCCATGGCTAAGGTGGTGTATTTGTCTTTAATGCAAGAGCACATGGTTTTCTTCCTTTTATATCTTTATTAATGAGTTATCTACAAGTTCCTTGGCTGCATGAATGTTTTTTTCATGTCTGAAATCGGCATATCTGTGCAAGTAGTTTATCCGTTATAGCTTCATATCATGGGCAGTATTGTATCTTGCATTAGTTGTTTGCTCAATTTTCTATGATTCTTTTACTCTATTCTTTATTGAAGTCCTATATAAAGATCTGCATAAGGTGCCAAGTAAATTTGAGGAGACCATCGATCCGTGCCTTTAGTTTCTTTTCCACAACTGGGCATTTGAGCTGCCATATGCCTTTCCATACCAAGTCTAGTATTAGTTGACTGTATCTATGTTGATTGTTGTCTATTTATAGAAACAGTTCTAGTTGTCAGTGGCAACCTGGAAATGGGGCAATGGGGGTTGAATAATTGAAAGATAGAAATCTTACTGGACAAATTAAAACATATACTGACTCTGTTAAAAAAACTTGATGTTTTATGATTTTTAGGATAAAATTATTGCTCAACAGAAATTGCCCGTATACTCCTATTTATATTTATTGAAGGTAAACCATACTAATTAAGGAATAAGCTTCTCATTAAAATATGCATGGAGTCATGCAAACCATAATCTTAAGCTGATATGGGCCAAATCAGCTATAGGTTTCTCATTAAAATATGCATGGAGCTAAAACATCAAGTTTTTTGGGATAATTTTTTGAATCTTAAAACATCATTTTTTTTGTACGGAGGGTATAATAGATATACCAATTGAAAATGTTCAAGCAACAAGTAGAACATTATAGGTAAAAAAAATACTAAATACTAAATAAAGAAGATTTGATAACCAAAAGACCATATATGTCTTGACATATTCACACCACTTTGGAAGCCATCTTCAATTCTACACTAATAAAATTTTAAAAGTATCATACTTCTTCACATAAACACGATAAATAAAGAATAGACATGAAGCAATACAATGTGTACCAGTCATTCTTCACGGGACAAACCTAATATAGGTTTCTTATGGCTTGGAAGAACCTCAATTGTAACACCCTAAAAAATTGCATCAATTGGAAATAGGTGAATATGATTTATTTACGTATTTATGTGTGCATATAAACCTAAAGAAATAATAATTTTTGAATTAAAATCAACTATAAGGCTAGTAACATGTATGTGCATTCATGCTGGTGCATTTGAGCTTTTGGTACTGTGTGGTTTTTGTCAACCGTGAAAAGGAATTCAAAACTCATTTGAAAATTGCTTTGGAAATTTAGAAAAGAAAAAGAAAAAGGAAACTTCTTTCTTCTCGTTTTTTGGCCTGAGCAGCCCAGCTGCTCTCTTCTCTCCCTTTCTTTCGGCCCACTTGGTTCTCTCTCACCCGCTGGCCCGCTAAAGGAGCCTAGCTCCCTTTCCCTTTCTCCTTGCCGCGGCCCACTCAAGCCATTGGCCCAGTGAGCCTGAGCCACGAGCCTGTCGTCCCTTCTTCCGTCTCGTTGATGAGGCAGCCCCATGCGTCAGCGCTGTCATCTTCCTCCGGCTCGTAGTCAAGCAGGACTCCAACCCGATGGAATCCGCCTCTCCCTCGATTCCTCCTTCTTGGCTTGATCCACATGCCTGAGTCCCCATAAGTAGTAGCCCCGTGCGGTGCCCCGTTCTGTTACCCTAATTGTGAAGCCGACACCTCCAATCGAGCCCACAGCCGCCGCACGCCCTAATGCCTAGAGAAATAATAATTTTTGAATTAAAATCAACTATAAGGCTAGTAACATGTATGTGCATTCATGCTGGTGCATTTGAGCTTTTGGTACTGTGTGGTTTTTGTCAACCGTGAAAAGGAATTCAAAACTCATTTGAAAATTGCTTTGGAAATTTAGAAAAGAAAAAGAAAAAGGAAACTTCTTTCTTCTCGGTTTTTGGCCCGAGCAGCCCAACTGCTCTCTTCTCTCCCTTTCTTTCGGCCCACTTGGTTCTCTCTCACCCGCTGGCCCGCTAAAGGAGCCCTGCTCCCTTTCCCTTTCTTCTTGCCGTGGCCCACTCAAGCCATTGGCCTAGTGAGCCTGAGCTGCGAGCCTGTCGTCCCTTCTTCCGTCTCGCTGATGAGGCGGCCCCACGCGTCAGCGCTGTCATCTTCCTCCGGCTCGTAGTCAAGCAGGACTCCAACCCAATGGAATCTGCCTCTCCCTCGATTCCTCCTTCTTGGCTTATCCACATGACCGAGTCCCCATATGTAGCAGCCCCGTGCGGTGCCCCGTTCTTTTACCCTAATTGTGAAGCCGACACCTCCAATCGAGCCCACAGCCGCCGCACGCCCTAATGCCACCGCTACTAGCTCGATTCACTGAGTACGCCGCTTCCTTGCTTTTGTAAGCAAGTCGACAAGCTTCGTGTCGCTTTGGCGAAGTCTTGAGCTTTTCCTCTCTTTGTTTTTCCCTTTGATTCGCTAATTCCGCAATGTCGATGTATGCAGGACCACCACCGTCCGCCATCCCGAGCCATGCATCATCTCTGTGCCGCCCGTGCCTCCATTTTCCTCTTTGGTGAGTTCACCTTGATCCCCTCTTTATCCCCTTGCAATTCCTAAGCCGAACCATGGCCTCTAGGGCCCTAACCGTGTGCGCCGGTGAGCTACCTCGCCGTCGGCCATGGCCAACCACCGCGCCGGCCACTGTTCTGACCAGCTTGATCTCTCTCCCCCTCTCTAATTTAATCAGGGTTGTTGTAAGGTCCTAGATGGCTAGAGGGGGGTGAATAGCCTATAAAAAATTCTACAAGCACCACACAATCAAACTTGTTAGAATAACAAATGGCGTAAAGCGAGTTTTGCTTAGCCAAAGGTGGTGATGCAAGCCTCCTATCCACAAGTCTAGTAGATTATGATCTCTAGTTCACACAAGAGCTATGTCACTAATTTAACACTAGACAACAAGCTAACAACACTACTAGCAAAGCTACTACTAGAGCTACACAAGATAATCTAGTAAAGATAAGTGCAAGAGAGATGATTGTGATTCTTATACCGACGGTGAGAAGATGTTGCCAATCACTAAGATAATATACAATCAATCAATATTGACAACAACTCAATATGAAGACCAATCACCGGGAGACAAGAGACACAATATTTTTGTTCACCCGGTGTTCACTTGTGCACCGACAAGCTACGTCACCGGTTGTGTCGACCAACACTTAGATGGTTCCCCGGTGTGACCCTCAAGTCACTTGCCCCTCAAGGCACGCCCCGCAAGGCACCGCAAGACGCCACTCTCAAGTGAGGTAACTCAATGACACGCGCATTCCACTAGAGTTGCTTTTGGCGTCCCGCCGAGGAAAGCACAAGAACCTCTCACAAACAACCGGAGGTGGCCAAGAACAATCACCTTCTCTTGCCAACGCCTCCAACAATCTCCAAGCCGGCTAGGAGCGGTACTCTCCAAGAGTAACAAGAAATCCACCAGCTAAACCACCCACAAGTGCCACTAGATGCCCTCAAGCTATGCAATGCACTTTGGGATCACTCAATCTCACTTTTGATTTGCAAACAAGCAAGAGAGATGAGTGGGAGGAGTAGCTCTAGCTCAAAGGATGCACAAGAGTGTTAGAAATGCCAAGAGACCTCCCCAAGGGCCGGCCAATGAGTATTTATAAGCATCCCATCCAAATAGAGCCGTTGCCACTCCACTGACAGTTTTTTCGAGATGACCGGACGCGCCGGTCGAAACTGACCGGACACGCTTCACCGCGTCCGGTCGCCCTGCGACGTCCACATGTCCCTCGAATTCAAACGCGACCGTTAGATCCTCCAACGGTCACTGTGCGCCAACGGTCAAACGCTATGACCGGACACGCTGCTCAAACGACCGGACGCGCCGATGCGCACAGCACCCGCGCCCGCGAAGCAATGACCGGACGCGCTCCAGAAGATGACCGGACGCGACAGTGCCAGCGTCCGGTCGGAGTCTAGTAAGCTCCCTCGATGACCGGACGCATCCGATCATGTGTGACCGGACGAGCCCCGCGTCCGATCATCCTCTGCGAACCTCAGTTCCTTCTGGGCGCATGACCGGACGCGCCGGTCTCGCGAGTGACCGGACACACCGGTTGCAAACCCTAGCCCGCGCGCCCGACTCCTGCGCTGTACTGACCGGACGCGTCCGGTCACACCGTAACCGCGTTCGGTGCAGTGTCCGGTCACCTCAGTGACCCCGTTCGCCTCCGTTTCTTTTCCGACTTCCGGCGTAGTGGAAAATAGGCATTTCATTTCCCCGAAATCGCCTGAATCCTGCGCTCGCACGCTCGGCGGGAGGGAGAGAGGAACCCAAACCCCTCTCTACCCACAAACCACAGCGTGACCAACGCCACCTTTGCAAATGTGCCAACACCATCAAGTGTACATCTCCATGTGCTTGTGTGTTAGCTTTTTCTCAATCATTTTCAAAGGTTTTCCAATTAGCTCACTAAGCCCTACATGCAATGCACTTCATGAATTCACCTAGTGGCACCTGTGCATCGAATAACCGATAAGACTTCCCCTCTTAATAGTTCGGCTATCGATCCTAAACCACTCACACCCTCTATGGTGTCTTGAGTGTAAAACAAAATGGCCCTATGGTTATACCTTTGCCTTGAGCCCATTTTGTTTCTCCAAATGATATGATCCACTTCATATCATCACATGACCGTCTCGATCCATCGACCTTGATTTCACTTGCTCTTCACCGTTGCATCGGTCCGTCGGCGCTAAGTCTTGCTCAAGCTTCACCATCGCATGGTCCTTCGCTTCGAAGCCTCGACTTGCCCTTCACCTTCACAACCGGTCCATCGAGCCAAGCCTCATCTTGGTTTTCACCATCTTAAACATATGAGTCAATGTCATGTCTCATATGCAATGACCACCTTTATCTAAATCATCCACTTAGATATAAAGGTTAGTCCTAGGTTTTATCAATTAGCCAAAACCAAACTAGTGACTTTCAATCTCCCCCTTTTTGGTAATTGATGACAACCCTCACAAAGATGATTTTGATAAAAAAAAGTTTTAAACTTTTCATACTTGTCCAATCATTTTGCTCATAAGTAAAGTTTGGACAATTATCACAAGCTCGATTTTGGTAGCATTAGCTCCCCCTACATATGTGCATAGAGTTTGGATTGAAGGCTTTGCACATACGCATGGATAGAAGTGTTGGAAGAGTAATTCTACCAAAATGATGCTATGGTGTAAGAAATGGACCTTTGAAGCGTGACACCAATCGGAGTTGCCTTTTACACCATCCTTAGCATCATGAAGTAACTAGACATCCATCAAAACTCAAGAACCCCGTGAGATCAACATTATATGTAAAGGTTCTTGGACCACTTGTAAAGCTAACCACTTGTAAAGCTTTAGGCAAGTCTAGATACCACATGTAAACTATTCCTATGCATGCTAGTAGATCATTTCATCATCCAAGTTCTATACTAGCATTGCACCACACAAGTATGTATATTGAATTTAAATACATGTGCAATGAGCAAGTCATATGAGAATGCACAAACAAATGCAACAACTTTGTTTATGAGCTTGCTCCCCCTACTTGTGTCCTTCAAAAAATTTTATTTACCCCTTTATCAAGTTGAATCATCTTTTTCTCTCCCCCTTTATCAACAACTTACCCAAAAACGGGATCAAATTGTGGAGAGAAGGAAAAATGTTTGATGGAGTAGATTAAATTTTATCAAATTTGGTTCAACCTAGAACACTTGCCCAAGATATTTAATTCGATTTGAACCAAAGACAAGCTTCTTCACACCTTATAATAAGGGTTATCTTGCCTATGTTGAATTAAACACTTATAGCAAATCTTCAAGATTCAACATTGGGTTTGCAAGCTCACAAACATGTCATATACCACCACTAGATCAAAACAAACATAGAGGCAATAGTGGTAACATATATCTATCAAATTCATTTGATTTATCATGAATGCTCATGCATACCACTTAATATGTCTACATGCTCTAGCAAGTCCTTAGCATAGGATGAATGACATGTCAATCAATTTTACCTTGTAATGTCGAAGGAGAGGCATGTCAATAAGTGGGTGGGGTGCATTCAACTCATGTTTGAGAAATCAAGAATGTTCAATTCATTCCTTAGCTTGCAAAACCTCTTTTCATCAAGTGGCTTAGTGAGAATATCGGCAAGTTGATCATCGGTGCCAACACTTTCAATGGCAATATGTCCCTTTTGTTGACGATCTCTAATGAAATGATGTCTTATGTCAATATACTTTGTTCTTCCATGTTGAACCGGGTTTTGTATCATCTTGATTGCACTCTCATTATCATATAGCAATGGCACATTCTTGAAGTTGAGGGCATAATCCTTCAAAGTTGATTTTATCCATAGCAATTGTGCACAACAACTCCCCGCACTCATATATTCGGCTTCGGCGGTAGAGATTGCCACACTATTTTGTTTCTTTGAGGACCATGACACAAGTGATCTTCTAAGTAATTGACATGTGCCACTTGTGCTCTTCCTATTGATCTTGCAACCCCCATAGTCGGAGTCCGAATATCCAATCAATTCAAACTTTGACCCCTTGGGATACCATAGTCCAACATCTCTTGTTTGCTTCAAGTACCTCAATATTCTCTTTGCCGCCGTGAGATGACTTTCTCTAGGTGAGGCTTGATATCTAGCAAACATGCAAACACTAAACATGACATCCGGCCTTGATGCGGTGACATAGAGTAGACTTCCAATCAAAGACCGATATTCCTTTTGATTCACCATTTTGCCATCAAGATCACTATCCAAATTGCCATTTGTGCCCATTAGAGTTGAAATTGGCTTTGCATCTTGCATTCCAAACTTCTTCAACATGTCCCTTATGTATTTCCCTTGACTCACAAATGTCCCATTCTTCAATTACTTGACTTAGAGACCAAGGAAGTAGCTAAGTTCACCAATCATAGACATTTCAAACTCTTTGGCCATCATAGCACCAAATTCTTCACAATAAGCTTGATCGGTTGATCCAAAGATGATGTCATCAACATATATTTGCACTATGAATAGATCATTTCCAATCTTCTTGGTGAATAGAGTAGTATCAACCTTGCCCATTTTGAATCCCTTAGAGAGAAGGAAATCCCTTAGCCTCTCATACCATGCTCTAGATGCTTGCTTTAAGCCATATAAAGCCTTCTTCAACTTGTACACATGGTTGAGTTTCTTGTCATCTTCAAATCCGAGCGGTTGCTCAACAAAGACTAACTCATTGATGATCCCATTGAGAAATGCACTTTTGACATCCATTTAATATAGTTTGATGTTGTGTGCACAAGCATAAGCCAATAGAATCCTTATTCCCTCCAATCTTGTCACGGGAGCATATGTCTCATCATAGTCAAGACCTTCAACTTGAGTGTAACCTTGAGCAACTAGTCTTGCTTTGTTTCTCACTACAATGCCATCTTGATCTTGCTTGTTTTTGAACACCCACTTGGTTCTAATCACATTGTAGTCATTTGGCCTTTCTACCAACTCTCAAACATCATTTCTTGTGAAATTGTTAAACTCTTCTTGCATAGCCATGATCCAATCGGTATCCCTCAAAGCTTCTTCTATCTTCTTTGGTTCTATGGTTGACACAAATGATGTATGCTCACAAAACATAGTCAATCTTGATCTTATTTGCACATCACTTCTAATATCACCAATAATACTATTAATGGGGTGATCTCTTGAAACATATTGTGGTTGGAGTACTTGCACTTGATTGCTTGAGCTTGGTTGATCACTTGATGTATCTCGATGAGAAGAACTAGCACCATAATTTTGCACTTGAGAGTCACTAACTAACTTGTTTGGTGAATTGAGCACTTGATCTTTATCATCATCTTGAATATCAATTACTTGCTTTGCTCTAATGTCCCCAATGTCCATGTTCTTCATTGCTTCCACCAATTGAGTTCCACCAACATCATCTAGATTCTCTTCTTCATCTTGTGACCCATTGGTTTCATCAAATTGCACATCATGGACTTCTTCTAGAATGCCACTTAAGTTGTTCCAAACTCTATAAGCTTTGCTTGTAGTTGAATAACCAAGTAGGAACCCCTCATCACATCTCTTGTCAAACTTCCCTAATCTAGTGCCCTTCTTCAAGATATAGCATTTGCAACCAAACACCCTAAAGTAAGAAATATTGGGCTTTCTTCCATGAAGTAACTCATATGGGGTCTTCTCTAGCAATGAATGACAATATAGTCTATTGATGTAGTAGCAAGCGGTATTGATTGCTTCATCCCAAAATGATTGACTCACATTGTACTCATGAAGCATTGATCTAGCCATATCAAGCAATGTTCTATTCTTCCTCTCAACTAGGCCATTTAATTGTGGAGTGTACTTGGCCGAGAATTGATGTCCAATACCATAATGATCACAAAGTTCTTCAATTCTTGTATTCTTGAACTCACTTCCATTGTCACTTCTCACTTTCTTGATTCTAATCTCAAACTCATTGTGAACTCTAGTGAGAAATGTCTTGAAGGTGTCAAACACTTCACTTTTGTCACTAAGAAAGAATGCCCATGTGAATCTTGTGAAGTCATTCACTATGACAAAGCCATACTTGTTACCGCCTATGCTTGTATATGTTGTTGGTCCAAATAGATCCATGTGCATCAACTCAAATGCTTTGCATGTGCTCATTGTACTCTTCTTTGGATGTGAGCTTCCAACTTGCTTCCCGGCTTGACATGCACTACAAAGCTTATTCTTCTCAAATTCAATATCTTTCAAACCATTGACAAGATTATGAGTTGTAAGCTTCTTCAATTGTTTCATGCCAACATGACCAAGCCTTCTATGCCAAAGCCAACCCATGCTTGATTTGGAGACTAAGCAAGTTGTCAAAAAAGTTTCTCTAGCATTGAAGTCAACTAGGTAGAGATTCTCATATCTAAAGCCCTTGAATGCCACATTTGAACCATCCACACTAATAACATCCACATCATCAACCCTAAAGATGCATTTGTAGCCTAGATCACATATTTGTGCCACGGATAGAAGATTGAAATCCAAGCTTTCAACTAGCAACACATTAGACATACTCATGTCATTTGATATTGCAATCTTGCCCAAGCCAATAACCTTGCCTTTCTTGTTATTGCCAAATGTGATAGAATCAACACCACTATCATTGTCATTGATTGAGTCAAACATTCTTGATGTACCAGTCATATGTTGAGTGCACCCACTATCAATAATCCAATGTCTTCCTCCGGCTTTGTAATTGACCTACAAGCAAATCAATGAAGTTTAGGTACCCATTTTTGCTTGGGTCCTTGTAGGTTAGTAACTAAGCTCTTTGGTACCCAAATAGCCTTCTTCTTTGGGCCCACAATTGGTGTACCAACAAACTTAGCTTGCACACCCTTCACACCCTTGGTAAGCATATAGCAAGAATCAAAAGGTATAACATTAACAAGGTTCTTGCTTTGATTCTTTTTATTGCAATTATGCTCTAGGTGCCCAACTTGCTTGCATCTATTGCAAAACCGACCATTGCCCTTCACAAAGCTAGGCTTTAGAGTTGCAAAGGCCGACTTGCCTTTCTTGGGGGTGTAGCCCAATCCCTCTTTGTTAAGAGAGAACCTTTGGCTACCCAAGCACTTAAGCAAGCGGGCCTCACCACCATAGGCCTTTCCTAGGGCGTGAGTGAGCTCATCCACCTCTTTCTTGAGAGTCTAATTCTCAACCATTAGTGAGGCATCACGAGTGAAACCATCACTAGTAGTGGAGGTAGAGTTAGTGGTGGTGGATGAAGAGCTACAAGAAGGGTTAGCATTTGACATGATGATAGGTTCATTAAAGGATTCATCAATTATATCACATGTAACACCTATATCACATGATACAACAATCTCCTTCTTTGCTTGTTGCTCAAGTAGCAAAGAGTGAGCTTTTTCAAGCTTGGAATGATCCTTATCAAGATCCTCATGGTCTTCCACTAGACTCTCATGAGTGGTCTTAATCTCACTAAGGACTTTCTCAAGTATTACTACTTTCATTGAAAGCTTCTTACACTCTTTGTCCTTGGCAATAGCTATGTCTCTAGTTTGTTGCATCAAGTCATATAGTTGTTCTTTAGTTGGTTCATCATTATCATTTTCATTATCATTATCATTATCACTATCATGAGCATATTCCATTTCACTTTCATCATCACTCTCATCATATAATACCTTAGCTTCTTTAGCCATGAAGCATGAAGAGGATGAATCAAATAGTGATGGCTTCTTGTTGATAGCAATGGAAGCAAAAGCCTTGTTGGATGATTCTTCTTCTTCTTCATTATCATCACTTTCCCAAGTGATCACATAGGCACCATTTTTGCCTTTCTTGAATGTCATCTTGGCCTCTCTCTTTTTCTTCTCAAACTTGTCCTTTTTGTTCTTCTTCTTATCATAAGGACATTCCACTTGAAGGTGCTCGGTGCTATCACAATTGAAGCACTTTCTTTGTTGCTCATTTCTTTTCTTAAAGCCTCTTCTCTTGATGAACATGTGACCCATCTTCTTGACTACAAGAGCAAGTGCCTCATCATCAATTTCAAATTCCCCATCTTTATTGTTGTCTTCTTCTTCTTCAATGGTGGTAGCTTTGCCCTTAGAGGAGGTGGCCTTGAATGCCACAGTCTTCTTCTTCTTCTTCTTCTCATATTCCACCTTCTCCTTGTCATCAACATCTTGATCATATTTGTCATAGGTCAATACTTCACCAAGTAAATCATTAGGCTTCATTGTTTCAAGCCCATCTCTTTGCAACATCATGATCAACATCTTGAATCTTCTAGGTAATCTCAATAAGAACTTGTGACAAAAATCTTGATCTTGAGTTTTGTGCCCTAAGCTCTTGAGATCATTGACTATCACTTGCAATCTATGAAACATTTCAATGATTGTTTCATCATCCTTTTTCTTGAAGTTCTCAAACTCACTCTTGAGCCCATATAGCTTGGCACTCTTCACAACCTTAGTGTCTTCATATGTCTCACTCAACCTTGTCCATACTTCACTAGCCAATTCCAAATCTTTGATGACCTCAAACACTTTTGTGTCGATACCATTGTAGAGTGTATTGAGAGCCATTCTATTGCATGTTCTATTTGCTCTATCTTCATCGGTGAGATGATCAGGATCAATGATAGCAAAATCATTCTCGGTGACTTGCAATACTCTCTCATGAATAGAACCAAGGTACATTGTCATCTTTCTCTTCCAATGAGCAAAAGAACTAACACCATCAAAGAACGGTGGCTTGCCCCCAACATGATTGAACACAATTTGAGCCATTTTTCACACCGAAGGATGTTAAGCCTTGATTAAAACGGTGACCACGGCTCCGATACCACTTGTAAGGTCCTAGATGGCTAGAGGGGGGTGAATAGCCTATAAAAAATTCTACAAGCACCACACAAGCAAACTTGTTAGAATAATAAATGACGTAAAGCGAGTTTTGCTTAGCCAAAGGTGGTGATGCAAGCCTCCTATCCATAAGTCTAGTAGATTATGATCTCTAGTTCACACAAGAGCTATGTCACTAATTTAACACTAGACAACAAGCTAACAACACTACTAGCAAAGCTACTACTAGAGCTACACAAGATAATCTAGTAAAGATAAGTGCAAGAGAGAGGATTGTGATTCTTATACCGATGGTGAGGAGAAGATGTTGCCAATCACCAAGATGATATACAATCAATCAATATTGACAACAACTCAATACGAAGACCAATCATCGGGAGACAAGAGACACAATATTTTTGTTCACCCGGTGTTCACTTGTGCACCGACAAGCTACGTCACCGATTGTGTCGACCAATACTTAGATGGTTCCCCGGTGTGACCCTCAAGTCACTTGCCCCTCAAGGCACGCCCCGCAAGGCACCGCAAGACGCCACTCTCAAGTGAGGTAACTTAATGACACGCGCATTCCACTAGAGTTGCTTTTGGCGTCCCGCCGAGGAAAGCATAAGAACCTCTCACAAACAACCGGAGGTGGCCAAGAACAATCATCTTCTCTTACCAACGCCTCCAACAATCTCCAAGCTGGCTAGGAGCGGTACTCTCTAAGAGTAACAAGAAATCCACCGGCTAAACCACCCACAAGTGCCACTAGATGCCCTCAAGCTATGCAATGCACTTTGGGATCACTCAATCTCACTTTTGATTTGCAAACAAGCAAGAGAGATGAGTGGGAGGAGTAGCTCTAGCTCAAAGGATGCTCAAGAGTGTTAGAAATGCCAAGAGACCTCCCCAAGGGCCAGCCAACGAGTATTTATAAGCATCCCATCCAAATAGAGCCGTTGCCACTCCACTGACAGTTTTTTCGGGATGACCGGACGCGCCGGTCGAAACTGACCAGACACGCTTCACCGCGTCCGGTCGCCCTGCGACATCCACGTGTCCCTCGAATTCAAACGTGACCGTTAGATCCTCCAACGGTCACTGTGCGCCAACGGTCAAACGCTATGACCGGACGCGCTGCTCAAACGACCGGACGCGCCGATGCGCACAGCACCCGCGCCCGCGAAGCAATGACCGGACGCGCTCCAGAAGATGACCGGACGCGACAGTGCCAGCGTCCGGTCGGAGTCCAGTAAGCTCCCTCGATGACCGGACGCATCCGATCATGTGTGACCGGACGAGCCCCGCGTCCGATCGTCCTCTGCGAACCTCAGTTCCTTCTGGGCGCATGACCGGACGCGCCGGTCCCGCGAGTGACCGGACGCACCGGTTGCAAACCCTAGCCCGCGCGCCCGACTCCTGCGCTGTACTGACTGGACGCGTCCGGTCACACCGTGACCGCCTCCGGGGCAGCGTCCGGTCACCTCAGTGACCCCGTTCGCCTCCGTTTCTTTTCCGACTTCTGGCGTAGTGGAAAATAGGCATTTCATTTCCCCGAAATCACCTGAATCCCGCGCTCGCACGCTCGGCGGGAGGGAGAGAGGAACCCAAACCCCTCTCTACCCGCAAACCACAGCGCGACCAACGCCACCTTTGCAAATGTGCCAACACCATCAAGTGTACATCTCCATGTGCTTGTGTGTTAGCTTTTTCTCAATCATTTTCAAAGGTTTTCCAATTAGCTCACTAAGCCCTACATGCAATGCACTTTATGAATTCACCTAGTGGCACCCGTGCATCGAATAACCGATAAGACTTCCCCTCTTAATAGTTCAGCTATCGATCCTAAACCACTCACACCCTCTATGGTGTCTTGAGTGTAAAACAAAATGGTCCTATGGTTATACCTTTGCCTTGAGCCCATTTTGTTTCTCCAAATGATATGATCCACTTCATATCATCATATGACCGTCTCGATCCATCGACCTTGACTTCACTTGCTCTTCACCATTGCATCGGTCCGTCGGCGCTAAGTCTTGCTCAAGCTTCACCATCGCATGGTCCTTCGCTTCGAAGCCTCGACTTGCCCTTCACCTTCACAACCGGTCCATCGAGCCAAGCCTCATCTTGGTCTTCACCATCTTGGTCATATGAGTCAATGTCATGTCTCATATGCAATGACCACCTTTATCTAAATCATCCACTTAGATACAAAGGTTAGTCCTAGGTTTCATCAATTAGCCAAAACCAAACTAGGGACTTTCAGTTGTCCAGATCTAATCCAACAGCACAGGTTCTCCCATACCCCTTCATTGGCAAGTTTATTAAAGAGTCCCTCGACTTTTTGATATTTGAACCCGTAGTCCATAGCGTATTCCCAAACTATGTTTTCTCTTTCTGAAAACGTAGATTCATTCTGCTAGATTCAAAATATGTTTTCTTTATTTACAGATTTGCCATCAATCTTATTTTGCTCATAAAATCTTTGTTTTAACTCTGATTTGATCCATTCAAATTGCTTAGATTCGTAATTCTGTAATCTATGTGTTAATACTACTGGTAAGTATGTTTTCAACTTTTAAATTTTGAGGTTAGATTTAATCTATTATTTTGTTAAAGACAATCTTGATTAATTCATAACTTCTTCGTTATAGCTCCGATTTGCGTGTAAGTCGTGTCTGTGTGATCATAGCGAGATGTAGATTCGTTTTACAAACTTTTCATCTTATTTTGCTACTATTGGTGTATTGTTCTAATTGTAGTCTTGTTTGCCTTGCATGATTGCCTTTGGATGATTGTTGTGGATATGTTGATCGAGTATAGACGGTGAGCCGTTCGTTGGTGATCAAGAGTACTTCTACGAACCAGACCAGCAGGACCAATTTGATCAAGGCAAGTATAGCATGGGATCATCCTTATTTCCTATCAACATTAATTCATTAAATCATCTTGCATGTGTCTTTTTGGTTAAGGATGCTTTAGAATTGATCTTGTACCTTGATTCCTATGGTTATGGCTTTGGGTAGCTTTTGCTAGTGCTCACATAAACAATGATCTTGTAATTTGACTAATGGAATATGCAATAATAGTAAAAGATGACATTTTAGCATTATGTTTAAAGAGGGCTAGAGCAAGATGGTAGCTTTTGGTGCTCTAGTTTCTCTTCCTAAGGATTTATCTGTAAGTGAGCATCCGGGACTTACAGTATAACTGTGAGGGCTACATGGCTTTGGCTTTAGTCATATAGAAGGCCTTTTCTAGCCTGTTAGTGGTTACCTTTACGGCGTAAGAATGACTTGCCACGATGGGTGTAGGACAACCTCTAGTCTTATGAGTATAGCCAGGATGAAATTATGCCATTTGAAAAGGGGTTCCTACATCTGCTTGCCGAGTGAATCTAATGGCCATAACTTGTTATACAAACCTTTGAAAGGCTTCATAGTGAAACCTGTCTGCCCACTAGGGACTTGCAAACCTTGGGCTTTTGGGGATCAGACTCACAGTAAAAGTGTATAACCTCTACAGAGTGTAAAACTGGTATATCAGCCGTGCTCACGAACACGAGCAGCCTTAGAAATTCTTACAGAATAGATAAACACTATTGAATTGTATTATACTTATGTTTTTGCTATTCATTAATCACTTTACATGATCATATGTTTACTATGGGATTTAAGACAACTTGTTACTACTCATATGCTAAAACTTTGCCAACTAAAAGCTACATGCAGTTAAACCTGAGTCTTGTCTTTTGAGCGTCATGAACCCCATGTTACACTTGTTGAGTATGAGACGTACTTACACTTGTTTAGTTTCTGTATTTGGATAAAAATCCTGGATGGGTAACAGATTGCTTGGGTAATGATCATTACTTCTACTTCTCAAAGATTACTAGACTTGTGGTCAACCAGTTGATGTGCCTATGCCATGGAGCCAGCTACCACGAGAGAGTTATCTTTTATTTCTGCTACATTTATGCGAAGACTATGCAATATTATTCGTTATGTAACAAATATTTGTGATGATACTATCTTTAATTTGTCGGCTTACGTGTGATTGATCTTTGGGTGCACATAAGAATATACACTCTATTTGTTCCTTAAAAATGGGTGTGACATCAATTTTTTTTATCTTCAATGGATGCATACAAATTCTAGCTCTCTTTAGTCTTTAGTCCACCACTACCTTTTTACAAGTTGTATAGGGTTTATGTTGGAAAAATATGAAGAAAATGGCTAAAAATGTCAAAAATATCTCTAAATAAACTCATCACCATATCTGTATAGACCTTCAAGCGTGGTGACTAAGCTACAGCATCTGACATCTACAGACGGGTCTTATGAACAGTGCTAGATCCTATGAACAGTACCCAATTCTTTCCACGGTATGCCCTGTAGTAAACAGTTCACCCGTTACCCATTACTGTTCCACTTACCCGTTCCTATTCACACCATTTACACTTTGCTTCCCCGCCCTCTTCTACTAATGCTGGATAGCAAATCGGTTTTTCCTCCCCTCCCCGCATGAAGTGCGGGCTCCAATCTAGTTTGGTTATATATATGTGCATGTGCTATCCTTTTTAACCACACATGTGCCGTACTTTTTCATGGGAAAGAGCGGATGGATTCGATCAAGTTGGCAGTGAAGGAGGAGTTCCTTGACCTTGTTTGATTAATGAGGCATGGCACGCAAGGTGAGAGAACAAATTAGAAAGTCGGCCCACGGTAAGCAATCAGGAATGGACGTTGGGTAGTGTCCCTGCCGCCCTAGCCTTAGCACGGTAGCCAGCGTACGCGCGGCCGCACAAGCTCACGCTCACGCACAATGCTACTGGGTTGTTCGCCATACTGCATCATAGACCATAACTACCCTGATCCTCATGTGCCAACTGTAACATCCTAGATGTTAAGAAATAATTAAAATTTGATCATGAAGCATCATCAAGCATAAACATCAAATGACATGCCATAAATGCATTCCTGTTGCACATGTTACTTTAGTCATGTTGCATATGTTGCATGTGTTACATGTGTTGTTTAAGCAATGTTTCTCATGTAAGTTTATATGTTGCATTAAACAAGTGTTTTACATGTTATGAATATGCCTTGTTTCACATGTTTCAAAAGTTATTGATAGAATGTTTCACATGTTTCATTTAAATGTTTCACATGTTACTTAATAATGTTTTAATAGTAAATTGTTATATTGCTTTTAATAATAAAATGCTTTATATGTGTTTATGCCATATTTGTTATCATCTAAAATGATGTTTAATTAGTGTTAAAGGATTAATCATGTTTTAGTTAAAAAGAATAATAAATTGAATTCAAAACCTTGATTTCCGAAAAATCTTGATTTTTCCCCTTTTGTGTAATTCAAAATCTAAGCAAAATTTGGGGTGAGCCAAAAAGCAAAGTTGTAGATCTAGTCTTGTTGTACAACTTTGGTTTTGGAGATTTTAAAGTTTCAATATAAAATTTAAAGTAATTTTGAATTTACAAATTTCTAAAAAATGTCCCCTTTTATTTTCAAACCCAAATTTCAAAATGGAGACATAATTTAAAAAAGTTTTCAACATGAAAGTTGTAGAGCTTGAAATTCTAAAGATTTTATATCTTGAGAATTTTTCAAGTTGCTACATGTTTTTGAAAGTAATTTTGGAAAAAATTGTTTAGGGTTTTGAAGTGGGGAGGAAGAGCTACAATATTCGACGAATGAGGGCAGGGCAGCGAGCGACATGGGCACCGGCGTGCCGCCGACGCCGTGCTGGCCTTCCAGCACGCCATGGATGCCACCACCGGTTTCGCGCGCCTTCTTGAGTCATCCTTGAGCTTCTCTAGCATTCCTTTAAAGCCCATAACTCCATCGTCGGCCTCCTCTTTTGCATTCTCTGTTCCACCGCTGACACCATCGTCTTCGTGCTGCCAGCCAAAATTCACCACCACCACCTTGCCCTCGCCTCAATTGGTCTCATGGTCGAGTTCGCCTAGTCCTAGTGCACACGCTGAGCCATCCCGCAGCTTCTCTCGCCATCACTTCCCGAGACCTCCGACGAGCCACCTTAACCACCTCACCGTGAGCAGCACTCCGTGGCGCATTGCAAGCTCTCGCATTTCATGTTCTAATTTCATCTTGCTCCTCTGATGCTCATGCGCCTCCATGTTCCAGTTGTTAACGCATGGACGCGTCGGGACACCGCCATCTTCTCCAGTTTAGGCCACCGTGTCCGCCCTCCACGTCGATGAACCTGCTCCATTGCCTTCATGCTTCATCTAGCGTGCGCATCATCTACGCAGTGAGCCCCTAAAGCTAATCCCTTGATCATTTTTGACCTTACCGTAGCCGAGGTGCCTATTTGGCAATGTTCGGCCATGGCCGTGCCGCTGTGTCCGCCATGGATGCCGTCGTGCACGTGGTCATGCCCGAGTTACCCCGTTAGTTACCTGAACTGATGCGCCCTGTCAAGGGAAATAGGTTGGTGAAGACACTACCGTTGTTAGGGTCGCCGTCGGCGAGATTCACCACCGGTCGTCGCCGTCGCCGTCGGGTTTGACCCGGCCTGATGGGCGAGACTACCCTGTCAGTCAGTAGGAGAGGGTAACGCGCGTGCGCGTGTGAGGCCTAGGTGGGCCATTGCTAGGCCGAGCTAGGCTGGTTCGGGGGAAGTTCAGGAAAGAAAAGTTTTTCTTTTTTCCTTTTTGAATAAAAGTTGAATTACTTTGGAATTTTGTAGAGAGCTGTTTATACCTCCAAAATTTTTGAAAATTTTTGTGTAAGCTCTTTGAGTTGTGAAATGTCTAGGAAAAATAGTAAATGCCAATTTTGAGTAATTTTTGCATGAACAACAATTAGCTTAATTAAATGTTAAATGCAACTTCCAGGAATTTTAGTAATTAAAATATTAATCCAAAAATCATGAAATTTGTTTTGACACTATTTTAGACTATGACCAATCTATAGGAAAAGTTTGAGCTCAATTTAATGAAGTTTAATTTATTCTTAATTTTTGCCTTAATTATTTAAGTAATTAAATAAATGTTAAATTGATAACTTTAGGTTTTGTGTGACTTTTGGATTGATTGTTGACCTTGGGTCATTAACATGTCATGATCCATGGCATCTTGTTGAGTTGCTTGAACTCACGATTAACTTGTTAACTATGATTTGTTAATGATAATTAATGTGTTTAACATAGATCATTAATGGTTAATGATTTCTTGTGTAAGTAATTAGTGGTTTTGTGATAGACTTGTTATTAGATGCAACCTCTTGGGTAAAAACAAAGTTATGGGTAGTTAACCTTTAAATTAACCTTGTTAGCTGGTAACTGTACCGTGAAGGATAGTTGTACACAAGTAGATAATTAATGTTTATCCTTTCTAAATGTCTCTTGTATGCTATGCTTTGTTCATCATCATGCATTATGGCATACATTCCATCCTATTAAGCCTCGCATCATTTATATATGTGTAGTTTATACGAGTGTTTTGGATCATGTCGATCAAGCTTTCGGAGAAGAGCAGTCGTTAGTGGGTTCTGGACCGGACGTCGGTATTGTTGAGCCTGAACCAGTCGTCTCGTCTGAGCAAGGCAAGCCCCGGTGCATTTAAACCCTTCCTTGAGTTTTACAAATCTTTTATCACCTGGATTATGGGTTATTGCATCAAGTATTTAAGTTTTGAGTAATAATCCAATTGCATTACCATATCACTTTTGGTACTTGTTTATTTAAAAAATGCGTAGTATACTTCGCTATGCTTAATGAGTTAGGCTTTTAAATGAAATGCTATATGGCCACGATGATATACTTGATGAACAATGAAATTTAAGAATAAACTTGAAGATCGGGCGGGTGGTTTGACCACTGCTAACTTGCATTGAGAAAGGAGTCTCAATGTAGTGTTTCTGCCTTGTCAATTAAGGACCGTTCGTTGTAGGCCCGCTTGTGTTTTGAGACTTTGCAACTAGCCTCATACCTTGGGTAAGCCCAAGATATTAGTGATTCCATTTCTAGAATGTCCAACCTCGCACTGGGTGTGGAGAGATGGCAAGAGAAGCGTGTACCCTTGGGGCTAGAATTGGGCCGGGTTCGAGGGGTACTGTACTCTCGGGTGGCGATGGACACGTTCTGGTCTTGAAAAATCTAAATAAGGGTTGGCATATGCAAGATTTGGTTCTACATATGTCATGAGGTTAGAGATCCCCAGTTGGGTATAATCGGTTCGAATCATCGTTGCTCCTCGGTTATGGAGACTCGATCGCCTGACCTACATCGTAGTTAAGAACTAGAATTGAGAGAAAGAATAAGGAAGGATCTTGATGAGAATTACTTTGATCTAGATTAGGATCACTTAGAATTGGTTAATGAATCATCAATGATAAAAATAAAATGTTGAAAGCAAGGATTTACTTTAGTAAGCTTTTTTGCAAAATAATTTTGATTCTTGAATACCCGTACCTTGATTCCCTAAAGCTAGCATACCCTTAGAGTCTTTTCCTTAGTCAGGTAAGTCTTGTTGAGTACCCTCAAGTACTCAGGGTTTGTTAACCCCTGTTGCAGGTGCTAACTGGTGCTGCTAATTAGGTCATGTCAGTAGGCTCGACGTAATCTGATTGTCCTCTCCTAACTTAGGTGCTCTACCTAAGTTGTCTTTTGTAGTTCTACTCGACTTTCGTAATTTAATTTAAGTTTGTAAAAAGTTAACTTAATCATAATTTGTAAATCTATTGTTGTTATTCTTCCGCACTCTAATGTAAGTTTTATACAAATGTTGTAATGTTGTAGTTACTCCTTTGTTGATCCTGGTATGAGTTGTCAAACGTAGTTGAATCGGGGTCCTGCGAGGGCACCTGACAGATCTTCTTAGGTCATCTGGTGTACATGCATAGCCGTCAGAGGTCTTAGGGACAATGACAGGTGCATGTGGGCCATATAATTTAGGAGGTTCTACTACAGGTGGTATCGGAGCTCATACAATGGATTAGCTACAACATTACATTTGAAAAGTTCAAAATGATTTTACAATATAAAAGTTTTTGAAGATAACAAGTTAAAAATAGACTTCTATCTATCTTCTTGCTTGTTGGAAGGCTTCATGAAGAATTTCTGATGACTCAAGTAAAAAGGCTTCAAGAAGTTCTTTATTTCTGTAACAGAACCGTCCAATTATACGAGATTAAGTAGGAAAATCATCCAACAGAAGGACAATTTAACAAACTTAAGCCCGTATAACCCGGTAGTCCGTGAAATCTCGACGGATTTCAAACCATTTCACATAACAGCCAAGATCGTACTAAGTTTAACGGTTACCATCATAAGTTACATAAAAGTTCGCGGCATAAAATACATCGGAGTTTAAACATAGTTATTACAAACCAGGTTTGAATAAAAGTAGCGGAAGCGGTAGTTCAAATCACGCACACACACAACATTTTGGAATAAAGTGCCAGCTTGTGATCATCTCCAGCAAAAGCATCAGACGAGAAGTAACGAATGACCATTGCCCATGGTCCTATGCTTCGCCCATTGCAGGATAGAGATAGTTGATACAATAGCCATAGTACATCTGTCCATCTACAACAAGTGGGAACAAAGCCCTGAGTACGAGAAGGTACTCAGCTAGACTTACCCGTCATAAACCAGAAATAAGAGACACCAAGGAATCATGATAGGATTTCTGGTGGGATAGCTGACTCATTTGCAAAAGGCATTTTTAGCATTTAGGAAAAACCTTTACAAAAGCTTTGCATCAAGTTAAATCTTTATTAACCTGTCAACTACATTTGCACCTGTACTAAAGTAACATTTAATTAATCAGGTAGTGATAACCAATGATCATTAACAACTTCTATTATGTCATAATTCATATAACTATCCAAGTGTTCCATCAATATTACTACGATGAAGTAGCTCAAGTCAAGTGTTCACTATCCAGTGAACGATGGCGATTCGAATCAATTATTAACCAGCTGGTAAGTTATTCCTCACACAAACCTCACTCACCCGCTAAAGTGAGGTGTTGGTCACCGAGTCAACCATTCAGGTAAAGTCGCGAGCTTGCCAGAAACCACTTGTACCCGGGGGCCGCCTGACTGCTCTTTGGCCTTATCATCGCGCCCCCATATCCTGCCACTACTGCTCCGGTACAGTGCGTTGCGGGCAATTCACTCGGCCCGAATAATCTCCCAGTTTCGCGGTCGGAAGGTACTTTATCCGGCCAGCTAAATGTGAGGCATGCGTTCAACATGACCCGAGGGACAACAACAGACGGTCCTTAACTGAAACAGATGGAAAACACTACAGTCTGAAACCCTGCAAGTTTCCGCCCGGTCTCAAATTCATTTCACACTTAGTTATACCATGACTTCATAGTCAACCAAACAGATCCAGGTAACCACCTATAGCTCGCAGGTGATAGGAAATCACCCGACTTCTACCGGTCTAAGCTAGCTAAGCATTGACTTGACTGCGGATACCAGGATAACAAGGATATGGTATAACAAAGGTAAGCAAGGTATAATGCAGCAACGTTTGCAAACAACTCCTAAACGTAATGCATCAAATTAAGTAAAGTTAATAATAAATTATTTGCAAACCGGGAGAGAAATGCTCCGGGGCTTGCCTCTCTCGAAGGAACTCGGACGGTGATCGGGGCACTCCGGGAGATCTTCACCGACCTCTTCTTCGGCTTCTGTCACCTCCTGCTGCTGCACCTCGATCTGCTCCTCTGGCTCCTCGGGCAACACGACTGGGTTCTCGGTTTGCGATCCTGTATGATGCAATGCGTGTAAGTGATTATGCAAGTGTGCATCGAAGGAGATGAATGCAATGAATATGTTGAAATGCAAGGTAGTCAACATTATCCAAGAAACTGTACACTACAAGCACATGTCATCTACTGCATTCTTTTCTACTACTATTATGTTAAGTTAACCTATCTTATGAAATGCTTCAAAGATACACCAAAGCTTCACTAATTTCTTAATCACACTTAAAGCAACACTTGCTTAAACCCTAAGTAATAAGCATAGGTTTGAATAGCAACATATATTTCTGATGCTCCTAAACATCTAAGAAAATTACAGTAGCATAATACTACTCTAAATAGACTACCATAAAAATTTCATGGCATTTGGATAAGTAAACTATCCTACACAAAATGACAAGCTATGGCATAAAAATGAGCATGAAATTACTTTGTACTATGAAAAGTGTCAAACAACAGAATTAATACTTTTCCTAGGTTCTTCATAGCATACTATGACTGTACAAAAATTATCACATGCATGTTTTATACAAAGTTTGCTTTCTAGCAAAAATAACAAAAATCAGCCATTAAAGGTACTTGAACTACTTCTCCAAAGTTTTCCACAGCACATGCACGAAACATATTTTTTCTAAGAAGTACATGATATAAGAAGATTAACAAACTTGAAATCATATTTTTCTGATACATATAGGATTTACTAACCATTTTACAAGATATCAGCAATATTAAGAATTAATTAAAGCTCTACAGAAAAGTATCCCAAAAATGACATGCAATATTTTTATATTGTAGTTCTGGTTCCAATGAGTCCATAGAAATTTATTTCACAATTTTTAGAGCTCAAATGAATACAAAAACATTTTCCACAATATTTTTCATCATGAATAATAAAAGAAAACAGAAAACGATTTTTATTGTTGAAACTGGGCCGGCCCGCTGGAAACGAACTGGCCCACAGCCACAGCCGGCCTGCTCAGTCCGAGCGAAGGGAAGGGGAGGTGGCCTGGCTCGGGGCTCGGCCCACGGCCAACCTGGCCCACCATCGGCCGAGCGAAGGGGACACGCCTACGCCGGCGGCCAGGCACCACGACGGCGCGGCGTACCCGCGGGCGGGCGCTTCCCGGCCACAGCAAACCACGGGAAGGCGCGCACAAGGGTCGCGGGGGCAGAGCGGTGCTGATGCGCGAGAGAAGGAAGACCGAGGTGGAGCGGTTCACCGGCGCGGGCACGAGCTCCGACGAGCTTGGCCACGGCCGAGCGGGGAAGAAAATGGCCACCACGGCCTCTCACCTCATCTACGGCAGCCACACATGGGCGCAACTAAAAGGGCTTGACGAGGCGGAGCTGCCGGCGGGAGGAATCGGGGAATGAGGCGCGGAAGGAGGAGCAAATCGCCGGTGGAGCGACTGCGGCGCGCGGTGGCGAAGCTCACTGCACGCGGAAAGAGCTGCTGCGGCTGGCTGAGTGCGGAATGCTGCGCTCGGACAGCTTGAATGCGGAGCTGTGGTGGCGTGATATCGGCACGGCGCGCGTGCTTGCGGGGGCCATGGGACGCCACCTGGCCGGCGTCTCCGGCATGCGCTCGCCACGCGGCGCGGTGTGCCTGACGCGGTCGAGCGCGGCGCGCGAGAGGAGAAGACAGCGCGCAGGTGGACTGGGCCACGACGAGCAAGCTGGGCCGAGGCGAAGGCGGGTGAGCGGGCGGCGGGCGCGGAGGCAGGCCGGGCCGTTTCCGGTCGCGGGCCGAAACCGGGGCGGCGGCCTGCTTAGGGTAGGTTTTGATTTTTTTTTAAATTTCTAATTTCAAACAAAATTCAAATACAGTTTGCAAACCTCATTTTGAGCAAGAAAAGGACCTTTTCTGAAAATGACCCAAAAACAAAAGTTGCTTAGAATTTAATTCTCTACAACTTTGCTTTTAAGACCAAAGTCCAAATCTGGATAGATTTTGATTTTTAGAATAAAAGCTAATTTAGAGAGGATTTTTGAATACTTTCAAATACATTTTTAAAACAAATCTTTGACAAAACTTTGAGTGATTTAGTGGCTCCAAAAATTTTCCTTATCATTCTAAGTGATATAAAATTTTTAGTTGCACAAATTTTGATGGAATGTGATTAGCACATTAATATATTATATCTCTAATACCACTTTCTAAGCTTTTATTTCACTCAAATTATAATATTAACATGTATGATTATGATGATATGAAATGCCATGTATATGATTGTCATGCAAATACTTGCGTAACACCGGAGTGTTACAGCCCTCCCCCTTATAAAAATCTCGTCCTGAGATTTGGGTTACGAACCATTTATTATAAAAATCTTCGTATGCTTTTTATAGGTATTCACCTGTTTCCCAAGATGCATCTCTCTCATCATGATGACTCCATTGTATCTTATATGTTTTCACCACACTGTTTCGAGTAGCCCTTTCTTTGGAATCCAAAACTCGAATTGGCTGCTCACGATACACTAGATCTGACTTAAGTTTTATGCCTCGAGGTTCAATTATTTCCTCTGGAACGCGCAAATATTTCTTGAGATGTGATACGTGAAAAACTGGGAATATAGCATCCATTGATTCTGGTAATTCCAATTTGTAAGCCACTGGACCCTTCCTTTCCAAGATTTTGTAGGGCCCGACAAATCTGGCGGCAAGCTTTCTGCGTAATCCAAACCGCTTCTTCTTCATTGGCGTGACTTTTAGATAAACATAGTCTCCAACTTCAAACACAAGTGGTCTTCTTCTTTTATCCGCATAACTTTTCTGACGTGACTGAGCTGCTCTCATATTTTGCTGAATGATATGAACTTTCTTTTCGGCTTCTTCCACGAAGTCAATACCATAATACCTTCTTTCCCCTGGCTCAATCCAGTTTAAAGGTGTTCTACACTTTCGTCCATACAAAGCCTCAAAAGGTGCCATTTTGATACTTTCTTGATAGCTATTATTATATGCGAATTCTGCTAGAGGTAACCACGACTCCCATGAACCTCTGGAAGACAACACACAAGCTCTCAACATATCTTCTAAAACAGCATTAACTCTTTCAGTCTGACCATCTGTTTGAGGATGATAGGCAGTGCTACGAATCAGACTAGTCCCCAAACCTTTGTGCAAATGCTCCCAAAAGTGAGCAGTGAACTGGGACCCTCTGTCAGACACTATAGTCTTCGGTATGCCATGCAATCTCACAATCGCCGCAATATACTTCTCGGCATATTGAGGTGGTCTATAAACTGTCTTAACAGGCAAAAAGTGAGCGGTCTTGGTAAGACGATCCACGATTACCCAAATCGAATCATGGCCTTTCTGAGTAGTGGGCAAACCTGTGATGAAATCCATACTTATATCATCCCACTTCCAACTAGGTACTGACAAAGGTTGCAACAATCCGGCAAGTTTCATGTGAATAGCTTTCACTCGACAACATGTATCACATCGGGCCACATAGGCTGCAATTTCCTTCTTCATCTTTGTCCACCAAAAACGAGGTCTTAGTTCTTGATACATTTTACTACTGCCAGGATGAATGGATAACTTAGAGTGATGAGCTTCATCCATAATTTTATTCTTAAGCTCTCTATCCTTTGGAACAACAAGACGGTTGTCGAACCACAACACGTCCTGCTCGTCCACTCTGAAGTGTTTTGAAGGTTCTTCTTTAATTTTCCTTTTGATGTGGAATATCCCTTTGTCTGCTTTCTGACCTTCTATTATCTTACTTTCCAAAGTGCAACTGATCTGAATACTATGTAACACAACAGGGTGCATTAGATTAAAACCATCTTCGAGTAAGGGTTGCATATTCAGACAATGCGACTTTCTACTCAAAGCATCGGCTACCACATTGGCTTTCCCAGGGTGATACTGTACATTCAAGTTGTAATCTTTAATTAGTTCTAACCATCTTCGCTGTCTCATGTTCAATTCTGGTTGGGTGAAAATGTACTTGAGACTCTTATGATCGGTGAAAATATTACACATATTACCAAGTAAATAGTGTCTCCAAATCTTTAAGGCATGCACCACGGCGGCAAGCTCAAGATCATGTGTTGGATAATTGATTTCATGTTTTCTCAGCTGACGGGAGGCATAAGCAATGACTCTTCCTTCTTGCATTAGAACACAGCCTAACCCTGTTTTTGATGCGTCACAGAACACATCAAAAGGTTTCTCGATGTCTGGCTGTGCAAGAACTGGAGTAGTGGTCAACAGTTTCCGCAAGGTGTGGAAAGCTGTCTCACACTCCTCTGTCCACACGAACTTATGATCTTTCTGTAACAGACTTGTCATTGGCTTAGCAATCTTCGAGAAGTCTGGGATAAAGCGGCGATAGTAACCAGCTAACCCTAGGAAACTCCTGACTTCTGGCACTGTGGTTGGAGTTTTCCAATCCATAACCTCTTGCACTTTGCTCGGATCTACCGAAACTCCATTCTCAGATAGAATATGACCAAGGAAAGGAACTTTCTTCAACCAAAATTCACATTTGCTGAACTTAGCATACAACTTATGATCTCTCAATCTGGTCAAGACAATTCTCAGATGTTCTTCATGATCCTTCTCATTCTCAGAGTATACTAGAATGTCATCAATGAAGACAACTACAAACTTGTCCAACTCTGGCATGAAAACCGTATTCATCAGATACATAAAGTATGCAGGAGCATTAGTTAAGCCAAAGGACATAACAAGATACTCGTACAACCCGTATCTGGTAGAAAAGGCGGTTTTCGGGACATCTTGTGGCCTGATCTTTATCTGATGATACCCTGATCTTAGGTCTATTTTGGAGAACACTATAGCTTTAGCCAACTGATCAAACAAAACATCAATGTGAGGCAAAGGATATTTATTCTTGATAGTTACAGCATTAAGAGGTCGATAATCCACACACATTCTTAGAGTACCCTCTTTCTTTTTCTTCACGAACAAGGCAGGACATCCCCATCTAGACTTACTTGGTCAGATAAACCCCTTCTTTAGCAATTCTTCCAGTTGCTTTTTCAGCTCAGCTAACTCATCCGGAGGCATCCGATAGGGTCTCCTCGAAATAGGAGCTGTTCCGGGGATCAACTCGATTCCAAACTCAACATCTCTATCTAGAGGAAGGCCAGGTAACTCTTCTGGAAACACATCCGGGAACTCACACACTACCGGGATCTGGCGGATAGGAACAACTTCCATGGCACAGGTCACACTCACAAGGTCTGTTCTTTTGGGCAATGGTACCTGAAAAGTACCCTCTGCCTGCGGATCCTTAAGGGTAAGCAATCGACTGCTTGTATCTATGACTGCTCCCCAGTCTTTCATCCAGTTCATTCCTATTATTACATCCAAAACTAGTCCCGGCATAACTATCAGGTTCACTCGAAACTTCCGACTATTTAACTCAAGGGTTGCCCCTCTAACCATCTTATTGGTTAACACATCAGCCCCGGCTGAACTTATACGATAACCATAACTCAATTCTGTGCATAGTTGTTCATGCTTCCGTGCAAATGCTTGACTCATAAAAGAATGCGAGGATCCAGAATCAAATAGAACAACTGCAGGGTGATGGTTAACAAGAAACTTACCGGCCGTTACAGGTTCTCCTTTAGAAATCTCATCAACGGTGGTATGGTGTACACGGGCAGTGTAAGTCTGTTGCTTCTTTCTAGGTGGATAAGGGCAGAACTTTGAAAAGTGTCCTGGCTGACCACAATTGTAGCAGGGCCCCTTCACTATACCAGCAGATCCTATTGCTCCCTTGGAGTTGCTTTGCTCTACAGCTGCGGTGATCTTTGCTGGCGGCACGGCCATCTTGTACGGCTTCTGTGGTCCCTTGTAGTTCTGAGTTTTATGTTGTGGAGGCCTGAACCTTGCACCAGGTGCGGACGAACGATAAGAAAGACGATTTGCAGTGACAACTCTGGACTGTGATGGTCCTGACTCAAACACCCTTTTGCGATTCTTGGATGCAATGTAGGCGTTGTTGTTCTTTTCTTGTTTCAAACAATCACTGACAAAGTCATTGAACCTGGCGCGGGTATTGGTACCCACATGCTTCATCATCTTCGGACTTAACCCTCTCTTGAAACTAGTAATTCTCTTTGCATCTGTGTCGACCATGTCTAGAGCGTAGCGGCACAAGTTGTTAAATGCATGCAAATACTGTGTTACAGTCTTGGTACCCTGATTTAAGGCCAAGAACTCTCCGAGCTTCATCTCAACCAACCCTGGGGGAATATAAGCTCCCTTAAACGCTTCAGTGAATTCTCTCCAAGTAATCTGGGCATTGGGAGGAAAAGTGGTGCGGTGGTGCTTCCACCACATCCCTGCCGGTCCCTGTAACTGATGTGCAGCATATTCTATTTTCAGGACTTCTGTCAGTCTCAACACACGGAACTTATCTTCCATAGTGTTGATCCATTCTTCAGCGTCGAGTGGCTCGGCTGCTTCCTTAAAAATAGGTGGCCTAGTATCCATGAAATCCTTGAAATTGCTGTACTGGTTCACTCCATGGTCACCACCTTGATTATTTCCTCTCTGAACATTTTCAGCGATGGTACGCAGAAAATCTTCCATATTCCTTTGTGACTGCTCGGCGTTGCACTGGCTTCCAAGGAACTGTGCGAAGAACACTTCTGCAGTGAGCGGTGGAGGAGGGGGCAATTGTGGCTCTGGCTGTGGCTCCTGGTGGTTGACGTTGTTTGCACCACCCCCACCAGCCCCTGCACCGTTGCCACCAGTTTTAGCAGCCTTATACGTGGCACGGCGAGTGTTTGCCATCTGCATATTTCGGCAATAGTAATAATTGAGCGAAGTGGTAGTAATTGTATTCGAATGAACAATCATGTCATACTGAATTTATTGGAGAGAACAAGTCATGCAATAAGACAGAGGCACAATAATCACATTCCAATTAAAACAACATCACCAATCAAATTACTTCGAATGCAACATCGCGTTCCATACAACCACGTTGCCAGTATACATACACTGGACTTTCATGCGTTCAAGCATCACATACACAACCAAGATCTAAAAGATCGCCAGTCTCAAGATCGAACAGGATACAACACGATACATGGGAACCAAAAGAAGGCCATCGCGATAAAGCCTATCACTAATGCAAGGCAACTAGCCTACTCCTTGGGGCCGTCGTCGAGGTCGGAGGCGTCACCATCGCTACCATCAGTAGCGGCGTCGTCGTCGACGTCCATCTGGGCGGCGTCCGGAGGAGCATACGGGCCTATCCCGTTGTAGAGGGCATGGAACTCTTCATGCAAGTTGGCATTATACCCTTCTAGCTCCTCGACCCTTTGCCTGAGAAGGTCCCTCTCGTTCCAGGCTTCATTCCTTTCCTGCACTAGCTGTCCCATCATGTGGTCTGCATTTCTATTGGCCTGAGTCAACGTCTGTACCTGCTGCATAGCACTCTCACCTCTCTCGAGAGCCCGGTCTCGCTGTAAGCTCATGTCGGTCAACTGCTCCTGCAAGCTAGCTATAGCACGTGCTTGTTTCTTCTTCTGTTTCCTTGCTTCAAGTCAATCATTACCTCTCAGACCGGTCAAGGTCCAATAGGTATTCTCAAGACCCTGGTATGCTTTGATGGCTGCATACATGGCACTCATCGTGTGGTTGTCGCTAGCCTGTCCTTCACTTGGGCCTCTAACCAAGGCACTTCCTTGCGGTTGCACCCAAATGGCATCACGAGGATCATCTCTCGGGAAAGTACCTGCCAAAACTGCTGCCAACTCATTAGGAAACCTGCTCATTATGTCTCGGATGACGCGAAAGGTTGTACCCTCTGCACCCTCAACTGGAGTGCGTCCTTCAAACTCCAAATGCCAACCAGCCCATTCTGGTGCATCACCAAGGGCAGGGACGGTGATTTCCACTATTACAAGTCCATCCTCAGCTAGCTGGTTCTCATTCCAAGAGTACACCGGCTCTTGACCCTCTGGGTACCCCACATCATGGAGCACTCTCCAAAGCAAGGTGGGCATGCCAAACTCACTTAGAAAAGTGTCCGTGCTGTGGCGTTCCCGCGGGGCCATCTAGTGACGTGGTGCTCTTCCACCAGTGGACTTACGGGCAGTCTTCTTAGTGCGGGCCATCTGTAGCATAAGTTTTAAATTACCTGGTGAGACATATTTTAAGTTGATGTCACTTTTATCAAACTGGGATAATCCTTTTATAAGGGAAGGAATGCAGGTTATGAATGAAATGCTCAGGCAGTATGATGCATGCGCGAGTCTTACGTTCTCACAAACTTAAAAAAATAAAGACATCTAACGATGAATTCGGTGGCATACAACGATCTCTCATATACGTAACTAATTTGATCTACACGATAAACGTTGTTATGTACCTGCAGAAAATTCATTTCAGCCCATTCCCCATGAATGCATGAAAGCAGTAAATCTACCTACAAGCTCTACACGAATCCCCAGATGCGTGTACAACGGTAGTAACTACCCAAACACATCGTCCTATTGACGGCATCGCCTCAACGGACGGAACACCCACACATGCGATACTTTCATTAAAACATGTGTAAAACATGTAATTATTCTAGTATCATATAAAACACTCTCCCTAGATCGGCGGTGTATCCGATCATGCTCTCACAGCTCACACTTACCAAAGCGTAGAGGTAACTGATCCATACATTACCACTCAATTAAGTGGCACTCATACAATAGCACGCCGTATGAGCAACGAAAGAGAAATATGGTGCAAGAACCCCAAGTTAGTACTTAAATAGCCACCTAGAGTCCTTAACTGGGCATACAGGATATGACCACTGGCACACATTTAGTTTTAAAATCACACTTTTTAAATAGAATTTTGTTTTAAATACACTTATAAAAAGTAATCACGCTAAACCATGCTCTGATGCCAGCTGTAACAGAACCGCCCAATTATACGAGATTAAGTAGGAAAATCATCCAACAGAAGGACAATTTAACAAACTTAAGCCCGTATAACCCGATAGTCCGTGAAATCTCGACGGATTTCAAATCATTTCACATAACAGCCAAGATCGTACTAAGTTTAACGGTTACCATCATAAGTTACATAAAAGTTCGCGGCATAAAATACATCGGAGTTTAAACATAGTTATTACAAACCAGGTTTGAATAAAAGTAGCGGAAGCGGTAGTTCAAATCACGCACACACACAACATTTTGGAATAAAGTGCTAGCTTGTGATCATCTCCAGCAAAAGCATCAGACGAGAAGTAACGAATGACCATTACCCATGGTCCTATGCTTCGCCCATTGTAGGATAGAGACAGTTGATACAATAGCCATAGTACATCTGTCCATCTGCAACAAGTGGGAACAAAGCCCTAAGTACGAGAAGGTACTCAGCTAGACTTACCCGTCATAAACCAGAAATAAGAGACACCAAGGAATCATGATAGGATAGTTGACTCATTTGCAAAAGGCATTTTTAGCATTTAGGAAAAACCTTTACAAAAGCTTTGCATCAAGTTAAATCTTTATTAACATGTCAACTACATTTGCACCTGTACTAAAGTAACATTTAATTAATCAGGTAGTGATAACCAATGATCATTAACAACTTCCATTATGTCATAATTCATATAACTGTCCAAGTGTTCCATCAATATTACTACGATGAAGTAGCTCAAGTCAAGTGTTCACTATCCAGTGAACGATGGCGATTCGAATCGATTATTAACCAGCTAGTAAGTTATTCCTCACACAAACCTCACTCACCCGCTAAAGTGAGGTGTTGGTCACCGAGTCAACCATTTAGGTAAAGTCGCGAGCTTGCCAGGAACCACTTGTACCCGGGGGCCGCCCGACTCCTCTTTGGCCTTATCATCGCGCCCCCGTATCCTGCCATTACTGCTCCGGTACAGTGCGTTGCGGGCAATTCACTCAGCCCAAATAATCTTCCAGTTTCGCGGTCGGAAGGTACTTTATCCGGCCAGCTAAATGTGAGGCATGCATTCAACATGACCCGAGGGACAACAACGGACGGTCCTTAACCGACATAGACGGAAAACACTACAGTCCGAAACCCTGCAAGTTTCCGCCCAGTCTCAAATTCATTTCACACTTAGTTATACCATGACTTCATAGTCAACCAAACAGATCTAGGTAACCACCTATAGCTCGCAGGTGACAGGAAATCACCCGACTTCTACCGGTCTAAGCCAGCTAAGCATTGACTTGACTGTGGATACCAGAGTAACAAGGATATGGTATAACAAAGGTAAGCAAGGTATAATGCAGCAACGTTTGCAAACAACTCCTAAACGTAATGCATCAAATTAAGTAAAGTTAATAATAAATTATTTGCAAACCGGGAGAGAAATGCTCTAGGGCTTGCCTCTCTCGAAGGAACTCGGACGGTGATCGGGGCACTCCGGGAGATCTTCACCGACCTCTTCTTCGGCTTCTGTCACCTCCTGCTGCTGCACCTCGATCTGCTCCTCTGGCTCCTCGGGCAACACGACTGGGTTCTCAGTTTGCGATCCTGTATGATGCAATGCGTGTAAGTGATTATGCAAGTGTGCATCGAAGGAGATGAATGCAATGAATATGTTGAAATGCAAGGTAGTCAACATTATCCAAGAAACTGTACACTATAAGCACATATCATCTACTGCATTCTTTTCTACTACTATTATGTTAAGTTAACCTATCTTATGAAATGCTTCAAAGATACACTAAAGCTTCACTAATTTCTTAATCACACTTAAAGCAACACTTGCTTAAACCCTAAGTAATAAGCATAGGTTTGAATAGCAACATATATTTTTGATGCTCCTAAAAATCTAAGAAAATTACAGTAGCATAATACTACTCTAAATAGACTACCATAAAAATTTCATGGCATTTGGATAAGTAAACTATCCTACACAAAATGACAAGCTATGGCATAAAAATGAGCATGAAATTACTTTGTACTATGAAAAGTGTCAAACAACAGAATTAATACTTTTCCTAGGTTCTTCATAGCATACTATGACTGTACAAAAATTATCACATGCATGTTTTATACAAAGTTTGCTTTCTAGCAAAAATAACAAAAATCAGCCATTAAAGGTACTTGAACTACTTCTCCAAAGTTTTCCACAGCACATGCATGAAACATATTTTTCCTAAGAAGTACATGATATAAGAAGATTAACAAACTTGAAATCATATTTTTCTGATACATATAGGATTTACTAACCATTTTACAAGATATCAGCAATATTAAGAATTAATTAAAGCTCTACAGAAAAGTATCCCAAAAATGACATGCAATATTTTTATATTGTAGTTCTGGTTCCAATGAGTCCATAGAAATTTATTTCACAATTTTTAGAGCTTAAATGAATACAAAAACATTTTCCACAATATTTTTCATCATGAATAATAAAAGAAAACAGAAAACGATTTTTATTATTGAAACTGGGCCGGCCCGCTGGAAACGAACTGGCCCACGGCCACAGCCGGCCTGCTCAGTCCGAGCGAAGGGAAGGGGAGGTGGCCTGGCTCGGGGCTCGGCCCACGGCCAACCTGGCCCACCATCGGCCGAGCGAAGGGGACACGCCTACGCCGGCGGCCAGGCACCACGACGGCGCGGCGTACCCGCGGGCGGGCGCTTCCCGGCCACAGCAAACCACGGGAAGGCACGCACAAGGGTCGCGGGGGCAGAGCGGTGCTGATGCGCGAGAGAAGGAAAACCGAGGTGGAGCGGTTCACCGGCGCGGGCACGAGCTCCGACGAGCTTGGCCACGGCCGAGCGGGGAAGAAAATGGCCACCACGGCCTCTCACCTCATCTACGGCAGCCACACACGGGCGCAACTGAAAGGGCTTGACGAGGCGGAGCTGCCGGCGGGAGGAATCGGGGAATGAGGCGCGGAAGGAGGAGCAAATCGCCGGTGGAGCGACTGCGGCGCGCGGTGGCGAAGCTCACTGCACGCGGAAGGAGCTGCTGCGGCTGGCTGAGTGCGGAATGCTGCGCTCGGACAGCTTGAATGCGGAGCTGCGGTGGCGTGATATCGGCGCGGCGCGCGTGCTTGCGGGGGCCATGGGACGCCACCTGGCCGGCGTCACCGGCATGCGCTCGCCACGCGGCGCGGTGTGCCTGACGCGGTCGAGCGCGGCGCGCGGGAGGAGAAGACAGCGCGCGGGTGGACTGGGCCACGACGAGCAAGCTGGGCCGAGGCGAAGGCGGGTGAGCGGGCGGTGGGCGCGGAGGCAGGCCAGGCCGTTTCCGGTCGCGGGCCGAAACCGGGGCGGCGGCCTGCTTAGGGTAGGTTTTGATTTTTTTTTTAAATTTCTAATTTCAAACAAAATTCAAATACAGTTTGCAAACCTCATTTTGAGCAAGAAAAGGACCTTTTCTGAAAATGACTCAAAAACAAAAGTTGCTTAGAATTTAATTCTCTACAACTTTGCTTTTAAGACCAAAGTCCAAATCTAGATAGATTTTGATTTTTAGAATAAAAGCTAATTTAGAGAGAATTTTTGAATACTATCAAATACATTTTTAAAACAAATCTTTGACAAAACTTTGAGTGATTTAGTGGCTTCAAAAATTTTGCTTATCATTCTAAGTGATATAAAATTTTTAGTTGCACAAATTTTGATGGAATGTGATTAGCACATTAATATATTACATCTCAAATACCACTTTCTAAGCTTTTATTTCACTCAAATTATAATATTAACATGTATGATTATGATGATATAAAATGTCATGCATATGATTGCCATGCAAATGCTTGCGTAACACCGGAGTGTTACAATTTCTTCCTTGGAAGGTCAAGTAGAGAGTTAATTTCATCGACAAAGCTCTACTGAAGTACCTCTCAATAGTTTGTCTTGGACATGAAGATAGTATATAAAGCATGGCCCTTTATACTAATTGGTATCTACTAACATGATGAAGATGAAGCACTCCTGATGTTGAGAAGACGTATAGGACGAGCATATCTCATTTCATGCATAACATGATAATTTAATGATGCTTAAAATCCCCTCCTTATGTTTGGAAAGCAGTTATTATTCGTTATATCTGTTCGATTGATGAATCTCGTCATGTACCAGGTTTTGTTTACCGATTGATAATCTTTTACTCCGTAAGTTCCTAATCCTTAGGAATTTGTGGATATACCTTGCTATACACCGTTACCTCAAAACTGAAACCTAGGACTAATCCTTGATTCTCTTGTTATGCATGTGATCTACCTTGATTTCATTTAACTCGACACATGCAACCTCCTTGATATCATTTGATGATGTGTGTGTTGATTAAATGTCACTATGATTGTGTCCTCATATGGTACCATGACCCATGACTTAGGTAATAGCGTCGAAACTTGGGGTCTATTGTGGCTCACGACCATAAGGAAATACTGCTGGGCGTTCGCTGTTATCGAAGTTTGTAACCATGATCCCTTGTAGTCCACAATTAGGGTGTTTTCATTCTCGGGACGCTCCTTAGGGATGCAAAGTTGTCCTTTTGAGTCCCTAGATGCCTTGTGATTGTGATCGACTTCTGATCTCGGTTACATTCTCAATATTGGGAGACGAGGGTTATCGCTGTTGTGCCCTATAGTGGTGCCACATCTCGTGACCACAGTGCCGCATTGGAACCTAGGGTCTCTTGTGTGCCCGGGTCACATAGGTTTCTACTAGGTGCGCGCAGGTATCAAGGTTTGTGGTCGTGATCCATTATAGCCCTGCAACTAATGTGCCCTCACTATTTGCAATATGTCTTGGGAATTCATGCCCATACTTCTTTTGAATTATCTCAATCCTTGATGTTGGAACTGTTATTAAATCGCGGTTGTAATCTTGATCGCTTCTGTGAATATTTTCGTTTCAACCAGAAGATCCTACTTTATTGAAATTTGCTACAAGTGTGCCCTATAGTGGTACCATGATCAGTGATAATGGTATAGCGCTGCATCCTAGAATCTTTTATGGCGGATCACTATAAGGGAATTCAGGGTACTCGCTATAATAAGGTCTATGATCATGATCCATTATAGTCTATAGTTGACGTGCTTTTGATTCCCTTGGAACTTCTTTCCGAGTAATCCATAGTCCATGGATTCCCTAATATCTTGTTAATTACAACCATAATTTTGAAATTGGTTGTAATTCTTGAACCAATCCTTGTTGCTTTGTGAACTTTCTTAAGATTAATGTGCTTGACACATTTCCTTTTCCATTACTTACCCCACGGGTTAAGTCATTCCGAAATCTCAGGACAAGATTTCTCTAAGGGGGATAGATTGTAACATCCCAGATGTTAAGAAATAATTAAAACTTGATCATAAAGCATCATCAAACATAAACATCAAATGACATGCCATAAATGCATTCCAGTTGCACATGTAACTTTAGTCATGTTGCATATGTTGCATGTGTTGTTTAAGCAATGTTTCTCATGTAAGGTTCATATGTTGCATTAAACAAGTGTTTTACATGTTATGAATATGCCTTGTTTCACATGTTTCAAAGGTTGTTGATAGAATGTTTCACATGTTTCATTTAAATGTTTCACATGTTACTTAATAATGTTTCAATAGTAAATTGTTATATTGCTTTTAATAATAAAATGCTTTATAAGTGTTTATGCCATATTTATTATCATCTAAAATGATGTTTAATTAGTGTTAAAGGATTAATCATGTTTTAGTTAAAAAGAATAATCAATTGAATTCAAAACCCTGATTTTTGAAAAATCCTGATTTTCCCCTTTTTGTGTAATTCAAAATCTAAGCAAAATTTGGGGGTGAGCCAAAAAGCAAAGTTGTAGATCTGGTCTTGGTGTACAACTTTGGTTTTTTGCGTTTTTAAAGTTTCAATATAATATTCAAAGTAATTTTGAATTTACAAATTTCCAAAAAAATGTCCCCTTTTAATTTCAAACCCAAATTTCAAAATGGAGGAAAATTTTAAAAAGTTTTCAACATGAAAGTTGTAGAGCTTGAAATTATGAAGATTTTATATCTTGGGAATTTTTTAAGTTGCTACATGTTTTTGAAAGTAATTTTGGAAAAACTGTTTAGGGTTTTGAAGTGGGGGGAAGAGCTACAATACTCGACGAATGAGGGCAGGGCAGCGAGCGGCATGGGCGCCGGAGTGCCGCCGACGCCGTGCTGGCCTTCCAGTGTGCCATGGATGCCACTACCGGTTTCACGCGCCTTCTTGAGTCGTCCTTGAGCTTCTCTAGCATTCCTTTAAAGCCTAGAACGCCATCGTCGGCCTCCTCTTTTGCATTCTCTGTTCCACCGCTGACGCCATCGTCTTCGTGCCGCCAGCCAAAAGTCACCACCACCACCTTGCCCTCGCCTCAATTGGTCTCATGGTCGAGTTCGCCTAGTCCTAGCGCACACGCTGAGCCATCCCGCAACTTCTCTCGCCATCACTTCCCGGGACCTCCGACGAGCCGCCATAACCACCTCACCGTGAGCAGCACTCCGTGGCGCATTGCAAGCTCTCGCATTTCATGTTTCGATTTCCTCTTGCTCCTCTGATGCTCATGCGCCTCCATGTTCTAGTTGTTAACGCACGGACGCGTCGGGACACCGCAATCTTCTCCAGTTCAGGCCACCGTGTCCGCCCTCCACGTCGACGAACCTGCTCCATCGCCTTCTCGCTTCATCTAGCGTGCGCATCATCTACGCAATGAGCCCCTAAAGCTAATCCCTTGATCATTTTTGACCTTACCGCAGCCGAGGTGCCTATTTGGCGATGTCCGGCCATGGCCGTGCCGCTGTGTCTGCCATGGATGCCGCCGTGCACGTGGTCATGCCCAAGTTACCCCGTTAGTTACCTGAACCGATGCGTCGTGTCAAGGGGAATAGGTTGGTGAAGACACTACCGTTGTTAGGGTCGACGTCGGCGAGATTCGTCATCGGTCGTCGCTGTCGCCGTCGGGTTTGACCCGGCCTGATGGGCGGGACCGCCCTGTCAGTCAGTAGGAGAGGGTAACGCGCGCGCGCGTGTGAGGCCAAGGTGGGCCGTTGCTAGGCCGAGCTGGGCTGGTTCGGGGGAAGTTCAGGAAAGAAAAGTCTTTCTTTTTCCTTTTTGAATAAAAGTTGAATTACTTTGGAATTTTGTAGAGAGCTGTTTATACCTCCAAATTTTTTGTAAATTTTTGTGTAAGCTCTTTGAGTTGTGAAATGTCTAGGAAAAATAGTAAATGCCAATTTTAAGTACTTTTTGCATGAACAACAATTAGCTCAATTAAATGTTAAATGCAACTTCTAGAAATTTTAGTAATTAAAATATTAATCCAAAAATTATGAAATTTGTTTTGACACTATTTTAGACTATGACCAATCTATAGGAAAAGTTTTAGTTCAATTTAATGAAGTTTAATTTATTCTTAATTTTTGCCTTAATTATTTAAGTAATTAACTAAATGTTAAATTGATAACTTTAGGTTTTGTGTGACTTTTGGATTGATTGTTGACCTTGGTTCATTAACATGTGATGATCCATGACATCTTATTGAGTTGCTTGAACTCACGATTAACTTGTTAACTATGATTTATTAATGATAACTAATGTGTTTAATATAGATCATTAATGGTTAATGATTTCTTATGTAAGTAATTAGTGGTCTTGTGATAGACTTGTTATTAGATGCAACCTCTTGGGTAAAAAAATAGTTACGGTTAGTTAACCTTTAAATTAACCTTGTTAGCTGGTAACTGTACCGTGAAGGAAAGTTGTACTCAAGTAGATAATTAATGTTTATCCTTTCTAAATGCCTCTTGTATGCTTTGCTTTGTTCATCATCATGCATCATGGCATGCATTTCATCCTATTAAGCCTCGCATCATTTATATACGTGTAGTTTATACAAGTATTTTGGATCGTGTCGATCAAGCTTTCAGAGAAGAGCAGTCGTCAGTGGGTTCTGGACGGGACGTCGGTGTTGTTGAGCCTGAACCAGTCGTCTCGTCTGAGCAAGGCAAGCCCCGGTGCATTTAAACCCTTCCATGAGTTTTACAAATCTTTTATCACCTGGATTATGGGTTATTGCATCAAGTATTTAAGTTTTGAGTAATAATCCAATTGCATTACCATATCACCTTTGGTACCTGTTTATTTCAAAAATGTGTAGTATACTTCGCTATGCTTAATGAGTTAGGCTTTTAAATGAAATGCTTATATGGCCACGAGGTATACTTGATGAACAATGAAATTTAAGAATGAACTTGAAGATCGGGCGGGTGGTTTGACCACTACTAACTTGCATTGAGAAATGAGTCTCAATGTAGTGTTTCTGCCTTGTCAATTAAGGACCATTCATTGTAGGCCCGCTTGTGTTTCGAGACTTTGCAACTAGCCTCATGCCTTGGGTAAGCCCAAGATATTAGTGATTCCATTTCTAGAATGTCCAACCTCATACTGGGAGTGGAGAAATGGTAAGAGTAGCGTGTACCCTCGGGGCTAGAATTGGGCCGGGTTCGAGGGGTAATGTACTCTCGGGTGGCAATGGACACGTTCTGGTCTTGGGAAATCTAAATAAGGATTGACATATGCAAGATTTGGTTCTATATATGTCGTGAGGTTAGAGATCCCCAGTTGGGTATAATCGGTTCGAATCATCGTTGCTCCTCGGTTATTAAGACTCGATCGTCTGACCTACATCGTAGTTAAGAACTGTAATTGGGAGAAATAATAACGAAGGATTTTGATGAGAATTACTTTAGAGATTAGGATCACTTATAATTGGTTAATGAATCATCAATGATAAAAATAAAATATTGAAAGAAAGGATTTACTTTAGTAAGCTTTTCTGCAAAATAATTTTGATTTTTGAATACCCGTACCTTGATTCCCTAAAGCTAGCATGCCCTTGGAGTCTTTTCCTTAGTCGGGTAAGTCTTGTTGAGTACCCTCAAGTACTCATGGTTTGTTAACCCCTGTTGCAGGTGCTAACTGGTGCTGCTATATAGGTGCTCTACCTAAGTTGTCTTTTGTAGTTCTACTCGACTTCCGCAATTTAAGTTAAGTTTGTAAAAAGTTAACTTAATCATGATTTGTAAATCTATTGTTGTTATTCTTCTGCACTCTAATGTAAGTTTTGTACAAATGTTATAATGTTGTAGTTACTCCTTTGTTGATCCTGGTATGAGTTGTCAAACATAGTTGAATCGGGGTCCTGCGAGGGCACCTGACATATTTTCTTAGGTTATCTGGTGTACATGCATAGCCGTCAGAGGTCTTAGGGACAATGACAGGTGCATGTGGGCCGTATAATTTAGGAGGTTCTGCTACACCAACCGTCCGATCTCACGCGACCACCGCCCCATCGGCCCCCTCCTTCACCTCGCGCAAGCAAACTTCTCCGCGCACAGGCCGGCCACAGCAGGAGGGCAGCCGAATTTTTTGCTTTTTAGCTCTTTTTTGAAAGATTTTCACAAATACGCCCCTAGCGGAATCCTTTAAAAAATGGACACTGACCTCGGCGCCGTGATTATTGGCGCCGAGCTTACACGTCTCTGCGCCAAGGTCATTTTCTACGTGTCATTGACGTGGCTGCCTCCGTAGCGCAGACGTGGCATGAGCTTAGCGCCATGGATCTTGGCGCCAAGCTCGACGCCAATTGCTACAGAGCTGAGCTCTGAAAATTGACAAATTTGAATTTTTACCATGGCTTAGATATTGAGAAATGTGGCTAACTCAGAGTTTTACGGTGACTTGCTGCTTGATCACTGAAAACAATCTAGAAAACTTAAGATAAAAAATAATTTAGGGTTTATGTTCATGAACTAGCATAAAAATGCTTCTAAGTGTTGGATCAATAGTTAACTCTTTTTTCAAGATGCTATTTTGATCAGGGTAAAACTATAGTTTATTTTCTAGATATGAAGTTTGACCTTCAATAGAAGTTGTAGTTTGAGTTGAATACAACAAACTTTACTTTTGGACCTAAACTAAATCTGTCTTTAATATGACCAAATAGTGACCACAAGTTTCAATACAGTGCTATTTTGGCCCCTCTATCTAAGTCCCTGATTTCCAGCAGTGAATTGACATGTTTGTAACATTTTATCTTCCAAATTTGTATAGCAACTCAAATTGATACCAACTCTGAGTTTCTAAATTTGTATAGAAACTCAAATTGATATCTACTACGAGTTTGAATACTTTTCTGAGGAGATGACAACAAAACAAGTCTCGTCAAGTTTGGACTTAGCCACGGTTAAAAAACCAGATTTAGCCATGGTCATAAATCCTAGACTTAGCTATATTTCCGAGTGCTTACGGGTCATGACGTGTGTTGCCTTCGTACTTGCAGGCCTGCACATGCACATCATGAGCCTCATTCGAGAGCATTGGCGATGTGCGGTCAAAGCCCCATTGGAGAGTGCCTGCCCCGTTGTATTGTCTGATGAAAAAAATTGCTGCCCACATTGCATCGCCCCCTCCTTCAGCCAGACGCGCGCCAATAATATACCACGGCCATGCAGACAACATCATGGCTCATAAATGGGGACAAGGAGAGGGAGCGAGCGAGACTGCGACAAGGGATCAATTGACGAAACAGGTTTATCACCACGGGCCGGTCAGCAGGCTAGTATAGATTTTCTTGGCGTCGAGCTTGGCGCCGAGCTTGGCACCAAGATCCACGGCACCGAGCTCATGTCACGTCCGCGCCACGCAAGCAGCCACGTCAACGACACGTAGAAAATGACCCTAGACCTCGGCGCCAAAGCAATTGGCGCTGAGACATGTAAGCTTGGTGCCAATTATCACGGCGCCGAGGCCAGGGTCTATTTTTTGAAAGTATATTGCTAGGGGCATATTTGTGAAAATCTTTTGAAAAAAAGGCTAAAAAGCAAAAAAAAAAATCGGGGAGGGCAGTGTTGGCCTCTCCCAATACCGGCAATACAGTGCCGACCTATTCCAGGCTATGGTCGGTGGCGGTCTGGCGGAAAAGGAACGCAGAGGGAAAGTGTCGAGTTGTACGTGAGCTACTACACGTCACCCGGATCGTGCTCGCGGCTTGCGCCCACGCCAACCACCGATGACCGGTCCATCAAGCGCTCCTGCTGCCGCCGCCGCTTCAACCACACGGAAAGCAGGCGACGCATGAGGTATATTGACATGGATGAATGAATTCCATGACACAGCATGCATGGAGTAGAAGCAAGGCAACAGTTTACGGGCACCCTATCTGCCAGCTCACTTTCTTTGGGGTGTCTCTCTTTTCTATCCCCAATGAGAAAATTTTGTTCTTTCGGGGGATTTGAGGTGCTCAAGCAGTCTCCCATTATCAACCCCAACGAGAAAATTTTTCTCAGCCCCTCAAAACTCATCTCCTGGTCCCTCAGATAAAGGGGAGAGCACCCTGCCCCCAATACCCCCATTCTTTTGGCGCGAGTGGCGTGAGCACGCGCGTCCCGCCGCAGGCGCCGATCTCCCGCGCTTCGTTTCCCTCCACTGCCTTGGTCCCCGGCGGCCGCGTCGAGCTTCTCCTCTCCGGTCGTCGCCCTGAGGTCCCCATCGGCCTCTGCTGCCTCCCACTCGACCCCCAATGACGACTGTCGCAGCCACCCCCAAATCCGGTGCTCGTCCGATGGATTCCGCCGCCACCGGCCCTCGTCGCAACGCTGCCACCGGCCCTCGCCCCAACTCCGCCACACCGGCCCCTCGAGCGTCGCAGAGCCCCCCTCCTCCACCCTCGCAGCAGGAGATGCGGCGGCATCGGCAAGGCCAGCCCGCAGTCCCAGGTGTGGCGCAGAAGGTTGGAAACCGCAAGCGGAAGGTGTTCGCCTCCCCAGCAGACAAGAATGCTCCACCTCCGTATGACCTGCCGCCGGCAACCACCGTCTTCAACCACGGTGTGGATGTGTCCATGGATGAGGTCGGTGTGGACCTGTTTGGTGCAAGGTAAAGCTTTGACCTTTCTCCCCCTTTAATTTTGTTAACGAAATTGAAATTATTTGGTCGCTATATTGTTCTTGTTCATATATGGAGCAATCGGTTTGCTTGTGCGGGCCTATCTATAATTCGTAGTCATGTTTTGGCCTATCTGAAAGTTGGTGTTTTTCATTAGCTTATGGCATGTTGGCCTCAGCGTGCTCTTTAGGGTAGGTCAGGGATACTATCTATTTTTCTGTATTATTGCTACGGATCATTGATCATTCTTTTAGTTATTTCCATTATCATCAAAGTTGGATTAATTTGCCAGGATCTGTTTTCTGAGTGCCACTACTATAAGCTGCTGTTTGATGTTAGCTCCATTCAGCCAAAATAGCAGCACACATTTCACTGATGAAACATTTATAGCCTGAAAGAGGGGTGTCAAACCATACAGTCCATATATCATGAATGTCTTGTCTTGTTGCAAACATATATAACCATATATCTAGTCAAGCTTTCAGCGAAAAAAACAGCTTCTGTGATATTGCAGTTTGCAAGAACAAAAAAGTACAACTTCAGAACATAGTTGCCTGTGGTATACTTATTTTGACACCATTTCACAGTCTCTTGCATTTAGACTATTTTTGTGCTACTATTCTTTAAGTTATTCAGACAATTCAAGATTGTTGCACCGAAATTTATTTTATGCTTCTGTGCCTTATGCAGTGATCAGTCCTTCGTTGATATGATCGATACCATTGATATAGATGACATGTCTGTCCCGATGTCATTTGAAAGTGGAAATGAAGATCCCATTGACATATCTGTCCCAATGTCATTTGAAAGTGCAAACGAAGATCCCATTGAGATTAATCCTCTTAAAAAGAAAAAATGGGCAAGATCAGCAAACTACTCCCCACAGGAGGATGAGACCTTAGTCATGGCATGGGAGAGTGTGAGCCTTGATCCAGTCATTGGGACTGATCAAAGTGGCAACACATATTGGAATCACATTTATGATCACTTTCACCGCAATGTCAAGACCCCCTCCAGCCGCTCCATCGGTTCACTTGCGCACCGTTGGAGTGCAATCCAAGAGTGTTGCAACCGATGAGCAGGTTGTGTCGAGGAGATTGATCGTGCCCTGCCAAGTGGAGCGACAATTGAGGATCGGGTAAGTAAATTATCTTGGGCTGCTATGATTTCCTTGTGATTGGATTGGCATATTTTTTTTGAGCATATAGCTATTTTCATGTGCATATGCGAATTTGTTGGACTGATGGCCCCAATCGTGCCCCATCCACTTAAGAAGAAGTCAAGCACATGCTCTCTAGGCTCTGTCCAAGGAAATGAGCAAGACGAGGAGACAACAAGTCTGACTCTAAGATCTGCGATGCCCGCCAACAAGAGGCCTCCGGGGAGGAAGCAAGAGAAGGAGCGGGTGAAGAAGGGAGGAGATCATGTTGTGTTCCAAATTGCAGTGCAAGAGATGATTACATCAATGAAGGAGTTGGAGGCTGGGAAGAAGCAAGACAAGAAATCAAGATGGATGGAGATCAAGGCTTTGGAGGAGCGCAAAGTAAAAATTGAAGAGGATAAACTGGAAAGAAAGAAGATGAAGGAGGATTGCAAGATAATGTTCATGGACATTAGTGGGTTTGATGAAACACAAAAGGCCTTTGTTCAAACAATGCGTGCTCAAATTCTAGTGTCCAGGATGAGAGTGAATGGGAGTGGGGGTGAAAATAGCAGTGCTTGATGATTTGTCTGCGTGCATTTGGACCAAATGTAGTGGATTATAAGCAGGAATGGAAGTGTTTGATAATCTGTTTTGGAAGTAGAATCACAGAAATTTGCACTCTAAACAAATGGCAGCACTCTGAACATTTTCCCTATTATTTCTAGAATGTCCCCTGAACCTTTCTTGTATATTTGGCCTGTGACATTGGTCCTATGTCCAGTTCAGATAATATTTGGAACCTTTCTTTCATCTTTGGCCATGGTTGTGTGATATGCTTTCACATTTAACTTACTGCTCACTGTGCATGCTAAATTAACATGTTGCTCATGGTGGCGATTTTTTTATCTGGTCATGGTTTGCTAAAAAAACATCCTTTGTTGTTTATCTAACCAGATGCAACGATTTGGCAGCATTGTATACATATTTTAATCTCAATCTGAAGGTTGCTGCATCAGATGCAACGATTTGGTAGCTTGCAAATGAATGTTGAACTCTTGAATTTAGACTTCCCGTTCACATACTCCTTTGTCCCTTTGTGTATAACATTTTGCATGTGAGCATGTTTGCTTGATCTGTCCGGTTGCTATGGTCGCCCACGATCACGTCGAACTTCTCCTGCCTCTGCTCCAGCTCAGCCCTGGCGTCGTTGATGACGAGGCAGAGCCTGTCGCTGGCGAAGGCGCCCCAGTTGGCGCTCAGGTACGTCCGGCAAAAGTCCACCACCTCCTGCTCCGACGATCCATCCACGTAGGCTTTATTAGCTATGGCGCTAGGACTGACCCTGACGCGCGCGGCGAGGACGGCATGGTTTCCATTCCTCCATGGATGCAATAATGCAAGCGCGGCATGCATGGATATGATGCGCACCTGGTCTATGTCGCACATGACGACCCTCTGCACGGTGTTGTGGCGGAGCACCTCCCTGGCCGCAGACCCCTCGCCGCCGCCCATGATGAACACCGTCTTCGGGCTGATGCATCCATCAACGCATGCACATCACAAGCATGTTCATGCAGTTTGTGATGAGTTCTCGATCGATGGGAGATAAATACAACTGCATGTTTACTTGGGATGGAAGAGAAGGGGCGGGTGTATCAGTGACTCGTGGTAGATGAACTCGTCCACCTCCGCGCTCTGCATCTTCCCGTCGATTATCAAAGCCTATAGTGGATATATAGATGGCTCAGTCGATCAAACATGCTTCATATAATACACACCCCAACATGAAAACTTACTGAGCCTATATGTATACATAGATTACGTACCTTCCCGAAATGCTTTGTATCGATGAGAGCTATCTCCTGGTACTTGCTTGCCCCTCGATGCAGCACGCTTGATGAGTTGAGCACACACAACATCAGTCCGCGTAGCTAGCTAGCTAGAGATAATAATTAAGCATTCTGTCCACTCTAGCATGCATGACTAATGGATGCCGAAACTAGCAGTAATCCCTAAAGGCTATAGCTCATATGCGTTTCAGTTCGTTCTAGTATTAATTAATTAATATAATACCTGTTGAGCGCGTAGCAGAGCTTGAGGTCATCGTCGATCTCCTCTTCGTACCACTTGCTCTCCTCCTCTTCGCTTCGCGGCTGCTGCTTCGTCGTGGCCCTGCTCTCAAACCCATTCATCATCCCCAAACCGTTGTTTACCTCACTAATAACAACTAATACGCGTCGTAGGGCGTCGTCTCAAAAAAAAACCTCACTAATAACAACTCTGCCGTATTCCTGAACGGCTCCGACCATCTTCAATTCTCTCCTAGGATCGCAACAAACACAAGACCTAAAAGAAGGCTAATAGGAGCAGCAGTGCTAGCAGCAGGGTATCTATGGCTGCTCGATCGATTTCCTCTGCTGAGAGCTACCTGTTGGTGTACGTAAATGCAGACGGCAATGGCCTCTCGACGACGGTTATATATAGCAGGGTTGGCCGATAGGAGATGGCGGAACCTGGACGTGGAACCGGCCGGCAAGCATGACCTTGAGACAGGCCCGAGACAAAAGAAATCCTCGTGGGGATTGAGGTCGAATGGGACGAGCACAGCACCGACGAAAGCAGGGCCATGGTGCAAAAGCACGATGGCAATTGGCATGCAGGTGCAGCATGATGAGCCAGACACCATTTGATGTAGAATGATGCAGCAGTTCCACCAGAATGTAAAAACCACAAGTGTCAGCAGTCGTCCAGCCTATCTAGACGGTCCTGGTTTTCTATAGATTTGTGCCGGATCCAGCACTTGTTTGTTGATCTAGTGGGACCGCTCTCTGGTCAACAGCCACCTCGTCTGATTCGTGCCTGCCTCAGTTTTCTGCCTGGATGCCTTGGGGTGTGTTTAGTTTCCTGAAAAAGGGTAAAAATGTAATGTAGCACGTTTTGGTTTTATTTGGCAAATATTGTCCAACCATTGACTAATTAGGTTCAAAACGTTCGTCTCGCAAAGTACAGACAAGTTGTACAATTAGTTTTTAAATTCATCTACATTTAGTACTCCATGCATGTATCGCAAGTTTGATGTGACGGAGAATCTTTTTTCTGCATAGTGCTTTTTTGGAGGAACTAAACACAGCCTTGCTCTTTTTTCTGCCTGGCCTCTTCCAACTGCATGGCTTTGAAATGTTGTGGCAGAGCTACGACCTAGACTCATTTGAACCCTTCCGTTCCCAATCCAAGCCACACGTCAAAGCTGCTTCTCTCATTTGGTTCCAACCCTAGATCCCCAATCCCTGTCCTTGCTCATACCTTCAATGTCTCCTAGCGGCAGCGCCGTACATCCCGGCGAGGGGCATTCGAGCCGATTCGATGGTGCAAGGCTTCGACCCAGTGGCTTGGGTGCCAGCGAAGTGGTCCAAATGCACTAAGCTGCCATGACCGGTGCCGGACCTATGTAGTTCCCCGAAGAGTGTGGTGCATATCAAAGAAAATTTTGGTAAAATTGGAGATGCTTAGACTCTTAAAAAAAATAGAATGACTTATAATTTAGAACAGAGGAGTACTTGGCTAGAAACGACATGCAGTCCAGGTGTGTATCACACACTAATACACACTGTCGGCTGCTAATTTAAAGCCAGTAGTGATAAACTTTGTAGTGATAGATTGCAAAAAAAACTTTTTTATATGATGCCGGATAAAGATAAACTTTATATCAAATTGTAGAGTCCAAAGAGAGCTAAATTGCAGTTCACAATTTTTAGTTTGAGATAGTTTACTTGTACAAATATTCAATATGTTTTCTTATCAGATTTGTAATAGTTAACAATGTCGAATAAGATAAAGTCAACATCAAAGTCATAGTACATGATGAGATCTATAACTTTGTAGTTAACAACCTTTTCATTTGAGATCATATAGAGTGTCAAATATACAATATAAGATTCAAAACTGCGTAGTAAAAAAAGAATAACATCAGTTGCGTAGTCACAAAAATGGCGTAGCTCAGCTGGTATGGACGCTCGAGAGAACATGAACACTCATGTCTCATGTTCAAATCCTAGAAACAACATTTTGGGTTTTGACACGACAGTGATTATGTTTTCTAGCGTAGTGACGTAGTGACATGAATATAAGAAAGAAACCTGACAGGTCTTTACAGGCGTCTAATTATCGGCGTTCTAGGTGGCCTTGCTGAACTCTAATAACCCGTACCGGTGTATGAAATCAACATTAACAGTGTGTTTAGAATGTTATTGCTTACAATTACGAGTAGACCACACATGCACATAATTGTCACGAATATCATGTATTTTTTAGCAAAATATGCCTAAATATCTGACAACATTAACGTATCTGATTTCAAGTGGCGACCACCGATTTCTTGGCACTTTCAACGCACTTCTTGAACCAAGGCATAAATTCAACGCACTTGTTCATGAATGAAGGCGCTCATGCTCAAGGGGGCACAAAACCCATCTACCTAGATAACCCATGAACTCGTGTCAACAATAGTGAAAAGTGAGCAAAATCAGAGAGCTCACACTGACTGGAACTACCCCTTCCCACTGGATCATTTCCACTAAACCCTTTCGACCTGAACTTGTTATCTCTGTGATAATAGATAGCCATCATTAACACCTCCAACTAGGTCAAAGCATTTTCTCTGGGCATCATAATGATGGTGACCACCTTGGGTAGTGCCACCGGGGTGAGACCATTCTAGCTCGTAAATGGAGCTAATAATGTTCATTTGTAATTCTCAATTGTGTAATAAATTAATCAAATTGGGTATGTAATAGTTTTTTTTTTTGTGTTTGTGTGTGTGCACGCGCGTGGGTTGGGGGTTTGTGGGGGGGGGTGCTTCACATGATGAATTAACCCACTCAGGATTGACAACTGTTGAAAATTTGCTAGGACGTGCAACAATGCTGATTAGGATTCAAAATTCATTTAGAACATTTATGTCCCGAATCTTCCTATAATGCTTTATTCCCCTGTTAAATCATACTCGGGATCCCCTTGGAGAAGCTAGCCCAATGAGGAAAGGTTTTCACCTCCAAAATCTAGCATGGAAGGAGAAGAGATGGAAAAGGACGCCTCCAAGGATGGAATGGCACCCGCAGACGTCATCGTTCAAGCTTACACCCTAGCCTCATGCAACCTCCATAACACCGTCACCGGAGACCCAACCCCACCAGAGAGGTAGGATGCGTCGAAGGGTCAGCAGCAGCCCCGCCCGGCCGCAGCCCCCTAGGAATGCTGGCTAGGAGAAGCGCCAGAAGATTGTCTGTCTTGCTATTTTTGTTATAGGTAACCTCAGTGTGCATGCATTATATTTCACGGCCATTCTTAGTGGAGCACTTCATTATGCGTTTTTCAAGAGTGCCACATTATTTTTAGAGGTTTGCATTTTTCAAAAGTGTCACATCATTTTTAGAGGTTTAGTTTGATAAATGAAACAACATCTCTCAATGCACAATTCTATTTTACTTTTTTTTGCGGGGACACAATTCTATTTTACGGTTTCATAGGTTATCCAAAAGCATGTATAGTAGTTGTCTCATGATGTTGAGAGCAAAAGGCTTGGAGGTGAAACAAATTGCTCTTGGTGGCGTTTCATTCTCAGTTTCATAGCCTTTGTTAACTGTGTATACGAAATTTCATCCCGATGAAACCTAACTCTGCTATCTACTTATAAATTTTAATGCCATGTCACCGAAAGTTTTGCATATGTGGCACATTATTTGATGAGATTAACTTACCCTGGCAATGGTTCATAGGTTGCTCATGGCAGGCTAGTGCACAAAGCAGAATAGAGGCAAGTGATGGTGTCTAGGAGAGTAGCGCTGGTGAGTGTGACCTGAGATACTCGAACCCCCTGCACTGATGCATGCATGGACCATGGTTTGCTTTGTTCCTCACAAGGGCGCCGCAATGATCGCGCCCTCGCCTCGTGCCGACTGCCGACGGTGTCGCCCCGCCGGATCTCGCGGCATCGACAATCGTGCATGCCGATCGGCGCATGATGGGACGCCTTTTGGCTCTAGATGATTGATCGCGCCAAATCCAGCGGCGGGTGGGATTCTTACCGGTGATCTATGTGGGCGCCTGGGGGGACTCCTGGACTGGGGCCAAACCGCGAGGCATGAAGCTCATATCCTTTTGAGTGCTTGTCTTGCATAGGCCATTAGCACGTCCAAGATCGTGGAACATTATGTGCTTCAGCTTTAGTTTCTCCCCAGAGAGGAACTACTGTTTTTCGATGTGGATTTGCCGGCACGACTGCCCATCCAGCTCCTGTATCATGGGTTCACTCGTTGTGTTTCCTCCCGGCCCTTGTCAGTTGCCTGTATCAAGTATCTTTTCTTTTATTTTGTTTCCGTGAGCACTGCCAGAGGGTTATGATGCCAAGCTGCCACGAGTTGGCCCCAGTGCCAAAACAGTGGCCAAACAACGATTAGGAGAAGGTTAATTGGATCTATGTTATTATAATAATCACGGCTATATCATTAATAATCATCATGCCATTACAAAGAAATACTACTTTTTGGATAAACATATTTTTTATTAAAACCTCAAAAGCAATATATCGAAATGATACAAAGCCTTAGAGAGCAACTTCCGACCTCTATCTAACATGAGGCACACAACCAACAAAAGAGTTGAAACCTAACACATTCCAGTGACTATCAATTCATAAACTAGACCAGCACTCATGTGCTTGGGAGGAAAAAAAATCCTTAGCCACCTGCGTCAACTGTTGCGATATCGCAATAACTGTATCATGCATATCTGGCTCCTGCTTAGTCAGTGGGTAACCAAGTAGATAACATGCATAGGAGAAACATATATATATTGTTAATGTTCAAAAACAATATCATTCCTATTGAGCCAAACAGACCAACAAGTCGCAGCTGCTCCTAGCAGAAGTAAAAACTTCACATCCTTGTTGACACATCTTAGCCATTTGAAGAGGTTTGAGAAAAGGAGCGGTGGAGTGATTTTGCACTCCTCGGAGCCCTCTGGTGTGCACCAGAGAGGTGGCACTGGAGCTTGGCTACAGTGCTCTAGCCAGGCCATTTTCAGGTGTGAGCACTGCCACTGGAGTTGTGAGCACTAGCGCTTTGGAACAGTAGCTGTTAGACGGTAGGAAAAGTAAAAATAGAGCACCAGAGAGTGCCACCGGAGTTGTGAGCATTGGAGTTTTGGAACAACAACTATTTAGCGGTGGGAAAAATCAACGCCAAGTCACCAAACCATAGGGATATATTTTGTGACACCCCTTGTACGTACGGTATCACATTTGATCACTTCTCTTGTATTTCACATTGTGTTCTTACAATTATTCAAGAGTAAACATATTATGACTTGTCATCCTAGGGAGCAAACCGAGCTAGCTCTTTCATATCTAGCAGCATATCTTAGTGGTTATATTGATTACTATAATTGGTAAGTTGTTGCTCACCCTAGGTTTGCAAAACACTAGCAAGAGTAATTGATCTTATCTCCTAAATCTCCATGGGTAACAAACAGTAATTGATCTTATCTCCTGAATCAATTCCATGCTCAACAAACAAATTGACAAGGATTTGACTTTTTAAAGTACTTAATGGTTCAAGAGCCAAACCACAGTGAATTAATGTGTATGCCCATTCACCAATCCTTCTACTAAGGATTGGCCGATGTAACATGTGCTTAACAACATCGGCCTGGCAAGCCATCATGCGTGTACTAGATCAATTAATGTTTCAATTCAGCACATGCATAGTATAGCGCTAAGCATAATTTAAAGCATGGGCATACCTTGTATTAAGATCAAGAAGACATCAACCAACATGGATGATAACACATCCTTTCCTTTTGTCTTCTTGAGTTAACACAACATCGATACATCCTCTTCGGCAATAATTTATAATGTGAATGGAGCTCCATTCCTAGATGCACAAAGAACCAGTGGTGTTGATAGAGAATTCTTGAAAAGCACGATTACCTTAATTTCTAATCGGCTTCTGAGTTTTTATTTGAAAACGTCGGCCGTGGTCTAATGCCAATCCCAATATTGCCGACGCAATCCCCTGTCCAAATAGAATTTACAATACATGATGATAAGGAGCCGATCATTAATTGGCTCTAGAGAAACGGGAACAAAGCCTCTTCTAGTGATTCAAAACCAGCAAGGTCTCTCCCAAACAAGCAAATCATATCATCATGCCCCAAGCAAAGGGGATCGGCCATGAATCCATTCACACCCAAGAATTGGCCATGAGTCTGTGCAGACGATCTCAACTTCATTATTCACCCACACCCACTGAATGAGGAACTGGTCAAGCTAGAAGGCACACATTATTGCCATGAATCCATTCACGCCCAAGAATCAAACTGTAGCTCCCTTGCACCTCTGCAATGAAGAAGATGATGGCCAATTTTTTGCTCCCGATTGTAAGCTTCATCAAAGCAAGTCCCTTGGCCAGAATAGGTTTTCCTCCAACACCTTTGACCATCCTCTTGGTCTTAATCAACTCCTCATCAGATCCGCCAAGCTTCTTATAAAGTGAATACGGCATTAGATTCACATGGCTCCATTATCCACCAACATGTTGCTGACCAGTTTGCCATTAATGTAGCCCTTGACATGCAGTGGCTTGAGGTGATTCACATGGTCTGTTGGCTTCTGGAAAATAGCACTCCAGGGTGCAAAGTCATCTTGATATCCAGAATGCTCCCCAAAATCTATGGGAACAATATCAACAACAGTAGCAGAAGTCGAATCAACTGGAGATACCCTGGAGGCACCCGGGCCAAAGAAAGTCGGCTTAGACGACTCTGGTCGGCTAAGCCGACTGGGGTCAGCTAGGGTAGCACGAAAAGGGAGAGTCGGCTCAGGCGACTGGGAAGTCAGCTTAGCCAACTTTGAGCAGGCTGCTAGTTCTTTCTTCCTTGATTGAGGGATAATTGGATCCTTGCTGAAAATTTATGTCCTCATGTTTGCTAGCCATTCTTCCTTAAACTTCTTGCAATGAGCATGCTGGAGTTTGTGCTTTTGTGTTCTCAACAAACCCGAAGGGCACCATGTCAGTTGGAAGTTCTTGGGAGCTGATGTGCTACTTTGAGCATTATGATCATTAGCAGTAGTGCCCCTTGATATATTTTCTCCACACCAAATTGGTCCAGCTTGCTAATGACAATTGGTCCTTCAATTTCTTTGATTGCAACACCTGTAGAGTCAATTTTGATGATAATCTACTCATCAACCTTTTCTATAGGATTAATGAGAACTTCCTTGTCCCTCAACACATACACTTGCCTTGTTGATGCCTTACCTTTTGTAGGACCTAATTAACAAGTTCATCCAAAACCAACTTAATCGGTCCTGCCTTGTTGGGGCTCGATTGGCCACAGCTCAATTGGCCATGGGGGACACACCGTTGCTCATTGTGAGTTGAACCAACAGGCATCCTCCAAGGTGAGGATTTTGACGTATTAATGGGTAAGAAATCAATACTCTATCTTTATATGTGGCTGCATTTTTTGTTTGCAACTAGCTTGACCGATTTGGGAAATTGATCTTGTTGATTTTTTCTATCCACTAACATTAAAATCAGTTTGGTCGACTTTTGAAATCGGCCTAGTTGACCATTTTTGAACAAAAGTGTTAGTAGCTGATTTTTGCTTGTCCACAGGAGTTTGAGCTTGCCCCCCGAGCCCAGAAGATTTAATAGTGATCTTGAGACTCTCCCGATTACCATTGGACTTTTCTAGCACCACCTCACGATCTAAGACTTTCTTTCCCTTCTTGGATTCTCTGGGCTCGCTGATTATCACATTTTTCAATGGTGGAATCGGCTTGCTCTGGCCGAATCAAGACAGCTGGATTATTGATCTCCAGAGTTTTAACCATGGAAAGTGTTTTTTGCAAGGCAAAGGATGTGCATCTACGTCATGCATAGCTTGCATGTCCAACTCTGCCTTTTTATTTCCAAAACCGATTAGTAAATTTATGTGAATCAGTTTAGGAGGCATCACATGAAGCCTTAGGCATTGGAACCATGCTCGATGACTTTGGAGAGTCAGACAACACCGTTATATTATGCAATGAAGCATGCGGTGCTGTTGTCCCATCATCAGTTCACACAGGTGGATCCATATACAGCCATGTGGTTGTGGCCACACCTAGGCTCAAATGTGAAATACGTTATAGTATTCAAGTTTCTATCATATACGCACCCCCACTGGCCAAACGTCTGCACCCACAACACGTTGGCGCTGCTGGATGCTGTCTGCACGGCCAGTAGCCTCCACTTAGGTGTTAGTCTAAAGCACTAAAACATCAAGAGAGAGGAGACAAAAGTGATGCCCTACTCCCTGCTGAAAGTCCTATTTGTTATATTGATAAACTTGTTTAGCTTGTCGTTGTAGAAAATTTTAATAGGCTATTCACCCCCCCTCTAGCCATCAAGACCTTTCACCTGCCCCTTCCGTGCTTTTGTTCTTGATCAAGATTATTAAACGGCAAAGTAAGACTTAAAAATTCTCTACTTTCAATTTTCCATTAATTTGAGTAGTAAAATTGGTTTCAGTTTGTGGTTCTTACCGTCTTCATTATTTGTTCAGATTCTAGGGTTAGGCTGTTTGATTCTTTCTTTCATATTTGAAAATTGATATCGGTGGAAACAACTAATAAAATTTAAATATTCTTGTGGTTGGATGCTAGTAAAAACATGGAACTTTCCTCGACACAGGGAAAAAGATAATTCTAAAATGTTTCAATCGAAATGCTTTGATGAGTTTAGAAACTGGCTACATAGTTACAAATGATGATGTGGTTCATCGCTTCATGAACATGGAACGAAAAGGACGTAGATTTGATCCATAATAGGTCATGCATCTATTTTTCTTTTTTCAATGAATCATTCTTTCTTTGCATAAAATTATATGGTTTGTTATTTTTTTCTTTAAGTCACAAAGAGGATCTTGTGGTTGAGGATTGCACTTTGTTAATAGCGACAATCTTTTGTTTGTAATTGTAGCATCCTCTAACTATATTTTGGTAAATGGTAAGCACTATTACCGCTACTTCATTGTTGATATACATCGTTATTAATTGCAAGTCTCAAAGAAAAGGGTTCAATAGTGCAATTAAATTACACTATCATGTGAATATATATCTAAGTAATTGCTATGAAATAAGCCCACATGGCCACACCCCCCTCAATATTTTCTCTAGCTCTAGCCCTGTCGGTTCGAGAGGCACGAACCGAATTCGGCGTGTATGTAGCAGTAGGAAGAATAGTGCTAACCCCTCTTGAATTGGTCCTATCGGTTTCAGGCGTCGAAGAGACCAATTTGGCTTTCTTCCTAAAAATAAGCTTGCCATTTTGATTAATTTAACAGTAAGATAGCCTCTTACTATAGTGCTAGTCCCTCCTGAATTAGCCCTATCAGTTTCAAGCGCTGAAGAGCCAATTTGGATCGACTCTTTGAAATCAACCTGCCATGTTGGTCAAAATAATAATAAAACGGCCTCTCGTATTGAGGTTGACTAAAAGCTGAGGTCGATTCACTAGTATGTGCAACATGAGGTGAAGTAGTAATAGGAGTACCAAACATTCCTTCCTCTAACTTATCAAATGCAGAATTCATCTTAACCATACTATAGAAAAGGGGAGAATCTTTAGTAATCCCATGTACCTTTAGCTTAGGTATGGTTGTGGACCTGACGAGGATCTCCTTACCCATTAGATCGGTGAACTCACTGTTGCGACCGTTGTTCCACATCTTGAAAAGAGGAGATCAAGACCAGATGCTATCAACCTTTTGGGCCAGATGCAGCGGTGATGATAACACAAAAAAGGATAGATTGAAACTAACAAATTGGCTAGGTCAGAAAGATCAGCTATAGGAGATAGCCAAACCAATTATTCCCCAGCAGAGTCATCGAAAAGTGTGTTGACGCTTAATTAGGTCACACACTTGATACGGAGCTAGATCCCTCGATGTAGGGCCTAGCCGATTTTCAGATCGGCCAGTGCCAAGGGGATGTCCACACTTGGACCTTGTGCCCTTGGATCAAACCGAAGCATTTTATTTATGCAAGCAATCTAGGTTAAATCACAAACTTGATCCTCACCCCATTTTTCAACATGATAATCTATCTAAAGTTTGCTCCTTGTGGTCAATTGGTGCCAAAGGGGGAGAAAATATTGTTCACAAAGATAGAACTCAAAGAGGAAGAAAATGTTGTGGGGGAGAAAATGTTGTTCACAAAGATAGATCCTAAAGGGGGAGAATTGATAAAAGAAGGGGATCAACTAAAATTTTGAGCACATAAGTAGGGGGAGCAAGCTCTTAAGCATGAATGTTGCATTTACATGTGCACGTCATTTGTATGATGCATAGTTATGCATTCCGTTTTCTCCGATACATTGCTTGTGTTGTGACTTGCTAGTATAATTTGAATGTTGCATTAAGGTACTAGCATGAATAGGAAGTAGTTAGATTTTTCTTGCTTCATGTTTTTCAAAGTGGTACTAGAGCCTTGCTTATAATGTTGATCTCACGAGGTTTCTAGTTATGATTGTGTTTTTCCAAGTGGAATCTAACTACACAAGGTGCTAAGATGGTGTTTATCGCTACTCCGATGGTATCACGCTTCAAAGGTCTATAATCTTAAACACTTAGCACCTATTGGTAGACAATGCTCCTAATCTTTCCTATCTAACATGTATGCTTCCAAAATCCAAACATATAGCATACATGTAGGGGGAGCCATTGCTATCAATTTGAATTCATGATCACATGTCCATAATTCTTACACATGGTAATATACTTGGACAATGTGACATGGGTTCAATCAAAATTTTATCATAATATCTTTGTGAAAGATTTGTCACCAATTACCAACAAGGGGGAGATTGAAAGTCCTATGTTTGGTGTTGGTAATTAGTGACAATGCCTAAGTACTAATCCCATGCCTAAGTTGTATGTAGCATATGAGGATTAGTACACTCCAAGGTTGGTGGCAAGATGGACATGGTGATCATGATGGCCACACCTGGATTTGGACGCAACCCTACGTGATCAAGGCAAAGGTATATGCTTAAGGGTTGTGTTTTAGTAACCAAGACACCTAGTGGGTGTGGTTACATTATAGGATAGATAGCCGTACTATAAAGAGGGGAATGACGCGGCTATTGAACTCCTAAGTGCCTCTAGATGTGCATTTCATGATCATATGCATTTGGATAGAACTAATATCGCCTCGAAAAATGATTGTGAAAATGCTAACACACTCACACATGACGAGATCACTTGGTGATGTTAGCACGTTTGCGATGGCGTTGGAGTTTAAGCAGTAGAGAGGGTTTGGGGTCATCTCTCCCTCCCGCCGAGCGTGCGAGCGCGGGATTTAGGCAATTTTGGGGAAATGAAATGCCTATTTTCCACTACGCCGGAAGTCGGAAAAAGAAACGGAGGCAAACGGGGGTCACAGTGGTGACCGGACGCTGGACCGGGCGCGGTCACTGTTTGACCGGACGCGTCCGATCAGTGTCCAGTATCTGCGCGTTTTTCAGTTGTTTGATCGGACGCGAGGCGCGTCCGGTCACAGGCGACCGGACGCGTCCGGTCGTCCAGGGAGCTTACTGGACTCCAACTGGACGCGGGCACTGTGGCGTCCGGTCAGTTCTTCAGCGCGTCCGGTCGCTGGTTCATTGTGCGCGGCTCAGGGTTGACCAGCGCGTCCGGTCGGTGCTTCGCGAAACTAGCCGTTGCGCGACCGGCGCGTCCGGTCAGTTGGACCAGCGCGTCCGGTCAACGCGACTTCGGCTGTTTCAAGTTTCTAACGGCTATATTCGAAGGGGTACGTCTATAAATACTCGTTGGCCGGCTCAAGGCTCCCACTTCTGGACATTTGACATACTTGTGAGCACTTTGAGCTAAGCAACTCCCCTCCCACTCATCTCTTTTGCTTCTTTGCATATTCGAAGTGAGATTGAGTGATCCAAGTGCATTTGCATTGTGAGATTGCATCTAGTTGGCACTTGGTGGTTGATTTGCTGTGGGATTCTTGTTTCTCTTGGTGGTTGCCGCCACCTAGACGGCTTGGAGCAGCTTGGAGGCGTTGGCAAGAGTTGGTGATTGTTCTTGGCCACCTCCGGTGATTGTGAGGGGTTTGTGCCTACCTCGGCGAAGCGCCAAAGGCAACGTTAGTATATTGCTCGTGTCATTGCAACCTTTTGCCATTTGGTAGGTTCTTGTGGTGCCTTTTGAGAGGCTCGGTGTGAGACCGATTAGCCACCGAACCACGTGGTGAAGAGGGACACAACGGGGACTAGCGTGCCGGCAAGCACGTGAACCTCGGGATAAATCTTCGTGTCATCACTTTCATTTTGTGATTGATTGATCCCGGTGTTTGGTTATCTTGGTATTCATTGTTGATCATATTGGTTGGCTCAATACTTCGCCCCTCGGTGATACCCTCCTATCTCTCTTGTATTAATTTCTTAGTTATCTTTACTAGCTAGTTAGCTTAGCTAGAGTAGTTATCTTGTGTAGCTTGCTAGTTGTAGTTGTACTTACCTTCTCGGTTTGACTTGTGTGGTTGAGTGCAAATACTAGAATTGTGAATTGGATAGGTGGCTTGCAAACATCCATAGGCTAAGCAAAACTCGCATCTCGCTATTTGTTATATTGATAAACTTGTTTAGCTTGTCGTTGTAGAAAATTTTAATAGGCTATTCACCCCCCCTCTAGCCATCAAGACCTTTCAAGTGGTATCGGAGCCGTGGTCACCGTTGATAAGGCTTAACAACCTCGGTGTAAGATGGCTCAAGTTATGTTCAATCATGTTAATGGCAAGCCTCCATTCTTTGATGGCGTCTCTTCCTTTGATCATTGGAAAAGGAAGATGAAGCAATATCTAGGCAATATACATGAGAAGGTTTGGGATGTGACCAAAGAAGGATACATCATTCTTGATGAGGAAAACCTCACTCCCAATGACCGTATCAACAAACAATGCAATACGGCGGCACTTGACACAATCTATCGTGCCATTGATGATAAAGTATTTGAGCAAATTAAAGATCTTGAAAAGGCAAATGAGCTTTGGATAAGGCTTGAAGAAACATATGAAGGCACTTCAACGGTAAAAAGTGCCAAACTATATATGCTCAAGGACAAGTTCTCCACATTCAAGATGAAGGATGATGAATCCATCCCGGAGATGTTCTATAGGCTCCAAGTCATTGTCAATGATCTCAAGGGGCTTGGGGAGAAGGTTGAGGACAAGGACTTCTCACACAAGTTCTTGATGTGCTTACCCAAGAAGTTTGCCACCTTGAGAAGAATGATCTTTAGAGAGGGATTGGACAAGGTCAAACCAACCAATGTGCTTGGAGATATAATGACCGATGCCCAATACAATGATGATGAAGATGAGGTAGAAGAGAAGAAGGAAACCAAGGTCAAGCAAGAGAAGCCCATTGCATTCAAGGCTTCATCCTCTAAGGACAAAAGCAAGGTTGATGATGATGATGATGATCCATTTGATGATGAGATCATGGCCCTTCTAGTGCAAAAGATGGGTCGGTTCATGAAGAAGAAAGGCTATGGTGCAAGAAAGAGAAGGGACTTCATGAAGGCAAAGGAGGTGCTTTGCTACAATTGCAATAGCCCCAATCATGTAGTGGCAAAGTGCCCCTATGAAGACAAAAGATATCATGATGGTGAGTTGAAATTGAAGAAGAACAAGAAGGAGAAGAAAGCAAAGAAGAGCTTCACATTCAACAAGAAGAAGAAATGTAGTGGTTATGTAGTCACTTGGGATAGTGACAACTCCGATAGTGATGATGATGAAAGCTCTAGTGATGATGAGAGGACCACTCGGCGAGCCATTGCAAACATCGCCCTCTCCAACAAGCCATCCATCTTCGACACTACATCAACATGCCTTATGGCCAAGCCTACCAAGGTAAAACATGATGATAGTGATGATGATTCTTGTGCTAGTGATGATTGTAGGAGTGATGATGAGGAGGATGAGAACTACTCCAAGGATGATCTATTAGGCATAATAGATCAAATGAGCAAGGGCTACAAGAGGACAACCAAGAAATATAAAATCTTGGAACAAGAGCTCATTGCCAAGAGCAATAAAAATGATGCCTTGATGGAGGAGCTTGTTGCTCTCAAAAAGAGTAAGGAGTGCAAAGGAATTGAACAAGAGCTTAAAGCTCTTAGGAAATCCTTTGATGAGCTAGAGGCTTCTCGTGAGTGTCTAAAGGAAGACCACGAGGATCTTGAAATTGCTCACACTAGGCTTAAGGAAGCCCACTCCACTCTACTTGAGCTCATCAAGGAAAAGGACCTTAAGTTGGAGAAGTTCATGAAGGAAGCTAAGGAGGAGCAAGTGATTGTCACTTGTGATATTGGACTAACATGTGATATTATTGATGATTCTTTATTTGTTAGTCCTACTAATGCTTCATGTAGCTCATCATCATCCACCACAACCAACTCTACCTCTACTACTAGTGATTCATCACTTGTGGTTGAGACTCTCAAGAGAGAGGTGGATGATCTCACCCGCGCATTAGGCAACGCCTATGGTGGGGATGCCTGTAACACTTCAAGTGTTTAGTCCGTAATTGCATTGCATTTGCATGGCATAAGCATAAGCATGCATCATTCATGTTGTTATTTTATGTGATGCAACACATGTGATTATTTTAGGGTTTGTTTGATTTATTTCATGAAGTACTTGATAGTTGGTGTAACAAAAAGGTAAGGTAGCCAATCATGACCTACAACACCTTAGTTATACTTAGGGTAACATTTGGAACAAAGTTCATGTTGACCAAAATTATAAATTTGCCCTCCAAGAGAAGTTTGACCACCATTTGACCCTAGAAGGCTCTAGTTTGACCAATTGAAAAGTCTAATTTAGAGACCTTGCATGGAAGAGCACCCTTAAGTAAAGTTGTAGAGAATTTCATGAGGAACAAAAGTTCTAATATGGCCATCTCATGAAAATGACCAGAGCATGCTCAAAAATGGCCCACAAGTCAGCTTGAGTGGGAATCAACACTTAGAAAAATTTTAAGTCTGGAAATTGGACTTTTCAGTTTCACTGTACCTCACTTTAGCAACTTGTAACTCACCAACTAGGCCAAACCAGTCTTAGAGCCAATTGACAAAGTTGTTGTCCACACATAGCTCTACAACATTGTCAATATCACCATCACCTGGTTCTCAATAGTTTAGGAGATATAATGTCTTGAAGTTAGGGTTTCAGTCGGCATAGTGACTGAAACTAAGTTTAAGTTTTCGGGTGACCCACTTTGGAGCCTTGTAGTTTCAAATCTAGGCCGAACCAGCCCAAACTCCAATTGACAAACTTGTAGACCTCATGTAGCTCTACAAAATTGGTGTAATCATCTTCGACTAATTCGAACTGGTTTGGGAGATAATCGGTGTTGAACTTGCCCTGTCAGTCGATACCTTTGAGCTCTGAAACGAAACGTTCAGACATCGACAGTGTCCTCGATTCAGAAAACAGCCGACGCGTGGTGACACCCGTCGCCGGCCGCCTGATCGCGCTGCCACGCGCCGCGGACGCCCTGGCAAGGCCGGCCACGACGTACACACTCACCCGCGCCTACCCGAATGGTTCGTAGCCCAAGAAATTCATTTCCATCGCCTCCACCGCAAGCAGCGACCGATCTCAGTGCCCGCCATTTCTGCCGAGCAAGCTTCGCCGTCGCGAGCTCGCGAACCACTGCAAAAACGCGAACTCCGTCTTCACCATAGCTTCGCCGTGTCCTCCTCTACCTTCTCCACCTCCCAGCTGCGCCATTCGTGCTTTGGTAAGGTCACAGTGACCATTTTCGCCGTCTCCGCCATGGGCATGACCTCGCCGGAGATGAGGCCGCCGTGGCCGGGGTAGCTAGGAATCATTCCGTCCCTGTTCTTTGCGGTGTTAGCACCGTGACGACCTCAGGTAGCTCACACCGTGTTCGGTTGAGCCGGCCATGGGTTGCCGTCGCCGACAGCTCGCACCGGAGCCCGGCCGTGCCGCCATCACCAGCGACGTGCCACCTCCGCTAGGTCATAGGTCGAGCCACTAGCACCAATCGATTCCCCGCGTCACGTAGATCGCGCTGGTGCCCTCGGTTTCGCCGGCCGACCCACCGGCGGCGAGCTCCGACCACCGCCGTCCGCCTCCCCTGCCCTGTGCCGCTGACACACGGGTCCCGCCTGGCAGTCGCACGCGCGGGCGGGACGCCAAGGCAGGCCGCGCGCTGGCTGGGCCGCGCTAGCAAGCCGGGCCGGCCCAGTTTCATTTGGGATTTATTTCATTTTTATTATTTTGTCACTGATTTTTGTACAAGTTGGAAAAATATAGATCTAGGGTTTTAATGATCCAAAAATCATGAGGTAAATTTTGTTAGGGTCTACATGATGTGTAGTATTTTAGAAAAATATAAATCTGGAATGTGATGTTTAAGTTCTAGGAGAATTTAATAGATCCTTTAAATGTGTTTTGGAATGCATGCAAATTTGTTAAATTTATAACTCGAGCTGTAGTGTTCCATAAATCATAAAATTTGGTGGGTAGGTTACTCTATGCTAGCCCTAGCTCTGGTAAAAATTTGGGCATCAGTGCTTAAGTACTTTTCAAGTTATAATGCTATCTTGTTATTTTAGGAAATGCTTAAAGGAATTTTAGTAATTTTTCTACAAGTGTAATGTTCTTATGAATTTTTGGAGAATGTCTTGGTGTCTTAAAGTGTCTAAGAAAAATATGAAATCTGTTGTTTGACACTTTTCAATAGGGTTTCCTATTTATGCAAAAATCAGCCTTATTAGCTTGTGAATTTTGTATAGGGAGTTCCTTTGAATAAATTTAGTTCAAATTTTTACAGTAGTCTCTTTTTGGGTCAAAGAGTCCTCTGTAATTTTTGTAGAATTTTGGGAGCAGTTTACATATATGTTTAAAATTCCACCTAATTAATTAAGTAAAATAAGAAATGAGTTTAAATAAATATTCTAGGTGGGCACACCTTACTTCCTGGTGTCTTTGTGATATTTGTGAACTTGTAGTAGCATTAGTTTGGTTTTAGAGAATGTTTGCCACATCAATAAATATTTAACCTTTGTAATTTTAGGTTTTCTGGACAGCTAAGTAGTAATTCTAAATTTGGCTTTGATAAAATTGGTTGCTGGACAACTTGTAAATACCAAAGTTGGAGTAAACTTGATGAACTAGCTTGTGTTAAAATTTGGAAGCATTTGGCTTAGTAGTTTGAGAGTTACTGTTGTTTAAAGTGGCAGTTCAAAATCTGCTACTCTCTGTTGGAAAGGACAGATTCTGGAACTTGTGAAGTTTGACATGGAAAACTTAGGAGTTTGGAGTTGAGGTCTGAAAATGAATTGTAGTACATTTCTTAGTCTTTCCAGATTGGCTTAGATCATATCTTTTGGAATTGTAAATCTCCAGTTGTGATAAAAACAAGTAGCTGCTGTCCAGAATGCTTACTGTGGTGTTCGCTGATTGATATGGTGTGATATCCTAAAACATGCTACTTTTGTAATTGTTAGGTGTTAGGGCCTTAACTGAGGATGAGCAGCTGTATCTTAGGTTAAGTAGATTAGGTGAGTACTTCTCTACCGGAGAGGAAATTTGCACCTACTCTTTGAAGTGATTTGATTAGAGCGTTAAATTATTGTAATGCATTTCATTCCGAGCATATTGCATCTTTCGTTATGCATCCATGGTATTTATTATGCACTCATGCAATAGGTGTACCGGAGGGGGTGACACTTCTCGAATTCGAACAAGCAATACCGGAGGAGGTGCTGAGTCAACCGGAGGAATTAGCAGAAGAACCCAACGTCGGGGAAGCTCCGTCAGAAGATCTACCCGAGTGTCCGGACCACAGACCCGCAACCTTTCTCAAAGGCAAGCCCCGGTGCATGCTGAACCCATCGTGTTATAAATATATCTTGAGTACTTTTAATTGTTTATTGCATTAAGTTCTAGGAGTTATATGAAAACACTTGCTGCATTATACCTGTCCTTGTCCAGATATCGTACTTAATCCTATATTAGGTTTAGGCACGTGTCAATGCTTAGCCCTGCTTAGTACGGTAGAAGTCGGGTGATTTCCGGTCATCCGCGAGATGTAGGAAGAAGTCACGAGTGGCTTTATGGCTATCGTGGATGGAACCATGCTTTAAAATGAAATTGAGACCGGGCGGGAGTTCGATAGTACAGCCGCAAGACACTTCACGTCTTGGGTGTGGAGCTATGCCCGTCTGAGTCATTTAAGGACCGATTCGTTGTACGTCCTTGAGTCATGTTGAACGCAGTCTAACACTTAGTTGGCCGGATAAGTCGTTCCGACCGCGAAGCCGAGTAATGTGGTTCAGGCCGGGAATCGAATGGTAGGTTGCTTCTTGGAGGAGAGAAAGGATGTGCTTGGGGACATTGGCGTGAGACCAAGGGGGGGTTAGAGTCCCTATCACCTGGTAGAGTGTCGCCCTTGGGGTCGCGACATCATTCGGACCCGCGATTCCTGAATCATATGACAAGGTGGCCTGTGCGACCCTGGCAGGGGTCTGCACGGTGAGTGTTAGAAATACCCCTCCAGCTGGATAGGAATTCGATTCGAATCGCCGTCGCTCCCGGTTAGTGAGCACTTGACTTGAGCAGCGGCAACGTAGATCTCATTAAATGAACTGGTGGTTAAGGGAATGATACAATGTTGCCATAATGATATACCTGCTATGGATATAATAATCATGTTGTTTGATTATAATCAAGTGCATGTTTAGTACAGGTGCTAAGATAGATGACAGGTAAATGCTAAAAATAACTGCTAGTACAGGTTATAAGAATTTCAATTACTTATGCCTTTATGCAAAATGTTATGTCAGCTAGCCCCTTGTGTAAGCCTTGCATAATCCTTGGTGTCATCTTATTTCTGGTTTTCGACGGGTAAGTCTAGCTGAGTACATTCCAGTACTCAGGGTTTATTCCCTCCTGTTGCAGATGACATGCTTTATCAGGGATTCTGCAAGACGTGTCTCCACCCTGCGGGTGATGATGACTAGATCAGAAGGGCATGATCGTCTTTATGTACTTTCCTCATGCTTTTGCGGGATGTCGATTATCCAGACTGGCAGTATTTAATTAACTAGTGTGTGTGTTATGCTTCCGCTACTTTCAAACTTGGTTTGTAATATTTGCTACTCCGTTTGTGTAAACTTATTTCAGAACTACTTGTGAAATGTATCGTATGATGTTGTATGTTGAATGATGCGATCCTGGTTGTAAGCAGTTTGGTTTGAAATCCTTCGTGATTTCGATTGACTACCGGGATTATATGGGCTCAAGTTTGAAAATTTGAGCGCCTCGGTGCTTGTTTTCGTACTTGTGCTCTTATAATTTGGTCGGTTCTGTTACAATGCCCGCTTGCTAAAATGCTTGGGTAGCCAAAGGTTCTCTCTTAATAAAAAGGGATTAGGCTATACTCCCAAGAAGGGCAAGGCGGCCTTTGCTACTCCAAAGCCTCGCTTTGTGAAGGGCAATGGTCGTTATTGCAATAGATGCAAGCAAGTTGGGCATCTAGATATTAATTGCAATAAAATGAACAAGAACAAGAAAAATGCTAATGTACCTTACATTCCTTTTGACTCTTGTTATGTGCTTACCAAGGGTGAGAAAGGTGTGCCTGCTAGGTTTGTTGGTACACCAATTATGGGCCCAAAGAAGAAGGCCATTTGGGTACCAAAGAGCTTAGTGACTAACCTCTAAGGACCCAAGCAAGTATGGGTACCTAAAAGACATTAAATTGTTTTATAGGTAAATTACAAGGCCGGAGGAAGGCATTGGGTGCTTGATAGTGGGTGCTCTCAACATATGACCGGTGATTCAAGAATGTTCAACTCTCTCAAATCAAATGACAGTGGCATTGATAGTATCACATTTGTAGAAAATTTTAATAGGCTATTCACCCCCCTCTAGCCATCAAGACCTTTCACCTGCCCCTTCCGTGCTTTTGTTCTTGATCAAGATTATTAAACGGCAAAGTAAGACTTAAAAATTCTCTACTTTCAATTTTCCATTAATTTGAGTAGTAAAATTGGTTTCAGTTTGTGGTTCTTACCGTCTTCATTATTTGTTCAGATTCTAGGGTTAGGCTGTTTGATTCTTTCTTTCATATTTGAAAATTGATATCGGTGGAAACAACTAATAAAATTTAAATATTCTTGTGGTTGGATGCTAGTAAAAACATGGAACTTTCCTCGACACAGGGAAAAAGATAATTCTAAAATGTTTCAATCGAAATGCTTTGATGAGTTTAGAAACTGGCTACATAGTTACAAATGATGATGTGGTTCATCGCTTCATGAACATGGAACGAAAAGGACGTAGATTTGATCCATAATAGGTCATGCATCTATTTTTCTTTTTTCAATGAATCATTCTTTCTTTGCATAAAATTATATGGTTTGTTATTTTTTCTTTAAGTCACAAAGAGGATCTTGTGGTTGAGGATTGCACTTTGTTAATAGCGACAATCTTTTGTTTGTAATTGTAGCATCCTCTAACTATATTTTGGTAAATGGTAAGCACTATTACCGCTACTTCATTGTTGATATACATCGTTATTAATTGCAGGTCTCAAAGAAAAGGGTTCAATAGTGCAATTAAATTACACTATCATGTGAATATATATCTAAGTAATTGCTATGAAATAAGCCCACATGGCCGCACCCCCCTCAATATTTTCTCTAGCTCCAGCCCTGTCGGTTCGAGAGGCACGAACCGAATTCGGCGTGTATGTAGCAGTAGGAAGAATAGTGCTAACCCCTCTTGAATTGGTCCTATCGGTTTCAGGCGTCGAAGAGACCAATTTGGCTTTCTTCCTAAAAATAAGCTTGCCATTTTGATTAATTTAACAGTAAGATAGCCTCTTACTATAGTGCTAGTCCCTCCTGAATTAGCCCTATCAGTTTCAAGCGCTGAAGAGCCAATTTGGATCGACTCTTTGAAATCAACCTGCCATGTTGGTCAAAATAATAATAAAACGGCCTCTCGTATTGAGGTTGACTAAAAGCTGAGGTCGATTCACTAGTATGTGCAACATGAGGTGAAGTAGTAATAGGAGTACCAAACATTCCTTCCTCTAACTTATCAAATGCAGAATTCATCTTAACCATACTATAGAAAAGGGGAGAATCTTTAGTAATCCCATGTACCTTTAGCTTAGGTATGGTTGTGGACCTGACGAGGATCTCCTTACCCATTAGATCGGTGAACTCACTGTTGCGACCGTTGTTCCACATCTTGAAAAGAGGAGATCAAGACCAGATGCTATCGGCCTTTTGGGCCAGATGCAACGGTGATGATAACACAAAAAAGGATAGATTGAAACTAACAAATTGGCTAGGTCAGAAAGATCAGCTATAGGAGATAGCCAAACCAATTATTCCCCAGCAGAGTCATCGAAAAGTGTGTTGACGCTTAATTAGGTCACACACTTGATAAGGAGCTAGATCCCTCGATGTAGGGCCTAGCCGATTTTCAGATCGGCCAGTGCCAAGGGGATGTCCACACCTGGACCTTGTGCCTCCAGCAATAAGTGCAATACACAAGACACGTCGCCGGAGGAGCCTCGCCAGGAGCGTGGTATGCAAGACACGCCAGCGAGGTCTAGTCAGAGATATGGGCCCGGGGTACCCTCACCGACCATATGTCTAGCCCATCAACAGAGGATGACCAAGGAGGAAGCCTACGAGGACTAGGCACAACTACCAACTTGGAGATCACGATGTATCAAGGATATCTGTCACCATCGTAGCTATGGTAGGATAGAATTGATTTATTGTAACAGACTCAGAATCCAATCTGTCGCGTCAATCGCCCTCGTTGTAACCCTACCCCTCTGCCTAGATAAAGAGGGGTAAGGACTCTGTGATCATCAAGTCCACCATAACACCATCGCCTCATTCCAATCTACCTTATAGCTAGGAGCAACAGCCCCTGTAACCAAGCATATGAATACAAGAAGTAGCAACTAGACGTATGGCTTTTACTCGCTTCCCGGGGGCCTAAACTAGTATAAATCTTTGTGTCTCATGTGCGGCCATTTGGATCAGTCTACGTGACCATGTTGCTAAGCATTGCCGAAGCTAAACAATTCGACAGTTGGCGCGCTAGATAGGGGCCTTTCATGTTCAGATTAATATCCTGTTTTCATATGGGAATCATCATCAACCTCGACGACGCTGCGGAGAGGATGCAACAGGCAAGAAGACCACCTTTGGCAACCTCAACTTTATCACCAACTAGTTTGGGAACTTGCATCTGCAAGAGCCTGAACTACCTATGGAGGAGGAGCAGCCTCCCTCGATCTATGCGTTCTTTGCCGGATTGGAGGAAGCTGTGGATGTTGGGCCCTGTGCTATTGCCCAACATCTCAACCACTACGGACGCAACATCTTCACCAAGCTTGGCCAAGAGAATGATCTCGAGGCCATCCTCTGACTCTAGGCAGATCCAAACTGGACCCCCCCCGATTGAATCTACAATAGCCACCCGATCACTTCCTTCCTGGCTTTTCGGTCAGGTTAAGGAAAGTGGCGGCAACTACTCTAACTGGCTTCAATAAGCCTTGGTGGAACACCCTAAACCTCACACCAAGGATCACCCCATCTGCAGTTCTCACTGTCTTGAACATTTCGACAACTGGTTACCCAGTTCGTCGGGATATCACCAACGGCGATGAAGATATGGTCGACACGTGGGAAGATTGGGAACATGCAAAGGGCGATGATCCTACCCTAGATCTTGATCTCAATGAGTACGATCAGTTCCTCCTTGATAACTCAGAGCTAGGAAAGGAGCTACCTAAAGCGGAAGGCACCGAGTCCAAAGAGCAACCCGATGTTATATGAATCTACAGGACCCCGAGCCACCTCGGGAAGCACCTAAGAATCTCACGCTCGAAAGCACCACTATGCCATTGGGAGACGTTACCATCTCAGACACCCCATATGAGACTAGCGACGAAGCATGCTTGCGCCTCCTTCGTCAAAATGTTGATCTCGAAGCGGAGAATAATCATCTTCGCCAAAAGCTCAACCAGTCTCCTGACACTCAGCAAATTCAAGTCAAGCACACTCACCCTATGGGTGGCCAAAACTTGGCTAATCATCCCTATGGGACCATCAGGCTGCTTCAATCAGCTCCCTAGATCAAGCCAACGATGCACGCTACAACTCAAAAATCGTGGTTCAGTCGGGATACTCCCAAAGCGCATCACAGGCCTATTCTGCATGATTGCCGGCAATGCCTTCTAGGGACCAAGGGCCGAACAATGGGAGGACCTAGAGCATATCACCCCCAACCTAGGTCAATCAGGGAACAGGCAAGTTGTTCACTTGTTGATCAATGCACGAAAACAAGAATGCGATACTCTCGGCCCCACCCAGCGTTCAACAGCTCCTGAGAAGCAAGCTCAGTCACCGATTAGACCCAAGTATACCATCCCAAGAACAGCCTCGATCCCTCGCAAGAGACAAGCTTATCGAGATATGTTTAAAAGGATCATGAATAACCCATGTCAAAATCACGGCTTCTTTGTTACCCACCTTACCAAAGATTGCCTCGCTTACCACAAGCGTGTCGTTCTAGAAGCTGAAAGGCAAATAGATCAAGAAGGGTACTTGGGAGACCATGACGATGATCAAGGCCCTGATGCGATTGCTAGAAGCACCATGCTCATCTTTGGTGGCCCTCAAGCCTACAAGATCGAAAGCTGCAGAAGCTGACTCATAGATGGATCTATGCGACCGCACCAGCCGCCCCGCTATACCTACACTAGTTAGAACGGCCAATTACTTACAATCAAACTAATCATTCAGACCAAGTGGTTGAGGCAGGCTGATTCCCTCTGGTGGTAACTACGGTCATCAAGAACACGAGGGTGACGAAGATCCTCATGGACGGAGGCAGTGGCATCAACATCCTTTACAAGGATGCCTTTGACAAGCTCAACATGGACATAAGGAAGCTGCATGCATCACAGACCCCCTTCCACGGCACCGTCACCGGGTGACGCGTCATGCCCCTAGGTACGATAGATCTCTCTGTGACATTCGGCAATGCAGTACACTACCATAAGGAGACACTCTCCTTCGAAGTCAACTTCTAGGGACCTTACAGCGCCATATTCGAGAGGCCATGTAATGCCAAGTTCATGGCAGTCCCGAACTACGCCTACCTCAAGCTAAAGATGTCGGGACCGCGTGGTGTAATCACGGTGTCAGGAAACTTCCAAAGCACCTACAAATGCGAGAGGGATGCCGTCGATTATGCGGAGGTCAACAACTTGGAGTCGGGGGCTCCGAGCTTCCCCTGCTCGAGGCCAAGGAAGAAGCTCTTGTCAATGACTCTGGAGCAATACCTTGCCGCCACCCTCGACTTGTCATCCTCGACTCCACCGCTGGCTCTGACCCCTATGGCCCTCGTCATCGGATCTTGAGAAGGCAGCCAACGACCCATGGTTATGTCAGCCCCTTTATTTTTCTAAATTTTGGTTATCATTTACATCTTGCAAAGAACATTTATTTGTTACATGAATAAATTGTGATCCCTCGAGTACCTTAAGAAGAACCTCTTTGAGTTGCTTGGGGGCTAACCTTTGTAGCTATTGTGTTCCTGTCTAGCATGTTCACATGTTGTACTAACTTATCAACGTGCTTGGGGGCTACAATGATAACTATACGTGTTGCCCACTCATACTTTTTCTTGATCGATCAATGTCTCATAGGCCTTAAAATGGTATAAGTGACTTAACAAGACCTTGCATAGACTCGATCAAAGTGTTTCATTTTGACCAAATAATCCCTAGGTAGTTGGTCCAAAGCTTAAACCAACATAAAAAAACTAAAGACACTGGAAGATAGAGCATATAAAGTCGGGTGCGGCACATTACAAGATGGCCTCAAGCGCTGCCCGAATCCTCTGATGAATTAGGCATACTGCTCTGCACTATCATGGAGAGATCGACATCATGAATGATGGCCTCGGAAGGCTCTATGGCCTATTGCTAAATCTGACTATGCAGTAAGGGATTCGTGTCAACGGGTTTCCCTCTCATGGAGCCAATGTTTAGGTCAGTGTAGGTTGTCCCGACGGTCACCAACGCCATGTGCACTCCGGTGGACAAATCATACTAGGCAATCTCCTCTAGGTGCCTTGGGATCCCCCTTAGCTGGGAACCTACCTTTGACGAAGAGGCAGGCCCTCCCGGCTAAGCATAGGCCGCCTGGCAGGCAACGCGGCCAGCCACAACTACGCTCCTATGCTTGTCCTCAAGGGATGACACCCGTGACATGTACTTCGCCTCCATGGTCAAAAGGGTCCCTGTGTGCAGCTGTTCAACTTCAGCAACCTCTCAGTTCACGTACTCAGACTTACACTCAGCAAGCTCGTCCTTAAGGCATCTCGCCTTAGCCGACTCCACTGCGAACAAAGTGTATCAGTCCAAAAATCCACATACAATCGTAACACGATTCATTACCAAAAACAAGACACACCTTGGATCCGCTTCCGGAGCTTCTCTGTCTCTTCCTAAGCAAGCGCCCGCTTCTGCCTCTCCCTCCAATATGCGGAGCCTAAGGCTTGAAAAGCGACCTTCTCTTGGGATAGCCCGACGATAGCCTCGACGGCAACTGAAAAGGCAATAAAAGTTTTACAAGCCTCACCAAACATTAAGGAGAAAGGTCTTGGCAGAAACCCTACCTTGGGTCTCATCCTGATGGTGCTTCAGGGCCACCACCTCTCTCTAGCTCAACAATCTATGCCCTTGCTTCATCGCCAGGCTGAGAGAACCTCTCCCAAATGGACGCGGACTTGGCCAAAGAATTGTTCTGAAGATACTAGAAGAACAGGATGGCATAAGTCTTAGCTTCATTTAGAATGAATCATTCAAAGACTAAGGGGCTAGACCCATCGGGTCCACTGTGTGTCCCCGAGTACAAACCAAGTGCACCCAACGCTCGAGGGCAGGGACACCCGACGTGAATCATACTTATAAGGTAGCACTAAGGGAATCCCCAGCAAAGATGCTCTTGGTCTTCACGGCGTCGGCCAGAGCTTGCAACGCAGTAGACAAACTATCTGCGTGCTTTGCCATCCCATCTAGCTCTCTGAAGTTAGAGACAAGACGACGCCGCTCCTCAACATCATCAAACAAACTCTCGCCTTCAACGTCAAAAGCTTACAGTGATGGACCTCCCCCTACTCGTTCAGTTGGAAACCCGAGAGGGACCAGGTGAACATCGTCCACCAGCAGAGGAGAGTCAACTCGTAGCAGCACCCTCTCAAGGCCGTCCTCCAGAATAACTTTCAGGGATGACCCCGATGGATCAAGCCTATGAACTGACTCAATGACAGGCTCTTTCCCTCGGGCACCCACACTAGGAACCCGAGCAGGTTCATCCTGCACAGACCCCGCCTGGATCACCGGAGAAGCATCTTCCTGAGCATCTTCCAAGGTGGCACGCCTGTGTCGAAACCAGCCGTGAAGTCATTAAGAATATAAATGACCCAAATCTTCTCTGAAATACTCAAATCCTCACTCTTGTTTGGGCAAACTCCTAGAGCTATGATCTCGCTAGCGCTATCTAGCACAATCACTTAGGGCACCTCTCAGTTGATAAGGTCTTCGACCGGAAACTACGCCTAAAAAGCAAGCATCAGAAACCCATCACCCGACAAAATCGTGAGATAGGGGGATTGAACTTACATGTTCTCATCATTGGAACATCCAGCAACGCGGGCTTCTTCAACTGCTTGTGAAGGTCCTAGAACCTTGCTCGAAGGGGGCGTTCTAGTGCATTGTAGATTCTTATCCAATACTCTACCTTTGGGCAAAGTCATCAACGACTAAGACTGTCCCAGCCGACAATTTATCATTGGCAGGCCTGGGTGACCCTAGAGCCCTTGGCACTATGAACAACTCATGGTAAGCCAAATTCACATACACCAAGGCCAGGACTGCCCAATGATAACTGATGTATGCCTGTGCTCAGTGTTGCCTCTTCTTCTTCCTCTCGAGGGTTTCACCCCCCTCATTTGTGCTTGCAAACTCTGCTGCAGCCCTGCGCCTCCTCGTATGTATGCCTGAACCTAATGCGCTGTGACCGGCACGACCTGAGTAGGGAGCAGGGACAATGGCACTCAACTCTTCTTGAAGTGCGAACATCTTGCCATTATTGGCGGATGTCTCCACACCGACAGTCCTCCGCTCCTGGACCTTGTCCAAAGGGGCCCTAGAGTGGTACTTTTGATGATCCTGCAAAATGGAGCAAGTTATATGAGGAAAACGGAATGGGTCATCAACTGGTCACTAGACAACTGACACCTTACCGAGTTCCCATCGTCTCTCATCTTTGAGCTTATGGGCTCCACCATACGGTGTTTCCTGTGAGCTGGGACTTTAGACCCAGCACCTTGTTGGTAACAACCAACACCTAAAGCGCAGTCATTGGCTCGATGGGCTCTCCCAATGGACTGACGATGTTAGGAGAGTCGTACATCAGAGATGCATGTTCCCTCAGGGGCTGGATCCATCTCTGAAAGAAGGCCGCCAGGCAAGCCTGACCGGTAACCCCTCTCGTCCGATGGTAATCTTGCAGGTCACTCTCGAGTTTGTCCGCTTCTTCCTGCTCGAACTCAGGAACTTCCTCCTTTTCTACCGCTGGCAGAGGAGGCAGGAGCTTGTGGGAAAAGGCTAGGGCCGAGCAATCATAAACATAAAACTACTTCTTTGCCTAGTTTGGAACATTGGAAGGGAGATCGATGTGAAAGAACAGAGATTTGTTGTCCGCCTTGATCAAAGGCTGCCGATGACTTTTTGATCAGATTGAGGAAGAAGGTCGAAGCAACGACAAAACAATGCCTAGTGGGGTTCGATCCCCGCGAAGTCTTCACAATAGGAAATGAGCATCGCCAGAAGCACGATCCTGTGCGGGGTTAGGTGGTGTACCTGTTTGTCATGGTTTTAGAGAAGATCTCGGATGAACCAATGGATGGGCACCCTGAATCCGTGGTGAAAGAAGTCGACGAAGACTACAATCTCACCGAAATTAGGGGCGGGCACATCCTGACCAAGGGCACACCGGTAACCTGAAAGCTCCCTTGGCACTAGGAATCCCCAACCACAAGATTCTTGATGTCCTCCTCCATTGTTGTCAACACCTCCCATGGAGAACTGGGGACTGGACTCCGTCCCCTTTCGCTCTTCGAGCTCATATCTTCTTCACCTACTAAACTAATGGTTTTGGTTTTCTTGTCTAGGATCTTTCTTGGCGCCATGACTGCGACTGCCGGGAGTGGGATCTAGATGTGACGACATCTGCTAGGTCAAGGTAAGCGAAGGAGTGAGAACTATTGTTTTTATCGGTGGTGGCAAAGGGACAAACCGTCTCCACCCTCGGCTAACCTATAAGGTCGGCTAATACTAGTCAAAAACCCTTATGGACCTTGGGCTTGAGGCCTAAAATTGCTGGTGAGACCGGGTGGACCAACATTTGGGCCCCACCAAATCCTAGCGTAGCCTACCAAAGCAACAGGTGCAACCGGTGATCTGGCTCGAAATCATGAAAGCTAAACCCTGCCATTTCTAGAGTGAGGGGGATGTTCGGGGAGGTCGCCAGCCGATCCTAAAACCTCTGGCCTCGAGGCTACGTAAATCCTTCAAATGTTTGGACAGGCTCCAAGTACCTTATTTTAGCATATGTGTGCCCCTCTAGGGGAAACCGAAAAATTGGTCAGCCCGTGGCTGCAACCAAAGTACGAGCTCCTGAAATCTAGGAAAATATTTTATGACGTGCCCCAGCTGGTCAGGCTTTGTCATGCAGCTTCCGAATAGCGGACGTTCACCTATTCTACCCGTCATTAACTCAACAGAATTGCATACACCACATCCCCAGAGGTTTACATGTGTTCGCTATTCGCCCAAGTAATCCTTGAGCTCTCGGGATTGCTAGCTTCTGGAGCCACGAACGACCGTACTTGGTCAGAGTAAAATTTTAGATCGAGTCACCTTGCATAACACGTAGTTACACTAACTACCCATCAGGTCGAGAAGGGGGCCCATAAAAATGCAAGGTCAGATTCGACTAAACGAAAATCTTCAAACCACCCGATCTGATCGAGACACAGGTAGTAGTGTTCAAAATCAACAAAAGTCATTCTTTTTATTAAACTCTACTGCATTTTACATCGCCTGGTTTTACAATAACCAAAATCTATTAAAAACTGCTATAGTTATGATAAGCCTTCTAAGTACAGGTTCGACTTTGCCACTCAAGCGATGGACATCTCATGAAGCGTAGAAGTCGGACGAAGGCGCACCACGACCCTCACCCCGCCTTCGACCTTCACTAGCACGGATGACGCTTGGAAGACGCTTCTAGGAGTCCCACCTCGCGAAGCTTCCTCTAACATCTAAGAGGAGGAGGAGCCCATGAGGAGGGCGGCTCACGCCATCTTCTGAGGCATCAGGGAGGAGCGAACGGTGTTGACTCGGCGGCCTCAAGCCTCCAAATCGATACATGAGAGCAAGTAGGACAAGATCTATGGGAAAAAGGGTTGGCAACAGGAAGTTGCCTTTTGCCCTCCAAGATTCCTATAGATGCTCCGACCTGGGGAGCTCCCGAGTGCCGACCACCGGTGAGCCTAGCCGCTGCGTCCTCGATGACCCGAGCCACCAATGGTATTGTTCCTCTCCATCTTCGTGGAACTTCCTCTAACACCCAAGGAGGACAGCTGCCACTAGGCCGCTGTGGAACCCGATCTTGAAAGCCTTCTCCCAGCGTTGATGCAAATGTCAAAAACCGCCATGAACCATGGTGCACAACCAGAATCTCCACTCTCACACTCTGTCTAAGGCTAAGGGATTTAGGGAAGAAAGGAGGGGTGAGACTCACTGGCCTCCCTACCCCCTGCTTAAATAAGCACCCTGAAGATGGTGGTAGAGGAGTGGGTGGTTGGTATTAAAAATGCACTCAGGCATCGAGAGGGTTCCACAAAGTAAAAGCATGGGAATCGGAATGGTTCGAGTTTCCAGGCACCACTATCCTTATCTTTTACAGGATTCAATGACGCACACGCGATGCTTTCAAATGGATGGGAGACTTCCACCCAAAGGAATCCTAAAACTTTGGAAGGCATTATTACCAGTTAGTGCAACCCACACAATCATCCTGATACTCGGGCCCTTCTGATTGTATTCAAGCGTCTCGGTACTCAAGAAGTGTTCATTGGGACCTATAGTACTCGAACGTTATAGGGACTTATAGCACCCGAAGGATGGTACAGCTCTACGAGCCCGTCATTAAATCCTATGGGGGCTACTATCAGAGGTATGGGCCCGGAGTACCCTCACCGACCATATATTTGGCTCGTCAACGGAGGACGACCAAGGAGGAAGCCTGCGAGGACTAGGCACAACCACCAACTTGGAGATAATGACATATCAAGGATATCCATCGCCATCGCAGCTATGGTAGGATAGAATTGATTTGTTGTAACAGACTCGGAATCCAAACTGTCACGTCGATCGCCCTCGTTGTAACCCTACCCCTCTGCCTATATAAAGAGGGGTAAGGACTCCGCGGTCGTCAAGTCCACCACAACACCATCGCCTCATTCCAATCTACCTCGTAGCTAGGAGCAATAGCCCCTGTAACCGAGCATACAAATACAAGAAGTAGCAACTAGACGTACAACTTTTACTTGCTTCCCGGGGGCCCGAACCAGTATAAATCTCTGTGTCTCGAGTGTGACCATTTGGATCAATCTATGCGATCACGTTGCTAGGCATTGCTGGAGCTAAACAATCCGACAGGTCTCTTGAGACCTGAAACCCCGCACGCCTGGGAGAGACCCCGTTGGGACGTGCAGTGGCTATGGGCTACTCTAGCTGGCCTGACCACAATCCACCATCCATGCAACATCGATGAAGAACGAGGAGAAGTAGAGGGGAAGGTAGAGTAAAAGAGAGGTAGTACATTGGTTATTTGGTACGATTATATGTGTTGGGCACCTCAATCGGTCGTGGACCATATATTTATAAGGTAAGGGTGGCCTTATCCCTCAAGGAATTAGAATCTCTTCCAAATCATGTCAAAACATGTTTAGATCCATTCTGGACCTGGCAAAGTCAGCTAAGCCAACTCTCGAGTCGGGTTAGCTGATTTCCACGGGCCCGAGGTACTGTTTTTGGGCTGAAAACAAGGAGAGTTGGCACTAGAAAATTCTGGATGAAAGCCTTCCAAAATTCGTAATTAATTCATCCGGACTCCGAATCAAGCGAACCATATATGTTTTTCGATCAGCTCAATGAGAGAACGCAATGGTGATGTCCGTTCTGGCATTTGAGGAAGTTGGTCAAGTCATCTTAGCCGACTTAGGGAGTCGGCTAAGCTAACTCTGGCTGGATCAAGCCCTAAAAAAGTTGTTTCCTTCGCCCGGGCTCCAAATGCGATGATCCAAGTATATTTCCTAGCCATCTTGATGGTATAAACATGATAGAGGAGTCCATTATGCACTTTGGACACTTTTTGGTGTCAACACCTTTTGTTTCTAACTAGTTGCCAAGTGTTTGTTCTTGCAAGAAATTTGTAATTAGGCTATTCACCCTCTCTCTAGCCATCTAATGACCCTTTCAGTGGTGTAGTGATTACAAGAGATTTTGACCTCTTGATTGAATCCCTTTGGATCACCAACATCGAGTTCGCCACCAATTCAATGTATCTTTTCGAATATTAGACCTAGTTCTCCCATTACATAGGAAGAAGAAATGGGTATTTGGGGCATTACAAGGGTACACTGACTTGTGTGTGGGCCCAACATCATCAGAGATGTATAACGTTGTACAGTTCTATCAAGTGACATGACATGCTTATAATGTGACAAATTGCAGTGGTATAAGTCAGAGATGTGCCAGTTACAATGGTATGAATCAAATTAACCCATTAGAAAAGCAAGTGATTTGGATGCATACGCTTCCCTACAAAAGAAAAATAGAACCCATCTTTTTAGTGACTAACAGTACAGTCGTTAGATCTTGAATATACTCTCTTGGGGTGGCAAGGTATTTGTCTACTCCATTGTGAAGCATCGTATCTAGGATTAGGATTATGGGTACAAGGGTAGCATGACTTGGCCTAACCTAATCTTTTTTTATACCTACTATGTAACATGTCTGTTGAACGATCTTCCGATGATAGGTAAGGGGTGGATGTGTGGTGTGGGGGTGAGGGAGGGACGGGCTTGAGCCTCATGTCCCCATATTGTATCCACCTCTACATACCATGTAACTACAAGTTTAGAATTTACCAAAACCATTGTACAGATACTCCCTCCATTGGAAAAAAAGAAAGGGATACAATTCTAGGAAATCTTAGACATATTGGTAGGAAGAAAAAATAACATACATTCCCCTAGTTAATCTTGGTCATGCTTAAGAAATGGGCATGCACACACAACAAACCTAGATTCGAACGCCAATTGAGAAAGCATATGCACATGCAAATCTCAAGATTAGCACAAGATTAATTTGATGCCATACACATGCAATCATGATAGGCCCTACCTTGCTGTCCCACAACTAAAAAGAAATATATTTATGGGAATAACTTAATTAATTATAAGATCTTAAAACATTTTAGTTCAACAATTAAGGCTGGCATTTGTCTTAAAATAAGCTCACACACCAAGAATGCTAAAGAGAATATTGAAATACTATTTGTCGAGCTTATGAATTGGAATAATGGCCATCAAAATGTTAATTATATCTTTATTTATGGTTGGAATTATGTGATAACATGCAGTAATATTGACAATGATTTTGCTGTGAGAATTTCACCGAGTCTCACTAGGCTTATCTCTAGATTTAATTCAATCTAAATTTTTAGTTCACCACATTCAGTTGTTTTCAAGATGTTCAAAAGCTTTACAATTCGAAGCATGTCAATTGCTTTGAAGACATTCAAAGTCTAACATGGGCTGTGATGTGCGGGATTTTTTCTACAACAATATGACCGACAAATCTTTAAGGTGGTCCAAGGTCCACATGTGCCACCATTTGGATATGCCTAGGACACAAGCCATCGTGAACTCACAACAACACACCACTTGTCACCATGAGCCTAATTCAAATCGACCCAGATGTCACATTTTAATATGAAGGATCTTGGTGAAGCCATATGTTTGGTATTAGAATTTACCAATACATGGCTCAAATAACATTAGGATGATCGTAAAAGGCATGCATATACTGTGTACTGAAGAAATACAATATGCATAAGTGCCCAACAAACCTATCCTCTTATTGTCAAGGATGATAAGTATAGGACATTTCAATATATACCCAAGGAACAATGTGAAGTTCATAAGATGAATGAATGTGGTTGTTTATTCTTCAGTCATCAAAATCATAATGTATGCTCAAGCTTGTATGCAACCTGACTTAGTTTTTGTAACTTTGTATGCTTACATATATCAATCTACAAACTTTTAAGAATAATATTATAGAGTGCAATATTACTAACTATCACGAGTCAAGAAAGTAAACTATGAAAATATATTTCACAATGGAACTAATGATGTTTATTTGATGTAAATTTTCTTTTTGCTTTTCTATAAACATGGTTAAACACTGGATAATTTGACTTTGGACAAAATCAGAATTCATTATATTGGTGAATGGAGGGAGCACATATAAATGTTGCTAGTCAAATTACCATATTAGAGACTATGTTCTATTTGATATACTTATTTTGTAATAATTGGAAGTAACTAGTAGAGAAGGTGCATTAAAAAATAAAGGTTAATCCCTTTTGACAAGTAGAGTTCGAATGTATATTTTAGATAATGGAGAGTTCCTTTCTCAACCTTTTTCTAGAAGAGCTAGGATGTGTGTGTGTGTGTGCGCGCTCGCTCATGCGTGCGTGTGTGTAGGCTTTATTGTTTCTTGGCCGATAAAAAGGTGCTACAACAACTCAACAAAAAGGGAAAGAAAACTGTGAGGAATAGTATTGGAGTTGTACTAACTGAAGTTCTGAGCTGAAATGCTTATAGACCTGCGGAAGCCCGACCATAATCAACGTGCAGTTTATGAAAAAGGATAGATGTGGAGGCACACTTTTATATTTCCACAACAATTATCCTCCATCGCTCGGCAAGTGAAATGTCAGCAATGCCAATCGGATAGTCTGCACCATTCGACAATGGCCGTCACTTAGTTTAGCAAACACGCGTGACTGTGCTTCCACTTGATGACTCGACTTAATTTCACTGACTTTTACCAACACACTTGGGGCTCGTTTGAGTGGACTTTTGGAGTTGCTACGGCTCGATCCGGCGAAAGCCCCAACAAATGGTCTGAAATGGATTCTACAAAGAAGCCCAAGGGAGACGGAGCTATTTTTGTGCTTAGATGGGCGGAATCGCCAAAACATAACTTCTCCAGGCTCTTCCTCACATTTTCATTGAGGAATCTAGGAGTATTGGCCCCTATAGTAAAATTTAAAAAAAAGCCAGAAAAACAAGGTTCGAGACTACACCGAGAAGAATTAAGAAACGTAAAAGGAAATGAAAAAGACTAGAGCAAAAATGCAGATTATAACATGTTTAAAATCCATCACTACCGGTCATAGCATATGGAAATCCTCGTAGGAGGCATTTGGTAGGGAAAAGCTTATGCAGTACTAAATATTGAATGCTAAATACTAAAAGAACCTCATACCACTAGAAGTTCATATTCTTGTTGTTGTGCATAAATCAAAGGGGAAAAAAGATATTTCTCCTCCTTGCAAATTATAACAGAACCACCACCGAGTCATTTTTTACCAAACGTTTTTCAAAACGACTTCAACTCCACCAAGAAAAGCTTTCAGAGCCAGAGCCCTACCAAATTGACTTGATGCATCAAACATAAATGAATAGATAAGATTGCCTGAGATTGACCAAATTGACAAATAGATTGCTGATTGCACCAACAGTCAAACCTACTAGGATTTGGTTCGATTTCACGGTTTTTGCTCCAAATCCTCCTATCAAAACATGGCTACGTTTTATTATGTATATATAGATGCAGTCATGCAGAGGACCTTAGAGGGTTGATATGCTTCTAATGCTTATTTGCATAAATTAATGCGTATCTACCTGCACTGTGAAATGTCCACTCGGGAGGGGGGCAATGGTGCATCATCTATCATCCTACCGACTCTGCAACCACTAGTGATTTTGGAGGAAAACAATGTTAGTTTAGTACTTAATGCCACTTTGAGATGGCATGAGCAAGGTTCAATGATGAAGCGTTATTGCAGGATATAGTCTGACTTGAAGTGAGAAGATGGTCAACAAGTAGTGGTATATTTCACTGGATGTCGTTCAGCGGCAGTGGTAAACATTCTAAGGAAGATGGTGCACATGCTTTTTTTCTTTCGGAGTCCAGCAGAGTTGGTGGTTCACGTTTGAACGGTATTCACATTTATGACTCCAAATCAATTTTTTATAAAAATACATTTCATAATTAATTTAATAATATTTATTTGATATTATAAATATTAATAATTTTATCTATAACCAATTAAGCTTAAGATATTAAAATATGATACTGTGCTAAAATTGTCTTCTTTCTTGGACGAAGGGAGTAGCATACTTCCATAGCTGAGTGCTGAGTTTGAGGCTTGTGTGCCGACACCGTCAGGAATGCTTGAAATTTACATGAGCATGCGGCAATAACAAAGGCCCTGTTCGGCTGGAATTATAAGCCGGCTGAAAAACACTGTTGGCTGATTTTTTGTGAGAGAAAAATACTGTTCCGGCTGAAAAAATAAACTGAATAAGACGGATTATAAGCCAGATGAACAGGGCCAAAGACTATTATTTGGCTCAGCTTTACGAGAATCTGATTCAGAATCATATTGAGACAGGGCAAGTACATAGATTAATAAGTTGGCTGCTACAGTGTTGGTGGTGCGTGTAATTCCTTTGTGCGCAACATATGTAATGCGCATATACCAAATGTCAGCTCGGAAGAGGGAAAATGGCGCAGCAATTATCATTCCACCAAGGCACCAACTATGCGACCATTTTTTTGTGTTGAAAATAATAGAGTTTATTGGTCAACGGAATTTTGCGATGGCACGAGCAAAGCTCAATTATGAAGTGATTTATGTAACCTGACTTGTTTGAACGGAAGCTCATTCTCCAAGAAAAAACAATTGTTTAAGCTCAGTTTGATCCACAAGCAGGTAATAATTAAATAACAATTGTTTAGACCATGTTTAGATCCACTAGCGGGTAATAGTTAGCTAGCTGATAGTTCACAACTAATATTAGCTGGCTAGCTAGTTACGTGTTGATTGATCCATTAGCTAAAAGGTAAGTGTCCTAGTGGTTTTGCTTATGATGCCCTTCATTTTCTAAGTATTTGTTGTTGGTGTAAAGCGCGTGGATAGAGGTAGGTGAGAGGGTAAAAATATCATTTTCAATGTATTAGCTGTTATTAGCTAGATTGCGAAATTAGTAAGATAGTTGTTAGCTATGTTCCTAGTTAACAATTAGTTGTCACATTAGTTAGATCTATCTGAATCCGTCATGTTTTTAGCAACTAACTATTAGTTGATACATATAGTTATTAGTCAGCTGATTTTTTGCAGCTAACACGCCTAATTGATACATGTTGATCCAGATGGAGTCTCCTCAACAAATAAATCAGCTAATGTCTTACATACTATCTAGCTAATAATTAGCTATTAGCTAACAACTATGTCACTGGGTGAATCCAAACGGAGCAATTAGTGTGCGCATAGAATAGGCTTAGCTTGAGGCATATTTAAAACGGCAGTCGTCTTACTCGAGTCTCACGTACTCACTCCTACAACGTAAGTACTCCCTCAATTTCAAATTATAAGTCGCTTTGATTTTTTTTTATACATCTAGTTTACAATGCATCTAGATATAATAATCTGTCTAGATACATAGCAAAAAAGATTAACCAAAAAAAGTTAAAGCGACTTATAATTTGGAACGGATGGAGTAGAAGACAATATCATAAATGTGAAGAATTTCTTTTCAGAAGTAGTTGAGTTTTTGGCACTGAAGCTAACAAAAAGCAATATGACTTGATCACCGAAACCACTTGTTTGAATGAATGTAAAATTGCAAGTACAACTTCTGAGTTTCACCAAAGAATGAGATCATTACACGAATCTACAGTATACAAAAGCTTGCATGCCCTCTAATGGATAATACAGTATATATGGTCCTGTGCATAAAGGCTCTTTTTGAGCGCAGGGATTCCGTAGGAATTACACATAAATTTTATAGGAATCAATTTATTTTTACACGAAAAACATAGGAAATTGGAAAGTTTTCTCAATTCTAAAGGGGTCCAAACCTTTCTCCAAATTTTTACATGTTAATAAAAAAGGGTAGAACAAATCTCCTCAAGCAAAACTTCCAGAATGATAGCGCTATTAGGATGCACATGTTAATATAGGTTCCTCCACGATTCGCAGGATTGTGGCAACCTATTGATTTTTTTCCCCCGAGAAAATGTACAATCACGCTGAAGCAGATGAACTTTGCAATCAGGCTGAATCAGCTTTTTTTCATAGGAAAAACATAGAAATAGGAAAAAAAAAAGAATCACGTATTCCAAGGGGGCTAAAGTAACAGCATAAATTTTTCAATCCGTTAGCTACGAAACTTTAGAGGTACAAACTCTTCCCTCACGTAGTCACTTGTCAGCAATAACCAAAGTTCAGTTGATATGGTGAATTGTTTTAATTCATCATTTTATAAACCGCTAGGCCAGCTAAAAATTGGGTGTAACATTAAAAGAAAAAAGAAAAGAGTGTTCCTCTGAGATTTAGAAGGAAATCAAATGTTGGAGAGTATTCCAAACTCCAAGCCCACAAGGAGGAACGAGAAGCCTGACAAACTCCACCATGGTCGATTCATATCCGAGCACCACACTGCAAACTCCTCATAGCAACTCAGTAATCATGCTAGAGGGACCTATCAGTGTGCTCAGTTCAAACATAACAAAGGCGAGATGTAATGAACAGCGCGAGAACAAAAACATCGCAACAAAGGCGAGATGTAATGAACAACGCGAGAACAGAAACATGTGAAGAGATCGATGACGGGATCCACCATCAGGACGGAGAGATAAAAACAGCAGGTTCAGAGATCAGGGGCAGGGGAACAATAGGGTTGATTCCATTCGAGCAATCGTGCAAGCAGGGAGCCGCCGCCACATATTTTGTTGGAAGAGGAAGAAGCGGGACGGCCCTACAACACACCCGGCGGCGGAGAGGATTGGAGGAATAGGACACGGCTGGACGAGCGGCCTCCTTTTAAAGCGCGAGCAGAGCGACGGATCACAGTTGGATAGGCCTTGCGTTTCGGCCCAACTCAGCCTGCTCATTTCAGTTGAATCATCGGGTCGTCATGCAGCAACCCAAATTTCATGCAGCTGCTGGGTTGGGCCGAGAGATCAAGTCCGGCCCCATGTGATGTCCATGCATTCTTATTGGGGCAAAATATTTGGTGCAAACCATATTTTCGATATAATCGTGAAAACCTTATAAAAATATAATTAAAAGTATTTAAAAATATATAACTGTACACATCCATAGTACATCTACTGATGAACATTGCTACGAGATTTGAGATTCAAATGTGTTTTTTAAAAAAAAATTGTAGAAGACAGCTCCTAGTGCATTCGCATCTAAAAATTGTTATTTTCATATGGATTGTTTAGACGGAGTTTGATAATCCACTATGGATATGCATGGTTTGAAATCTCGAATCTTAAGAAGATTGGACCGAAGATGTGATTTGCACTGTGAATGTAAGTCTATAGATTCACTATGGACGTGCCAATGTCATAAAACTATGTGCTTCTTAATACATCGACGCGCAAATGCAAGAAGATCTTGTGAATTCACGCGGAACAAGAGTACAGCAGCTGTATGCCTATTCCGAGAGACTCCAATGTCTTGCTCCTTTTGCTGAATCGCTGAAGAGATGGTTGGTTAGGGCTTTCATCTATATTGTTGTCCATGGCATCCGGATCCACATCCACAGCCTCACATTCATTCAAGCTCTTGATCATATTCCTCGACCACCTCTGGTTCCTCTACACTGTTGTTCCTGGCTTGGGCCTTGTTTAGATCACCGACTCGGGGGTGGCCGATTCGGCACAGTGCCACCCCCGAGCACTGTAGCACTTTTATTTTTTTTGGGTAATAATTATCCAAATCTTGATTAATTAGGCTCTAAATGTTCGTCTCGTAAAGTACAACAAAACTGTGCAATTAATTTTTTTATTTCATCTACATTTAGTACTCCATATATGTGTCGGCATTTTGATGTGATGGGGAATCTTCTTTTTGCATAGTGAAATTTGGGGTGAATTCTGGAATCTAAACAAGGCCTTGAACTACTTCAGCAATACTTTTCAGCGAACGAACAGTGTTTTTCTCTCACAGCAAATTAGCATAAGCCAAATTTCAGCGAAACGAACAGGGTGCCACAAGACAAGAGCGGGCCATGTTGAGATAGACAAGGAAGAAGCGTGTTTGTGAGAGCGCTCGTACTTCCCTTTTCATAAACTTCGGCTCGAGGTGTCAAATCTTCTCAAGGAGACGAGCACATCGCTACATCAGCACATGACAAACCACGAGTCCGTGACTAACAGGTGCATGACTATGACGTTAGTTGTCAGATGATCTAAAGCTGAAACAAAGCATTTCTTCAAGGGCAAAATTCCATGCTGGCCAATCCCGTTAGTGTGATGTTTTGATAGGGCAACTAAAGTGACCCCTAACAAATTTTGTGATTCTACCTGCTAGTCCCCCAAACCGAGCTCCAATTAGTCTCCAAATGAAGTGGCGATTTTGCCCAACACTGCATGAAGTCTGCATCCACGGCAAGCTGCCACTGCTCTGATGTTCACTGTTTCTTTTCAACGAAGCTGGTGGTTATGTTCCACTGCCCTGTACTACGAAATATGACGGTTGACAAAAGCCACAAAAATAAAGAGAAGAGACAACCAAGCCAAAAAATAAATAAATAAATAAATAAATACAGACAAGAGACACTCAAGTGACAGCTTATCCATCTGGTTTTGTAAGCTCTTTGATCAATGCAACAATGTAATCAGTTTTTCCAGCAACTGCACTACTGCAGTGCTCTCGGCAACTTCTCATGGACAGTCCAACAAAAAATGCATCTTATCCTGAACTCACGGGAGTACGTTGGAAAAAGTCTACTTAACCCCTGAACTATCAGCTAATGTCTAACATATACCCCCAACTATAAAACCATTTTCAAAACCGTTCAAAGTGCACCCTAGAGCGGTTTTGAACGGCGGTTTTACTACAGTAACTATGTTTTTGTTACAGTAATAGTGTTTTAACTTTTTCTTTTCTATTTATTTCTGATGAATCTTTGAAAAATCATAGTAAATCATAGAAAAATCATAAAATAGAAAATCTAATTTTATTGGACTCCACGTGAGTAGATATACACAATGAACATATAATATAATATGCTTTAGTATAAATTTTTTTTGTAGCTTTAAATTAGTTAGAAAATCAAATTTTGTCTGTAATTAATTGAAATAATTCATAGCTACAGCTTCTATGGTCCAATTGTGATGAAATTTTTATGATAAAATTATTATTATTATATGCTTGAACTATAGTAAAAATTTCATACTCATTGGATCATGTATAATTTAGTTATAGATTTATTTATATTTAACAAGCATAAACCTAAACATAAACCTATATAAATATATAACTAAGTATCCAATGAGTATAAACTAAGTTATATATGATCATGTACTTTGAACAGTTTTGAAAAGTTCAGGGTGTAAAACAGATAGTTTTATAGTTGGAGGTGTAGGTTAAACACTAACTGATAGTTCAGGGGTCAAGTAGACTTTTTCTATTTTCCCGAACAATGCAAATGGAGCCTAAGAAATCACATAGTGCCTGCACCACCAGAAATTGCCAACTGCCATCAATTAGAAAAACTGAGGACAACTTGGCAGGTGCCTTTCTGAAACTAGGGAAATACCTTGTATCTTTTTTCCTCAATTCATACCTGACGCAGTTCAACTTGGGCAGTGAGCACCTTCAAACTATTTTTAGTTTAACGGAACACCATAAATCAACATATTCAGAAGTCCACATTTTTTGCTAGGATTTCAGTAAAGAGATTGGCGTTCAAACCACTGGAGCCAAATGCAACTAGAGCATCGCATATGGTACCTGAAACTGTTCATGACCTAGCAGTATCCGCCCACTAATCAGGTGCAGAAGTTACTACCAGCAGTAAAGCTGAAGGCACTATGGATTAGTGGTGCCACTAGCATTCAGTCTTCGCATGCCTTTCCGGGGCCATGCACGCGTCATCAGTGCGTAATCCGGAATTCAAAGCGCAATAAAGGATATGAATGCACACTTTGATATAGATTAAGAAACCCTAAATGCGCCTAAATTAAACACTAATAATCAAAACGTCTCCACATGTGAATACAACCACAGTGACAAGCGAAACTATTTATCTTACTACAGTATGTACCACCAGGAAGCCACAACTGCTTGTGTATAGCATCCAGCAGAGGGTAGGGCAGTAACAGGGAGTCATCTTCACATCACATCTGAACCTGACATCGAAAGATGGGAGATCTTTTAGCTAGTCCACAATGTTATCCAACAAAAAGAAGCATATTCTAATACAATACAAGTCACAACTCACGTCAAAGATAACACAATATTAATGTTGGTAACTTCATCCTTGTTTGTATTTTACATATTCCATCAAACCAGAGCACAGAGAGAATAGCAAAGTCGAACCTACATAATCCTGGGTTCTAGAACCACATGCTTACCATTATGGGTGCACATCTATGGGTTCAGACGGATTGGGAGAAAAATTTTACCCATCCATGAAACCAAAAAATTAGGTGGGCTTGGCTCGGGTAACCCGATCCAGGCCTAATGCCTCCATTCTGCTCGTCCTCGCTGGCTTTGGTGGCAGCATAATGATCTCACATCCCGTCACGCATACCTACCCAACCCATGCATATATTTACTTTCCAGTTTGGATTGGATCACAATGGGTGGATTGGATAGGTTGCAAAATCCATGCACACCCTTACTTACCGATAGTTGGATTCCAATTATGGAAAAAGAACTAAGCACAAAATAGATTATTAAAAGTACATAATTACTAAGCTGTGTAAGCATAAAACTCAAACTGATATGCTTTCAGTTAACTACAAATTAAGAACTGAACCCTCTTACAGAACCCTCCCAAGTTCTTATGGTCCCATCTGGTATTCAAAACTGGCCATATTTGAAAGATTGTTGTTAAAAGAACAAGCCATCTGAGTCCTACAAAATTAGGCCTGCTTATCCAACAGTGACTCCATTCCAAAACATTAAAATAACTTTGTACTCTGCCTTCAACATTAAAGTTTTACCATTAGCATACATTAAAAGAAATAATAATAATAATAATAATAAATACAAATCATTAACTTGTCCAATTAAATTGAAGTCAGCTAGTATAGCTGTACTATTTTTACATAACAAAGGTGTGCACTCCAAGAGCCTCTCTAAACTTTAATCTCTATATCTCTATTTGGATAGCCATTCCAGGAGTGGTGGTTTTGGAGAGTGGAAAAGATGGAGTGGTTTAGAGAGCATTGGAGCCTGATTTTCTGGTTTGTTTTCTAAATTTTGTGATAAAGAGCTATACATAGAGCCTCTTGGAGATGCTCTAAAGCATGGAACCAGTAATTATCTATAGGCCTGCATAATCTCACTTAAATTTTAGGACTAATAATTACTCCCTCCGGTCCAGTTTATAAGGTGTCTTCTGACATGACATGGTCTCCTAAACTATACTTTGACCATACATTTATTTTATATTATATTGTTTATGATTACAAACTTATTATTATTGGATAGTGCACAAATCTAATAACAGTATCAAGTTTGCATTACAATAGTTAAAAGTTGTTAGCCAAATTATTAGTGAAAGATTATAAAGTTTGACTCTTAACCTTCGTGAAATGCCTTATAAACTGGACAGAGGGAGTAATACTTAATTTTGATAGCCACAGTAATTTATCAATAAACTCAAAAGATGCTCATCAGACCATGGTCACTTTGAAACTAAGAGCATCACTCAACAGTATCATCTAGAAACTTTTCAAACAGCTCATTGTGATTTTTATCTTTTTTCCTGCAAACAATTAACTGTAAATTATTATAGCGAAACATCCACCCAGCCAAGTTGATCTGTAGACCTGACAACAAACTCAACAATAATTACCGAAGATGGTTGCTTACAAGCCAAAACAAAAGGAGAGATAACATCTGTCTTATGATTATGGGATGTAGCAGTTCAACAGGAAATGTTTATACTAAATGAAGGCAAGTAGTGAACACTGCATGGTAAAGCAGGTTCTTTTGTTTCTGTCCTAGTGTTTTCGTGTAGTTTAAGGAAGTGCACAAAAGTAGTTTTTTTTTCTCTCAAGTAAGTACACAGGAGAGCAGTGCTCAAAAGTAGTAGCAAAAGGCTTCAAAGTTCAATTTAGCATTCAATTTAGCATCCAACTTTACACGTGTAATGTGCATCTTTCTCTAGAGTCTAGACAATTCATTTGTTCACTAAACTACAAGAGACTACTTCTATACTAATCCACATACCTCTTGACTGTCAGGGAACTCATTCCTCTGTAGCTGGGATAGATTCTTCTGTAGCTAGGGTAGATTCCTCTGTAGCTGGGGTAGCAAATCTTGCTCTTCTGTTTTCCTTGAGAAGCTCAATCTCCTTATAGAGTCCTTCCATTCTGCTCCACAGTGAGTTGACAGCAAGTCCCCACTCATCAAGCTTTGAGAACCATTCGTACTGGAATCTTTCAATCATACCATTTACCATGGCAATTTTTTGCTGCTCCTCCTCACACCGCCTCTTCTCCAACTCCCTCACACCAAGAACAAGACCACCGCCACCAGCAACATCACCATAAAGGGGAACATTGCAAGGGAACTTCTTCCTGTACTCATCAAAAGAAGCCCGGGTCTGTTTTAAAGCTTTTTTGTAGGTAGTGACCAACTGAGCCATAACATTCAGATCATGCTCAAAGCGTCTAAGCTCCGCTTGATACTTATTCTGTTGCTCAAACCGAGCTGAGTTTAGGGATTGGATAATGGCTTCCTTCTGCTGCAGCATGTGAGACCACTGTTGTTTCTCAAATTGCAAATTCTGAAGTTTTTGCTCATTCTGCTCGTAGAGCCTGCTTGCCTCAACCATCAAGTTCTGTATAGGTACCGAAAAGTTTGCATTGAAAAAGCCTGATCCAGGTGATACGTTGCTACTGTTACTATGGCGCATCCTCTTCTGCTGATTAGACTGAGGAAACTCCTCTTGCACCTGCATATTGCCATTGTACCCATCAATATCGTCAATATTCCTCTTACCATTATTCCCAAATAAATATGAGCTCCCTGGTCCCAGGTCCACTCCACTCTTATGTGCATCAGCCCCCATAGCCAGGAAATCCCCAGAAGGCAGATCATGCACATTCTCTGCTACATTGTATGATGAGGGAATTGAGTTCATGGCTTGGAGGAGGTTTGATGATGTCATCCTTTCCAAAGATGCCCTCGCAGGGAAATCATCAAACCTTAACTCATCCCTCATCTCAGCCTCCCCTTTATTCAGGTTCTCAAACTCCATGCTCCCAAATGTGTTACAGCGTTGTAAGGAATGTGCCATTCCCTCATCCCCCTGGCCATCCCCAATTCTCCAATTCATGTCCTCTCCATCATTAACGTCAAATGCATCATCCTCTGACTCTGCCTCTTCATTGCCACTGTCACTCTCATCCTCATCCAAATTCTCAACATTAGTTTCCTCTTCCACATCCATAGCACCATAACCATTGGAAGAGTTAAACCCCAAGCTCAATCCCATTGCATCCTTCTCTTCATCCCTCTCAGCCTCCTCATCCCCCTCAGCCTCCTCATCCCCCAACTCCTCTGCGACAGCCACTACCTCCTGTGTTACAACTACTGCCTCCACCGAGGGTTCTTCACCATCCACATCATCACCGCCTGGCACATCATCACCCCCCGCTGGTGCTTCCTCTGCCGTTTCCTCATTATTGTGAAGCCTTGCCTCATGTACAGTAGGCACAGCTTCAACTGCCACAAATCCCAAACATAACCCGTCCGTGTTTGTGCCATTGACGTGCTCATCCACGGTGTTCATGTCATCGAAGCTTGGACCCTTAACATCCTCTTCCACCGGCTCTGATTCATCATTCAAGCTCTTGCTCCTTGCATCTTCATTGACCGCATCCAATTCAACTATATTGTTGCTTATGGCATCCACAGCCTCAGATTCATTCAAGCTCTTGCTCCTTGCGTCTTCATTCACCGCATCCATTTCATCTATATTGTTGTCCACGGCATCCAGATCCACACCCACAGCCTCAGATTCATCCAAGCTCTTGGTCCTTGCATCTTCATTGACCGTCTCCATTTCATCTATATTGTTGTCCATGGCACCCGGATCCACATCCACAGCCTCAGATTCATTCAAGCTCTTGGTCATTGCATCTTCATTGACTGTCTCCATTTCATCTATATTGTTGTCCATGGCACCCGGATCCACATCCACAGCCTCAGATTCATTCAAGCTCTTGCTCCTTGCATCTTCATTGACCGTCTCCATTTCATCTATATTGTTGTCCATGGCATCCTGATCCACATCCACAGCCTCACATTCATTCAAGCTCTTGATCCTTGCATATTCCTCGACCAGTTCTTCTATACTGTTGTTCCTGGCATCTACATCCCCTAAACCCAACTCCTCCATGACCTTGTTTCTTGTAACAGCATCCCCCAACCCTAACTTGTCCAAACCATCATTCCTTGCACCAGCATTCCCCAATTCCGACTCCTCCAAGCTCTTGCTCCTCACATCGTTACCCGCATCCCCATCCCCATCCCCTGGCTCCAGCTCCACCAAGCTCTTGCTTTTCAGATCCACATCACCATCCTCCTCCTCCATCTCCACATCAGCAGACACCTCCGGAACAGGCCCTTCCTCCACCAGCTCTAACAGATGTGGCTTTTGGGCATAAATGAGCCACTGCAGGTGCGGCCCGTAGTAGCACACCCCATCCTCCCTCTTGGGCAGCTCGAGCATCTCCTTCTCGACGAGGCCCCAGATCAGGCCCCCCCAGTCAACCCTATGAGCCGCCCCCTCCCTGACCGCCTGCTCCGCGGCGGCCACCTCCTGCGGCAGTATGCACATGTCGTCCCCCTGGAACGGGTGCAGGACGTAATCCTGCAGGAGCCGCATAACGGCAGGGACCACCGCTGCGGGGTCGACGTCGGCTGGGGCCGGCGCCGCGGAGGCAGGCTTCGGGGGTAGGCAGAGCGCGCGGGTGAGGTCGTGGCGCGAGACGGAAACACGGACGCCGCGGACGAAGCTGCGCTTGCAGGCCGGGTCGTAGTAGGCGACGAGCGGGGCGATGAGGTCGGGGCGCGGGGCTTCGGATTGCAGGTCCAGGCGGAAGAAGTTGAGCAGACCTAGGGCATCGAGCGCCGCCTCCTGCGGCGGCGGTAGGGCACGGGCCCCGGCAGCTGGGGACTCGAGGGGGCGGAGGACGAGGCGGGCGCGGAGGTGGGACAGGCTCTGCTCCGCGGCAGCGCGCTGCTTGTCGGTGAGGGGCTTCTTGAGCTTGCCGCCGCCGCCAGCGAGGGGCTTCCGCGGCGGCATGTCCGGATCCGGCGAGTGTTGCGTGGGGAGGGGATCGGCAGAGTCGGGCATGGCGGCTTGGGGAATTCGGGGAGGGGTCCGCGCTGGCGTGGGGAAGGGTTCTTCGCGTGGGATTTGGGTTTCGGTTTCCAATGTGGGTGTGGTTCAAATAGGCATGGTTTAGACGGAAGATGTTATAAAAATTTGGCTAAACAAGGCTATAGTTAAGAGAGATGAGGGGCTTTATTAAAAACGTTTTTGTCCTATTTTCAATTTAGATTTACACATGCATTCAATAAAGAGCGCTCTTGAATGAATCAGTTCATACCGGCTGTTAGCCACAACCTCCACGTCCAACGTAAAGGCTTCGGCTCACACCACCTGGTGGTTCCACAGGTGTTCGTATTAGGTGCTTCATTTGACAAAAATGAGGGCACTCTCTCAATTCGCGTTGTGAACGAAGTCACTGGCATCTTCGTCACGTGTTTTCATGATTTGAGGTTGAAAAGGGTACCAAAGTCTGATACTCTGATACAAAGCTATCTGCTTGAACTTATCAGCCGGGCTTATCAGTCATGAATCAGTATTTTTCTCTCACAACAAATTAGCTTTAGCCGGCTTATCAGTCACAGAAACCATCAGCCGGACAGCTGACCGAGATATATAGCCTCATTGATGGCTTCCTACTTGGCCTTGCAACTTTTAGCTGAGGCATATGGTCTTTGACGGCTTATGTTGTTGCTGTCCTTAGAGCAATCACACAAAATGAAAGTACAAATTTCTTCACTGTGTTTTCAAGTACTACTCCTCTACTGCTTTGCTTTACAAACGCTAGATTTTGTAGTCTGCTACAAATTGAAAGCTCACACAAAATGTGTACGAAAGAAGCAAATTTACCTTATCACTCTTGGGTATTTATGCAAAAATAAATAAGTATCGTTTTTATCTTAGTTTTTCCTGATTACTGTAATTGCTATGATAGCGTGACATCAACTCCAAAACAAAGCAAATGATTTCCAAATTTATTAACGGCTTTTAAGGCACCAAACATACTAGTTAGCGGCTTTTAAGGCACCAAACATACTAGTAGAGAAGTTATTTTCCAACAAGAATTCGGGAGTCCAAATTTGCAACGGTAAAAGTATGTATTGTATATAGTATGTATATCATTTAAGGTGATATGTATGTTCATTAGTAACACATTAGATTTTACGGTTTAGACTACAAACTAGCAATATGGTCACATGGTTTCCACCACACCCCAGGACTCGCTAATGACACAAGGGCTATCACATGCCACTATAGGTGAATGATGGCCGAAAGGTTCTTTGCGATGCTTCTGTGTATAGCAGCCTCCAAATCAAACCTAAACTGGATTAGGCATCTTCATACTTACTTTCCATGTCTTTTTTTTTCAGGTTGTCATTCATATCACATAGAACTAGAACCCTTGGAGGCAGAAGCACATGCACTGCTACTTGGGCCAAGTTGAAGATCTATGTGCCTCAATCCTGGCCTTTGGTCTCTAGGACCGTTTCTAGCTGAATGGGTAAACATCACTCAAACAATGCAACATTCAGTCATCAAGATTAAGAGGGAAACAAACAAAATTGCTGACAAACTCACAAAGGAGGCTAGACAAGCAAAATGCAACACTCAGTCATCAAAGATTAAGAGGGAAACAAACAAAAATGCTGATAAGCTCACAAAGGAGGCTAGACAAGTGAAGCGAACGTTAGAACCTCTTGTCTCTATTGTCTATTCTACTTCAGAACTTTCAATGAAAAATGTTCCAGCCCATCTCTAAACTCTGTTTATAACTAGTAACAAATATCTTTTACCGTTAAAACAAAAACTCATAGTTGACCCAACCAATTGCCAGCAACCTAAGTTTTAGGTATCACTTATAACACGACGTCGGTTAATAATGATTCATCAAGTGCCGTCTATCAGTCACCCGAAGTTGTAATGGTAAGACTCAGTTCGGATCATGAGAAACGAAAGCATTTCAGTTCTGATCGAGAAACGACAGCATTACCATGTACAAAGTAGATTTGCAGCATACAACAGGCGAAGTTATTAGCCATAAAAAGACTAGTTTCACTGCGTGTTTGTCGTCCATCAGTCCAAAGCAAAATGAGCAGCCACCACACTACAAAACCTGGATCCCAAAACCCTCGGACCACCCATCAAACTATATAAAACCAGGTACCTCTTTTAAGCTATGGCTAACCACCAACACTCAAATAAAATGAACTCTGCTCAAAGTGCTATTCTGGCAATAGTTAATAACTTTGCCAGTGCAGGCTCGTCACAGCCTCTACTCTGGGATCATCTGCTCATTATCAGCATCGCCCTCAGTTTCAATTTGGGGTTGTTTTGGAGCTGAGGCTCCAGGAGCCTGCTTCTTCTTGATACCACTGACAATGTCATCGATTCTCAAAAGCATGCAAGCAGCCTCAATTGCTGTCTTGAATGTCTGTGCTTTAACACTGTAGGAATCCCAGATCTAAAATGGACAACATTGTGGTGTTTAGACATGAAAACAAACATTGGTCAAACTTGCATTTGTGCAGATAAAGAGAAATACCTTTCGCTCTTTCATATCAACAATATCACCACTCCTTCCATCAATGCCAACCCACGCATTTTCACCATTAGCATGCTGATGCAAGGAAAAAAAACATTCATGTGATCGATGTAAAGTAGCTATTTTTTCTAATAATCAATCATAACATCTCAAATCCATTATAAGCCTATGTTCTCCTAACTCAGATTTTAAGGCAGCTTGCTGGTAGTTAAATCAAAGGCCCTGTCTCGAAGAGTATAATTCTAGGAACTTAGGATAGCAAACTAAATCACATGGAATTACATCACATATGCGAAGGGGGGTAGGGAATGGACGGCCTGAGGGTGGCCACAAATACCCCCTATGCAAGGGACACCCCTATTAGGAACACAAAAATTCACCAGGTAATTTGGTGAAAATTTTATTTTGCACCTTCAATAGTTCAATTGTTACCACTTGGTCCCCTGATGAATAATTTCTGGCTCCTCCCCTGCTAAACAGGGTCCGAGTGCAGTGCTTCCAAAATAGTGTTCAAGATAAATTTGCATGTAGATGCTTCAATAAGTTCCCAAGCATTTTCAAGCTGCAGTTTTAATTGAATTTCTGCACTAGGAGAACCCACACCCTCTATCCCAACCTTTCCTAAATGCCAAGTTTATGATGCTTCTGATAGAAGACATGTACCACTTCCATAGAGGGACAAATTCACAGAAACATAAAAAGAGTTTTGGGATTATTACCTTTCCCTGAAGTTGTGTCATTATCCTAATAACATTCAAACCACAATTTTGGGCCAAAGTCCTTGGAATTGCCTCAAATGCTAGAGCAGCAGCTTCATAGGGCCACTGACATAAACAAAAAACAAAATCAATCAGGAATTGCACATCAAAGAATGGTGCAATAATTCACTCAGCACAATAACATCACATTTGCAAAGTATATGTGGTCACAGGCTTACAGAATTAAGCACTGTTGCAATAAGCATCCACATAAATATAGCTTAACCGACCGTTAATATCCAATACAGGTAATCAACAGTAGCAAAACAATACCTTTTCCACGCCTTCAACCGAAGAACTCTTTTGCTTCAGTGTTGCTGATACAGTCAGCTCTGTAGCACCACCTCCAGGAAGGAGTTTTGGATTTTTCAAAATGTTTCTTGCAACGGACATGGCATCCTGCATTGAAAATGTACACAGACCATTATGTTAGTGGAAACTTGGACATGCTTTGAGGGAAATGAGTGTTCATTACAGGTAGTTGGGTTCCATGTAATTCCTAGTAAAAATAGAATATTTGTATATATCTATAAAGATCTTTGTTTGTGGTGATGGCACTGTAGTTACACAGTGTTTCATCTGATTCCTAGACTCATTGTACTGTTCATCCACAGTGCTCCGCCCCTGTCCGTCCCATCTCCCTGCACACACACCGGATGCCCGCCACGCCGCAACCTCCCCTCAGACCTTATCCTCTCCCCATCTCCTACCAAAGGCCACCAAAAGCTCCTGGACACGTCCACCTCTCTCCGCAACCACCCGTTCCCACACGCCCTCTTTGCACCCGCCAGCACTGGCGCCACCGCCGCTCTGCACGTCCTCATCGCGCCGCTGCGCCATCCCTCCCCATGGACTAGGTGTTCCGCATTTGCGCCACGTACGTCTGTCTGCCGCTCCGCCATGGACGCCCGCCTCCCGCGCTGCCCCGCCCCTAAGGGAGGTCCGCCGCCTCCAGCGCTGCCCCGCGCCGGCGGGAACCAGCACGCCTGGCCCCGTCGCGGCGAACCTCCCTTAGGGGCGGGGCAGCATGGCCACCCCCGGCGTGGCACCCTGCGCGCGGGAAGCCCCAGCGCGGCGGTGCCGGCACGGACTAGCCCCGATGCAGGCGCCCCTCTCCGCCTACGGCCCTCTACTTGGCATGGAAGCTGCAGCAGCGTCGTCCCCCAGGAGCCTCAACACAAGGTATGCTCTACCTTCTTTTTTTTTACTTTGTTATTTTTTTGGAAATCATATGCAGATGTGATTCAGTTAGATGTCAATAGCAAACATATACAATAGCACTTATATAGAGTCTCAATTTGCAATATGAACTGTATATTTCCTCTTCTATGGTTTGTCAACGGAATTGATGAATCTCATTTTACAAATAATTAGGCCTCCTCTCCGCATTTTCCTCTGCCAGGCCTTTTTGCTCTTGCCAAATTACCATGTATAGTGCTAAGATCTGCAGTCATTTTCCCCTATATTGACACCGACTTTTCTTTTCTCCAGTAATATTGCAACAAAAAGGTGTGCGGTGGCCTTGAACATAACAGGGTAACAGGTCACCTCCCTACTTGATAATTCTGTATGAGATTATCGTATTTTCATTTTTCATATAGAATGTTACAGGCTCTGTTGTTTCTTTACCCTTTTGGAGAGTGCCTAACCTTCCAATTCACAAAATTACATTAACATTTGACTGATTTACTGAATTACGTAATGCCTTACATGCAGCTCTGCGTATTGAACATTGATTGCTTCGCTCAAAAAACGTCAAATGAGAGGTTTGGAAACTCTCTAACTGCTGTTTGGATTCTGTAATCTGCAGCCAATTTTGAAGGTGCTACGATGTTTGCCTACTGCCGTTTCCATGGTGCAGTCTGCTGATTTGTTATCCCTGGTGCTTTTCAGCACATCTATAAGATACAGGGGTACAGCTAATACGTTTTGTTTTCGTATATCTCTTAATACATCTACATCCGCATCATTTAATTTTTTTCCCCTTATAATGTGGTCCTGAGTATAGTTGAGGTTGTTGTAATTCATTCTGTTCTTATTTCTAACATTATTGTTTTCTAGATGAATATGTCAAGGCAGCAAACACGTCAAGATGCTAATATTTCGGTATGTATAATCTGTATTCCCTGTTTTTTTGGTCGAAAAGATCTCTGCAAATGGGTGCATCACACCATCACTGCATCAGCTAGCTTCGTGTATTCCTACTGGGACAACAAAAATTGCTGCACATGTTTCTATTGGCCAAGGAAAAAAATGTTGCTGATGGATTTTTACGTGTTCCATGTTGCCATAACTAAAAGCATAAAACAATATTCTTTAGACTCCTAGGTATTCTACATGTCCTCATCATTGCTGTCAGAATTTTCTAATGACCATATTGAATTATTGATGCATTTCTGCTTATTTGTGTCTCATGATGATCTACGCCTATATGCTTTATAGAAACATCCTATGAATAAGGTCTTTCCAAGTACACATCATGTGCCTTCTCCTACATTGTCATTGTGCAATTATATTATCAACTCATGATAGACATTTCCCTTAACTGAATCTGTCATTGTCGTGGTTATCACATCTTACACATAATTACTGTACTGTATCGTGGATTCCTGGACAATAACATGGTGACCAGTTTCCTTCTGTTAGATTGCTGAACAATGTTTTAAAAAACGCAATTAAACTTCATTTAATCTCGATTAAACGCTAAACGGAGGACCAACGTCTTGTTTAGGGCCTAGGCGCCCAAATAAACTTTGGGCGTGCCAAGATGCTGCGTCTACATGCTAGGCGGCGTGTAGGCGGCGCGGACGCGTGAAAAATCGGCGCTAGGCGTCGCTGGTCGGGTGGGCGGCGGCCGCGCGTGCGTGGAGAACGCGAGCGGGAGAGGGCACGCTCGCGCGGGAAAAAAAACGCAGGCTGTGGGCGGGCTGCACGCGGAAACAGAGCAGGCGGGAGGGATCAGATAGGTATGGAAATTACTCCTTTCCTTTCCTCACGCACGCGAGGCCGTGACCTGCCGCCACTCTTGCCGTTGGTAGCGAGCGGAGCCCCTGCTTGAGAAATCGCACAACCTGGAGGGGGATCGAGGCAGCACATCCATGAGTTATTACTTAGTACTTACTACTAATCTTGCTCCCAGCAAGAGGTATGATCACTGTTATTACTTCTAGTTATGTTATTAGTACTGATTTTGCTCTCAGAATCACAAAAATAAAAAAACCAAAAACGTTTAATCAGGTTTAATCTACGTTTAAACTTCCTAAACTCTAAACCTTAAGCTAGCGCACGCCTAGCGTCTAGCGTTTTTTAAAACATTGTTGCTGAAATTCTCCTCTTGAGTTCATCAATTCTATTACAAATCATCTTCTTTCCTGCTCTTGGTGACCTGCAGTATGGCATTATCCTTACGCTGAGAGAATTTGCCCGCCACTGTTTTTGGCAGTATAAGTTCTGGTCCTTCTTCTACAGGATATGTTACTACAATTTTCCTGTTGTGTTTGCATTACCAACATTTCCCTTCGTCGTGCTTACCTAATAATTAAATTATGTCATATATGCAATTATGCTTCCATTTCATTTGTTTGCTACAGCTAGGTCTATCTTTTCATATGGTTCTATGAATTAATTATACGCTTCTAAGTTAACCCTATCAAATACTGTAGCCTTACTATTACTACGAAGCCATTGCAATTGTTGGACACGCATTTTACTTCATCAAGTTATCCCAGTCCTATTCTACAGGCTTGGTTTTTTCTCTATTTATGACTCAATTCCCTGTATATATGGAGTTCCCCATGCTTCCTCGAATGATCGTCACTACCTGTTGGATGCTCGCTATGCCACATGGAGATGATTAATGTATTCATCCTTGGATTCATAGAGAACAATATGGCGATTAGTCTCCTTCTGTTATAGGTTGTCAATATTCTCAAATTTACGAGGCTAATTTTGAATACCAACAAATTGTAGCTTCATCCAACTATGTTTGTAGTTTTTCAATGAGCCTGCGCGAAGCGCGGGGGTTCGTGCTAGTACAAATCCTTTTGTCCCAAGCAAGTTGGGGTAGGCTAGAGATGAAACCCAAAAGAGACGAGAAAACAGGGAGACACATAAAGGGACAAAAAGAGCACAAGACAAAAAAAGGTCACGGTTCAGGCACGTTGATTGCCAATCTCCAAGCGCTCCTATCCATAGCTAAATCCTTGGGAATATTCCACTCCTTAAGATCTCTCTTAACGGACTCGTCCCAAGTTAGTTTAGGTCGACCTCTACCGCTCTTTACATTATCGGCCCGCTTTAGAACTCCACTACGCACCGGCGCCTCAGGAGGCCTCCGTTGGACATGTCCAAACCATCTCAACCGATACAACAACAACAACAACAACATAGCCTTTTGTCCCAAGCAAGTTGGGGTAGGCTAGAGATGAAACCCAAAAGAGACGAGAAAACAGGGAGACACATAAAGGGACAAAAAGAGCACAAGACAAAAAGAGGTCACGGTTCAGGCACGTTGATTGCCAATCTCAACCGATGTTGAATCAATTTCTCCTCAATTGGAGCCACCCCAACCCTATCCCGAATATCGTCGTTCCGGACTCTATCCAAAGTTTTGAAAATCGACGATTACGACGCGCCTAGTCGCGACTAGTCGCTAGGCTTTGGCCTGGCACCTCGACTAGGGGGGTAGTCGGGCCTCAAGTCGAGCGGAGAAGGACAAGGGGGAGAAGGGGGAGAGAAAGTCATGTGCATACTCGCCTCGACCTCCGCCGGGAAGCAGGTCCTGCCGGCTGCGCTGCTCGCGACTCGCCTGGAAGCAGATCCCGCCGGCGAGACTCCTGCCCGCCTGGCAAGACCTACCGGCGACGCGGCTCGTGCTCCTCCCCGCCGGCGACGCCTCCCCTGCTCCTCTCCGCCGGTGACGCGGGTCGTCCTCCTCCCCGCCTGGCGGAGGTCGCTGGTGGGGGAGGAGCGGGCGCGCGGCGAAGGGGAACGGCGGCACGGGCGAGCGGGTGCAGAGAGGCGTTCGGGAGGGAGAGGAGTAGGGGAGAGGATAAGGGGAGTTGGGCCGTGGTGGGTGAGTTGTGGTGGGTGAGTTGGGCCGTTAATGGGTCTTTTTTCTCTTTCTCCCCATTCCATGACCACTTCTCTTCTATTTTTTTCTTTTCTTTTAAGTAAATATACATGTATTCTGCTAAAAAAATGTATATATACATGTATTAGCCATCGCCTAGCAAAACGCCTAGCATCGCCTAGGCTCGACTAGTCTCGACTAGTCTCTAGGCTAAGGGTCGTCGCCTAGATTTCGCCTAGCGCCTAGCAAAACTTTGACTCTATCCCTCCTTGTGTGCCCACAATACCAACGCAACATACGCATCTCTGCTACACTCAATTGCTGGGCATGTCGCCTTTTTGTAGGCCAACACTCAGCACCGTATAACATCGCCGGACGAATCGCCGTCCTATAGAACTTACCTTTCAGCTTCTGAGGCACCCTTTTGTCACAGAGGACGCCAGAAGCTTGACGCCATTTCAACCAGCCGGCTGAAATTCTATGCCTAACATCTTCATCAATGTCTCCGTCCTTTTGTAGCATCGACCCTAAATACCGAAAAGTATCCTTCTTGGCCACCACTTGCCCATCGAGGCTAACGTCTCCCTCCTCATGCCTAGTCGCGCTGAAATCGCACCTCATGTACTCGGTCTTAGTCCTACTAAGTCTGAACCCTTTCGACTCTAACGTTTGCCTCCATAGTTCTAACTTCCTATTAACCCCTGCCCTACTGTCGTCAACTAGCACCACATCATCAGCAAAGAGCATACACCAAGGGATACCACCTTGTATGTCCCTTGTGACCTCATCCATCACCAAAGAGGGTTCGTGCTAGTAGTTACAGTAAAAGAGATGATAAGGGAAATTAAAATAGGAGGGGACCAAAGAACCAATGCTAATCAGACACGGAGGTTTCTTTATATGGTGAAAAGGATTCTACTGGCCATCAATGAAACGAAATGCTGAATTCAAATTTGCAGGGAATGGCTGGCTGAGATCATATTGTGCCTGCTAAATAATACAAGAAAGGTTTCTAGAACTATTTACAAATTATCTTTGCAAGGAGTACAAATACATGGAAATGGGGACGAAGAAATACCTGCAGGTTTCTCTCAACTTCATTCAATACATCCTTGCTTGCTCCCCTCAACAGAACAGTACATGCCTTGGGATCTTTACAGTCAACAATAAAGGCAAAGAATTCATCACCTATCTTCTTGACCTCAAACAGGCCAGCTCCTGTTCCCACATCAGATTCTTGGAGCTCCTCAGGCCTGTTCACTATAACTGCTCCACAAGCTTTAGCAATCCTGTTGTTGTCAGTTTTCCTAAGTCTACGGATTGCACTAACGCCAGCCTTGCTCAAATAATGGATAGCGAGATCACTGAGCCCTTTCTCTGTGATGACTAGATCAGGCTTGAATTTTAGAATTTGAGCGCACAGGTTCTTTATGTATTCTTCCTCCATCTCTAGCAGAACCTGCCTGCAATAAAGTTTGCCACATAATATAAATTAAAATTCTACCAAATTACTTTAAAAATATGCAAACATTGCATTTCAGTAAGATCATTGTGGTACTTGGACATCTCTTACCAATCTTCTTCCTTCATCAACTCCGCATTGGTCTGATTTTCTCCTTTCTTATACTCAACAGGGCAGTCCAACAGGATGATACGGGGGTTAACTATCTTTCTCCTCATTTTTCCAGGAGCCACAACATCCTTATTGATCATAACACCTTTAAGGACTCTAGAATCCTCCAACTGACCACCAGGAACCTTTTCAACTTTAATGTATTTCTTGATATCAACTTCACGCATACCCTGACCAAGGTCAACGCCTGCTGTTGTAGTAGCATCAATAGCAAGGTCCTGAATACAGCAATATGAGGTATGAGGTATCAAATAAGTAAAATCCAAGGTTGGATAGGTGGTACTCCTCCCCGTTCAAAATTATTTCATCATTTTGGCATCGTCCTAAGTCTAATTTCTCTAACTTTGAACAAGCTTTTAGAAAAATATATTACCTTCCACAAGTTCAAATAAATACACTATCCAAACATATTTCGTGGAGAAATTAATGATACTAATTTGATTTGTAGATGTTGGGCTGTTGATTTTTTTCTTTTTTGTAAACTTGGTCAAAGTAAAAGAAGTTTGACTTAAGACAAAGCCAAAGTGAACTATAATCTGGAGGAAATAGTTGAAGTTCCACATGGAAGAAAGATGCTTACAGCAATAAGATCACCAAACTGGCCAGTGAATTTTGTACCAATGGAGCTCTTCACAAGGCCTAGCATTGCCCCACCTGCATTAATGGTATATTTGGTGACATCAGTCTAATTTTTTAACACATGGTGTAGGCAAGAGGAAAGAGCTAATTCCTTTGAGCACAAATGTGCCATTGGCAAAGTGCCAGGATCCAGTGCAAAATATATGTTCACTGTAAACTTACGATCATTCACATCAACAGGCATTGCAATTTTGTCAAGTACAGCAATAGCATCATCAAGTGCTTTGGTGTATGCTGAAGATGAGAAAAATATAAGTTTCAGAAGACAAGAGATCAAGAAAAAAAAAAGTCAGGTATTACCCTAGTAAACTGCAGTACTGAGAACAAAGTAATCTTACCTCGGCAAATAACAGTAGGATGGTAATTCTTGTCAATGAATGCCTGTGCAACATGTAGCATCTCTCCAGCTAGAAAAGAAATGAAAAGGTGTATTGTGAACTAATAAGAGGGTAAAAATAAAGTAAGATATGTTTGTCTAAGTTGGTGTTGTAAAGGAAATATCTGATCTTATGGAAACCCTTAAGAATGTACCACCACTTAACTAGAATCAATATATCAAATGTGTTCATAGAGATCATGGTTTTTTAGGCGTTGTGGCATCCTGTAGCGCTGGGGCTTGCCTTGACACCTAGGCACCTTCTAGGTGATGCCTAAGCCATATGGCGCAACTAAAACCTTGTGACATCAATAGGGTCTGAAACTAGTCATTTATGTCTCGCTATCCATCTTGCTAAAATGATGGTCTGAACAAAAGACTGTCATGTTAGTAAGGTTTGATAGTGTCTCACGGTCTGTTTCCCCTCACTCTTATACTGGTTTGGAGACAAATATCTGTATTCCATTAGACGATTACTGGAAATGGGGCTGGCCTCGAGACAAAAAAAAATTGTGGCATCCTGTGACACCCAGCACTTGGGGTGCCTGAACGCCTATGTGATGCCTCAAAAACCATGGTAGAGATTATCTAGAATTTTATTAGTCAGCATCAATTTGCACAGCAAGTCATTTGTTCTTAACATGCTTATGAGAAATACTGGTGGTGGCAAATAGTAACAGTCAAGCCAACTGCTAAGCCCAACTAGAAACAGATTCGACAGTTGCACCATAATTAGATGATACTTAAAATAGCACTGCTTTAGTTTGATGCAAATAAATTGCAATGTTGTTGTTCGTCATAGCCATCAACTTCCTCAAAACAAATGTCACAAAAAATATGCATACCTAGAACAATGACAGATGTAGTGCCATCACCAACTTCTTCATCTTGTGTACGACTTAGTTCAATCATAGACTGCGCATTAACACACAACCACAATTAGCTACATGGGACTCGCAACATGAATCATAGACTGCACATCATTACACAAATACAATTAGGTATATACATGGGTCACGCAACACAAATTCATCCCTCGTACAGAAAAAAAAATAGGTGATGGTTGACTGATAATTTCATCAGCAAGCTTTCACAGCTGAGCAACCAACATAATTTGGCATACCTTGGCAGCAGGGTGTGCGATGTCTATTTCCCTCAAAATAGCATTACCATCATTAGTAACCACAATACCTGAAGAAAAGTAGCCAAAACATAATAAAACACTGTAGAGACTCAAAAGAGGCAATACATACATGATTGTGATGCAATAACCGATAGTGCAATTGATGTTATTTCTCACATAAAGGAGATCAGTGTTCAGTTGCAACAGAAAAGAGGGGAAATAAATATTACACCATAGCATTGACACGTTCAATTTCTAAATAGTCACTGCTATACAAGCATTGGTCTAGGGATATACATTCTCATGTGTTACTATGTAAATCATTTCACAGTCAAGTATGCATCAACCCACAAATAATGTATGTTCATCTTACATCAATATATCAGTAAACCAGAAGTATTTAGTGAAAGGAATCTAGCAAAGTTCATACAGAGGATACTATCATCATTAAGCATATGTAGTCAAAAATATTTTAATAGAAGACTGTAAACTGAAACATCGGTGATATCAATCATCATAGAGATAGAGGCAACTCCTTAATTAGCAATTCACATTCACATTGAAGAGCAGCTTAATCTTAGCTCTGATACAAAGGATATAATATTTGCACATGTCCAACTCCCTATGGCAACCAAGCATAACAAAGACGAGTTGTTAACCCTAACACGCCACCCTAACACGCCACACAATCAAGTATGCAAAATTCATCGTTTGTTACCAGCCATCAAAGTTATTAAACACAAAATGGTTAATATTAACTCTTGTCCAACAATGCAACGCATAGACTACAAGCAAGTCTTTGGCATACCTCCACCAGCATCCAGAAGCATTTTCAGCATGGATCTGGGACCCAATGTAGTGCGTATGATGTCAGCAACAGCCTGTGAAGAAAATATTGTTGAACAGTGAAGTACATTACAGTCAAATGGCTAACTGCAGCCTTCATCAAAACAATTTGCACAGCATGAGCAGACCAATGGTTCAACTACAAATGTACTGTTCCACAGTACCACTGAATTAATCGAACATTCTACTGCATTCTACCAGACCAAGGAACCACTAAAGAGAACGAGCGGAGCTAATGAAACAAAGCTTGAGAATCCGTACCTTGGCCGCCTGGATGTTGGCTTGGTGAACCTTCGCGCCAGACTCCCGCTTCAGCGAGTCCTCTGCTCAGACCAAACCACAAGCCAAAACAGATTCAGACAAATTTCACAGAAACACACAAGGGAGGAGAACGAATCAGACAGGATTGAGCCCTAAAAATCGAAACAAAGCAAATCGCGGGTTCCAAAGACGGGATCAAGCAGATTCCGACACAAACAACACAAGAAACAGCCTAAATCAAGAACCTAGAAGTGAGAAAACATCAACCCGTGATCGATACATCACGGACGATATAAAATGACGACGCGCACGCCAGAGGGGGGCAGGTAGGGGCCGCTTACTCAGCACGAGGACCGGTGCGTGAAGCGCCATGGTGAAGTAGAGGCAGCGGCGAACGAGGGAGGCGACGATAATATTGGGAACGGAGAGAAGAGGGTGCCTGCTGCGCCGCGGGATCTTTCGAGCTTTCAGGGTTTGCAAGAACCCGCCGCCGAGAGTTTTTTTTTCTCTGAATCTTGGAGAAGCGTCAGGAGGGTGCACGGACTTGTGGCTTAGTGGGCCTTGTGGCCGTAGGCCGGCCTTTTTTTTGTGACTGGCGCCGGCCTTTTTTTTTGCGATGGGAAAGGAAAAGAGAACGCATTCGTTAGCTGTGGGGAAAAACACAGAATTAGACTATCCGCCGCAGTGGGTACTATAAAGAATACTCTAAAGTTTTAGAGTATCAATATAGAGTAAAAATTGCTGCACTGGGTACTCTAAAACGATACTCTATTCTTTCTCTCACTCTATATTTAGAGTGGTACAGTGCTTACTCTATAGTGGGCAGTGGCGGCCCCACTAGCTAAATAAAGGGAAAAAAATGTTATAACTCACAAACCAAAAATCTAAATTAAATTTTGATTGCATCATTAAATTCGTCTCAATAAATCTTTTAAAACTAGATCACACATAGATATATTTAGATAAAGTGACAAGTGGGTCCCACAACGGATAGAGTGGATAGAGGATGATATAGAGGATGGATGGGTGTAGGAGAATTGAGTATAGAGGAGAGAATCTTGCTGACTAGGACGTATAGAGGATGAATATAGAGGTTCATGAGTGCGGATAGCCTTAGGGCCTGTTGGTACTGATTCTGAACTCGCTCTTGAAGCTGTTTCTCGACAGCGCCAACCAAACGGGGTGAGGGAGTACCTGCTCCCCGCGTCAAGCTGGCAGGAGTGTTAGATGGGAGGAGGAGTTGAAAAAAAACAGCTTCGATCGGCTCCATCCTTCGTGCTTGTGGGTTCGAGCGAAAATGCACTTCCTCCATGCGCATGAGCAGCAGGAGCGTGAGGCGGAGGCGTCTTCGGGGCCAGAGCAACGCTGTCGGGCCAGGGCAGCTCCGTTGTGGACGTGGACCCGAGGCGGAGCGGTGAGGGGGTGGACCAGTGCCATCGTGGTGTCAAGGCAGAGTGCGGGCTGTTGGGGCCATCGGCATGCAAGCGCGCGGAGTCACCGGTGCTTCGGGGCCCCGAGGTTATCAGGGCGCGTGCGCGGCAGATCCAAGGTGCCGGGTGGGTCGTCCAGTCCACATAGATAATCGAGCAGATAATGAGAGGAGTAGAAAAAGAAAGAGAAAAGAGGAAGAAAAAAATAAGGGTGTTATAGACATTTTATCTTTTTTATCTATCACAAGAAGTTTTACCAAACTTTTCACTAGAACAGTTCTATCTTCATCGGCGAAGCTGCTCGTGGAGCTGAAGTCAACAAAAGTTGCTTCACTAGTGAAGCAGAGCTGTACCAAACTACCCCTTATTAATACCAATACATATATATTACTATACATATAAGTATACTTACATATATACTTATATTCTAGCAAAAAATAAGTTAGGTATTAGTGTGAATAACCAGGCATCATTGTAGCTCCGCCCTGCAAGAAGGACAGCGAAGTTAAAGTAAAATTGTGGTTCTTTCAAGTATTTTGTAATTTTTTTATTAGTTTTTTCATGGATATCTTAGACCTGAACAATTGTGCCTTTAATTATCAATAATATTCTATTATAAACTCTAATCTGGACCGTTGGATCTTCGTAACCATTTCTCCGATGGTTGTTGTGTTATGGATCCAGGGTACCTCATTGCCCAGAAAAAGGCCCAATACAGACAGAGTAGGCCAAAGCTGTCAAAGATGAAGCCCAATTGGACACAGTATGTCACAAACTTAGAAAGCAAGTTACCGATCGAGGGACACTTGGAACAAAGCCAAGAACAAAAAGTCAAAGATAATGCCTCTCACGAATGAGGTCACATAGAGGCTGAAGAGGAAGAGGATGTGGTCGAGGACCTCCATAATGTTTTAACTTCAGAGAAAATGCATGGAACATTTCGAGAGAATGGAAGTTCTAAAAGGTGATGGAATTCAAAGGCAAAATAAGAAGCTTAATAGATTAATATATTAACTATTTGGTATGTTGAACCAATATATGAGTATGAGTAATCTTTTTCGTTGAATCTTTTGCTAAATGTGAAATTATTGTGTACTTCACTATACTAGCTACATTGGTCGAGTTTGATGATTTTAGGATTTCGAGTTATGAGTTAGCTATACCTGCCTTCTTCGTCAAGTTTAGATGCCATCCAAGTTAGGTTCATCGGATTTTGAATTGTCGATTATTAGTTTGATGATGATTGGTTTAAGATGCTTCGGATTTTGAGTTGTAAGATTATGAGGTTTTCTTGAGCAGGGAAGCAACATATTCCAATCAATCTAGCAAGTAGCACATGCAAGTCGTTCATAGAATATAATACTTGCTTTGACATTGGATGCAAAAACAATGTTTCTTGAGGCTTTATTGGCAGGGGTGGAAATAGAACAGATAAGGATAGAATTCGGATATCTACTTGATTTAGTTAATATGAAGTATATATCCTTTTATCGATGGTTTTCGAAGAACAATATCATTATGTAATTAGATATTAAAGTAAGAGTATATAACACATGTACCCAATGTTTTTAATCGTGGGATAAGACATTTAGTAGTAGCTTCCTTCAAAAGTTATAGAAAACTACAGTGGGACATAGTAGAAGCTATTTCATTTAACGGCTTCATAGAAAATATGAAAATCCTTAATTGATTATGCATGGAAACATTTAAATAAGCAAAACTATATGCATACAAATACTCAAATACATGTACATGCTCTAGTAGAACATGCCTCCACATCCATTACTTGACATTCACCATATCAATCAACATATTCACAGCTACAATCAACATTCCTATTCATTATAAATATTCAATGACCAATGGCTTAATAATTATCCATTGGTTTATTACATCATTTATTAAGTAAATAATCTAACCGAGTGACATAGATTATAGTCTTTTAGACTAAGAACGAATATCTACATCGGTCAAGATTAGCGGTGCCAAAAATATTTTGCGCCTAAGCCAAATAGTGGTATTAGCAGAACTAAAGCGTCGTTAATGGTAATAGTCGAACAATTTGCAATATCGTAGTAGTAGACCATATGGAAAAAGCTATAGCGTCTATTTATAACCGTGCATTTTAGCACATAAAAAATATCATATTCATCAAAAATATGGAAGTAAAAGAATCTATAAATAAATTAATACAATCATATATAAAAACTCATTTATAGCAACAAATATATGAGATTTAAAGTAAATCACAACAATGTTAAATTTAACTTAATATTTCCATTTGAATAATATTTTTTTTATATTACCAGTCATTATTAATCATTTGCCATATGGATAGCTTTTAAATAGCTTCAATGGATACATCACTAGAAACTCTAAAACTAGCTAATATCATTAGTCATCATAAAATATCTAAATAATTTTACTGTGTCCATATTCTCATAGATATGGATAAATATGATATTCCATTATTCTTTTAAATACGGATGGGCAGAAAAAAATTATTATGAAAAATAGATTTGGACACATCGGGTTTAGTATCCATTTAAAAAAAGACGCGAATATCTATATCTATATTCAAAGTTGATATAAATGCAGACAAAACGGATGGCTGAGCATCCACTTTCAGCGCTCTAACTAACGGACATGTCTCAAGCTGGAACGAGAGCCACCTCCGGCTCCGTGGGCGCAAGAGTCAACTACTGCACTCACTGCTCGTAGTCGTAGCCCGGGAAGAGGCGAAGCTACATCAAACGAAACACGACTGTGCCTGCCTACCCGCGTTATATCCCGTCGTTCGTTACGAGATTACGACCGGGTTGGAAAAACGCAGAATAGTGCTCGCAGGGCAGACGTCGACCCCTACACATGCAAACAGCTGGGAGTACGTGGGACCTCCCACACTGCAAGTACGTCTACGTGTGTACAGCAGCTGCATCTCTGACTCCGCAGCTAGTAGATGCCAGTGCCAATCATGCCAAGTGGACTAGTGGAGTGCTTGGGCTACTCCCGGGGGCGGATCCAGTATACAAGCACTACTGTCACCTGACAGCAATGTGTTTTGTCCTGACCCAAGTACCCTTCTCTATTTCGGGCATTGACATCATTGCTCTCCTGAAATCAGCCTACGTACAGTTTCAAACCCAAAACTGATTGCCTATCGGTTGGACACGGCCGCAGTGGAATTACGGACAGATGCACATCACATAAGTCTGCGTCGGTGGCAATAGAAGCAGAGAGTGGCCCAGCCCCATTAAGGCCATAAGGACTTCTGTAAGTCAGTAACTTTATATCCTCATTCCATAATTCCTTATCCAATTTTACAGTTCCATTTGATGTTTGAAGATTTTGACTTTGAGCCATCGAGGGCTACTCTGATATTTGTCCAGACTTCTTGAAGACCACAATGGCAGGTGGCGCAGGCAGGAAAATTAGTATTCTTCATTTACATGTGCTTTAGTTTATAGATTTGCAATTTAATTTATATTAATTAATTGTATATGTAAAGGAAGTATGAATTTGGTGAAACGGTTCTTGATTGAAAAGAAAATTATCACCAACTACTAGTGATGAAGAGAGTTCACGGAGAGATGGTGGTGCATCAATCATCAATGTTATACTGGTCGTCTTTTGATATACTGAACTTGCTAGATTCAGTATTATTGTTAAATGTAAATATTTATAAATTTTAACACATATTATTTTTATATTACTTCAAAATTTATTTTTTGACTTTCCAAGTTAGCATTGTATAGCTAGCATTTATCATTGTTTTGGATTAATTCATTTTTGACTTTCCAAGTTAGCCATAATTTATTTTTGACTTCACTATTCTAACTATGGCAATAATACAATGCTATTTGTACTTTCTTATGTATTATGTGTTTCAGTGATCGTTAGATGACAAGTTTAAGTGACATTATCAACATGAAATCCTGGATCCGCCCCTGGCTACTCTGGTACTATACCAGCCTGACTGTGATGCAGATGCAACACGTTGACTCCTGTACATCATTCAGTCCCGTTGTTACGCCTCTCGATTGGATTCAAGCAGTGACGGATCTAGGATTTTGACACAGGATATGCCGCATCAAAATTTTCATATGCAATTCAGCAAAACCTATTTAGCAATTTAGTATGCAGCAGCAAAAGTTGTCCTGCGGTTTAGTATACAAGTACGTATAATTCTTAAATATAACAAAGCATGTATAATAAAAGTACATAATCCTTAGCTTCTACTATGTGATTACTGATATAACGAAAACATATTTGATTTTACATATAACAGTAGTGAGTTATATACTCCCTTTGTCCCTAAATATTTATCGTTATTGGTTTGCGTGCCGGAAGTTTGGCTATATTTGTAGAAGAAATTTTAACAACATTTGTATTTCTAAATAAATTATTATGAAAATAGATGCAATGATCTATCTAATGATATTAATTATGTACCATAAATATTAACATTTCTTATATAAATTTAGTCAAAGTTATTTATCGGGAAATGAGAATGACACTTATTTAGGGACGGGGGAGTATATTCATCGCTATGTCATGCGTAAATTTAATTTAGAGAAACAAATTATATTATTTAAATGAAAAGAAGGTTGGACTGGAGCAAAAAAAAAAAAAGGATGGCTTCCTTCTGGAATGCTATACCGCTGGAGTAGTCTATAGGAGTCTCATGTCTGGAGCTTTTGTGCCTAGTAGCACTGTTGATGAACGCTCAACGATATCTGCTTGGCCTCTTAATTAAGGAAACAAAATGTGTAGACCTCACAGTAGCTACTTCCTTGCTTGCACCAGCAGTACGCCGCACCGTATCCGTGCCACCCGCTGGCTCGGTCAGACTACTTACGGTACACATGGGCCATATGGGCTTGGCTCATGCGTGCATTGTTCTTGCACATTTCCCGCCGTCTTACGGATTGCATGCATGTAGGTCCCTTTGTCAAATCCATCGTTCATCATCTCGTCGTCCTAGGTTCCCCATAGCGTCGTGTGAAATTTCTACTAGGGTTTGGCTGATCGATTTGGCTGCGATTGTACTGATTTCGGGTGCGAATAAAGTGGCCGGCAATCACGTCAAGGTCATGCATGAGGGCACGATATCAATATGCTTGATTATTATATGCAAATGTTGGCGAGTAACCCAGTGGATGCGTATTTAATTTACTTCCTTGTGATTCACTACGTACTAGTACTAATTAACATGGCTCAATTCAGTAGAGCTAGGGTGCAAACTGATGAGGGTGAATAAAGTATGGATAGCACTACTAATTCTACTTCTTCGTACTCTGTCACCTCAAATAATACAAGTCGGCCACGCACAACATTGGTCACATCTTTTGTGTGTATAATACATCGAGTAAAAAAGAACACCCCACATATTATCTCGTATATGTCCTGATCATTGAACGAACTATATATCCCTCGTATATAAACTGTCGGCTCATAATAATAAGTATGGAGAGGCACTTTCAGTTATGTACTTACAGTTACACCACTTCAAATCAGTGATTAATTAATCAGCTTCACTCGCTTTATTTGCTTCAATTCGATGCTATCATGACTTGATTACACACCTAATATAAGTACACACATATATAAATGTTACATTACACATCCTATATATATATATCCTCTCGTGTGTGTCACCATCAAATTAAATAGTGGAGCAAACACGAGAAAGCTCCATGCATGCTCACTGGTAAACTCACATTAAAAACTAGTTCACACACACAGCAGTCAGCAGGCATACCTTTCCTCCTGTAGTATGCCTGCAGTGACGAGAAGCGCGTCAAACTTAATTCAAAACAGCTGTCCGAGTGCGATCTCTACCCGTAACGACAAGCTACACTTCAACTAAATTATGTGCAAGCATGACATGTTCTTTGTTCGTGAGCACACTGATTGAGGAGAAAGGAATGTACAGACGACACTACAAGCCTCCCACTTTTGTCGACCACGAGAGAAAGGCCGAAGAACTCTCCCAATTTTCCACAGTCAGCTGCCAGCCTCCAGCGGCCTAACTTAATTTGACTCCAGTTGCGGCGTGGATCAGAGGGCTACGCTTTTGCATGCATGCAATGCAACTGCCAACGCCACTATAAATAGGCAGCTCGCTCGTGTCACTCCCCACCAGCTAAGCAAGCTAGCTACTGATCGAGCTGGTGATTTGTCAGAGAAGATCACCGTACGTGTACCTGAAGATAATTTGATTACCTAGCCTGATCTGATAGAGTTAGCCTTAGCCATGGCTTCGTTCCAGACGTTGCACTGCTTGGCCGCCAGCTGCTTGTTCCTCCTGCTCGCTTCGGCGGCGCACGGGCAGCTCTCGCCGTCCTTCTACACGACGAGCTGCCCGACGCTGGGGCTCATCGTGCGGGCCACCATGATCAAGGCCCTCCTCGCCGAGCGTCGGATGGGCGCCTCCCTCGTCAGGCTCTTCTTCCACGACTGCTTTGTCCAAGTACGCACGTCGTTCATGTAGATTGTACTACTACTTATGCCAAAAAAATTTTTTTTGCATGCATGCTGAAATGGAGACGAATTAAAAAAACCTGCAGGGCTGCGACGGCTCCATTCTTCTGGACGACGTTGGCAGCTTCGTCGGCGAGAAGGGCGCCGGCCCCAACGTCAACTCCGTCCGCGGCTTCGAGGTCATCGACCAGATCAAGGCCAACGTCGAGCTCCTCTGCCCCGGCGTCGTCTCCTGCGCCGACATCGTCGCCCTCGCCGCGCGAGACGGCACCTTCTTGGTAAGGCATACCACGGAGTACGTACGCAGATAGATGAATCTAATTAATAACTCCATCACTACTGCTCTGCATCATCACAGCTCGGAGGACCAAGTTGGGAGGTGCCGCTCGGCCGGCGCGACTCGACGACGGCGAGCCTGACCCTGGCCAACAGCGACCTTCCGTCGCCGGCCTCTGACCTCGCCACCCTCGTCTCGGCATTCGGCAACAAGGGCCTGAGCCCGGGGGACCTGACGGCGCTGTCCGGCGCGCACACCATCGGATTCTCGCAGTGCCAGAACTTCCGCGGCCACATCTACAACGACACCGACATCGACGCGGCGTTCGCCACCCTGCGCCAGCGCAGCTGCCCCGCCGCGCCGGGCACCGGCGACACCAACCTGGCGCCGCTCGACGTGCAGACGCAGCTCGCCTTCGACAACGCCTACTACCGCAACCTGCTGGCCAATCGTGGCCTGCTGCACTCGGACCAGGAGCTCTTCAACGGCGGCTCCCAGGACGCGCTGGTGCGGAAGTACAGCTCCAACGCGGCCCTCTTCGCCTCAGACTTCGCCGCCGCCATGATAAAGATGGGCAACATCAGCCCACTCACAGGAACCGCTGGCCAGATCAGGGCAAACTGTAGGGTGGTCAACAGCAGCTGATACTCTGGTGTATAAATATGACCATCAGTATCGAGTCCGAATTACTGCGGTGTATAAATATCACAAGCATACCTATAGATACTGTTTGCTACTTCGGTTGGCTACAAAGGTAGACAGCCGAGGATGGGAGAATAAGAACTTCACAAGTGGAATTTAAATATATGTGAAATTTATTTGTATCCTCCTTTTTATCTCATGTTATGCACTTTGTCTACCACTAAAATAATTAGCAGTAAATAAGGGCACTTGTGATGACGCAAGAACTTAAACTTGAGTGGATGGGTACTTGTGATCCACTTACAAGGTTTTCACTCTGCTCACAAATATGCCAAATTTTTTAAGCAATTTGCAAATGCCAGCTTGGATCGATGTAAAAACTATAAATGCACCTTAATGTAGGCACCGTTTGGTATAACTCTGCTTCATTAGTGGAACAACTTTTTCGTGGCATGAGCAGCTCCACCGGTGAATCTAACACTGTTTCGGAAAAAAAAACATTCACTAAAACAGCTTCTCATAGTACATTTGGGAGAGAGAGCTCGAAGAAGCAGGTATTTTCAGCTTCATCCGGCGTCCACCCGATATGAGACCGGGTTTTCAAAGTGCTCCACTTGAGGAGCTATTCATTTTTCTCCTGTTCATTTAAAAATTGTGCCAAACAGGTCCTGAAGTTGTACCAAATGGACCTATAGCGTTCCCCTATATGACTGAATCTATATATATATATACACCAATCAAAAGCAGAAGATTTCTTTCTTCGTAACTTCTTCAGTCCATCATCACATTTCCCCTTGTCTATCCATACCTCGTTGCCACCTCCCTTCTGACGTCCCTTGTCAGTCCGACCCTTGTCCTTGCGTTGTGCTACAAAATCATTCCCTGGCATCACACAACTCATGTGGTGGCCTCGTTAGTGTGTCATGACTACAAACACCTCAGCGCATGGGGGTGCTTCATCTTCCACATTTCTTGACCTCACAATAGGTGCACACATTACCACTTATTTAAGGTGATCCAATCTCCAATTAAATTAGTGTACGAGATTAATTCATTATTGCACCTAGCATTTGTTATTGGCCTTGACATTCATTTGACTTAATTGAAATAATATTGAGCCAAAAAGCTAGCTTATTTTGTAATTGGCTTGGATAGATCTAAGTGATCACAGAACGAGTTTTACCTCCGCTTTGCAACACATGGGCATGTTTGCTACTCTATATCTATAGTTAATATTAAAAGGAGAAAATTTCTTCCTTCTTCTTTGCAACACATGGGCATGTTTGCTACTCTATGTATATAGCTAAGCACATGTCAATGTTATTAGCTTTTGCAATTGGATGTGTTTGTGGTCTGATCAGTAGTGGGTATTCATCTTGTGATGAGCCCCATATCTGGTTACCTAAGATGAGCCCCATATCTTTAAACCTTTCAATAGATAGTAGAAGTTTTCAATCTTAGTTATCATTGTTCTTTTTGTTTGATATCTCTTTACTATTTTCTTGTGAATCGATACATCTGGGTGAACAATTTGTGCTAGGTTATTAGCTAGGCAATTTGCAATCTGTAATTATTCAGAGGCCATTTTCAATATTTCTGCTGGTGTTGTGCATTAAAAATGTTTTACAACACTTTAGATTGCTTATTAATTACATGCAATTGGTGGCAACTCACAAGGCATCCAGAAGTAATTTTGTGAGATTTTGGAATGAAAAATTGTATGTAGCATTTTGCATTGAGTAGTGAGTGGGCATTGTAATTCCGTGTTCAGCCTGCTGATCGTGGCCTTGTGCTGCGCTGCTGTATGGCTGCAGTTGGAGATGATAGATTTCATTAATTGAGTATGCTGAATAGTTGTCTCAGCTAGCAGCAAACTTTAACCTGATATGTGGTGATAATTTTTTTTAGATAACATTTGAAATACCCACTCTGCTCCTCATATTGCAATTTATCATTGAAAATTGTTGCTTTTTTCCCCCGAAAAGCCATCGACAAGAGCATGTTGGGCATGTATGAATAGAGAAGGAGCCAAGTACAAACAAAAGAAAGGAAAAGAAAAATTGTACACTCACGAAGGAGGCAACAAGACCACCACCAAAATAAAGCAAAACCGACGCAACCACCAAAGCGATAGCCGCCAAAGCCACCCTGAGATGCCACAAGAAGCAAGCTTTGTAGCAGGAAATGAGGGAGGAGGTTTCCACAACGAGTCCTCCAAGGAGGGAAATGACACCCATAGGTGCCGCAAACGCCGTTAGGAGAACTAGGGTTTTTCAACCCAAACTCCTCAAGGGGCAGGGGACTCACAGTAATGCCTCCAACGAGGAAAATGAAGACAAATGCGTCACCATTGCTGGCCACAGCTAAAGCCTAGGCAAGGCTTTCACCCGAATGCCCCAAACACCCTAGACCCAAATCCTGCCACGACGAGGAACCTCGCAGCTACACCAAACCGTAGTAAACTGCCACCAGCAAGAGATCGCCGAGGCACCGATGAGGTCACAAGCATGTGTGACCTATCGCCGCCACGCCAGCCCATAAGGGCCGCCTCCATCCTGCATGACACCGACCACCACGCGAAGTCACCACTTGCTCCTACAGCAAGCCAAGGGAGCCACCAGCGCTGCTACACTTCGCTGTCCATGAAGCTTCTGGAGAAAGCAATGAGCGTTCCTGCCCAGACAGCCATCCACAACGAGCCGCCTTCGGTTGGTTGTCGCAACAGCTGTAAGCCAGCCACAGACATGCGTGACACGTCACAGCCGCGCCGGTCGACATGGACCGCAGCCAACCCACCGTCACTGGCTCAAAGAAGATTGCCTAGGAGGGGACCCGCCACAATCACTGTCCACTTACAACAGACACCGCCACCAAGCACCACCCGTCGAACTCCAAGAATGGTAGTAGTTGTCATGTTGTCACCACTGTAACCATTTAGCCTTACCAACGGAAGTAGTCACCGTGACCACGCCAAACTGACCACCTCTATGCAGGACCAGTCGCCATGGACACGACTTCGAGAAGCTGCCGCAGACCCGCTGTCATTGCCACACCAAGATAGCATTGCGGAGGCAGCGCTATCCACTGCAGCGCCGGTCACCGAGGACTGCTGACGGCATGGCCAACACTTGCCACCGCAGAATGCTCCACGCTGGAAAGGTGCATCCCGAGTAGCTCAACACAGCCTCACCTAGCCACCGCCAGACCACCGGCAATGGGAAGAAGCTGCCGCAGCGCTGCACCACCACCACTCCTTAGATGCGCAGATCTGGCCTCGCCCGCCGAACTAGAGCCAGGTCATACTACTCCAGCCCGGACGGCGCCGACCGTGACGCGGCCAGCACTGGGTCCAGCAGCTCTTGCAGGCCGCACCAGGTGCTTCCCCCGGTCCGCTGCCGTTGCCCTCACCCCCTGGACCACGTACCGGCCGTGGCACGCCAGCACTACACGGATCTGGCCCTGGGACAGCCAGATCCGGCTGCCAGGGAGGGGACCTGCCATCGGCCGTCGCAGCCACCACCCCGGGACCGCTGCCGTGGCCGGAGAAGGCCAAAAGCTGGAGCTCCACTCGGATCTAGCCCCAGAACCGCTGGATCCGTCCACCGTGACAAGGGAGCCGCCACCCGACGCCATTGCCGCCGCCTCAACGAAGTCCGAAGTCGCTGCTGCGCCCTGAGCAAAGGAAGAAGGCCCCGCGCGCCGCCTTCCTTGTGCCCGCGCGGGCTCCCGGTGGTGCGCTCTGGCGGTAGCAAGGGAGATGGGGCAAGGGAGGGGGCGGCGGTGCGGGGACGAAGCTCCGTCCGTGTCGCCCGTGGGTGGACGACACGGATGGGAGTCATGAAATAGTATATACATGTTAAATTGTTGCTTTATTGACCTATTCATGTGATCTTGTGGTACTGCAGGTTATCGCATGGTGGATTGGTGGGGGTGCTGAAACGGAGAAAAGAAATAACATTTTGGTAAGTTACTACTATGATCATCCTGTGTTGATTTCATTTGCATCACCATCAGTTACTGCAGGGGAAGTGCTCCCGCCAAATTTCCTTGTTCATTTCTTGTTAATATATAAGTTGGTTGGCCACTCGTAACTGGGCCTCATCACTTGCATTGTGTACTGCTCTATAGCTAGTGTATTGACCTGTTAGCAGATTGGTACTCCCTCCATCCCAAATTATAAGGCATTCCAAGAATCTTGAATAGTCAAAGGATCTCAAGTTTGACCAAATTTTTTATAATAAGATAATAATATTTATGACACCAATTAAGTATCATTAGATTCTTCATTAATTATATTTTCACAGTATACATATTTGATGTTATAAATTTTTGTAATTTTCTCTATAATTTTGGTCAAACTTAAGATGATTTTACTCTCCAAGATTCTTAGAATGTCTTATAATTTAGAATGGGGGAGTAGCAGTTAGTTGAATCATTAATTGACTAAAATCGTGCCTGAACGTTGGATTTGGTTCAATTGTTTAAGGGGCTGTTTGGTTCCCGCCGCAACTCGCCACGGAGAAAGTAAGGCTGCCACACCTGCAAGGCTCACGTTTGGTTCCGGAGTAAGCTGTGGCTGCCACACATTCAGTCCCTTGTCGTTTTGCTTCTGGCATTTGTCTTTTACCTGCTAGCAGAGTGTGGCGAGTTGTGGCGAGCGTGACGAGCGTTTTCACCGCCGCGGCCATGTCGACGCCACTGACGCCACGCTGTGGCGTGGCTGACCCAGGGAACCACACAGCCCCTAAGAAAGCTACCATTGTCTTGTAGCTCTGAGAGCCCTTATGTTACATCATGAAGTAAACCTAGAACTGCCACCGTTGCTTTGCAGTTGGAGATGAGATTTCATTGAGCATGCTGTTGTCTCAGCTAGTAGTAAACTGGAAACATGCTGCATATAGTTGTCTCAGGTAGCAGTAAACTGGAAACCTGATATGTATTGATAAATTTTTTTTCAGATAAAATTTGAACTATACCGCCTCTGCTCCTCATATTGCAGTTTATCATTGAAAATTGTTACTTTATTGACCTATTCACGTGATGTTGTGGTCTGCAGGTTATCGAATGGTGGGGGTGTTGCTGCATGTCATCACTACGCTTAGGTCATCCAACTCCGTGAGCTATTTTTCTGACATAGGATTTTTTTATTTATTTTGACAAATCTGCATTGTCTCGAGTGAATATCTAGAAATGAAATTGAAATTGGGCTTTTAGTTTTGTAGTTCTATGTACAGTCTTGGTTGCTCAATAATAATTCTGTGTGAACTTATTCCTCAATTTTTGTGTGACCTCAGTCTAAACAGCCCATAAAACACAGATGTTGGGTGGCCCAAAAAAATGTGCGTGGGCTCGACGTTGACAGCCCAAAAAGTGGTACGGGGCCACAAAATCGAGTGGGCTAGCCCGATTTTTTTGTGCACTAGCCTAATAATATTTAGGTGGGCTTAAAATCAATACAATTGATAACTGGGCCAAAAAAAGGCTTCAAAACATGAAATGTGCACTAAAAATCAAGTTGTCAATTTCAGTTTTAGGTTTTGTTTGCTATTTTAGTTTTTAGAGTCCGGTAGTTATGATGTCAATTGAAGTTGACAACTACTGAGCAAGTGGCAAGTTATACTCCTTTACGTCTTAGTTTTTCTTTAATCGTTTCTTTTAGTTGTAGTTTAATGAGTTATGGGTGTTATTTTTGGGAAAATTGGTCTCATAGCATTGAAAGATCACTGCATCTAGAAAATACCATCGAAACTTTGCCGCTCTGTAAAATACCATCAGGAAGGAGAAGGGGAGGAGCTTAACGGAGATGACGGCGTTTGCTCCAAACGTGACGGAATGCTATATCCCGGTGACGTTGCATTCTTTCAATGGTTACGGAGCAGCAAAGTTTCGTTGGTATTTTCTGGATACGGCGATCTTTCAATGCTATGAAACTATTTTTCCTTTTATTTTTTCAGTTTCCCTTTCAGTTTAATGAGTTATGATTTTCATGTGTTTGGAAGTTATAATTCTTAGAATTTGTCATTTCACGATATCTTGCCACTTGCTCAAAATATAACATGCTACATACTTCGAAATTAAACTTGCCACACACAAGGTCATGCAGCTTGTGGTGTTTAAGTTTCAGTTTAATGAGTTATGAAAATAAATCTCATAATGAGTTTTGAGATTCAGTGTTTCAGTTTCCCTTTTAGGTTCGAATGATATTTCATGGTGCCTTGTTTCCATTTGTAATCAATTTATTGTCATTATTAGAACTAGTCATTTACAAAATATGCCTTTTCTTTTTCATTTTTTGTACCAGACAACAAGATAAAACTTGCAGTCACTTTATCCCTTCACCGATCATTGTCCATGGTCCCTGTGTGATGGAGAAGAAGTGGAAATATCAATTGCCTAAGTTGTAATGTGCTAGTTACATGAGCCATCTGAAAATTTCTCGAGAAGGTGTTTTATTCTCGTGTTAATTAATTCCATGTATATGTACCACGATATGTACCACGTTGGTACAGTAGTACAGCACCGATCTATTAAGCTCAAGAAGGCAGGTCCACAGACGGAACGTGCCATGCGTCGACGCTCTTGTTTGTGACATTAGATGTCGCATTCATTCTCTCAGCATAGCTATATGCTTGCATATGGCTTGGCCGTTCGCTCCGAAAAGAGATACGATGATACACGCGCGTGTCACAGTGTCTACTCTCGCCCTAACAATAGCTGCGTCTTGTAGACTTGCAATATACAGCAATTTGGAAGCAAGTACGTAGAAATAACGCACGCCTAACTTTACGTTACGTGTGCTAGCTAGCTAAAGCTTAATGGTACATGCCGACTACGTACTTCAGAATCTTCGAAGTCTAATTATACGGTGTTGCTAATGAATAGTCGTGTCTATTTTTATTCTAAAATTTAGGTGACATTCATTAGTACAGAGACATACTATACAGGCGGGTCTATACCCATTTTCACTGGCGTTTTCCAGCACCACCTGCGCCAGAGGCCAGTGAAAATGGGACAACATCACAAGCGGTTGCTTTCGAACCGCCTGTGGGCAGGCAGTTCACTAAGTGAGCCGCCTGTGAAAATAGATTTCCACAGGCGGTTCAAAATCAACCGCATGTGATGTTGAATATTTTTATATTATTAAATATATACATATACATTGATATTGGAACTATTATACCTTATTGGATGGTGTTCAAATATAGCAACATGCAATTTAAATATTTCATACATACATTTATATACATCAAAGTTTCGTGCTCAAAAATATAAAGTTACAAGAATATCTATACATCACACATTATATACATCAAAGTTTTCATCCGGTGTCTAACAATTGTCTCGACTAAGTTGAAGCCTACTAATATCTGTGAGCATTCTATACTTTGGGCGTCCTAAGACGCCGGTAGCATCGTGATATTTTCCTTCGCATGGAATGACTTCTTTCAAGATGAATTAGCATAGGTCCTCAGCTATGTTGTATAAAACACGTTCGGTCATGTGCTTAGCCTTTTTTACATCAAATTTCTGGAAAGGAGATTTATAAACATCATATATTTACACTTGATAATACATTTGCAAATTTAATGTCAGAAATACATACATGACTATTACTTATATTACCTTAGAAGGGTTCTTGATGTATCGTCTGTTCTCTCTCATGAACTCGCACACGTAGAATCCACAATGGACCAATCTGAGTGGTTGCTTGTGGCACTATATAACAGGAAAGTGGTTATTTACTTGCAACATCGTCCTATGTATTGTACATGTATGATATGTATTCATAAATTTTCATACATACCGGCCAGTTATGATGTATTTTCAATGGCTGCCCTTGTGTTGATGACTCGCACCTTCCACCTTTAATCTTGTAATACCTATATGCTCCATAATCTCGAATAGAATCACCTTGTTATTCTCAACATCTCATCGATTAAAGTATGCATGCAAAATCTTGACTTACAACTGTAAGTGCCTCACGAATGTTCCATAGCTTGTAGTCGGGTAATCTGCGGAGTCACATACCAACACCTGTCCAGGCCTAGGAAAAATCATGATGCAGATCCAGTGGTCCCTGCACGAATCAAATTTGTGATGCATGTGTCTACTAAAATAATTAATTTGATATATGCAAACTCACGCTAACCCAAAGTTGTAGGGGGCCACTGTGGATTCCCAGTGTTGAAACTGAAGCATTGCTTGTCCTAAGTACAAGGCGTATCTGGCTTCAAACTCCTTCGTAAGTTCCGCTATTTTCTTCTCCCGTTCTTCACCTTGTAAACTCTGTAAGTCTTCGTGATCATCCCCGATTCGGAATGTGTGCTGCTCCTCACATATTTTCATTGGGTTCAAATACCCAACCCTTTGACTGGCATTAGATTTAGGATTCGAACCGTAATGCATCTCTTGCTGATCATGTTGCATTCTACAAGGTGCACATACATGTAAGATATTGAAAATTGATACAACTCACTAATAGTAACACATGCATGTGTTAGTATGAGTGACACTTACAATGCAAACACCGTTACGAGTTGTACATCTACTCTCTGGAGGTTCATCATCAACCACATGTCTTCGAAGGTAATAACAGTCGTTTGTCTACCACTAACAAATGCAGCTGGTAGTATAGACACATTGATGGTGTCGATGCCAACAGAGGATGCTCTCATGTACCAGTCATGTAGCCTTTTAACACCAGTTGGGATCTTTTTGAGTGTATCCCACTTGAGTAGAGGCCTTCTAGGCACGTATTTATCAGGAACATTTTTGTAATCGTCAATTGTTGGCTTCCTGATACTTACGGTAATTACCTTAGGCTTTTTTGCTAACTTCTCATGCTCAGCCAAGTCAAGGGTACGTGTAGTGCGGCTTTGTGCAATTCCTGACAAAAATTTGGTCATGCTGGCAGTCTTTTTCTTTGGCTCGAAGGGAAAAACCAATTTGGGTACTGAAAATTTCTTCCTCGACTGCTCTGGTGCCTCCCGTGTTTGTTTAGGATCTTTGGGTGGTGGAGAAGGTGGAGAATTGAATGCTGGCGGAGATGATGGGGGTCAATAGGAGCCACGATCGGCAACGATGGTGGGTTAGGAAGAGGATCGGCTGGTGCTAACGAGTCCTGAGTGAGTGGCGGGGCTTGAGAGGATGGTGGTGGCTCACTCAACTGGACATCTCGTCGAGACCAAAGGATGAAGTTCTTGATAGCCTGTCTGAGTTTCTCAATGCCCTCGGGACCGGGGATGTCTAACATGTCGTCCTCGTATCCTTGGACGACCGTCAACACTTCTACCTTACAGTAGTCTTCTGGAATGTCGCTCTCATGGTACTTGCATCCTTGGATCGCAAGGCCTACGGCTACTTTCCTTGTACGATGATTGTTAATACCATATCTTATGACTAGGGAGCAAGCCACCAGCCTATCAATGTCATCAATTGGATAGTGAACCTTGTTTGCCGTTGACGCGACACTGCTTAGAATGGTTGTGGTACACTGTGTCACCAACGGTTGTGTTGTTGGGACTAGCTGTATCTGGGGAGCCTGAGTGCTCATCTGTTGAGCAGATATCGCACTCGCCAAATGTTGTATCAACTCTGGAGTGGGATCGGATAGAATTTGGGACATCATCTCTTGGAAGTCTTTCTTTGCCTCCTCCTTAAAATAACTTTTCATTTCTTCCTTGTATCGATCACGTTTCTTGTACTCACCCTCCCACTCCGGTCCGAATCCTTCTTTCGATGAGATGCCTCGAACACAACTAGAGTGCTTGGGGTTACCTAGGCCAGCAGTAAGGATGTCCCTCTCTCTTCGTGGCTTAAATAATCCTTCGTGCTGCTTAGCTGCCACCACAAATATGCTCTTTGCTGCTTCATCGAGCATTGGGACATCAAAGGACACACCGGTCTCGGTTTCCCTCGGTTTCTGAGCACAAATCTAATTTGTGGTTCTTTCTCCAAGTTGCTCGGACAGCGTCGACAACCCTGCCACTTTCTTGGCAGCCTCTTCTTGCCTCCAGTTGGGAACCTAGCATTGGTAACCACCTGTGCTAGGTGGTGGTGGTACTTGTTCTTCTTTGCCAGCTCGGTATTGGCTTCACTCCGAGCTACGAATTCTGGCTCTCTCCTTTGCTCTAGAAAAACCGCTCACTGCCCCGCCGTAATCTTGTATCTTTTTGTTGGGTCTATCCCTTTCTTTGCCCACTTGGTATTCATCTCGGACCTCCAGTTTCGGAACATGATCGCCCACTGCTGCATGGCATATTCCTTCACAAGTTTGTCTGAGCCCCGAGGAAAAATGAACCTAGTCACCAGCTTATCCCAAATTTTTTTCTTGTCAGCATCTGACACATCTTTCCACTATCGACATGTGATGTCAAGATTGTCCCTAACTAAGAAACCAAGAACGTTCCGAAACTTAGGTAGGGCTTCCTTAGGAGCTAGGGGTTGTCCTTTCAGGCTCACTTCTGAGATTATATATGTATCATCTGGCCACCTATTCAGTCCTCTGTCACCTCGCTTTCGGTCACTCCGCTTCTTTTTCCTTGAACTCTCAGTGGTCGTCTCGGTCAGGCTCGGTGCGTCTTCGTGTGCCACTTCTTCTTGAGCTACAATCTCTTTGAACTGAGACAACACCTCCTATTCATAAAAAAGGTACACACAATAAATTATCGATTGGTACATATAGATACAAACATGAAAATTATGGATGTGTAATTTACCTCATCATCATGTAGATTGTAATCAGGGTCATGTGCCAATTCACGACGAGCCTTCCTTACTTCGGGAGGCTCCATGTCGTCGCTAACGCTTTTGTATGAAGGCGTGGTGGCCACTGATGCTTGGCCCGTTTCGTGGGTCCCTTCTACTTGCTTCGTGGGGTGGGACGACCCTAGAGCTTGGTGCGTTTGGTGGGTCCCTTGTGCTTGCTCTGTGGGGTTGGATCCTGGGGCATGTTCCGTGTGTTCGGACCCTGGGGCTTGTTTCGTATGTTCGGACCCTTGTGCTTGGTCCTTGTGCGGAGAACTCATCGCGAAAATCTGACATACAAATATATAATGATAACATAAGGACCCTAAACCCTATTTAGTAGAGTTTGTATTTATAAAGAAATAATAATTACATCATACATATATATTTATAAAGAAATAATAATTACATCACACATATATATTTACAAAGAAGTAATAATTACATCTAACATATATATTTATAAAGAAATAATAATTACATCATACATATATATTTATAAAGAAATAATAATTACACCACACACATATATTTATAAAGAAATAATAATTACATCATACATATAAATTTATAAAGAAATAATAATTACATCAAACATATATATTTATAAAGAAATAATAATTACATCACACATATATATTTATAAAGAAATAATAATTACATCACACATATATATTTATAAAGAAATAATAATTACATCACACATATATATTTATAAAGAAATAATAATTACATCAAACATATATATTTATAAATAAATAATAATTACATCATACATATTTATCAAACAAAGCAAAATAAAAAAGGCCGCCAAGCAATTGGGCCGGCCCACTAGCTCCCAGGTTGGCCCAATTGCTCGACCTGCCCCCATTACCACACCACCTCGGTCGCCCCCGCGCCCGCCACCACACCACCTCCGCCGCCCCCCGCGCCTGCCACCGCACCACCGTCGCGGCTCCGCCACCGGCATTGACCACCGCCCCCGCGCCAATGCGTAGAGAGAGAGGAGCAGAGAGGAGGCATAGAGGACTCACCGACGCGACGCCGGTGGCGAGGCGGCAAGACGCGGTGGAGGCGGTGGCCGATGGCGGATTTCGGCAGCCCGATGGCGTGATTCGAAAAACTGGCCCACCAAGAAACTTAGAAAATTTCAGGGCCCTGCGCTTTCTTATATAGGGTGGGCATTTGTACAGGCGGTTGGTATTGATCACCGCCTGTAGTAATGTATTTTCAAATTTGTTTCTGTTTTTTAAATGAATTTATAGAAATTGTTTAAAAGCTTCAAAAATTCATATCTTGAGAAATATTGGTCCAAAATTAGTGAAAAAAATTTGTGATGTTTCTCTTGAGATGATCTTCATGTTAAAAATATGAAATGCCATGTTTAAGAAACTTTTATATGTAGCTTTATTTAAAATGATTTAAATTGAATATATGCCTCATATATTATTTAATACATAAATAATTCTAGGGATACTAGAAAAATATGAATCCAATTTTGTTAGCTTTATTATACTGTGTAGATGTTGTGAAAAATATATTCCTTGGTGCTCTTGTTACTTAGAAAAATGGATTTATGTTTTTCCTAATTAAATGCTGATTTCATATGAAATTCATAGAGGAAAATATATGTATTCTTTTTTATTTGTGTCAGGTTTTTGCTAGGGTTTAAGGTTAATTAAGCTAGAGTTTGGCTAAGGGTATATTAGAGATTACAGATAAAGATGATACAAGCTAGATTATAGAAATAGATTGCATGGAGGTGAAATAAGCATAGAGTGATCACATGTAGAAACAAATAAGGGTACGTAGCATAAGGTACACATTGTAACATAAATGAATTACATGACAAATGACAAATATAATCTAGGAATTTACTGTTCTTCCTTGTCCATCGTGGTGCACCTAGGGAAATGAATTCTGTGGGATGCTTCACTTAATATTCCTTATCTTTACTGGATGGTCATCTACAAAGAGAGACATGTTGCTGAACTCGTTAAATTCATCCAGGTCAGATACACCATCAACTCCTATAGCTTGTTGCTTTCTAGAAAAAATTACATCATTCAGCTTGTCAGTACTTTTCTTCTCATTGGGAGAAAAGATATGTTCAGCATAGAAGACCTGTGCAGCACGGTTAGCCATTATCCACGAATCATTTTGTAGCCTACCTTACTTAGATCAAGAACTCTAACCCCATAGTTGTCCACTGTGACATGTTTGTCTTCAACCCATTGACATGCGATGTGTGTGTGGTTGAAGAATTTAAAAGTTCCATCTGGATTTTGCTCCAGCATACGGAGCATTCTGTCAATGAAAGACCTTACACTCACCAACTACAACTCATATGATTGTCATGTCATGCTGACTACTTTTCTTTCTATTGCCATCAGAGCTATAAATCCAGTGTGGATAAAGGTTGCAGTCACACGGTTGTGCTACTTCTTCAACAAGATCTCACAGAAGGTGATTGACCGTGATGAGTTGGCGTCTCTTAAGGAATTCGCAGTGGAGACAGTGTCACAGTTTCAGATGTGTTTTCCCCCAGCATTCTTCGATATTATGGTTCACCTTGTGGTGCACTTGGTTCTACAAATAGAGGCACTGGGTCCCATGTACTTGCATGAGATGTGGACGTATGAGCGTTTCATGTCAATACTCAATGGCTATGTATCAACTCGTGCTCGTCCTGAGACGTCCATGGTAGAGGGGTACTTAACCAAAGAGGCAATTGAGTCCGGAGGTCCATTCTACAACAAGGTCCTAAAAGACTAGGTTGCAATAGGTTTGCCTCCGTCACGACATGAGGGTAGGCTAAATGGAAGAGGGAGGATGGGAAAGAAATCATTCGTCCCGCAAGATTACAATACAGTCCTCGAGGCACATCACAACATCCTACATTAGTTCTCGATAATAGAGCCCTTGATCGAGAAACACATTGATGAGCTTTGCGAACATAATCATGGGCACACGGATGAATGATAAATGAAGGAACACAAGAATCGGTTCACCTCATGGCTAAGGGAGCATGACATTGCAGATGGGGAAACAATTGAGGAATGCACCATCAAGGTGTTGGCTTCTGGACCATCACGTCAGGTCATGACATGGCAAACCTATGACATTAGTGGCATCACATACTATACCAAGTCCAAGGACAAAAAGAGCATGTCACAGAACAGTGGAGTTTGAGTTGACGCCTTACACTCTGAAACTGGTGAAGAAACTACATACTTTGGCTTCGTTGAGGACATATGGGAGGTGGTACTTCCCATTTTCTTGAAGAACAGGGTGAAGTTCTTTTTTTTATGTCTAACTATACCATGTCAATGCGTGAATTTAATCCTTCTTTGTCTTGCCCTTCATGTCTAGCAAGGTTCCAATTAGGCTTTCAAACACGTTCTTCTGAACGTGCATACCATCGATCGCATGGCGGACGTCTAACTCTAGCCAGTATGACAAATACTCGAAGAAAATAGACTTCTTCTTGAATGTAGCCCCTGGAGTTGGTTTGACATCCTTTCTTGGTTTTTCGTCTATTGTCTTCTTCCTAAAAACAAATTTGAGTTTGCTGACTATGTTAAAAACTCTTTTGCCTTTACTATTACCCAATGGAGCAGTAGATTGTAGTTCAACGTTATTGTCGAAGTACTTATCTATCTTTTTCTGGCGGTACCTATGTCCTTTCGATAAGAAGCGTCAGTGCCTCATGTACACTATCTTCTTAGATGCAGTAAGAGACATGTAAGTGGTTCCATCTATGCATACCACACAACCAACCTTTCCCTTGAACTGCCCTGATAAAGTGAAAAGAGTAGGGTAATCGTTGATCATAACAAAGATAATTGCTCTCAGCGTGAATGATTCTTTGCGGTACTCATCCAATATTTGAACACCTGTTTCCCACAATATTTTCATGTCCTCCATTAAGGGCTCCAAGAAAACATCCATGTCAACTCTAGGCTATGTAGGTCCAGAGATAAGGATGGTTAGCAAAAGGTACTTTCACTTCTGCATCAACCATGGAGGAAGGTTGTAGATGGTGAGGATCACCGGCCATGTGATGTGCTTGCTGCTCCGCTTAGCAAATGGATTCGTTCCATCAGTACTCAGTGCGAACCTAACATTCCTTGGTTCCTTTCCAAAGTCCTTGTGGTTTTCAGTGAAATCTTTCCACTGCTGTCCATCGGTTGGGTGCCGAAGCTTCCCATCGTCTTTGTGCTGATCAGAAGCATGCCAGCTCATAAGTTTGGCATCCTCTGGGTTAGCAAACAAACACCTCAATCGATCGACCACAGGCAGGTACCACATCACCAAAATAGGAATTTTTTTCTACGCATAGTAGTCTACTTCTTGTTTTTCTTTGCTGGTGGGTTTTGAACTACTCTTCTGGGTCTTCTGTTGGGTCCTCTTTCGCTTCTTTCCTTTACACAAGGAGGCAACACACTCTTCCTCTCTGTAGTCTTTATTCGTCTTGTACCTACTTGCACCACAATTTGGACAGTTATCCAAGTCCTTATAATTAGCACCTCGATATAGGATACAATGATTTCTACACGTGTGGATCTTCTCAACACCCATCATCAGTGGACTGATTAGCTTCTTTGCATAGTACGTGTTAGCAGGCACTTTGTTCTTCTTTGGAAGCATGTCTACGATAATACTCAAGAACGCATCGAAGCTAGCATCAGAAAGACCATACCTAGCTTTGCACACCAACAACTTTAGCACAGACCGCAGTGTTGTGAACTATTTGGTGCAACCCCTAGACTCATCGTACAAAGGCTCTTCTGCTGCCTTCATCAGGGCCTCCATACCTTTCATGAAGAACATTGATGGATCTTCCGCATGACGACGCCACATTACCTTTAGGAATTATGCATCTTTTGCAGCCATATTATTTGGCAGGACATTAGTTCTGACACCTTCATTTCCTCCAGCGAAACCATGATCAGGAACATTTGGCAGAACATGTTTGGCGTCTGGACCATCGGCATCAGGTTATTGTGTCTCGTGTACGAACTGAAACCCACCAACAAGCATATCTGGACCATCGACGTCGATGATCGCAGGGTTTCCAGTTGTATAAGGCGTAGAGCTACCCTCTCCATGCTTTGTCCAAATCAAGTAATTCTTCATAAATCCTCGGCGGACCAGACGAGAAAGGATTTATTGAGTGTCATTAAATACAACAACATTTCTGCAGTCCATGCATGGACAATGTATGTGCGTCTTTTTTGTTCTCCTTGCATGGTTCTTAGCGGCATCAATAAACCTATGGACCTCGGGTATGTATGATGAATCTAGTCTTGATAACTTATACATCCAAAAGGACATCTCCATCATTACCTGTAATATATATATATATATATATATATTTTAGCACCTTTTGAAGTGAGGTAGGGTATAGCTATGGTTTATTAGCTAGGGTTTACGATTTATGTGAGGTTTTAGCTAGGGTTTAGGTAGGGTAGCTAGGGATTAAAGTAAAAAACCTAATAAGTAGCATAATTAAAAAAACCTAAGTTGCATAATTACAAAACCTAAGTAGCATAATTAAAATAGATACATGTGGATAAAATAAATTGTGAAATAAAGAGAAAGATTAAAGTAAAAAACCTAATGAGCATAATTAAAAAATAACAAAAAAACCTACATTTCTCTCTCTACATAAATACACAAGAACACACCATTAATGGAATATATATCTTGCATAAACTAGCTAAATTAAGAAGCAAACATGAATAGGGAGATAGGAGAGACATTATGTAACCATCTTAAGCAACCTCATTAGAAGAAATAAAGACAAGAAGCTAGATTTTCTTCTCTCTAACTCATGGTGAAACCCTAGATCCAAAAAGTAGCTCAAATTAAGCAAGAATGAACAAAATGATGGTACAGAGACATAAACTAACCTTTCTTATCAACCTCCTTCCAAAAAATCAAGATCAAAACCTCTCCCTTTATATTTTGAGAGATCTAGACCTCCAAAATGCCCTCCAATGGAAGGTGGCTGCGATGAACAGTTCTGCTCGGGGAGGAAGGAGATGTATATATACCAGAAACATTACTGGCGGTTGCCTTTTGTAACCACATGTGGAAATCCATTTCCACAGGCGGTTGTCATAATCCAACCGCCAGTGTCGTGGCCCACCCATTTCTTTACACAACCGACCCTAAAGTGAAACCGCCAGTAAAAAAAAGTAGACCGGAGCTCTTTTCTACTGGTGATTTCCTGACCGTTGAATTGTGATTTTACGGTTATCAATCTTTTTTTTTCCTCCGGTCTGCTGAAAAAATGCTTTTGGTAGCAATGATAATTAGGTCTGCAGAGTACAGACCAGCAATCATCATTTTTGTCGGTGTTTCTTTTGTATTGACGCAAGCAGGCCCCATGATAGTGCAATCTTTTGAATTCAACTATGAATTAATTATAAATCGGCTTGAGTGGTTTTAAATATCTTTTTTTAGATAGAACACTCCATTTCTCAAGCCCAAGAACCTATTAACGTTTTCAATATATGTTTTCAGATACACTTGTGAAACTTTAATAACTAACAACCTTTATCTTATTTACTTTATTTTGAAGCACAAAAATCGCACATGTAGATTTTCTTGAAAACAGTACCTACACAATTTGATGAATTTATTTGATTTTCATATATATATTTAGTAAATACATAGTGATGCCAGTGTCATATTGAAATTCCAAGTACTTTGGCCTGAGATAGCTATGCATGCGGTTCAGTGCTTCTTCAAACACATGAGAAACGCCACACGTACGGAACTTGTCCAAATATTCCACCAGAGGGGCCTAACTTTGACTCTGATTCCTTAACAGAGCGCCTCTCCATTTGCATGCATAATGACTGCAACGGCACTATAAATAGGGTGCTCGTGCCAGTTACAGAGATAAGATAAGCCACCAAAAGCTACTCGACTGAGCTAGCTACTCGTGTTCCTCTTGTGTGGGTTAGGGCATGGCTTCCAGCTTCAGGGCCTTGCATTGCTTCCTTGCCTTGTCCCTCCTCTGCTCGACGGCATATGGTGGGCAGCTCACGCCGACGTTCTACGCACTGAGCTGCCCGACGCTTGAGCTCATCGTGCGCACCACCATGACCAAGGTCATCATCGACGACCGTCGGATGGGCGCGTCCCTCCTCAGGCTCTTCTTCCATGACTGCTTCGTCCAGGCCGGCCTTTTAACTTTAATAATCAAACACATAGCACGAAAAAAAAACATGCTCCTAGCTAGTAGGCGTTAGTAGTAACATAGAGACATATTTGCTCACACGCAGGGTTGCGATGGCTCAATTCTTCTGGATGACACGGGGAGCTTCGTCGGCGAGAAGACCGCTGCCCCCAACGCCAACTCTGTCCGCGGCTACGACGTCATCGACCAGATCAAGGCTAACGTCGAGGTCTTCTGCCCCGGCGTGGTCTCTTGCGCCGACATCGTCGCCCTCGCCGCGCGGGACGGCACCTTCCTGGTATAAACAATGCATTATTCATACTACACACCTACCACACGTAGTGTGTGGCAAACATGCTTAATTGTGCATGGATATTGCACTTCCATTCTGGTTATTATTGGGCATGCAGCTCGGCGGCCCAACCTGGGCGGTCCCGCTGGGTCGGCGCGACTCGACAACGGCGAGCCTGAGCCAGGCGAACAGTGACATTCCGGCGCCGACGTTGAGCCTGCGCTCGCTTATCATGGCGTTCGCCAAGAAGGGCCTGAGCCCGAGCGAAATGACGGCGCTCTCCGGCGCGCACACCATCGGCTTCGCGCACTGCGAGGACTTCCGCGGCCACATCTACAACGACACCGACATCGACCCGGCGTTCGCCAGCCTGCGGCAGCGCAACTGCCCCGCCGCGCCGGGCACCGGCGACACCAACCTGGCGCCGCTCGACGTGCAGACGCCGTACGTCTTCGACAACGCCTACTACCGCAACCTGCTGGTCAAGCGCGGTCTGCTGCACTCCGACCAGGAGCTCTTCAATGGCGGCTCGCAGGACGCGCTGGTGCAGCAGTACAGCACCGACCCGGCGCTCTTCTTCTCCGACTTCGTCGCCGCTATGATAAAGATGGGGAACATCGGCACGCTCACCGGAAGCGCCGGCCAGATCAGGGCCAACTGCAGGGTGATCAACAAATAGCCGCTGACATGATGTTGCTTCATGATGCGTATAATAATATAATGTATCTATGAATGTAATACACAATACCCCCTTCATATGTGTTTGGTTATGTATAAGATAGTACAAGTAGTGATGAAAACGGATCGGATACGGACGGATATCACTGATATCGTATTTGTTTTCATATTTATGTCCGGATTCGGATTCGAATACGGATAGTATAAAAAATGTCGGTTATGATATGATTGGATATCGACATCATAAATATGTGATTTAAATATTCGGATACGAATACGGTATCGGATGTTAAATATCCGGACTCGGATACGGATAGATTAAAACCCCTCTAAACGGATTCGGTCTCTAATACGGACGGAAAATATCCATACCGTTTTCATCCCTGAGTACAAGTATATGATGGTGTGTATGTAGCTTGGTTGGCTACAAAATGTACAGCCATGCATGTATGGCAGAATAAGAATTTGGTGGGAGGTTCATATTTGTATTGCTTGGGCTGAGAACCCAGAAGGCCATAAGCCCAGGCATCTTTAGGCCTGCCAATGGAATGGGTTGTTAAAACCTACCCTTTATCCAACCCAGCCTCAACCCATCCTACTTCATAATTTTATTTATTTCAACCTAACTTAATCCAACCCCATCAATTAACAGAACACTGGGTTTACTACAAGAACACTTAGGGGGTGTTTAGTTCCTGGGGTAAAAAATTTTTAGGTGTCATATCGGATGTTTCATGGGATGTCAGAAGGGTTGTTCGGATACTAATAAAAAAACTAATTATATAACTCGCCTGGAAACCACGAGACGAATTTATTAAGGCTAATTAATCCATCATTAGCATATGTTTACTGCAGCACGACATTGTCAAATCATGAATTAATTAGGCTTAAAAAATTTGTCTCGCAAATTTATCGCAATCTGTGTAATTAGTTATTTTTTTCGTTTACATTTAATACTCCATGCATGTGTCCAAACATTTAATGTGACGGGGTGAAAATTTTTTAGGGAGGAACTAAACACCCCTTAGCTTTCAACAGGGCATGTTGGATAACCACTACAAGCAAAGGGCTTGAATTATGTTCGAACCTATTGTACACTCCTTTGAAATCTTTTGAATTTCACTCAAATATCTATTGAACATTATATTCCCTCCATCAAAGCTAAAAGTGTTTGACTTCTTGGGGAGCGAGAACTTAGGGCGGAGGAAACACATATTTTTTCTCCATTTCTCCCTTAGGCAGTTGGGCTCCATATCCTCCTCTTCTCATCGCACCGCGACGCCCGCGCAGCGCGCACATGCCGACTCGCAGGCTTGCAGCCACCCTCTTGGACGAACTCTGCCACTCTAGGCAGTGGCGGATCCACAGGGGGGCTGCCGGGGCTACAGCCCCCCTAATGATCCTATTTCTTCATTAAATCACACTCAATTGGTAGTAAATTACCATTGATTTCTAGCTTAAGATTTAAATCTACATTGTTCAACCCCCTTAATCAAAATCCTGGATCCGCTACTAACTCTAGGGCCGTTGGACCCACCCCTTCCCATCGAGGCTGCGCGCGGCCATGGGTTGCCAAGGTGCCGATCGAGAGGCATCTCGTGCGTCTGAAACCTTTTCTAGAAACAACCATGCACACGCGTGTCGCCATGACTCTGCCATGCATGTTCCAGCTCTGAGCCTAGCTAGGCCCCTCCTCCCTGTCCATCGCCCCGCCATGGCGCCACCCACCCAGCGCTGGGACGCATCCACGCGATGAGTCGCAGGGCAGGACCACAGGAGGACCCTGCAGGCCAAGCGTGCAGCCACGCATGTCACGCTTCACCCAGTCCAGACAAACCGTTTACAACACAACCCAAGGCTACCAAGGGAGCCCAAGCCGCGCCCTCCTTGCTTGTGGCTCAAACCAACTCCATCCAAAGCCCTGTTCGATCTGGCCCAAGAGCGAGAGGCCCGGCTAGCCTTCAACGGTGCAAGTTCTCCTCAAGATGACGAAATATAATATCCAAAGCACTGTAGCTATCTAGTCGATTCTCAAAAGACCAAAAAAAAAGCTATCTAGTCGTGTGCTAATTGACGGGGATTCCTAGAATATGCTAGACAATCTGATACTATACGCTTTATGCAAATAAAACAGGGGAAATCTATTTTCTAAAAACAATAAAAGAGGAGAGACATCATATAAATTTTGTTCAAAAAATCTCCATATCCATCGCTAGTTTTGTGAAAAATGAATGCCCAATAGTAATTAATTTTAAATTTCATAGCAACACTGCAAATGAAATTAACAAGCAAGTATAATTAAAACGAGTGTAAGGAAGCAGCTTTTTCTTTCGCCCAACGGTACTTCGAACTTGGAACGAGTATGAAGAGATTAACAAGACTTCGGTCTCCTTTGAGTTGTTCTTGTGGACCGGTCGCGCAAGATCTTGTCGATATCATTGTTTTAAAAGGTGGCCTTCAGTTAAACCATCACATTTACTAGAGAATAAAAAGCAATATAACCATCCAAACTATCCTGAAATTAAATATGCTGCTAGTTAATAGCATGTTACCTGGGCTCATAAAAAAATGGTAGCCCTCATGAACAAATTTATTATATGCTACACTAAATGGGAAAACTAAATAAAGCAACTAAACCATCATATTTGCTAGAATATCAAAAGCAACCTAACGAATTTCCTCAAAAAAGCAATCTAAACGAAACAAACTAGCTACAAATTAAGGGCATGTTTGGACCGGCAAAGCAGCTTCTTTTGGCTTTGACAGGAGAAGCAGCTCTATGCCTCCACTAGTGTAGGTGAAGCTATTTTTAGAAAAAATGTTTGGTAAAACAACTTCTCATGGTAAGTAGAAATTATGAGATATCTATGATGTCCTTTTTCCCTCTCTTCTTTTATTTTTCTCCTCTCATGTTTATCTCCTTTCTTCCCCTTTTCTATCTTATATCTCGAAGACCCACTCTTCTCTATCTTATCTTGAAGACCCAACCAGAAGATTCCACTCGCCTCCGACGCCTTCCTTGTCTCCTACCACTCTAGTGCTTCGGCGTGACCGCACTCTGGCGCCCCCGCCTGGACCTGCCCGGCTTGCCTATAGACTAAGGAGGCTCACCGCATCCCGCCTATCTATGAGGCTTCCTCCTCCTCCTTCGCCGCCAGCCCTATCCACGCTGGCCCCGTCCTTCGCCGGCTCTGTCCTTCGCGCTGCTGCCCATGGCCGCGGCCCACGCCCAAGCCTCGCCTATGGTCTGGGCAAAAGGGTCCGGCCTTGTGCTGTGGCTAAGAGCATATCCAAGAGCCTATGTAAAATAAATATCTAAAAACCAAGATTTAAAGGCTCTCTAAAAAAATTTGGTTCTCTAAAAACTAATGCACCACAGCAGCCTCTCTATATTTAGCCTACGTATTTGAATGGAACGCCCGGGGAGAGAAGAACAGCGCGCGTGAATGGAGGAGCGGCCTTGCATGCCTGCATAACGAGCGATGGAACTCGCTTTTTCTTGCGAGCGAGAGTTGTGGGACGGAGGCTCTAGAAAATTGGATTAACCAGTGGAGAGACTGTTGGAGGGGGTTTTCAGCCATAAATAGCTAAATCTGAAATCACAGAGAGATTTAGAACATCTCGTAGAGATGCTCTAAGGGGAGCTGCTTTTTTTTAAGCTCCATGCCGTGCCGGTGCCTTGTGGAAGTGAAAATAGAAATCTCTAATAAAAAGCGGTTTAGTTTTTCACCATTTAGTAAAAAAAAGTGCTCCCAGCTGCTTCAAAAGTTGCTCGAGAATCCCTACCAAACGGCCTCTATATGTTCCATACGCGCCCACGCGGCCATGTCGTGGCAAGCCGATTGTAGCAGCCATGTGCTAGATTGCAGCCAGAATAGCATTATTGCTGCCGGCGAGGCGTGGCTGCCGTCGCAAAAACGAGGAAAACCAAATAGGAGAACTATACTTGGTGGAAAAGAAGTTGCATTGGGTCGTGCACAAGCATGCCATGGTCGTGAGTTCACGACTTGGAAACAGAGTTTATTAGCTGGCTAAGATTTCTTCATATATAAAATAATACGTACTCGTGCTCGTATATTGTTATTTAGCTGAGCTGCGACAACATATACACCAGCTTTTAAGTCAAATGTTGTCATGGCCTTGAAGATCTCGTTCAGTTCAGCGCCAGCACAAGCCATTGGAACATGCGGACACGTTTTGAAGCTGGAGGCGACGACCTGCTGCGGTGGTGCGCGTCTGCGTGTTGCCCGCAAATGCATTCGTTTTTGCTGTCCGCGCGCAAGCTATTAGGAATGCCCAACTGTCGGGCTGCTTCGGTTACGATTACGATCTCCATGAGACGACAGGCAAATTTGTTCAATCAAAAAAAGTATGCAACGAGCAAAGTGGCTCTATAAATACAGAGACGTCTGAGCTCGTTCCAGCAGTCCCAAAGGAACCAAGGCAGTTGCCTTGCCTATCTAGCTTGCTAGCAAGACTTTACCTCCTGCAGGCTAAGGTGCTAGCTAAGGTGCTAAGCTCTCGCCATGGCTTCATCCACTACCGGCGGCCATTATTTCTTCCTTGTTGCGCTTTCTCTTCTCTCCTCCGCCGCCTACGGGCAGCTCTCGGAACAATACTACAGCACAAAGTGCCCGTCGTTGGATCAAATAATTGAAACAGAGGTGCGTAGTACCTTGGTCACCGATGGACGCCGGATGGGCGCGTCCCTCCTCAGGCTCTTCTTCCACGACTGCTTCATTCAGGTATTTTATCTTATTACAAGTATTATTAATTTGAGACTTTAATAGAAGTATTAATAGAAGTTCCACGTTAATTCTTATGAGATGCGTTAGATAAAAATAAATAATAGAAACTCTCACAAATAAGAAACATATGACTTTTGATTTTGTAGACTGTGATCATTGTCACCAAATTTTATTTTGTAGGCCTCTGTGATTATTAGAAAGCCATAAAATTGCCCTCCAAATTACCCATCTCTATTAGTTTTAAATATAATTCACAATAATTCTCTAAATTTGTATCTAAATTGCCCATTTATATCGTTACAAAATATAATTCAAAGTAACCCCTTACCTCTTTTTTAAATAAATTGCCCATCTTTGACACTATGAAAGATAATGTAAAGTAACCTCTAAGTTTGTATCAAAGTTACCAACATATGTCATTATGGAAGATAACATAAAGTAGCACTTTTAATTTGAAACTAAGGCTGTGTTTAGTTCACCAAATTTGGAGTGACAAAATTCACTATAGCAACAATGTAGCATTTCGTTTGTATTTGGTAATAACTGTCCAACCATTGACTAATTAGGCTCAAAATGTTCGTCTCGCAAAGTACAACCAAACTGTGCAATTAGTTTTTTATTTCATCTACATTTAGTACTCCATGCATGTATCGCAAGTTTGATATGACGAGGAATCTTCTTTTTGCATAGTGCATTTTTGGAGGAACTAAACACAGCCTAAATCATCCACCTTCACCATTATAAAAGAATAAACAAAATATCCCTAAATTTATGTGTACATAATAAATATTTGTTGTAGAACAAAACTTAACAGATATATACAATAGTCTATATATATTTCTAAATTATACACACTTCTACTACTGATATGTTAAAAGTAGACAAAGTGCTATGTAAACATGCATACATTAGATATAAATGTTTACTTAAATATTTTATCAAGCATGAAGAATGTTCCATTAACAAACACATAAATATCAGTGACATTGACAAGCCACTTAAAATTATATAAATACCCTATAACAATATTGATAATAAATATTATAAGTTGTTACTTCAAATATATCTTGATTGAAATATTATGCCACATCAATATTGGTAATTTAGTTTTATGCACTCTATGTTTTTATAAAATTATATTGTGCACACATATATATTCTTTAGTATAACAAATTTAACATATTGAGTGCCACAGTGCAGACAGAAATGATTATTTATGTCGATGTAGAACAAAAAGTGTAGCCTAATAATACCTGGACTTTTTTTATTAAAATAAAAAATAAAATTTAAATAAATAACCACTAGAGTTTCAACATAACGCGTGAAAAAAATACAACAATTAACAAGATTAAATTTTGAAAGCTAAAATATAGATTCATGACATCTCGAAAGGGGATTAATAAGAGCTTATATAACTTAATCTTATGATTCAATTGAATATATCATGCTAGAGAAAAGATAAACCCAAGATATTCTATCCAGAGATCCCCAACAAAACCTCCATGTTAATCCTCATGTTATGTGTTAGAACAAACAAATCTTAGAAATTCTCACAAAATTAGAATCATCTAGCCTTTCATTCGGTAGATTCTAATAACCATAGGCTCTATTCTATTTGCTTAGCAGTTATCCACCTTAGCAATGTTAAATAAAAACAACTGAAAGTAACCCACAAATTTGTATTTAAGTTATCTAGCTATGCTATTAAAATGATATAAGGTAATTAACCTTAAATTGGCATCTAATTACCCACCTGCCATTACGATAGATAATCTACTTAACATTGGAAATTTGAATGTAAACTACGACTTCTACCATTATTTAAAAAAACTAAATCTCTCTCAAATCTACATATAAACTATCAAAATCTTCTATTACAAAAACATTTAATTAACCATAAAATACATTATATATATATTATATTTTTTTATTCAAGATAATTTTATACTCCCTTCATTCCAAATTATAAGATATTTTGACTTTTCTAGATCCTTTGCTTTTATTATGTAACAAGACATAGTGCATATCTAAGTGCATAGCAAAAATTATGTATCTAGAAAAGCAAAAAATGCCTTATAGTTTGGAATAGAGGGAGTACATTTTAACAAAAACTTGACTTGATTGTATAATCATAAAATCTCCATTTTCATAATAAAGAAATACTATTACAAATATATTTTTTTGGTAAGAAAAATCAGATATCTTAAGAAGTTGGAGAGGTTAGTGCAGACCGGTTGTACTAGGAAAGTAGGCGCGCTTCGCTGCGCACTATTGTATAGATTGCAGAGCACTTTAGAACCAGGTTTAGAATGGTTTGTTCAGGTTTTAATCTGTACATAGGTCTATTGATCATCAATTATTTAAATACTATTAACGGTACCCCTTTCACATATTACTGAATTTGCATGTCTTATTATATCGTATAAAAAATAACAAAGGGCAGACTTGAAAACATTGGCACAATTATTCATATTTTCCACAAGTAACAAATTCAGAATTCATGAACATTTACTGCACCACCCTTTCAGTGGGCATGCCAAACCTACAACTACCTCCCCTCCCATGTGGTTGTGTTGCCTTTAAATTGTAAGCATAGCAGTCTCGGTAGCAGGCCACCTGCAGTAGGTCTACTACCCACAAAATTCCTCTGCTCAAGGCGCCTCCGACAAAACAATGAACATCATTACAGAATCACATATAGTGTTACCCTTGATGCAATAAGATCCAAAAGTATTAATATAACATGAGCATAGATATCTCTTTTTAGTGGAGTGAAGGCAACTCAATTATACAGTTGGCCATTACGATGCCGCTTCCATGGAAGAATTACTTTGCAGTATTACTGTGTGGATTTTGGATGATCTGGAACTGTCCATAAGAATGAGAACAATTATTCAAACCTTGCTAAACTGAGATATATATGCACAAAGCATTTGATCTGGCAGTAAACCAAGAATAATGTCACGACTTTAGCAGGAAGCACATCATAAACATGGCAAGAGACCAATTACCTCGCAATCAATGGAGTCAATGAAGATAGTGGGCACAAATAAAAATGAATATGTTAGAAAGTGTGGGGATGATACATGGAGAGATGTTCCAGGTCCAAACTTGTAGATTAATACTGATAATTTTTTGGTTGCCCAAGGAAGGAAATGAAGTATGAAGGGGAAACCTAAAAACTGAACCAAGCCTATTTTGCTCCTAATAAGACCTATGAATTAAAACAAAAATGCATCGGGCATTGTAACTGTAGTGAATAGAAGTAACATCTTTGGGCTGGTGCATAGTGCTCTCAGTATGGTGATGGCTATCAGGGGAGGAAACCAATCGAGAAATTGTGGAACCATAGTGAGGCAACATGACATGGATTTACCTTGTTACTTCGGAAAGCATCGAAACACAGCAGATCATCGTCATCAATAATTCAGGACCTCGGTTTTGAAGCAGTCAAAAATTAACATATACCATCGGAGGCGAAAGACTGACACATTAAACAAATAAGTGGCACAATGAGTTTCATGGCACTCTAAATGCACATCTTTCATAAATATAGCAGAAAAGCATGAAACCATTCTCTTTTGGTAAGATTTTGGGAAACATGTAAGTATCGACATAACAGTTTGTGGGACATTGATATGAGTAATATAAGCACAACACGTATTTTTTTCTTTAGTCACAAGTTCAGTAAAATAGCCTAGAGGTAAATAGAACAAACATTCGGCCATATTGATGGGCGTAACTACACTTGATCGTACCTTAAAATAAGAGAGTTCTATTAATAAAGAAAGACAAATTAGACATTTGGTGGCACTAAATAAATAAGGAAGCTTGAAGTGACTGAAATTTTTAGTCCTGGGGAGCTGCATATAGCAGCAACATGCATAAAAGCATGGGTAACAAAAAGGAATATTACAGAGAGGAAACAACCATTCATGTTTAGTAAAAAGAGAGGTCAAATATGTCCAAATAGAAAGCAGGGAAAAAAAATGTGCATAGAAGGCCTATTGTTAAGCATCTCAAAGGCAGGCAATCAAAAGAATATACTCATTCTAAGATTCTGTATTGGATTTTTAATCTGAGGCCTTAAAGGTGTATTGGGTTGTTGCAGTTGCATACCTTCCTCTCCATGCAATCGCAGCATGGCGCCGAAGACACCTTGCTTTGCTTTGCTCTTCTTTCCCACCAAGCACAGCAGCAAGCAGCCCCTTGGTCCTCAGGCAGAGCAAACCTCTGCATTCTCTCTGAAATGGAAGCCCCTGCTCGTGATTGCCCATGTCGTCTGTCAAAGTGCTGTTGTACTCTGAATCTCCTAAATCAGAGCAAGCAGATGAACCCAACGCCACCAGTCAACATCTGATTTATGCAATCAAGCAAACACAACAACATTCGTCGTATTCCTGGAACTTTGCCCTCTCCAAAACTCTAATCCATTTCATCCTACATTTAATAACCAAATCAGTTGAGGAAATCTATGACACACACACACACACATACATACAGAGAGAGAGATAGGGATACTATACCTTGTACCTTGTTTGGATGATGATGGATGCAGACGGCACCACGATGGCCCTGGGCAGAGCACGGAAGGAGGGGGCCTCGACGGTGCAAGGTTGGACGCATGGAGATGGAGGCGGGCGTGAGATCCGTACGCACCTCCACCATGGGCCGACTTGCCTTTGAGTACGTCGCCGGCGAATCTGGTAGAGTTGGGGAGCCCATACTTGCTGGCGAAGATGAAGATGAAGGCGGGTTCTTACCGTCACCTGTGGCCCGTGGTTGCCGACGACGACCCAAGCGCCATCGCCGTCACCGCCTCCTCGTCCTGGTCCCGCGGGAACCCTAGGCAAGGCTGGCCACCATCGCCGGGCGAGAGGAAGCGCTGCAGCTGGGGGAGTTGGGGAGGAGGAGGAAGAAGCGCGGACTGAGGTGACGTAGGCAGGGCTGGCCGCCGCCGCCGTGAGAGAGGAAGCGTCACAGCTGGGAAAGAGGAGGAGGAGGAAGTGCGGACGCCGGACGGAGACGGCGAGGTGCGGTGCCGCGTGTTTTTTTCTCGGAGAGAGCGAGAGGCATCTGGCGCACAGGAAGACGCCGTATAATCGACGCTCACACACGCACGAGCTGACGTGGCTGCACTGGATTCGTGAACAGTATTCTCAACAGTAATCAAAGCACCCTGGTAACGCGGAACCTGAAGTTTATTACTACTATGTAGTTGGTCTTTGAGATTGCTTCTGAATACAAGGTGATTACAGGGCTTAAATATTAATATTCTCTTGAGGATATATATAGCATCGCTACGACGCTACCCCATATTGTATCTCACTTGAAGCTCTACCGCCAATCTTAAATGATGTGGCGCAGATTTTAAATAACTATATTATGCTATTGTAGTGCTTAAAAGTGCAGTCTACTATCTAAAATATTTATTTTCAATAAAAGACCAAATGAGAGTTAGAATTGAGGATAAGAACTATGTAGGCACTAATAAAAATATACAACAAGCATGAGAGTTTCAGTTAAACTTAGGGATAAAAAATAAGTAGCCACTAATAAAATTAAAATTTAAAAATCTAAATGTAAATTCAGAGCGTCATAAGAGATATGAGCTACAACAAGAGAGTATGTCGCAAAAAAAAAGAGCTACAACAAGAGAGCCACAATGGTTTAAGCTAACATAAAAAAAACTAAATGTATATTCAAAATACCTATCTTGCAAATGAAAAAATATAGATATAAATGAAAAAAACATAGATAACTGTTACTCCGACTCCATTCCTGCCGGCCCTTTTTCCGCTTCCTCCTAATCTATCTATATACGGTGTTATGCATGACGATCGATACCATTCATTCTGGTCCTGCAGGGCTGCGACGCCTCGGTTCTTCTGGACGACGACGTGACAAAGGTACCGGCAATCGTAAGCGAGAAGAATGCCAACCCGAACGTCAACTCCCTCCGTGGCTTCGACGTGATCAACCGGATCAAGGGTAAAGTCGAGGCCACCTGCCCCGGCGTCGTCTCCTGTGCCGATATCCTCGCCCTCGTTACCAAGGAAGCCGTCGTCGCCGTAAGTAACCCGCCATAATGCTGCATGCATTGATACTAAAATATCTCTTATAAAGATAAACCCTACTAGTAATTTATCTTGTCATGTAAAGTGTCCATATCAGCATCCACTAAAACATCTCACTAGTACATTCAACTAATTTCGTCATGCAAAGTGTCCACATCAGTATCCACTAACACATATCAATATGTCTTCATTCAAGCTATTCATATTAGCAAACCACATCATTTACTAACATATATTTAGTTATCCACGTCAGAATGCTAACATCCTCTAACATGTATTATGATATTTATTCAATCATATTAGTAAATATAAGTAGTATAATTTCACCAGCGATTCTCACAGCAACGCGCCAGGCGTTCTTCTAGTATCATAAACTAACGAGCAGCTGTTGTGTACTCTATGTTTGTTAGTACGTACTTAGTACTTATGTTTACGTATCTATCGATGATGTTTGTATACTTACATACGCGTGCTTACCCTAAATTAAACGACTTTATATGCAGCTCGGTGGACAAGGATGGCCGTTGTCCCTCGGCCGGCGCGACTCAACGACGGCGAACATGGTGCAAGCAAACAACGATCTCCCGTCGCCGAACTCAGATCTCGACACGCTCATCGCGGCATTCGGCAAAAAGAATTTCACCGACAGAGAGCTGGTAGCGCTGTCCGGCGCGCACACCATCGGCTTGGCGCAGTGCGCCAACGTCGACAAAAGCCAGCAGCAGGGATGCATCAACGCCAATACTAACGTCCTCCCGCTCGACGAGAAGACGCCGGAGGACTTCGACAACCGCTACTACGGGAACCTGCCCAACAGAGGATTGCTGCACTCCGACCGCGTGCTCGTGGACCGCGCCGATCTCAGGGGCCTCGTGGTGCAGTACGCATTCAATAAGAACCTTTTCTTCCAGGACTTCGCCAACGCGATGAAAAAGATGTCGGAGATGGGCGTGCTCACCGGAGCTAATGGCGAGATCAGGCGCAACTGCAGTAGGGTTAACTAATAACTTCCTTTTTTTGTGTGTGTGTGCCGTGAACTGGACCGACCGATGATACGTCGAGTACAGTGATCAGCCGGGTGTGCTCGGATTTAATTTGTTTCATTCATGTGTTAGGTGAGTTGTGTGCGCATCAATGTTTTTCGTCTTGGTGGGCGTTCATTCTAGCTCTCCAAGACGGTTGTGTGTTTTTTCTTTATCTGTATCGTTCCAATTCTATCGAATGTCTCCGAAGAGATTTTCTTCTTATGTAAGTGTCTATGGATATTATATAAAAAAAGTGTGTCTATGGATGATGTCGACAACATTCTTTCGTTTTTCCTCGGTGATTAAGAGCACACCACCTTATTAGCACCATATTAGCGTTGTATTAGTAAGTATATATTTCATAATTTTTACATCCAATACACATTGTTGGAAAGTGATGTCGGGTGAATCCCTCCTGGATATACCACTGGAGTATACGTCAGAACCATAATGTTTGTCCGGTGCTCCCTCACCACTGGAGTTTCCCGGCTGTTCGGTGCACAATTGCCTCGCACTATCAGAGAGTAGAAAACTCCTGTCGGCTTCGTGGATTCCTGTCGGTTCGTAGAAAACCGTCAGGAATTTCGTGCTAAGATCGGTCAGGAAAGACTCTCGTATTCATGTCAGTCATTGAATAACCCTGAGGAGTCTCAAAAACCGTAAGGAGACACCCTATTTCCTGTCATTTGATGATAGCTGACAGGAACCCGGCCCTCCGCGGTCCTAGGATAGGAACCCGGCCCTCCGCGGTCCTAGGCCCGAAAACAATGGTTCATGCACGTGTGGTAAAACTTAGCGTGCCAAAAATATTTTAGCCTCCCACGAAAATGTGATTGTACTGTGGGACCCACACAAAGACATATATATACTGAACCCTAGCTTTTTCCCCAATTCTCCACGCCGCCGCCGCCCACCACAAACAGCTCGCCCGCGGCCCTTTTGATGGGCTGAGCACCCCAACTCTTGCTTCCCCTCACATCCTCGCGCTGCCCCCCTTAGATCCTCGCGCTGCCCCCCTTAGATCCTCGCGCCGTCGTCCCTTGGAACTCCACCCAGCGCCATTGTCCTCTGCAACCCCATCAAACGCAACAACGTTGCTATCCCGAGTCCGCGCCCTTGGACCTCCTTTCGTCACCTCACTTTGTGTTAGGATTGACCAGGTAATAATATAATGGTTGTATAATTTGGTGAACTGCTAATCTTTGAGGAAGCTTAGGTTCAGCAATCACTCATCAATTCATCATCTGAACTCTCGAACTTGATCGAGTGGGTTTGCAGGTCGATTTGCCCGCCCTTGTAGGTTCCACGCTTCTTCTTGGTCTTCTCGTGCCTAAACCCCGTGTAGCAGGAGGAGGGGATTCCAGAAGGGGTGCAAGGAGATCCACAAGTGGAGGAGGGGATCCGCTTCCCCAACAACTACATCACACAGCAGGTGATATATTAATTTCCCCTCATAAGTTTTTGCTCTGCAATCTTTGTTTATCTGTGATGAACTCGAATCAGATTGAAAAATAGAGGTAGAGATAACTGAGAACACAATAGAATTTGATAGCGCTAGTAAAAAAGAAAGCTAAAGAATAATGTCTAGCGTGGGCAATATGTTTTTAGTTTATCTTTGTCCTCTTTTAGCTTCTAGCACTGAGCAGCAAAGTAGTCTAGTAAATAATGTGAAGTTAGTTAAAAGTATATCCAGATATAGATTGGAGTTGTCCAGCTTAGTCTTGTTTTGCCTAATTTCAAAGCACTGTGTACTTTCCCATTTGTTGCTTCAATGTGTACTGTGAACCATGTTGCACTTTTATGTACTTTTATGTAATATGTGGTTTTCTACAATTTTTGTAGCAAAATACTATGAAGCAAGTTCATGTTTTGCATTATATAATTGATATATTGTTCAATATGTAGCTATCTACAATGACTAACACATCTTTTTGTGCAGAAAATGAGGAGTTTCAGACACAATCCAGTAAATGAAGTATCTTATGACAATGCTCCTATTGATATGAAGGATGACATGAATTTTTTTTGTTGCATAGGATGATTACTTTGATGCTCTTGAGGCTGAACATCTAGATGGTTGTGAGCAACACAGAAGTGATGCACAGCTTGATCCTATTGTGCTATGCAAAAGTAGTGGTTGTGGCTTAGCTCATAACCATGTGCCAATAGCAAAATGGTGCTATAAGGAAAAGTGAGATGAAAGGATCTTGTACGAGGACAAACACAACAAGCCAAGCAAATTCAAGGTCTTATCAATATCTTGTGAGGAGGAATGCGCACTTGGAGCAGAACTCTCATATTGGACTTGTACAAAGCAAACATATGAACATATTTGAGCTAATTTGACATACTGTATGGACCTAATCAGTTGTTTCAAAATGTTCTCTAATCATCTTGTGTTTTAGGATATTTATGACAAGCTGAACATGGAATTACTAGCAGAAATTGCACACATTCTGCAGTCAGCGAATGCAAATGCAAATGCTTCTATGCCACCAATTGAATAGGTCTATATCTTACCATGTGTTTATAATATTCATTAGGGCTGATGAGTTCCTAACTATCTTTTGTCTCTTCATATTGTGTGATGTTCAATTGCATGTACTTTGGCTGTGAGCACCAACATGTATGGATGCAGGTTAATTAATGTCGATTGCTTGTCCTACTTGTGTATATTTACTGTTATGTTAGCTATGTCCATTTTTAGCATTGTGCATCTTGTATCACATAACATAAGGTCTTGCTACAGTTTTTACTTGTGCTATGAGATGAATTGGAGAAAATACATCTCATTTCATTCACTTAATGTCGATGCAACTTTTGGTTGCTCTTTCACTTGGCTGCATCTCATTTTATGATCCTAGCAGATCCACAATCATGTTGTTGTTCACATAAATAGCCAAAGTGTTTAGCTTCTTTAAATTATATCTCCTAGACTTGAGTTATGATGTGTTGTCTTTACTGTTAGAATCACTCATCAATTTAAGTTCCATCACTTTATAGGGTATAGAGTCATCCCATGCTGGAAACACTGATTCTGGTGGTCTAGAGAGCAATGGCATCGAAGACAATGAAGGCAACACTAACATAGACTGAAATAGTGTCTGGCGGAAGCCTCTTTTGTGCAGTGACAAATGACTCCTTTTGTTGAGTTGGAGTGTATATGGTGAAGCTCCAAGTTGACTTGCTTTTGTTGAAGTAAGCTGACCTCTTTTGTTTAATCATATACCTAGTATGTAGATGTTAGAGAGTGAAAAGACCTCTCTGTTATTTAGTTTGCATGTAAGCAGCTAGACTTCTTGAAGTCTTGCTTCTTGAACTGTTAATTAGTTGGCATGTAAGCAGCTAGACTTAGTGAAGTCTTGCCTCTTGAACTTACTTAGATGGCATGTAAGACTTGCTGAAGTCTTTGACTCTAGAGAAATGTGGTGAATTTGGACTTGTGAACTAGTTTGAAATGTAATGTGCCATTTGGATTTAGAATGTGTGTAAGTTTATCTCTGTGATGCCAATTGCAAGTAGTAAATAATATATTTTATGTTTTCTAGAATCAAAATAGATGGCTATGAACCTAATCTTGATTCTTATCCTTATTTTCCTGACGGCCCAACGACAGGAAATAGAATTTAATCATGCTGCTGGTTTTTTTCTCCTGACAGCTGCAATGGTAGGAAATGAATGATGATTTTGTCGGTTTAGAATTCCTGATGGGAATTTCTGTCGGGACACAAGAATTGCCGGTGGGTTAGGACCATCAGGAGTTGCCGACAGGAAAAGATTCATGTCGACCAACTTCACGAGTACTCAGTCTTTCCGGTTGAGTTGTTCCTGACGGCTACCCATCAAGAATATATTTTCTAACGGCTTTTAGCACTTTCCTGATGGTTTGCAGCCGACAGGAATTTTCTCTGGTCTGATAGTGCCTATTTATTTCTTCCTGTCTTCTCATCTGGGCTTCATCTACTATTCGGTGTTTTTTTTGGACTGCTTGCATGTCTTCTAAGGTATGCACAGTAGTTGCTTGTCCTCGCTTGAGGTATTGATCACTTGATCTACACGTTATCTTTGTCCAAGTCATCATCCTTGCATCCACAGGACTAAATACCTTGCATACTAGCAAACCACATTAGTCCAATTAATCATTGTGTCACACAATTACCAAAATCATAGATGACCCTAGCTAGTTGCCATTTTTCTTAAATTCTCTCCCTTTTTGGTGATTGATGACAACACAACCGAAGAAAGCAAATAATATATACGAAAATTAAAACTTATCTAGTTTCTTGGATGAATGCAAGAGCAAGATCATGTGATGCTAAGAGATCCCACTTGTATAAAGCATAAAACTAAATGAATACCTCACCTTGCTCTTACCAAATATGCTATGCCCCCTTTATGTGATATTATGAACATGGGCCACTCGGCCCAACCCCTTACTCCATAATTCACTTCTCCCTTTCTAAAATCAATCTCCCCTATTGTACTTGTAATCACCACAAAATATAACACTACAGGAGAGACAGGGCATTAGTGATAAAATGATGTGGCAAAATTTATCTTTGCCACTAATGTCTATACTATTTTTGACAAAACTAGTTTTCATCACTATTATGTTGGTTATTAGTGACAAAGTACTAATTCGCCACAGAAAACATCTTTAGTGGCAAACGGAGTGGCGAATTGTTGTTTTGCCACTATTTAACAAGATATTTGTGGCAAAAAATTTTATCTCACTGATATGACATTTATTAGTGGCAAAATAAATTATTGTCACAGGACACACAATTAGTGAGAAAATATTGTGGCGAAATTTAAATTTGCCACTACTTACCATACTATGTGTGAAAAAACTAGTTTTCGCCACTCTTGTGTAGGTTATCAGTGACAAAATATTAATTCGCCACATAAAACATCTTTAGTGGCGGAACATTGTTTTGCCACTATTTAACAAGATATCTGTGGCAAATAAAATATTTACCTCACTAATATGCCATTTATTTGTGAAAAAAATTATCGTCACAGGACACACGATTAGTGAGAAAATATTATGGCAAATCATAGTTACGACTAAAGAAGACTCATAGTTTAATCATAGTACGATTTTCTGCCTCTTATTCGTTCGTATGACAGAGTATTATCCATTCCCTTCTAATGAATTGAAAATTGTAGCCACTATAATGTGTGTGCAATATATGACATGGTATATCTCTAACGATGAACAATTTTGTTTTATTAAGTTGTTTGTAAATTTCATATATTATTTAATTTGTCTGCAAATTTCATTTATTAGATGACATGTCTGCAGAATTTTTTAAACAGCAGCAACTCACAACATGTGCATGTCACGCTATCCTAGAGCGAATTTGTGCTCATACTTACTATTCATTAGTTGAACATTTTTTCTTGCTGTGTAGTATATGGGTTCTTAATTAATTTGTTGTTCATGCTTTGCAGACCAAACTACAAGAAGTTGCTGGGACACATCAAGAAAAGATATCTTCTGCGCTCGTGCCAATAGTAGCACTTCGCACTAGTTCTTGGCCGAAAGCCAAACCATTCATGTGGTGTTGGCATTCGTGCTGTAAACCGAGTCGCCGAGGAAAAGATCAGATTGCAGGCACAAAATTGAGGCTTCTGAGTAGCGTGAAGCTGCAGCTCGAGCACGTGCAGATGCTGCTAAACAACATGCTGAGGCTGCTGAGCAACGAGCACAAGCTTTGGAAGGCCAAGTCTCGACGGTGGTCGAAACAAATGCACAATTACAAGAAGAGCAGCAACTCCAACGTGATGAGCTTAGTTCTTTGTGTCAAACACAGAGCGGAGAAGTTACGCGTCTAGTGAGAAAGCAACTTGATCACCAAATGGCGGATTTCTTTGTACGCATTCAATCTGGTGCTTCACAGTCTCCACCATAGCATTTAATACCTATAGTTGAATAAATTATTTGAGATTTGAAATTAGCGTGTGAGTTATTTTGAGAGTTCTAAGTGTTATTAATTTTTATATATTGCTAGATTGCAACATTATCATGGTTAAAGAATTATTGAAATAAATACTATTGGTCTACATTTGTGAGAATTGTACTGGTACATATTTGTCGAGCCATTTTTGTCACTACAACATGCGTGATAATGATAAATCGTTTGCCACATCATCTATTGTTCCACACAATTGAGGCTTTATCTTGTGACGAAATTTGTCATAACTAATATTTTTACACAAATGCTATGTTTTTTTGTGATGAAATTATCGACACAACACGTCTTATCAATTCTCACAAAAAAATCATATTGTGAGGAAAAATTTTGCCTCTGTAATATATACGTGAGGATGAGTTACATAACAAATAAAATGCATTTGTGTTGATAAGGCGCCACTTTTTCCCATATAAGCTGTGGCGATCGACTAGACACAATTGCAACTAAAATAGTGAGAACAAATTTCGACACGGTAAACTTGTATAATGGCGAAACTTTGGTCACTGATATATAGTCTTTAGTGACCATATAATTCGTCACTTTTACAACCGTAACTGTGACTATCAAATTGCCATAAATACTCTATAGTTGTGTCAACTATTATAACCACTAAAAACATTATAAGTAGCAATTTTTCTACCACTAATACATATGTCTTTGTGGCAACGACTGGGGCCACAAATGGCCACTTCACTAGTGGCACCACACATCGTCACTAATGAGTATGGTTATTTGTGGGGAATGAAAAACCATCACTAGAGTATTTGTGAGGCGAGTATCTGTGGTGACTAGTGACGATTTAAAAAGTCGCCACAAAGGCCGTGGCGAAAAAATAAGCTTTTACGATGAAAACTTTCTCCACAAAAACCCTTTGCCCTTGTGGTAACAAACTTTTTTGTGTGTGATTTTGGCATTTATAAATGGATGGGCTTGCTTTGGTCCATAAATTCTCCATCTTTGGAATTAAACATTGAAAAGAAAAACATTAGTAGTACAAGGGAGGGTCAATTATTGTGATCTTGTTAATTGGACTCGCATGAATCACACTACTTGACACTCATATTACATAGGTTAAGCTCCCCCTAAGTGTATGCATACATATGGTGGAAGAAAAGGCATATATACCTAACTCCATTAGTAAAGCACAAATAGGAAGCTAGTCTATACAATGCATGGAGGCAGCATATTTGAATTGAAAAGATTATACCAATTGAATAAATTGATACCAAATTGCAGGCTTATGCCACTTGTGGATTGACATCCATGCTTATCTCTGGGGACTATATTGTCCTCACAATAAGTCAATTTATCTTTTCTAGGCACTCCCTCTATTCCAAATAATAACTCAATTTATGTTTTCTAGGTACAATTTTTTTGCTATATGTATCTAGAGTCTAGACATAGCATTTATCTATATGGATATGGATAACAACAACTATTTATTTAGAAAAGATTAATTATAATTTAGAACAGAGGAAATAGTAATTAATGTAACATACATGCACCACTAAAAAATGATTTTGCGAGACACTGCCTAACATTAATGGAGGTGGTTATGCAACTGTCTCCTAAATTACCTGAGGATTTTCAGAGACGGTCATTTTATTTATGGAGGCATTCACAATTGTCCGTCTTGCAAAATGGTTTTACAGAGGCAGACATTTTATTTAAGCAGGCGGTTAAATTTTGCCCTCTCCTAAAATTGATTTACGGAGGCAGGCCTCTTAAGAGATCCACCTTCGAAAATAGAGGCCATTTTTGGAGGCGGTCCTCTTAAGAGGCACATATCAGAAAACACTACTACAGAAATGATTTAGGGAGGCACTGCCCAAACATTAACCAAGGCGGTCATAAAATTCAACCGCGTTGGTTAATGCCTGGCAATTAACGGAGATGGTCGTTTTTATTTATGGAGGCGGTTAGGAAATGCCCACATCCGAAAATAGGAGGCAGGCTTCTTACTATAACCGCCTCCAAAAATGGCCTATTTTCGGAGACGGTCGTCTTAAGAAGCCCACCTTCATAAATCTATTTTCGGAGGCAGGCACACTATAAGGCCTGCCTCCAAAAATACAAGCCCAGCTCGGGGCCCAGGTGAAGCCCATATGTATCCTTCTGTCAGGCTTATATATAAGGCAGACTTAGGTTAACCTACCTCACTACCAGTCGTCCCACTCTCAGCCACACCCCTCCCCTTCCCATCCTGACATGCCCCTCTCCCTGGCCAATGCCGCTCCCCATCCCGGTGCCCCTCCCCTCCTGCTGAGCCCCTCTCCTAGACCAGTGTCGCTCTCCATCCTGGCGCCCCTCTCCCAGCCCAGCGCCCTCCCCTCCCCTCCCCTCCCCTCCCCTCCTAGTGGTCCTCCCTCCCTGCTATGGTGGTGGGCCCTCTACCAGGTTTGGCAAACCGGCCCATGGCGGGCGGTGGACCGACGCATGGAGGATCCGGGCCCTCTCCCAGCGGCAACCCTCTCTCCTCCCTCCAACGTGGCCCTCTCTCCTCCCTGCGATGGCGTAGCCCTCCTCCCTCCGGATCCGGTGGCGGCGTGGCGCGGGGACACTGGAGCCGGTGAGGGGCGGCGCGGGGACGCCGGATCCAGTGGTGGTGCGGAGCGGGGACGTCGGATCTGATGGTGGTGCGATGCGGGGATGCTAGATCCGGTGGTGCATGGCGTGCGGTGGCACACGGAGTAGGCGGACTCGCCGGTGGGCTCTGAAACAGGCTCGCCGGTGGGCTTTCGTTTTTTATTTTTTAAACGATTTACGGAGGCGGGCAAAGCAACTGCCTCCGTAGGTCCAGCATTAATGGTGACATTTGATCGGAGGCGGTTGCAATGCCCGCCTCCGTTAATCCAAATAGCCCGCCTCCAAAAAGATTTCTGTAGTAGTGAAAAATAACCCAAAGCCCAAAAGAAGCCTATTAACTACCTACATATATATAGCGTAGTTAGGGTTTGGACATCATCAGTCTCTCCCTCTCACACAGCCACCTCTCTCTCTCCCCCTATCTCTCGGCGCATGCGTAGGGCGCGCGCGGCGCAGTCCTCCTCTCCCTCCCGGCATACTCCTCTCTCCCCTCTTTGCGCCGGAGTCCTCTCCTGGCTGCGGACGTAGTGGACTGTGACATCCGACCTAGTTTGGAATTTGGCGCATAGTGGCCCATGTGCATGTTAATGAAATATTGTGGGGGGGGGGGGTTAGTCCCACCTTGGTTGTTTAGAGTGTGTTAGACCAACATATAAGGCTTCTAGAGTCCATCCCACCATTCCCGAGTTAATCTTTTACCCGAAGCGAGGATGAAAGCGCAAGTGGAATGGTAGTAGGTGTGATTCGCTCATCGTGCATAGTGGATTTGAGTCGTTTGGGCTCTGGGGGGGTCACACCCCTGCGTCGGATCTGGGGCTAGCGGGGGCACGGCGGTGGCAGATTAGGACGGTGCGGCGTGCTTGGGCTTGGCGTTGGGCTTGACTGCTTTTTTATTATTTTGTTTGATTTAATTGATTTACGCAGGTGGCCAGTGTGCCGCCTTTAACACAGGCATTTGAACCGATGCGGACTGAATGCTCGCCTGCATAAAGTCATTTTGCCTGCCTGGCGGGACAAGTTTTCTGTAGCAGTGATGGGTCCAGGAAATGGATATCCCATTTCTAGTAACAAAAATTGTATTGATGAATATCTCTGAAAAATAGCATGTCTCCAAAGGACCGTTACATTTAGACTCAACATCTAATATACCTAATTTTAAAATATCAAGTGAAAAGCCTAAAACTATGAATGTCTCTCTTATAAGTGTATAACTATATCAAAACTCCATTACTATACAATTTTTTTTAAAAAAAATAGGCATCAAATCAAACTTTTAAAATTTCCGTTTAAGTTCAAGCTCTAACACTCGTTTGTATCTTAAAATTTCTGTTTTATATTTTACCAAAAAAAAAGATTCTGCGCCTGAGCTAGAATTCACACTTTTTTTTCGAACCAGGGACCTCTCCATTTCCATTACTAATAATGGAAATACATCAGAATGTTTAAAAACCGTTTAGAAAGATAAAGAAACATAACGAAACGGTAGCCAGCTAGAATTCACACTTAGTTTCTGCAATGCCACTCCTTGCATGTAACGCATCCTAAAAGTGTTGTTATAAACCCTTGCAAGTGGCCCTATTCGTTTGTCTTATAAGCCATACTTTTTCAGACAATGAACAGTATTTTTCTCTCACAACAAATCAGCGAACAGTACTTTCAGCCATGACTTTTTAGCCAAGCGAACAGGGCAGCGTTGCAAAAGGGGGTTTCTGGCGTTGAATTCAAAGATACACGTAGCTTTGTTTCTTTCCAGAAAACCTATTGTCGCAATATTGAGAAACTAGTGTTGCTATCGTGGGTAGCATTTGGCTGCTGGACTGCATGCTTGGACCTTATGAATGCTGAGATAGAGAGAAATGCTCGGTAGTACTATCACTCTTTCCTGTAGCTAATTATTGACACTGTCAACTCCAAGGCCAAGAAGAGGCAATGTTTGGCAATTTTCGTTCAAAAACATGACCAGATTATATTAGGAAACATGAAGTTTTTGGTATTTCTCTATTTGAGATCTTGTATAGGACTTCTTCAATTACTTATGATAAAGAAATATTTGACCTCGCAAATGTTATGACAGAAAGAATTCATGCTCATCAGTCATCTCCGTCGTTATTATTAGAGATGGATACTTTTCCTTAGGTCGTGATGAACCTAATTTGGTATAGGACACACAAGAGATGGATACTTTTTTCAGTTTTTGACATTATATATTAACATGGGTACTTGTTAGGAAAATGTTGCGCGGGAGTGCGTAAAGGCGTTTGCAGAACATGGGCTGTAGAGGCACTCTCGGTTCGTGGCACCAATGCACCATACGTACATGTTAAAAAGAAATAATGTCAGGCGGGAGTTTCACAACCGCACAGTTGGTGATATGAACCTAGAGTAATTATGACTTCAACTCTCTGTTCTATAATTAGCTGGGGCATCGTTCCAACCAGCAGTTGAAATTTTATTGTGAAAGGGGGTTAGAGTTATCGATCGAGATCTCTGTCGATCTCTTTCCCAATCATATAGATAGGTATGTGTAATCACAATAATATACATTCAATCAATGAATTTACATTTTAACTTCAACGCAATGTACCTAGACCATTATTATGGACGCAACGGCGGCGGGAATAATCACGGCTGGCGCGTAGTGCGTTGCTGGCTTGCTGGTACAACAACGATCCGGTGCACGTACGTTTGCATGTTCATCTTCCTATATATGGGGTGAGATGCCTCATCATACGTATTCCATGGGTATATATCCTAATCAAGGTCAACGCCCCCGTAGCGTCCATAATAATGGTCTTCATGTTTAGCTGTGATGGATTATTAGCGTAGCGGGAGATCGAGCTGGCTAGCGGCCGGGCGGGCAGCATATATCCCTGCACTTACAATCAATGATTTTCTTGATTTATTATAGTATTTTACTAAAGGATTTATATACGTTACTAGGTCAGGGACCCCGATAAACAAGCCTACTTATAATTCACCTCTGTCAGACAGCCCTAGCTCATGTAAGTACGTACCTAACCTGTAGTTAACTAGTTATTATATATAGTGGTAAAAAATGTCGAGAGAGTACTCAATTAACTAGTACAATGGAAACCCAATTAACTACACTCACACGTGCCCTAATGCACGACGTACATGGACTCATGGAGTGTGTCGTCGTCGGTCAGTTTATTTCCACCGCTCTACTCTACGGAGTACGGACGACGTTACCCTTCCTCTTGATCACACCAGGCCAGCTAGCTCTAGCTGCGCACTACGTATAAACCTACTACAAACTCTCTGTTGGCATGCAACGACGTCCATACGTTATTTGAAGCTGGGAGAAGAATCATTAGTCTTTCTTTACAGATGTCTGCGGTAGATGGTTGCAGTTGCACGTTACAACCCAGCGACTGGCCGGGACGATAATAAACTGTGTATATACTACTACTAAAACGTACACAGATTAGCAACAACACGGACGGTATCGTATAAGCTTCCCAAGATATGTCACATGGGGGGAGGAGCAAAGGCGAAGCTATATACCCCCCATGTACATGTAACGCAAGATTCGATCGAGAGCACTATAAATAGGACGTCACGGATAGAGACGCTCTATCTCAGCTCGAGCCAGTCCAGTCGCAAGCAAACCCTAGTTAGCAATAGCAAGACTAACCAGCTAACAGGGGAGGGCTCGATCTTGCGCTAAGTAATTGTGCAAGCTGGGATGACCATGGTGGCTTCGTCCACGACCGGCCATTGCCTGTTCCTTGCCCTTCTCCTGCTTCTCTCTTCCGCGGCCTATGGCCAGCTCTCGACGACGTTCTACGACACCAGCTGCCCGACGCTGCAGTCCACAGTGCGCTCCGTCGTGTCTAGTGCCATCAACAGCAACTCCCGGATGGGCGCCTCCCTTCTCCGCCTCTTCTTCCATGACTGCTTCGTTCAGGTACGGTATTGCTTTGCTGAATCCCATATGCATCTGCTGTTCTGTGATCTCTACGACTCTTCCAATCAATCCCATGTATATAATAATGTAGTACTCAATCCGTTCCAAACTATAATACGTTTTAGCTTTTTCTAGATTTCATAACTTTTGCTACGCACTTAAATACACACTATATCTATATGCATAGTGAAAACAATGTATTTAGAAAAGCCTAAACATTTTATAATTTGGAATGGATTGAGTACTAACGAGCGGTCGATCAATTAGTGTCATATGCACACGTATGTTGATGTTGGGTACGTACGTCATGCATCAGGGCTGCGACGCCTCGATTCTTCTGGACGACGTGCCAGGCAGCTTCGTCGGCGAGAAAAACGCTGGCCCCAACGCCAACTCCGTCCTCGGCTACGACGTCATCAACAATATAAAGACGGCCGTCGAGGCCAACTGCCCCGGCGTCGTCTCCTGCGCCGACATCGTCGCCCTCGCCGCGCGGGACGGCGTCAACCTGGTATACACGCCGGGCGAGCCACATTTCCACGAAAGATTTATAGCTATACACGCAGCATAGCCATAAAGTAAACCTAGCTTCCTTATCGATCGGCTGTTGATTGCGTGCAGCTCGGTGGACCGACCTGGAACGTGTCTCTCGGCCGGCGCGACTCGACGACGGCGAGCCAGAGCCAAGCGAACAGCGACCTCCCCTCGCCGGCGTCCAGCGTCGGCGCGCTCATCACGGCGTTCGCGAACAAGGGCCTGAGCGCGACGGACATGACGGCGCTGTCCGGCGCGCACAGCATCGGCTTCGCGCAGTGCAAGAACTACCGCAGCCACATCTACAACGACGCCAACATCAACAAGCAGTTCGCCAATATGCTCAAGAGCAACTGCTCGGCCACGCCGGGCGCAACCGACACCAACCTCGCGCCGCTCGACGCGGCGACGCAGCTCGTCTTCGACAACGCCTACTTCGGGAACCTGGTCAAGAAGAAGGGCCTGCTGCACTCGGACCAGGAGCTCTTCAACGGCGGGTCGCAGGACGCGCTGGTGCAGCAGTACAGCACCAACCCGACGCTCTTTGCCTCGGACTTCGTCACCGCTATGATCAAGATGGGGAACATCAGCCCGCTCACCGGAACCGCCGGCCAGATCAGGGCCAACTGCGGGAAGGTTAACTAACAAGAGCTGATTGTCGCCTGCCAGTTGATTGACTCATTTTCATAGACACAAAGGGCACACTCCATGATTAATGTAATACACGGGTCGAAGAAATGGGTATCCCATTCCCATTTCTAGTAATAAAAAACTGTGCTAAATATTGTTTGAATTTCAAATTGATAAACTCGGACAAATTTAGAGAAAACTGACGTCCTGGTTTCCAAATCAGTCTAGACCGGATTTACTTTCACAAAATATGAATTAGACTTCACTCTTGGATTCTTCTTGTCAAAAACAATGGAAAATCATATATACAACTAGATAAATGCCCGTGCATTGCACCGGGACTATGAAGTTTTTTTATTGAGCTCAGTAATCGAATGCGGATACAGACGCATGAGCTTCGAGGATTTCGTATCGAACACAGACACGTAGATCTGGTCTTCGTATTAAAACAACTTTAGGCACTGTGTAACAACAACAAATCTTTATAGTTTGTTTGTGTTGTATAATTTCAGATCATTGGACAGGTAACATCTAGGCATGAAATCCAATCTTCAAGGCACAAAATCGAATCTTCAAAAAATAAAGAGGAATAATGAATAGATTTTTATTGAGAGATCAAAGGATAGAGAAATTAGCCTCACCTTTGACCCCCTATGTGAAACTACCGTGACGTAGCTCGAGCATGTAAGTAGATTGGGAGGAGGGGCATCATTAACCCTGGGCAAAAATAACCGAGAACCGAAAACCAAATCAAAATAACCGGAATCGAGCTAACCGAAACCGAATATTTTGGTTCCTAGTTCGGTTCCCAGTTCTAAGTAACCGAAATAAGTCCAGTTAGTTCGGTTCTTGGGCTCGGTTAACCAAAATAACTGAAGCAACCGATGAGGCCCATTAATCAAAACGAAAAGGCACATCTCAACGTGCCTTTAAATATATACAAGCTCCCCAAACCCTAAAGGCCCAATGGCCCACTTCACTCATCCCTCCTAACCACCACCAGAAGTCCACGACTCCCCAGCGGTATCAAGCCTCGCGCCTCGCCGCACGCCCTTCTCCTTCCCTCCTCCCGGCCCTATTCCTGCTCCTCCCGCGACCGAAGCAGGACCGCGACACCGCGCCTCCACTCTGCTACTGCTACTGCTCCTGCTCCTTCCCTACCACCACGAGCCTGCAAGCTGCGACCAATCAAGCTGAGGAAAGGGGCAGACCGGCAGCCGTTGACGTGACAATGGACGACGGCGCACCCATCACAAGGAGCAAGGGGTAGCCTTATGCCTCCTCTGGTGGATTCGCGGCAGCCCGCAGCCGGCCGCTGGCTGGCGCATCTCTGGAAGCAGAGGCAGACAAGATCTCAACATCTTTGGCGCATCTCCCCTTTTTTATGATTTTTTTACTGCTTGTGTAATTCTCGGTTAGTTCGGTCGGAACCGGAACCGAACCGAACTGACCTAAACCGATTCTGCTCGGTTCCAAGATTTGTGAAGAACCGATCGATTTCTGTTTATAGAGAACCGAATTTGTGTCAAAAACCAAGGAACTGAACCGATCGGTTTCGGTTAACCGAATGCCCAGGGTTAGGCATCATGATGTTGCGGTGATGATCCCATGGACCTGTATGTGCCTTTTGAAATTATATTACTCATATGTGCTTTTTGGATTTATAAATAATGTGACAAGACTGCAGCGATGGGAGATGGCGAGAGGCCTTGCCATAGCGAGAGCAGGCACGTGCCGCCACAACATAACGAGTGCCACGGCATGCTGCTGGTGCTGCCACGAGACACATCGGTGTTAGGATCCAGGAGCGAACTAGAAGGGTGTTGGATAGTCGTTTCTAAAACTAAATCATCAATCCTAATTGAATCAAATGCAAAATTAAACTAATGGCTGGATAACGACTTCACTCCCTTTATAACAACACTAGCTAGAAACCTTAGTACACGAGATAAGTGATGCAGCAACTAAGGTGACTAGCAAGAGACCCTATGTAATTCTGTTTTGCAACGTAAAGCACCCTATGCAACTAGAACAATAAGACTATGCACAAGAACTTCTACTCATACTAGTGATAAAAGGTGAAGGACAAGCTTACACGCACTAGCGCAAGCAACTACACTCGCAAGAGATATACAAGTAAAGATCTAGTGTAGGAAATGCAAACCACAATGAAGAAAAGCATACGATTTTTTTTACCGAAGTTGGGTGACTTGTCAACCACTTACTCTCTGCTGAGACGAGTCCAAAGATCATCGCTCCTCCACTAATTTTCCAAAACTGCAAGCTTGATCTAACCCTGTAAACTTTAGCACGAGGCCTGAGGCCAATCGTTGCAAACAGCTAGCACACCCGCTCCTGCTGCCGGCTCGACTTGACTCTTCTTCTTTTTTTTTTTTTTGGAAGCTGGCTCGACTTGACTTGTCATATGCGGCCCGCCTGCCAAGTCTCATAGCAAGCAGCTGTGGGGCCTGTGGCAGAGCCGTGTTGGATGGAAAGCCCAACCAAAGTGAATGGGCTACAGAAGGCATGTGAAAACAGACGAAATAACTTAAAGGGCCAAGGTGACAAAACAGGTTGGAAAAGAAAATGGGCCAGGCGAGAATGAAAATTCCGAGATCAGAAAAAAAATCAAGAAAAAATTGTAAGGGCTCATATTAATTTGAAATTTGTACTTAAGCCCATGTTTCTCATAGAAACTACATAATAGGTCATGTATTCTTGCATAATAGTATCTATGCTTTCTGAAATTATGGATTTAGGGTAACTTTGCATATAACCCCTCTGAAATTTCTACTTTTACAACATTTGTTAACCTTTTGACCCTAGACTAGATCATCTGTTTATGCATATCTACTATACTTTTTATATTCTGCAAATATAAGAGTCTGTATATAAAATTAAATCAGCAGTTTATTGCCGTTGTTCCTAACTTTATTTTTCTAAAGTAAATAGTAGATTAATTCTAAAAACTTTTCTATGTGTTGAATTTACTTCTAGATAATGCTAGTGCAACCTTATATATATATATATATATCTTGTAATTGTGAGAATAAAATTTTGAATGACTACACTAAAAACATGGTATAAGGTGTATGCCCTCTCTCAATCCTACATAACTTAGACTTATCAACCTTGAGAGGCTTATATTATTTTTCCTAACATGGTGATTTTTTTGAATGAATGTTTTGGTACTAATTTTAAAAATTCATGTACATAATAATTAAATTCTGAAAAATGTTGTATACTTCTAAGAATATTTTGGATAACCAACCGCTATCTTTTTGCACATTGCTACTTATTTATTGTGGTAAACTCATATGCATATGATTTTTGTTATGGTTTCAAGTAGAAGGAATATCCTGGACTTATCTGAAATGATAGAATTATATGTTATGGTCATTGTTAAGTTCTTATAGGATATTACTACCACTAATGCGGAGTACACTCAGTCACTATGACTTGTTGAGGGGCCTTATTAGGTGCTTAGATGTTCCTTGCTCTAAGTTGTTCCATTGGACTTCTCCTTCTTAATGTAAAAGGGTGATCCTTCTCAGCTGCATTAACGGTTGTTTCGGCCACATCCTGGTGCTTAGTCTGTTCTTGCTCTGATGATTGGCGATTTGCTTCATTGTAGCTTGGACTTGCAAATTATTGAATACTTTAGAACGGGTAGGGTTCCATTTGGGATTTCTATGTTCGAAAATCAATGATTGGCCTTGAAGAGATTAGGGTCAAGCAGCACCTTAACAACCGTTGGTGATAAGGGATACTTGATAAATGAATACATTATGGTGTCGGGCTAGGGATCACATTCTATTCGATCTAGAGATAATTAAGGGAGCCTTTTCAGATTGCACATAGGGTTGCAGGTTGAGAGGCTAGGGCGAAAGCACAATTTAGACTTAACAAGTGTGTTAACAAAAAAAAGTATTAACAAGGGCGGGTTTTGGGTTGTGACATTTTAGATGTAAATTTTCAGAACACATGTATGTTCATGTATGTGAATGCATCTATGAAAACCACATCTACGAGAACCTTCGAGAGAGACTAAGTTATACTCCTATATTTTAAGATTAACAAAGTACTAGGCATCGTCTCATTGTCAACGAGCTGAGTGCGTCGCCTCTAACTAAATGAATAGCACTTTTACAGAACGGCGAACTTCGTAGCTCATCTTTGTGCTAAGCATGCACTGGATAGTAAACAAATTTTATTTGGGTTAGCCCTCCTAGCTTCTTACACTCTTGTCTGCAACCTGATTGTAACGACTCATTTTGAGTACTGAAACAAAATTTTCCCTAAAAAAATAGCACCTTTACTTCTAGAATAAATCTAGAAAAAAAATATAAATGCTCAAAGTTTAAGACTTAAATCCGATACACATTTTAATTACCATAATTCCATAAGAACCCTAATCGACTAAGTTAGCCGTGTTTCACAAAGGGAATGGAAATTTGACGTTACCAGACCATGATTGGCACGGGTTTTGCGTTTTGACTCCGTGCATCCTGGTGCTAGCTTCCAAAAACTTGCAATCATGCACGCAGGCAGATAGGAAAAAAATCAATCATGCAAATATTTGGTAACGTAACGTACAATCACCGTGGCACTGACTGGCGACTGCTGCCGGTCAACGGATGGAGCCAAGGGCGTTTCGCCATCTCGGATTCCAGGTGAGGAAGGGCACAAGGCGCAAGCGGACAGGGCAAGCGAAAAGGAGAGGGGGAGCACACGTAGCATCGGCGATGGCTGAAGCTGACACGGCGCCGACGGCGGCGAGACTACCGACCAGTGGCGGAGCCAGAAACTATGGATAGGGGGCCGGTCGAAGAATTTCAACCATAAAATAACTGAGTGTAGCTTATTTATTTGATTTTTTATACTATGGATGGGCTCATCCAAAGATAAAATACAAATTTATGTGATTTTGTTGTCCAGAAGTCATCAAAAAATATATGACAAAACTTTTATTATATCTTTTTAATATGGATTATTGAATTATATACTACCTAAAAATTTTTTGGTGTGATGTTGGGGGGCCATGGCCCCTGCCTGCCCCCCTGGCTCCGCCAGTGCTACCGACCGATCGGGCAAATACCATGGCATTCCCGCCCGCCGGAAAGACGGCCCTGTTCGGCTGGAATTATAAGCCGGCTGAAAAGCACTGTTGGTTGTTTTTTCGTGAGAGAAAAATACTGTTTCAATTAAAAAAATAAGCTGAATAAGACGGATTATAAACCAGATAAACAGGGCCGACCTTGCTTGCGTGGTTGACGCGGCACGGGCGACGGGAGACGCAGGCCGGCTGGTCTCCGGAACAGTACATACGTGCAGCTGGTTACATGTGACCAATGCGAGAGTGCGACAGGACCGGCAGGGATGTGTTTTGTGTACATTGTATGGCAGGTGCGACACATTTGTACGGTTGCATTTTGTAGCCATCTGAGGCTGGTCCAACGCTAGTCCTGGAGAGTGGAGATATATGAATCCCTCCACGGCTCCACGGCCACGGTAGGCATACGTGTAAGAGCAAGCTAGTGCGGAACCGCGGGGCCGCATTTATTCGAGGTCTGTTTGGATAGAATACGGAAATGCTACTTGGAGGGCGTCGTTAGTCCGAACGTTCCTGCGTGGTACCTAATAAATCTTTGCTCTTTGCCTACTCATTTATTATTACTGTATCTATGTCTATCTCTTTTGTTACACCGGTTGGATAAAGAAAGGAGATGGAGACGAGAAACCTATTCCGCTATGCTTCGCATGTCGACGGTGGCCCTGCTTGCTCTTGCTCCGTTGGCCGCCCCACTGCTCCTGCTCTGCAGCCCACTCCACCGTCGACGGTCACCCCGCGCTTCTCCTTCCCTTGCTCCACCGCACCACCCTGCCGCTTCTTCTCTGCGGCCCGCTTTGCTTGACGGCGCGGGCACCACCACGCCCACGCGTGGCAACCGCTCCATCGGCCGCCAGCTAGCTACTGAGGCCGCTACGCAAGGAGAAGCATCCGGCCCTGGCGCGGAAGCCCTCTGGCCTCACCTTCTGCTATGGCTGCAGTGCCCCGATGCAGACGGCAGAGGAGGCCGCACCGAGATACGATACTGTCGACGAATGTGGTCGGCAGTCCATCGAGGGGTATGCCCGTGAGAGTAGATTAGTCGGTAGACAGGTGCGCAAGACACGAACCGGATGGTAACAGAACACAAGATACAAGATTTATACAGATTCAGGTCATCGGCATGACGTAAAACCCTACATCCTGTGCTCTGTTATATTGTATTGAGTTATGTGGTTTTATGAGATGTATGACCTGTCCTCTAGGGGACCCTTTCCTCTTCTTATATACTCGAGAGGAGGAGGGTTACAAGTAAAGTATCCGATTTAGTACTATTACAATGCCTAATACACCTTGTAGCCTTGCGGTGCACGCCTTGATCTTGTGGGCCAGGCCACCTCGGATGGTGTGACCCATGTATAGCCATGAGGGTATCCGGGGGTATAACCCCCACAGCTAGTCCCCAAGCGCCATGTATTATGAAGCAACACGCCGATGACCTTCTTCCGACCAGTGAGGCTTCAGCTTCTGAAGTCTTCGACCACTGAACATACTATCCAAACAGTTGCTAACGGTCTTCGACCTGTCGTGACATCAGCCGACTGGATTTACTGAAGAAGTTGGTTGTTCGAATAATGCATGGTGCTCTTGAGAAGAAGAAAAAGATTTTCTTCCTAGGAAGTGTAGCCACTTAGACTCCTTGGTCGATAAGGAGTGTAAGCCAGAAGAAAAGTACTACATTCACCGCGAGATGAAGTGTAGTCACTTAGTCCCGAGCCTAGCAGTAGGTGATGGAGACACGTGGTGCCAGGGTTAAATCCAAAAGCTTGCCAGCCAACGTCACCAGCGATGTACGCATCAAGCCCCTGATGTGCCCAAGATCAGCACCCTAATCTGAATAGCATGGAGTAGATTGATAGCGCACTGATAAGACGTTATGACGAGAGCTCGACGAAGAGTCCCCAGCGTGACCTGAGACGTGGTCGGGCGACGAGAGCTCGGTGACGAGCCTGACAAGGAGCGACGAGAGCTCGGCGAGGAGTCCCCAGCATGGCCGGAGACGTGGTCGAGCAACAAGAGCTCGGCGACGATCCTAACGAGGAGCAACGAGAGCTCGGCGAGGAGTCCCCAGTATGGCCAGAGACATGGTTGAACTGCAAGAGCTCGGCGACGAGCCTGACGAGGAGCGATGAGAGCTCCGCGAAGAGTCCCCAGCGTGGCTGGAGACATGGTCGAGCTACGAGAGCTCAGCGACGAGCCTAACGAGGAGCGATGAGAGCTCAGCGAGGAGTCCCCAGTGTGGCCAAAGACGTGGTCGAGCAGCGAGAGCTCGGTGACGAGCCTGATGAGGAGCGACGAAAGCTCGGCGAGGAGTCCTCAGTGTGGCCGGAGACGTGGTCGAGCAGCGAGAGCTCGATGACGAGCCTGACGAGGAGCGACGAGAGCTCGACGAGAAGTCCCCAGCATGGCTAGAGACGTGGTCGAGCAACGAGAGCTCGGGTGACGATCCTAACGAGGAGCGACGAGAGCTCTGCGAGGAGTCCCTAGCGTGGCCGGAGACATGGTCGAGCGACGAGAGCTCGGCGAGGAGTCTCCAGTATGGTCAGAGACGTGGTCGAGCGACGAGAGCTCGACGACGATCCTAATGAGGAGCGACGAGAGCTCGGCGATGAGTCCCCAGTGTGGCCGGAGACATGGTCGAGCTACGAGAGCTCGGTGATGAGCTTGACAAGGAGTGACGAGAGCTCGGTGAGGAGTCCCCAGTGTGGCCGGAGGCGTGGTCGAGCGACGAGAGCTTGGCGACGAACCTGACGAGGAGTGACGAGAGCTCGGTGAAGATCCTGCAATATAAATATGTAGACCAGTAGTACGTGATGTAGGAATATATGAACTCCAGAGAGAATCGGTAATGATGAAATAGTATATGACGCTCAGGAGTCAGTTGTAAATGAGCATGATGTGATAAAGCAACCGGTGCTTTGTAAACATAAGTGTTGATGTGAGGTTTGTATTTACACTTAGCATAAACCGCCCGACCAGTTAGTATGTAGCTGAGTTTCCAGCCCTAGCTTGCCCGCGTTACGCGGAGCACGGAGCCCATGTGCGTGTGGATGGCGTCACTAAGGAGCCACTGCCGACCACCCGTAACGTAGAGGGCAGACGCTCGTGCACGTGTGGGGAGAAGCCGGAGACAGGGCTGTCTCTAGAGACATCGAGCATCAACGTGACTGGTCAGGGATTTGCGTTAAGCATAGATGTATGTCATCTTTAAGATGGTATACATGGACAAACGTTATTTGAAGAATAATCATGACAAGGACGTTATGGAGAAACGTCGTAGTAAAAACATGACGAGGATGTTGTGGAGAAACGTCGTAGCGAAAATTGTATTAAATATAAATATTGGAAGTGTACTTAGCTTTAGTCGAGACGTTGTCTGGTCGGTGGTGATGAAATTGTCCGGCCCTCAAGGTTTTTGATCCGTCATGACAACGGCATCGCTGTTGTCGTAGCGCCTTTCCTTGCGACATGGTAGGTGGTCGGGGCAAGAGGCCGTGATCGTAGTCAGAGCATATTGGAACTGCTCTCCTGCCGCTGAAGCCGCCGAGTGCGTCGTTGTCAAGTTAATTCTCGATATTAATCCCAGCGAGCTCTAGGGCGATGTTAGCGAAGTAGATCGCGAACGAGGGAGATGTCATTACATGCAGAAAAATCAATATGTATTAGATATTCGAAGAACAGACTGATCCAATCACCAACATAGAACGACTCACCTGTTTTTAGTAGAGAATCCCATCTGGCTCGCATGGGAGTCCATACGCACACCTCCTACCTGGCGCGCCACTGTCGACGAAACCTGGTCGGCAGTCTACCAAGGGGTATGCCTAAGGTAATGATTTATCGGTAGACATATGCGCAAGCTACGAACTAGATGGTGACGCAAGACACAATAAGGTTTTTATCTAGGTTTGGCCACCGTGAGGGCGTAATACCTACGTCCTGCATCTGATTTGTATTGTTGTGTATGATGAGATGTGTTTTGAGGGGTGCCCTGCCCGCCTTATATAGTCTGGGGGGCAGGGTTACAAATCTAGAAACTAATCCTGCTCGGTTACAATTGTCATAGCTGGCCAAATAAGAATTTCTATTATAACCGAGCATGATCTTGCTTGATCTCCAAGTTTGCTTTTCTTCCTTGCGTGGGACGCCGAGCAGATCGACTGGGCCACGCGTCATCTTCTGGTGGGCCAGGCCCTCAGGTCTGGGCCAGCCTAAGTCTAGTCGTAAGGGTATAGGGGTTAATACCCCCACAGATACAGGTTGCAACTGTACATTTTAAATGTTTCAGATGTTTTAGAAGTATATTGCAAGTGTTTCATAAGGATGTTGCTAAAGTTGCAATGGGCTATACACGTATGTTTCAAGTGTATGTTCCAAATGTTTCATCTATTTTGGACCTATGTTGCAAGTGTTTTGTTTGGATATTGCAAAACTAGATCGGGATGTTACATATATATGAAGTGTTTCAAGTGTTTTTACACGTATGTTGCAAGTGTTTTATTTTGATGTTTGCATATGTTTGTAATGGTTACACACGTGTTTTCAAGTTTTTTCTAGTGTTTTACAAGTGTTTTAGACGTATGTTGCATGTGTTTTAGCTGTGTCGGACGTATGTTACAAGTGTTTTATCTGGATATTGCCAAAGTAGATCAGGTGTTGCACATGTTGCAATGCGCGTGAGAAGCAGAGGGGGGGCGAGCGGTCCCTACGTGCGCGGGATCTGGCGGCATGGGCCCTGCATGGGCGTGCGAAAATGCATGCTCGGGCAGGGGCATGTTGGCCCGAGCGCGGGAAACGAGATTGCAGCGCGGACATCCAAACACGGGTGTCCGTCTAGCCGTTCGGGCACTAGCATTGCCGGATAGACTGAGACTAGTTGTTAGCTCTGACTAAAAATTAATCAACTAAAATTAGCCCTTACCTATTTGGATTCTTTGGTAATAGTTGTATGGATCATTGTCAGAAAGATAACGATGCTCTTGTCTTTGTCCCCTCATTTCTCTTTCTCTCTCTTCACCAACATGAATAGAACTCCTGACGTAGAGGCAAACATGGCGTCAGACGACTGATGCTCGTCCAAAGTAGAGGCGGAAAGTGGGGCCGCATCCGGGGTCGATGGCGCACAACGCTCGCTCGATGGATTGAGTCTCGGAAGGTGGAGGCGAACGGGGGCCGCGATTGGGGTCGAAGGCAGGATGACGGTGGAGGCTCTTGATGCTCAATCAGTTGGAGGCTGGGGCACCCTCCAACTAGCGCTTGATGGCGGCATGGATCTAGTGCCTAGGAGACCTCCACGTAGAATAGATGGCGGCGGGGAGCCATGGCAAGGGTAGCAGCGAGGTTGGAGGCGTCCAAGGATGGACTACCGTGCGGCAACTGATGCGTCGGAGGCTGGTCACGGTGGCAGAGGTAGGCTATAGGGTAGCGCAGGATGGCTATAGGTGCAGCGGAGGGAGAGGAGAGAGAACAAAGGATATAGATAACTTTTAATACCTATAGCACTTTTAGCCCTTTGTTAGATGAGTTTAATGGACTAGTCAACTAACAACTAACTGGAGCTTTGGCTAAACTTTAGCCCACCCATTAGCCCTCCTGTTTGGATTCTCAAGTGCTATTTAGCAACAAGTTGTTGGCCCAAAGGATCCAAACAGACCCGGGTAATGCTAATTGTACATCTGTAGCCATGTGAACACAATATCAATTGAGGTCAACATCCTAGGTATGGTGCCAATATGTAGCCACTAATACTGTTCAAAGCAAGGACATGAACTCTCTCACACAAAGAAAACAAAGGGCATTAATTAGCAAGCCCTCCATTTGAAATTGGCCCGTTTGGATCCCTTCATTTTGGAGGAATTAGAATCTACTTAATAGATTAGGCTATTTGGTTTGGAATTTGACATTCCACAACTTTTCTAAGCTCACATATAAGCATATCTCAAATTCATAGAGGGAGAGATGAAAATTAATTCTATAAATCACCATGCTATATTTCTAATTTGCAATTTATGGCATGCTCTTTAACTCACTTCTCTACAATAGAAATGCAACGTATAAGTATCTCCCTTATATGGCTAACAATAATATACAAATATATTCCATATACAACCATATTAGCTTAATTAATCTGTTTCTAAATTATAATTATTAGAATGAATTCAATTCCAAGGATCTAAAATGGGCCTTATAGATTTTTTAGTTTTCTGAATCAAATTTCTCAAAGATTAACCATGTAAAAAATACACCAACATCAAACTAGCTAGTTTCATTAAATTATGGATGTTATTTATTTTTTTTTCTAAAAAATGATTGAAGTTAGATAAGGTTGACTTAAGACAAAACTAAATTAACCTAGTTTAGGACCAAAGGAGTAGAAAATTATACAGATAGTTATATGAATTAAATGTAGACGTTGAAAAATAAAGAACGTACGAGCAAAGCAATTACCAGGTCATACTCCCTGTGGCGTAAGACTATATAAGAGGCAAGACAGACTCGTCATCATGCTTCTTGAGTCGTTGCAGCATTGTACTACAGTTCAGACAATGGTGATCGTAATAAAAAAAATGTTTCCACCGGTCACTAAAAAGTGGTGTTTTAGTATTTTACCGTGTGTTTGGTTTAGGAACCCCGTGGGTTGAGATGGATCCAACCCAGTTTTTTGGGTTGGGTTGAACCCATCTCATATTTAGTTAAAGGGTTAGGTTGAATCTAGTTTTTTTTGTTTGGTTGGAAGGGTGAGGAAGGATGGAATGGATAGCACTTTCACACCGTTAACTGAACTATTAGTGGGGCTCACCTGTTGGCCTCTTTCCCACGTTATCTTCTTCCTCACCTCAACTGAGCATGCGTCGCCGCTCGCCCCAAAGCCACCATGGTTGGGGGCCGCAGCTTGCCCCGCGCCATGGCTGAAACGTGCCCTGGCAGCCAGCGCCCCACACCCGCACCGCCATGGCCGGAGGGCCGAGCCTCGCCCTGGCGGCCGTCGCACCCCGCCCTGTGCCTCCATGGCTCCGCTCCTACGTTGCCCTGCTCCGACCGCCATGGCTCTGCCCTTGCGCTGCCCTGCTCTGGCCGTCGCACCCTGCCCCGAGCCTCGCCCGTATGCTGCCTTGCTCCAGCCGCCAACTCATCGAGCTCGCCCGTGCCCGCCACACCTTCCCGAGCACCCGCGTCGCCCAGTCGCCCTGCGAGACGAAGGAAACGACATCTATGTGGGTCAAGCTCATCCCCTCGATTTGAGCGGACCACGCCAACTCGCATCTAAGGGGAATATGCCAACCCGGGTCGACCCAGTTCCACTCGATCCCCCATCCAAACACGGGTTCATCTGGGTTCGACCCATTCCAAGCCACCAAAACTCTCAAACCAAACATACGGTTAGAGATCAACATAGAAGTATACAATTACATAGGCTGTATACCAACTGCCAACACAGTTTCAGAAGTAAAATTTACTACTCTTATCCTTTGCAGTAATATGTCAAACATACTAATACCGTTAAAAATTTCCAAAATAAATTGGATATACGACAAAAGGTAGATTCAAATCGTTGTTTAAATTGATCAGCTGAGTGCAATCCAAAATGTCCCTTATCTATGAGAGAACATGTAATAGTTTTATGCCTTATTCGCTTGAACTTATCAGTCCAGCTTATGAGCCATGGTACAATATTTTTCTCTCACAATAAAACAGCCGTAGTAGCTTATCAGCCATAAAAACCATCATCCTTTATTTCTTACAAGTTACAGGTAATTCATGGTTTTCTGATTTTATTAGATTTTCCATGTGAATTTTTTTTTCGCGAACACGCAACTTGGGCGCATTTTTCGTCAAGAGGAGGTAAATGTCAGTTACAAGAGTTGTAGGTGTTGAGCAACTTGCATGGAGCGCGAGACGCACACCCTGCCTATTGATGATCAGACAGCTACCAACGCAGTGCTACTGCTAAAGCGTATTATATGATATGGATTTTGCGACTAAAGGTACATGGCAGGTGCCTCAAACCACCAGCAGATGAAGCATTGCAGCGAGGCCATGCTTTAGCTTGAAATCAAGTACATATGACAGTAGTTGGCAACTAGTTCCTTCGTCCTGGTATATAAGGCGTAACTATCTCTGATTTAAAGATCAAGAAACGTATTTAATTCTCTCTCTTAAGAGCAACCACAATGTATATGGGCTAAGTAGTCCATATGGACAACTTTTGTGTCAGTGAACTATAGTTATGGTTGTCTTCATAATGTTTCAGCCAACAAGTAGTCCATAAAATTGGTCCCATATGAGATAAAAAATTATTTCTCTTTACAATCCTATGCAAAACCAAGAAAGAGAGAGGGGGGAGTGAGAAAAAGTAATATTTTTTTATTCCTTATGGGTATCTTTTGCTATAGACTACCCTATGAACTGGTCTCACAATGTTTCAGCTACCTGATAATAAATATTTTAATTCTATGAACTATCTTATGGCAAACATTGTGGTTACTCTAACACCAGTACTACTGTATCGTTATACGTGCGTCTAAAAAGAGCACGCCTTATATTATGATACTAGAATAAAAATTAGTTATGCTTATATATTAGGACGAAGTGAGTAAATGTTAGTTTGAACATATCGAGTAGCGAATCTGCTATTTCAATTTCAACAGATTAAATTGAAACCCGTTTATGCTTGACTTTATTGTCCAAGATGTTGAAATGATTGTGAGAGGTGTAAAGGCGAAAAAGGATATATGGTATAATTGATGGAGGTGTTATCTGTACCTTAATAAGCAACTAAACAAATTGATGGTGGTGTTATCTATACCTTAAGCAACTAAAAATATTTAAACCTGTTTTATCACGTAGAACATTTTTCTCCTTCAAGTAGGACATTTGTATCACGGTGTAGTATTTTTCTCAACTGAAAAAAAACTGTTTATTCTATCTAAATCTAAAATCAATAAGCTCTGGCCTCACAGGTTTTCAATCCTGGATCCGCCATTGAGTGGGCATGCATCTATAGCTTGTAGGTGCACACAGTGTTGCATAAGTTTACAGTTGCAGCATCATCCATCCTTTAGTAGAAGCAAGCGAAGAACAGACCCTTTATAATGGAAAAAAAACATTCGATCGGGTGTTAATGACATGGTTGCTGCCACTAGCATATACGTGATGTATACTCAAAAAATGGTCCATAAAGAGGAAAGAATGTTACGCGCCTGCTCGGCCGCTCGTATCAGTGGCACCCGTGGCGGATCTAGGCTTTAGCTGTGAGGTTTTTTTTGTTGCCAAAATAGGTTTATACTCCTTATAAAGTTTCTAGTTATATATATTGATGATGTCAATTGATCTAAAATTTGCGTTCTAAAATACTATAAGGTACTTGATTATTTAAAATTTGTTTCAAATCAAATTATAGGATATTTCAAATGAATTAATTCTCCTAAATCACCAATCACATGCATTGATGCATACATATCATGCATTAGTGTCTACCAACAGGCTCAAATATATTAAAGGAGGACTACATGCATCATTTGTTTTATCTCATAATCTATCTTAGCATTTCTAATATAACTACGGAGGAAGTAATATTCACGCCAATTAACACGCCCTTCGATCCGTTCCTGCTTTGTCTTTTTCCATTCTGGAAAAGCCGGACAGTAACAGAACCGTCACTATAACGTGACGAGAGTCTATTGACTCTTGTGAGCCTACATGGCATTTCAACTAATAAAAGAAACAAAAAAAAAGTTACACAAAAGCAACCAGTCATCGTTCCGTCCAATCATAGTCGCAATCAGTCGCCATCTCGGCAACAGTTATGTGTTCAACTCCTTCCCTGACACTCCATCCATATGATCACGATATATAGATACCACGAATAAAATCCAGTGTCTCATGTGTTGTAATCTACGTTGTCTAGATACGGATACGAGTATTGGATACGATACGTATCGGATACGCGGATACGTCATCTCTCGAAAAACACCGACACAGGGATACGCCTAATATGTTTTAATATAATAATTATTATATATATGAATTACAAGCTAAAAGTAGTTATCTAGCCAGTTTTAACTTAAAACTTAGCAGCTTCAATGCAAATTATGCAACACATTATTTGATTCAAAAAGTAAAAAAAAATAAAAAAAACCAAGAAACTTGCATAAAAGAAGTTATTTGGACGCCTAATCTCTCCTCAAACCTTAACAACCTCTTTTAGGTAGTTTTACCATTTCCTATTGGCGAAGTGGATTCAAACTTACGTCTGACCTAAGGGAATCACATATTATGACAGCTAGGTAACGATATGAGAATAGAAGAGCTAATTGCTTTTCACGATAGTCAGGCTACATAGGCTGTTTTCTAGTTTTTGGCAGTATCTAAGTTGACACAACCGTATTGGATACGAGTATCCCAACCATAAAGTATCCAGTTTTCTTAGTGCGGCTGGGATACGTATCTGGCGTGTATCCAAAGAGTATTGGTATCCGATACGTATCAGATACGGATACTGCACCTCTCAGAAGTATCCGCGCAACATAGGTTGTAATGGGATGATTAATTAGCTACTGGGATGACTTCGAGGCAACGGCACTTGCAGTGTACTGCTTCCTTTGTTCACACACAATTATATTCTATATACTGTAGGAATCAACGGAGTCAAACTATTTGAAGGGTTTGACTTAAGTACACATGTCTATTTTCAAATACCTAGAATATGTTGAGGTTATTCGCGTAAACAATATATTATGCTATTTATGGATCGTTTATGCGTTCCACTAATAATAATACAAAAAAGAAGATAAAATCTTCTATGAAAGATCTATATTATTGTGTATTCTCTTTGTCTACAAAAGAAAACAATTCTCACATTTCGAGAAATCAAATGATTCCATGTTTGACCAAAGTTTTAAGAGAAATTATTAATGTTTATGATATAAAATAAATATTATTAGATTAATTATAAATATATTTTTTCATAATAAATTGATTTGAAGATATAAATGTGGATACTATTCGCTCTAAACTTGATTAAATTTGAACTATTTTAACAGATGAGGATACCATAGTTATATTCTTCTATGGACCTAGATAGTGCCTGGAAGTTGCCAAGTTGGAAACGAAGATGGAATGCCCTGACGTACTGTATGTGACAGTGGGCGCTCTCCAGTCCGGTGAAGACAAAAAGTATAGAATGTGTCAATATGTTGGTGCAATCAAAACGAACTCTCGCTCCAGGCACCTCGTGTTTAATGACAACCACTCCAACAGCAGTCCTGCCGCCACAAGCAAAGCTGCTGTTCGTACCAACCAATAAAAGTGTCATCCTACCTTCAACGAAAACAAGGCCTCGTTCTCTTCCCTTCCGAATTCTAAGTTTTTTTTTGACGCATGCATGGAGCATTAAATATTGGTAAAAAAATAACTAATTGCACGGTTTGGTAGTAAATCACGAGACGAATCTTTTGAGCCTAATTAGTCCATGATTGAACACTAATTGCTAAATACAAACGAAAATGCTACAATAGCTAAAGTTGAAAAAATTTACAATCTAAACGAGACCAAGTTGGAAACAACACAACCCAAAAGGTCAAAGGGCCCTCAAAAAGCCGCGCACAGGAGCGGTATCTCCCTGCCCCAAAAATCACCACGAATCTTCTTGGATTTGTGAGCTACCGTGCGAAAAAGCAGCCTGCAGTGCTCCGTCTCCGTGCTTGCTACTACTCTCCAGCTACCACCACATCCAACTCGCGCGCGTGGCCGCGTGCGCTCATCACTACACTGCATCATGAGTCCAGCGGCCCGAGCGGCGGCACTCCTCCGGCAGTCGCCGGCGGCCTGACGTCCTTGAGCAGGCCCACCACCTGCTGCATGGTGGGCCTCTTCTCCGGCGCGCCGGCCGTGCAGAGGAACCCCACCTGCAGGCACTCGGCCATCTCCTTCTCCGCCTCCGTCCCCGCCGTCTCGTCCCGCAGCCGGTCGTCCACGAGGTTGATGCCCTTGCGGTTCCGGATCACGCCGCGCGCCCAGCTCGTGGTCGACGCGTCGCTCCACCGCGCCTGCCCCGTCACCACCTCGAACACCAGCGTGCCGAAGCGGTACACGTCGCTCGCCGGCGTGGACGTCTCGTCGCTGCTGCTGCCGGCGTGCAGGAAGTCCGAGATCCGGGGCTCCATGTCGTCGCCCAGGAGGATGTTGGTCGGCACCAGGCGGCCGTGCACGATGGGCCGCCGGCCGGAGCCGGACCCTGCTGCCCCTGCCCACCCCTGGTGCAGGAACGCGAGCCCTCGGGCGATGCCCAGGATGATCCGGTACCGAGTAGGCCAGTCGCCCGCGGGCTTTCTGTCCTCGATGGCTTCCATTGTGTCGATGCAGATGTCCTCGGTGTCCATGCTCCCCACTGGTAGCTCGTGGAGCCACCGGTGAAGGTCGCCTTTCTCCATGTACTCGTAAAGCACAAGTTTTTGGTTCCCTGTTGTTGTATGTATACATAAAAATCCAAAGATCAGAATGATGATCGTAATGACTAATGACCAAAGTATGTTCAGCTGTCCTGATGATAGGAAGAAGAAGATGCAGCAGCAGAATGTTCAGCTCTCGCTGATTCATTAAGCTAATTTACTATCCAGTTTCTGGAATATCTCTGCAGTCGTCTAGGATAACAGGAGTATGTGACAACTAACAGTGAGCGCTGCTACTTTAGCCTTGTTTAGTTCCCAAATCAGCACCCTAAATTCCACTATGCAAAAAGAAGATTTCCCGTCACATCAAAATGTCGGCAAATGTATGGAGTACTAAATGTAGATGAAATCAAAAACTAGTTGCACAGTTTTATTGTACTTTGCGAGACGAATATTTTGAGTCTAATTAATCATTTTTTGGACAATTTTTTCTACTAAAAAACAAAACGCGCTACAGTATTCCGACCGGAACACTGTAGCGCGCAGTCCCGATTCCGGTGTCCCAAATCGGGAACTGAACGGGGCCTTTATTCTTGTTTCCAGAAGGCAGTTTGACTTAAATGACAAATGCAACTTCCCGGTGGCCCCTGCTGTCACTTCTATGTTGTTTTCAGTTACTCTCTGTCGTCTTGGACTCTTGATATTTATTTATATATATACCAGCATACTTTGGTTCATGTATAAGGTGATACTATTAATCAGTTTTATTAAAAATTTGTACAATCTTGACAAGAATAGGATGACCGTATGTTCTTCTTAATTTACTACTGCCTGGTAAACGAAATTAGTTTGATAGGAGTATGAAGCTGACCTGCAATACAGTAACCAAGGAGCGGGAGAATGTTTGGATGCCTGAGCCGTGCAAGCTCCCGGAACCCGGCCTCCGTGGCGGCGGCGGCGGCGTCCTCCGCAACTCCAGCCACGGCGCCCTCCACGACGCGCACGACGACGTGGAGGTCCCCAGGGAGCACGGCGCGGTACGCGGCCCCGCTGCGGCCGCCCGTGTCCGCGAGCTGCGACTCGCGCCCGAACCCGGACGTGGCCGCGGCCAGGTCCGCCAGCGTCAGCTCCATCAGCGGCCGCTCCAGCACCACCACCGGCGCCGCGGCGGCCACCTTCACCGCCCCCACCACCACCTCGTCGTCCTCCCACACCGCTGTTTTCCCGTCCTTGTCCTTCTTCTTCTTCTTCCAGCGACGCGTCATGGCGCACGCCACGCACGCGGCTAAGAACGCCAGCGCGGCTGCGGTCACCGCCGCGCCGACTGAGACTAGCGCTATGGTGACCGCACGTTTGTGCCTGTTTCCGCCATTAGACGACGGCGCCGGCTCCGGCGCCGGAGCGATGTCCTCGATCACTCGCAACGCGTTGCCAGCTTGGAAGAAGGAGGAATTGCCGAACTTATGGATGGTGGCGTCGTCAACCGCGCCGGAGAAGTTGTTGTGCGAGATGTCCAAGACCTGGAGGCCAGCGAGAGGCGGGAGGTCGACGGGGAACCTCCCGGTCATGTGGTTCCCGGACAGGTTAAGCACGCGCACCAGCGTCAGGCTCCGCAGTCCCGCTGGCACCGTTCCGATGGCGTTCCTCGACACGTCGAGGGCGACCACGCCGGAGAGCCCGGCCACGCTGTCGACGGAGGTGAACCGGTTGTTGGACACGTTGAGCGTCGCCAGGCGCGTGCTCGGGTAGTCGAACCTGAGGACGCCTTCGAGGTGGTTACGGGAGACATCCACGGCCCGGAGCAGCGGCGTGCGCCAGAACGAGCTGCCGTCGATGTGGCCATGGAGGGAGTTGTTGGAGAGGTCGACGGTGAGGAGGCTCGTCAGGTTGCCTAGCGCGGCCCAGTTCACGGCACCCGTGAGGTTCCGCGACGGGAAGTGGAGCCGCCTGACGGGGCGGCAGGCGCGGCGGCCAGGCAGTGGCAAGGGGAAGTTGGTGACCTGGCTGAACGCCGCGCGGATGATTTCTCCGTCACGGAGGGTGCAGTTCGCGGAGCTGTTGGACTCGGCCGCTGCGGCGGCGGCGGCCGCGGCGAGGAGCAGGAAGACGCGGCAGGCGGCCAAGCGGAGTGGCATAGCTCCAGGTAGTCTCGCTTTTGCGCGTGATGCCCGGCCGTGTTTTCTCTGGTGGTTTTGTAGGAGACGACCTGCGGACCGCGGCAGCGTCCTGATCTGATTGAATGGATGGGGATTGGGGTGGAATAGTCGAAGTCGAAGAGGAAAGGGGACAATCCGCACTCCGCAACGTCGGCCAACGGGCCACGAGCACAGGGAACAAATTGTTCCTTGTCAGAATTCGGAAGGCGCGGAAGATGCTTTGTAGTAGTTTGTCCTCTGTGATGGGCCGTAGTTAAGTGCTGCACGCAGCACGCGCATGGACGGCCCAATTAAGAGCACCATGGGATGAAAAAACCCACCCCGATAGGGATGAAAACGAAATTGGTAATCTCCGATTTTTTGAAATCGTTTTCGAGTTTTTTCTGATTTTTATATCTAAACGAAAATGATAGCAGTAACCGAAAAAACGAAAATGATAACGGTAAAAATAATCGGAAACGAAAGCGAAAATGATTTTGCCCTCTTCCGATCGTTTTCGAAGATTCCCGTATTTAACCGGTAATTTACCGTTGGTAATTACCGATTCAAAGGCCTTTAATTAATGTATCCTTATTTGTTTATAGATATATAATGCATTACACACACAAGCACACAAAACAATTTTTTTGTTTGGAAAGGATCACATCTGTACACGCAAGCTGCAAGCACACAAGGCAATTTTTTTTTCGAAAGGATCACATCTGCACACAAGGCAAATAATTTTTGGAAAGGAACTATCTAACGGAAGTATTTCATGTGTATAACAAGAAGGCAATCAACACTCGAGGTTCTTTTTTCTAGCCTTTACCTTGTATATGATGTGTTGGCTGCTACCCGTGACATATACATATATTGTGTTAGCTTCTTATTAGCTGTGTGTTTCTCAGATTTTTATTTCTTATTAGCACTATTGCGCTAATACATCTATTTACTACGAGTCTTACATATCTTTGTACATTAATATGATGCTTGTTACTAACTCATTTATAGTTGCCTTGTATGAAAACTAACATATGTATATATCCATCACAAACTATGTAGGATGAATACTCAGAATATGGATGAGAAGATGTGGCCGGGGACGATGACGACATGCCTGACGTTCATCTTTAAGAAACCTATAGGCTACCGTCTCCACTGAAAAAAGGAACTCTAATAATTCATGTTTTGATCACTATTTATGTCGAGTCAACTTAGAACATAATCGTTTATTTGTATCTTTGTCAAGAATTGTCATACTGTTACATGGTTTGCCACTATTTGAGACCTAAGATTGTGTAAATTGTGTGGTTTCAGCTTGTGATCTTGTCAATTGTGGCTTTATTTACTATTGTCATGTGAGATATGTCGAGTTATATGGATCTTCTCATGTTCTACAGTTTGGCGTGTTTATCGCTTTTTAGATACCGTTTTCATGGATTCCGACCGTTATCGATGTATTTTCCGATCAACTACTATCGTTTTCGAAATTACCGGAATATCAGCGCCATATTCGTTTCCGACAATATCGTATCGATTTCGTTTTCGAGAAAAAGATGTGAAAATGAAAGTGATTTGGTCTCTTATCGATCGTTTCCGATCGTTTTCATCCCTACACCCCGACATCCGGACGTCCGCACCACTGCACGTCATCCCATGTCCCGTGTCTTCCCACCCATGTCTCGCCTGCTGCACCCGTCTGCAAGCACGTAGGGTCTACCCACGCCAGTGGGGACCGCCTCCGCCTGCGCTCGCTTCCCGCGCCTGACACCGAGACGAGACAGCAGAAAGGAGGAGAGGGAGATGCAATACCTGATCTAGTTTTGAAACATTTAGATACAGTAATTGCAACATACGTCTAAAAACAAATAAAACATTCGAAACATGCATCTGAAACACTTGTAAAAATACATGAAAAACACTAGAAATTATTGTAAAACATATGCAACATCCAGATAAAAAGCACTTGCATTATATGTATGAAAACATATGCAACATCCAGATAAACACACTTGCAACATACGCCAGAAAAAACAGATGAAACATTGAGAATAGGAGCTTGCAACATACGTGTACAACCATTGCAACATGTGCAACATCCTGGTCTACTTTTGCAATATCCGTATGAAAACACTTGCAACATACATCTGAAATATTTGAAATACTTGAAACAGGTGCTTGCAACATGCTAGCAAGGCCAGCAGCCATCTCGAAGGCGGCCGCGAGCCCGAGCCTAGCAGGAGTAGCGGTCGCGCCGCCCTGCTTGCGCTCGTGCCGGGAGGACGAGTGCTGCTCCTCTTCCTCGCTCTCCTCTTTGTATGCGCCGCCGTAGTAGTCACCCGTAGCAATGGTAGTAGGCCTACGCTTCTCCTCCTCTATCGCTGCGGCCTCACGGTGGTTTTGCTGGTGGTGGCGGTTGCCGCAGCCGTCGCCACCCTCTGCCACAGCGCTCTTCATGGAGGAGGAAGAGGAGTGTGCGGGGGGCTTGTCGGAGGCCCTACGACTACGCTTGGTGTCAGAAGGGTTGGCGCCGTCTCCAGGGAAACTGATGCGGGAGAAGACGCTGGCCTTAGACTTTGATGACATCGCAGGAGCCTTGGCAGGCTCGGCCTCATGCTGCGACACGGGCATGGCTCGGAGGCGGCAGGCGAGCGGATAGGAGCAATAGGAACGAGTGGATGAGAATGATTAGATGAGCATATTTTTTCTTTTTTTTTGAGAAATGAAAGAGTGGAGTTGTTAGGCTTGGCGTCGCGGTCCACCAATGGAGCGTCTGGGCGGACAGACGCCCGCTTCCCAGCATTAGCGGTTAACATTGGAGCGTTCGCACGTTGGTTGTGAGAGTTAGGGCCCGATTGGAGGGGCTCCGACCGGCTCTAGCTCCTGCACCATAGCTACACTATAGCAGCAATGTGGCGGAGCCGGCCGAAGCACCTAAACCCTAGCTTCTCTAGGTCCTTCGTTTCTCAGTTCATTTTTAAGGAGCTGGAGTCGTTTTTTTCATGTGCTACAAAATTGAATCTCCCTTGTCGGTTCTCTCTCTTATTATTCTTAGATATAAAGTAGTGGATGAAGATCTAATTCTGATGAACCTCCCAGATGGCGGCGAGCGACCATGATTGTTATCTCCGGCACCCTAACTCACAGTTAGAACTCACAAAAAGAAACCTCCATTGCTTGCTCTATTTATCAGTATTGCGAGAGGTTGCCTCTATTGATATATTCGGAGTTAAGATGGAAGTTGCCACCGGAGGATTTTTTTATCCTATCAAAACATCAAGATTACGAGTGGCGTTTTTTTTTACGAGAACGAGTGGCGTTATGAAACTGTTAGAGGTGCTGTTATACCTAGTGTTGTTGAGTCGCATGCGCTTTATCGATTCAATTCTTCCGGCCCTACCATCAGCTGACTAATGTTAGCGTGGCCCAATGGGAGGGGACAAAAGAACAAAAATATCGGCCCACAAACTAGAAACACAGCCCAATAGTGGTCAGCGGCTCCACCTTGTGTGCTCGGAGGTGCGCGCGGCAACAAGAGATCGAGCACCGGAGTTCAGGTTCTGGCTGAATAGCCTTTTCTATTTGTTTTGAAAATGGAATAGCCATATGTAGAGATAAAAACGATACGGATATTTTCTGACCGTATTTGAGACCGAATCTGTTTAGAAGGGTTCAGATCTGTCCATATCCGAGTCCGGATATTCAATATCCGATACCGTATCCGTATCCGAATACTTAAATTGCATATTTATGATGTCGACATCCAATCGTATCCTATCTAACATGGAATACACTATCCGTATTCGAATCCGAATCCGACCAGAAATATAAAAACAAATATGATATCAGTGATATCCGTCCGTATCCGATCCGTTTTCATCCGTAACCATGTGGTACAGCACAGCAAGGAATCTCCCGCTTTCCTAAGAATTGCCTGCCGGCCAGTGTCCAACTCCCGCCTGAACTTCCCTCTCCACCGGACCGAAAGGAGAAAAAAAAAGTAAAAGTCTAGTACAACTATCATAAAAGTCAGTTTTTCTCTCTTAGAACTGAAAAACCGGATATAACTTCTCATCCATCTTTTCAAACCGGACATATGATCTCCCTCGCTGTTTCTTTAGGCCTTGTTTGATGCACATGTATTTATCTCAATCAACATGTATTGAAGTGGATTTTAGTGAAATTGAACTAAATTCCGTTCCAATTGACTCCAACACATAAGGATTGAAGTAGATACACATGCATCCGAATAAGGCCTTATGTGGTTTTTCTCTTTTTCTTTTATATATATTTCGGCTGAATCTTTGAAAAATCATAGTAAATTACAGAAAAATTATAAAATAAAAAATCTAATTTTGTTAGATTCCATATGAGTAGATCTATACAGTAAACATGATATGGTATGCTTTAGTACAAAACTTTTCCTCTAGCTTTAAATCTATGTTTTTCTGTGATTAATTCATACCGTAGTTTTTGTGGTCCTATTGAGGTGAAATTTTTATGGTAGACTAATCATTGTATGTTTGAGATGAAGTAAAAATTGCATGCTCATTGGATCATGCATGACCGAGTTATAGATTTATTAAGGTTTATGCTTATTAAATAGTTAAAAGTGTGTAAAAATAGAAAATATGTGTTCTCTATGTAATATTACTATTGTAATATCGTATGAACACTTAACATAATCATGTTGTCACAGAGAAAATTAGACAGAGAACTTACATTTTATATTTTTACACACTTTTAATTATTTTAAACTATTTAATAAGTATAAACCTGAATAAGTCTATAACTCAGTCATGCACGATCCAATGGGCATGAAATTTTTACTACATCTTAAGCATATAATGATTAGTCTACCATAAAAATTTCACCACAATAGGCCCACAAAAACTGTAGCTATGAATTAATCATAGAAAAGCATAGATCTAAACCTAGAGAAAAAATTTGTACTAAAGCATACTATACCATATGTTTACTATGTAGATCTACTCATGTGGATTCCAACAAAATTGGATTTTCTATTTTATGATTTTCTGCAATTTACTATAATTTTTTAAAGATTCAGTCAAAATAAATATAAAAGAAAAAAGAAAAACCACCTAGAGAAATAGCCAGGGAGGTCATATGTCCGGTTTGAAAAGACGGGGAAGAAGTTATGTCCCGGTTTTCTAGTCTGGGAGGAAAAGATGACTTTTGGGATAGTTGAGGAAGGCAAAGTGGACTTGTTCCGGAAAAAAAAACTCACATGGATAAATGAGGCCCATCGTGATAGGTCAAGGATTAGGTCCAATCCAGTCTCTAACCTTAATTCAACCACTCACTTTCGTCACTTCTTTAGGACTGCATTTGAGCTTCCTGGTTGTAGTTTTGGTCTATCACCCTATAAACCTAAAATATATGGGATTCTTAGTTGTGTAGAGTCGAACAATCCTAAATACTGATCAAGTTTGTAGAAAAAAATATTTATGATATCAAGAGAGTTTCATTATATACATTATGAAATGTACTTTTAAAATTTATCTTTTTGATATTTTAACATGCTAGATGCTAGTAATTACCTCTCATTGTCTCACTACAGCGCGACGCCTCCTTGCATCATGTGGTGTCATTCAATTTCCCTTAGTGTTATGTAGAGTCGCTTGTTATCACTCAATGTCGTACGACGGTGTCCTTGGTATTAGACGGCACCACTCAATGCATGCCAATAACGTTGTTCGACTCCATGTGAGTTAGTCACGCTGCTGCCGGTGACATCGGCGGGCACCCTAACAACCACTCAGGCATGCCGCCATCGGCAACATCACCGGGGCTCGACCACTTAGGCACGCCGTCATCAGCAACGCCACTAAGCTTCACTCGAGTTGGTCAGACCACCGTGATAACGTCACTGGAACAACCTAAGTCGGTCATGCCGTCGCCAACGATAACACTAGGATCAACCCGGTTCGTTCACGCCCTCATGTAAGGACGGAACGGCTCCAAGTAATTTAAGCTTTGATAAAGATTTGTTTGAAGGTATTATAGTATAATTTTTATATCTACTAAACCATAACCATTAGAAAGTACTTTCAAATGTGAATCTAGTGACGTCATCTTCGCAAAACAAATTTAGGTAGTAAGGGGCTAACTATTGTTTGAACATAATGATATTTAGATCTTAAAATGCTTGCGTAGAATGAAATAGAGGGGTGCCTATTATATTGCTTTGTCATCGACTAATTGTTGGTAAAACATTTAAAATTTTAACCCTTGAATAATAGGCCACCTTAAGAAATGGGAAGATACTTCACGGCTAAGGGTATCAGGAAGATTTATAACAGACGTCGACCTTAAGTTGGACATCATGCACTCTAAAGCCAACCCATGCTACTTTTGAGACTAGAGGCGGACTTTAAAAGTGTTTAGTTCTAGGAAGGGTCTAGGATGAGGTGGGAAGTCCCATCTAGTCCTGGTGTTTGGTTTTGAGACATGTGAGGTAGAACTATCCCTATAAGAGAATATTCCCCTTGAATTCGAGACATCTCTATCCTTCAAAAACTAACATACCAACTTGTTGGCTCCTGACATTGTTCAAGTTTGTTTGTGCATACACATCCCCTCTTCTTCCTTTGCTTTGCATCTGGGCCCTATCGTGTGTCCCATGGGCTCTCCAATGGGATCTGACTAACGAGGGCGGCCGTGGTGGGCTAGGCGCCTAGTCAGGTCAAGGCAGGCAAAGGGTTGTCAGTGGCCATGCTGGGCGTGGCCAGCAACCATGTTGGGAGGTGACGGCGATGGTCACATCAGGGCGGCTACAACAAGCCAAGCCACCTAGTTGGACCGGAGCAAGCGGGAGTGGCATTGGTGGCCACGCGGGGTAGAGGCTGTTGCAGATCTGTTTATGAATGGGTGCTACTCTAGGTAGGAAGAATGAAGAAGAAGGTGAAAAAGAGTGACATGCAATCCTCACTTGATGGTTTTGTAATAGATCCAAAATAGCGTCGCATCTTCTCCATCCCTATCCCTAGTACCAAAAACATTCGATCATCTTATCCCCTCAACCAAACAAAGTAATAGGATCATCCAGACTGTAATGCCACTGTCTTGTCCCATCTTCTGATCAAACCAAACATAACCTACATGGGGCTTGCTTAAAAAAATAGATATCAATGTTCTTGATCGTCCTCGTTACTCTATCTAGCACCGCTAGCACACCGTTATCCACTCTCGTATCCACCCCAAATCCACAATTCCTCGACCACTACCTTCCAATTGCACAATGTCTTGCCTCTTCAGCGTTATTTGAATGTTGCATGTCCTCTCTCTTCTTTCCCACTGCCACAACTAACATGGGAGGAGGGGACAAAGATGTAGAGCTGCATCGTGGTGGCCACCGATGAGGAGGAGGTGCATGATAGTAGTAGTAGCTGGGGACTACATCGAAGGTGTGGTGGCGCACCTTTCTTTGTGGCCTCGATTTCAAGTGGGGTCAGCCTCATCGCTAGCGCCTTGGCCTCTAGGGTGTCCTTTCGTGTTTTGTCTCCCTCCTAGGCATCATAGGACGGGCCCGTGGCAGCAAATAGTGCCCGAGGCAAGCGACTTCATGGCATATGCTAGTCTTCAAGCTTGAGCAATTTGTTCTGTTTCCACTCATGTATTGTCCCATTGCCTGACCACATGTTTTTTTACTTAAGAGCAATTCCCTAATACTTGGAATTTGTTGCAAAACATGGCACCAACGGTTATTAGAACCTTCTCTCTGTCCCTCATGATTAATACATACAGTATATAAAAGTCAAATAACATAGAGACATAAGTAAGGAAACTATTTTTTATTCTTTAGATATTGATAATTATAATATAAAGCTCATATATATATATATATATATATAACAAAACCAAAGAATTTAATAAAAATGTAACCTACATAGAGAATGGACTAGTACTATGATGAGGATTCTTATCATCCTTTCGGTATTCACTACCGGAATCCGGTTCTTTGCCGAGTGCCATGTGGTTTGCCGAGTGTTTTTTTCGGGCACTCAGCAAAGAATGTCTTTGCCGAGTGCTAAATAAAAAACACTCGGCAAAAAAAAACACTCGGCAAAAAAAACACTCGGCAAAGAAGCTGCTTTGCCGAGTGCAAAAAAAACACTCGGCAAAGACATTCTTTGCCGAGTGCCAAAAAAACACTCGGCAAAGTGTTTTTTTTGCACTCGGCAAAGCAGTTTTTCAAAACACATTTTGAAGCCCTAAATGAATTCAAATTAAAAACTTTTTAACTACAAAATTTCATAACTTCTTAAGATCTATAAAGTTTATTTTGGTCATTTCTTCATTCGACAAAGCGATAGTAACGTTGTTCACAAAATCTACACGTCTCTCATATAGTTTTATAAAACTACAAGAGAGATATATAAGATTTGTGAATAATGTTAGAACCACAATCTCAGATGGAAAAACTTCTAAATGAAAATTGTAGATCTCGAAAAGTTATGAAACATTGTAGTTGACACCTTTTTAATTTGAAATCATGTTGTCATGCAAAACTGCATCCGAATTTCAAAAATTTAAAATTCAAATTTTTTAAAAGACCTCGGATGGAAAAACAACCAAAATAAACTTTGTAGATCTCGAAAAGTTATGAAAGTTTGTAGTTGACAACTTTTTAATTTGAAATCATCTTGTCATGCAAAACTACGTTCGAAATTTAAAATTTTAAAATTCGAATTTTTCAAACGACCTCGGATGGAGAAACTTCCTAAGTGAAAATTGTAGATCTCGAAAAGTTATGAAACTTTGTAGTTGACAACTTTTTGATTTGAAATCATCTTGTCATGCAAAACTACGTTTGAAATTCAAAATTTTAAAATTCGAATTTTTCAAACGACCTCGGACGGAGAAACTTCCTAATTGAAAATTGTAGATCTCGAAAAGTTATGAAACTTTGTAGTTGACAACTTTTTAATTTGAATTCGTTTAGGGCCTCAAACAATCAATTTACACTTGATTTGATATAATATTTGGGGAACCGAAATGGAATATAGACACAAATAAAAGAGAGGTGTAGTGGTAGAGGAGCTCGCGTGTGTGTGAGAGGTCGCAGGTTCGATTCTCGCTGGGCGCAAAGTTTCAAAAAATTGCTTTGGCTAGTCACTTGGCAGCAGTTGCCATTGACTGGACGGTAGGGTCCCTCCTCTAATTAAAAAAACATTTTAAATTTTTTTTTCCTATTTTTTTCAGAATTTTTCGGTTCGGCCTTTGCCGAAGTTTGACGTCAATTTTGTTGTAAAACATGGTACTAGGAAGCAAACGAAGGCCTTGTTTGAATGCATATGTATTCATCGCAATCTAGGTGTGTTGAAGTGGAGTAAAGTGGAATTAAACTAAATTTTATTCTATTCTACTCCAACGCATGTGGATTAAGATGGATACACATGCATCCAAACAATCACTACTGGAATCAGCCGCTTTGCCGAGTGTCTAGGGCACTCGGCAAAGCCCTAAATACACTCGGCAAAGGCTTTGCCGAGTGCCACAATCGGCAAAGAGCACACGGCAAAAAAGCTGTCGGTAAAACGGTCTTTGCCGAGTGTCTTTTATCGGGCACTCGGCAAAGGCTTTGCCGAGTGGCCACATCGTTCTTGCAGGCAGCCGTACTTCCACGTAACTCTAAATTTTGTAGCAACCAGTAGCTACCTAATCCTGACATCATGGGGATGCTATGAGGGCACTCACAATACAGAGTCTATTATAGAGTCTAAAGCTATTTATTACCTCGAATATTGTGGATTTAGAGTCTAAATAAGGCTTGGAGTCTTGTTTTTTCTCCCTCTTTCTTCAATAAATATGTTGCCACATCAGCAAAATACCATAAATAAGGTGTAATAAATAGTATTGGACTCTATAATAGAGTCTTGTATTGTGAGTGCCCTGATCGATTCCCCTGATCACAGTTGACCTTCTCTCGTCTCGATGCAGCTAGCTAGGGCCCGTCGCATCCCCTCCCCGGCCGGTATATAATAATCATCTCCCGATCCAGATTAGCAAACCACGGCCAATTATCCTGCTGCATTTCTTTAATCTTGTGCATGTTTCATCACATGCCCCGACATACCGTCCAAAATTCCTCTTTGTCTCGGCTCACCATGGTCGCCCATCGCAGATTCCGGGCAAAGTGATTTTTTGGGACTGTGTGGGGGAAGACACCCATGCTAGCTTGGCCCGCCCCGCCCGGGAGAGACGGAGACTGTTGCTCTGTCGCCTTCTAGGGCAGTAGTATCACTGCTCGAGCATAGGCTCTACTGACCGAGGCCAATCGAGGGGTGGATAAGAGCAGGTATAATAATGAACGTACAGTCAAGCTAATGCTGATGCGGAAGAGAGAAGAGAGGAGAGAGATGAGAACTTAACTCCTATGCAAACACTAAGCTAGGCACGGAAGCATAGGTATTAGTGGACCCAAGTAGCAAGTGTTGTGAGGAGAAATAGGAGAGAGACTTTTTAAGACAAATAGGAAACACTTGTATAACTTGGCTCTTATAGTTTGTCTTATAGTCAAGCAACTTGGCTTTATTATTAACCTTGCTCTAACGAGCTAATAGCGAGGGGCTGTTTGGTACTGACTAAACTTTAGACCCCTTCTGGTTCAAAGAGCTACAAGGCATTAAAGCTACTAAATAAAGACCAAAACGCCCCTAGTCAAACACCTCCTTCCCCATCCCTAACGGCTCCTTCCTTACGCCCGTGCTAGTACCACAGTTGCTCTGATGTGCTTGATCTCACGGCGGACTCCTTTCAGGCAAGCGGGGGATCTCGTGGCAGCGGAGAAATGCTACGGCGGCCTGAGGCTGGCGCCCCGCAACGTGCAGCACGGCTTGAGGCGGGCGCAGCGCGGCGTGCAAACCGGGGGAGGAGAGAGAGCCACAACGCTGGATCTCGCAGCCGCACGAGGGAGGAGAGAGGGAGCCGCGCGACTCACGAGGGAGGAGAGAGGGAGAGGCATGGGCTGTACTTTTGAGCTTTTAGTCCCTTTAGCCACCCCCAAGGGACTACCGAACTAAACTATTTTAGTCTCCTGTTTGGTAATTTAAGGACTAAAATAAACTAAAATGGGAGTGGGGGACTACTGTGTAGTCCCATGGAACAAACATGCCCTAAATTTTAGTAGTGTTTTTTTGTCTAGCCCCAATACAGAAGAAAGAGGAAACATAATTTGTTTTTTTTGTCCAAGCGCTATATTACAGGATGGAGGGAGTACAACGTCTTATTGGTTTACCCTCTACACTTTTATATTGCTCGACTGTCTCATACAGTAAATCTGAGCTTCGAGTAATAATTGTGTGCTTACTCTGAAGATAAGGTGAAGCTGTTTAATCGATCTGTAGAACGGTGCTGGGGCAGAAAATTCTATCGAGCAATGTGATTGGCGTGAGATTGACAGGTAATACTACTACTATCGCCTTGTTTAGATGCACCCCAAAAGTTAGAATTTTTTCACTCTCTCTCCATCACATCAATCTTTGAACGCATGCATGTAACATTAAATGTAGATAAAAAAATAACTAATTACACAGTTTAGTTGGAAATCACGAGATGAATCTTTTGAGCCTAGTTGGTTCACGATTCGACAATATTTGCCAAATAAGACGAAAGTAATACTATTCATCAGGTTAGAATTTTTTTGCAATCTAAACAAGCCCTATATATAAATATAAAATTAAGAATTGGGTTTGGAATGAGTCGATCTCGGGTGTCACTAAGATTGTCCTTACGGAATCATTCCCCAAGTTTTTTTTTGCCGAACGCAACGACACGCTGTTTGCTGAGTAAATTAGTCGTACGGTTTCACATAACACATGTGGAAACCGTCCCCTCGGTGATTCTCCTGCAAGATTCGGGGACAAAGACGTCCTATTCATAATAATTTCATTACCATTATACATGCTTAAGAGATCCGATGGAATATGTACTTTTAGAGTTGTCTTAAGTGAAAAATCGATAATTTATGTAAGATTCTTTAGCATTATGTAAACCCAATTCCTAACTCTATACTACAAATGCTTAAATACCCAAAAAGAAAAAAATGATAATTTTGTGGATTGATGTGGAATTTAAACTAACTTCCACACTAATCCACCCAAACACACATGTATTGAGGTGGATACATGGGCACCAAATAAGGCCTTAGATGGGTAGATTTACTAATGTCTAGTTATGCATCAACCAAATTGAGCATCTCATATATTCAAAGGTGATGGTGATAAACATTTGTTAGAACATCTAACTAATCAAAGGCCATATTAATCCTCACAGAATGCGTTAGGAAAAAAATATAAATCTATAAATTGTCACAAAAGCATAAACATTTTACCATCAAATCGGTAGATCTAGCTAGTCATCATTAACAATAATAGTCATTGGATCCATTCCTTTTTTTCTAAAAAGATACCCACCTCTACCATTATGACAAATAACGCAACATAATTTTCTAAATCTGCATCTAAATGACCTTCCTCTTTTTCAAATTATAAAGTGACACCTAAATTTTCATATACTCCCTCTTTTCAAAATATAAGTTGTTTCAGCTTTTTTAGGTACATAGCCTTTGCTATTCAACTAGATATACGCTATGTCTTGATACATAGAAAAAGCTACATGTGTACATGAAAAAGCCAAAACGACTTATAATACAGAATTGAGGGAGTATTATTGATATGTGCCATTGTACAGAAAATCAAAATAAGCCATAAAGTTTTGTATAAATTATTGAAATCTACCATTATTGAACATGAACTAAAATATCCCATAAATGCACACTACATGACCTTTGCACTATTTTGAAAGAATAAATAATCATAAAGTATACCTATATATGTAATTCTAAATTACTCACATCTACCACTATTAGTACATAAAAAGCTAATTCAAAGTAAATATACATGTTGTGCTCTGTCATCCACTCACATATATATGATATATCCCTGTGTGAGAGATATATTTCAACCATTAGCAATCATGAAAAATATTTCCTTCATGAAGCACCTATATAGGTGCAAAGAAAAATCAATTTATAATTAGTACATCATGACAGAGTGGATGAGAGATGATAAACCAAAAGGGACGGAAAAAAAGAGTTGGAGCGAGAGACGACCGTGAAACAAGAAGGGTCAGAGCAAGTGATAGAATAAGAAAGATGAGAGTGATGGATGATGAACGAAGGGACCGAAGGATAAAAAAAGAAATTTCCATACTTTGATATTAGATATAGAGTATGTGAAGAAAAAGTTAGTATCAGTGACGCATGCGTACGTAAATGGTCACAATGGCCATCGAAAATTTGTAACACGTTAATTAGTCGACTTTGCGACCTAGTAGACAGCTAGCTATATTTATTTCTTGAATTGTCTTCTACTTGCTCGGAGGCACTACTAGATCAAAAGATGTATTTCTAAAGTGAAACTATGGCGACTAATTTTGTTTCAGTGTATTTATTAAAAAAAACTGTAAAATTATGCTCAAATTAACTTGTTAGCTAGCTGCAGAGAAAGCAAAGTAGTACGGCAACTTTACACGGTTTATCTCACGTGCATGATGGTCGTCCTCGTGCAGCTAGTCATGCATATTGATGATCTCGTTATTGCCACACAAACGGGTGTGGCTTAATTCCTTTTCCTCGATCCTGTGCCTGTGCGTGCCTCCCTTGGCTTTTTATTTTTCACCTACATACGCATGGAGGGGCAGCTCTCCCCAAGAATGCCGTGACAACGCAACCACATTCTGTCCATTCGTGTGTGATCAACATCCCTTTTTCGGAAGCTCTCATGAGGCCGGCTTGGATGCATACCACTTTCTAGGTACCCCTTTACTTGCATGCATCCCCTAACTTGCCAAACCATAAACAGTCAACGACCAAATTTAAAAGGTTGATTTGATGTCATGAATTCTTATGCTACATATGTTATATATATATATATGTATAAGAAAACATATATATGCCCTACCGTATATTTCTTATCGAGCTCAAGATTAAGGTGATGCTTCTTTGCTTATAGAGGCAAAAAGGCTGTAGCTGAATCTCTGTCTCCACTTCACATCTATCCCGTGCCTTTGCTTGTTTTCGGCTAAATGTGTATGACCAAAAACTTAGCAAATAGTAAGTACTAGCCAAATTTCTGTAGGGATATTTAATTTGGGCACAATCCAAACAAAGAAAAAAAGTCCCACACCACTCTCAGATCTATCTATATTATTGCTATCAATATCTGCCTTGCCTCATCCACCTAAGGCGTCCCCCAACAGTTGACCATCTCACTAGCGAGGAGGAACATCTGTCCAATCAGGAGGAAAGAGAAACAGAAAACTTACCGCACTAGCGAGGTAGCAAGCACTTAGCTCGAACATTTCTCAAGAATTTTCAAGTATCCGACTTACCTTTTTATCTGACTTTTTATTTTTAATTGTTTTTAGATATCATGTCTGCTGGCGATTTGCAAAGACTTTTGGGGACGCCCTAATAGAATTTGCACTTTACGGTGCAATATGTTTAAATTCTGGTTTTTGAATTTTGTCACATAAAAGTCCTCTCTTTGGGATACGTGACCAATTAAGATGCCCAATCGTAATGATGAATCCTGAAGAACTTCAAATGGAGCGTTATAAGCAGCACATACAAAATTGAGAAATTGAAGACAGAGAGGGGGGGGGGGGGTTTCCAAAGTACTATTTTAACATTTTCCCTTCAAATTCACATGCATCCAAGCAGTTCATGGGAAGAATCTATTTTCATAGTATATGTCCAACAAAAGAAGCATTCATGATCACCTCCATTACCTAGAAATCTATCTATTATCTTAGAATTTTGTCAACACAAAAAACCTTCACATTTGCCTCAATGTCTAGAAATTTCCATGTTAGTTTGATATAAATAAAAAACAAATTTACCCACTATTGTGGTTACGAAAATATTATACAAAAATACCATATACCAATATGTAAGTTACCCACCCCTTATAAGTAATGCACCACTTACATCATGAAAAAAATCGATCTATTAGCTTAGGTATTTTCCAACAAAATAACATTTCACTCTCCAGATCAAGAAACTACCACATTATTTGGAGAGAAAAAAGACAAAATTACTCACCATTACCATCGATAGTAACAAAATGTACCCTATATCTATTTGTCAATTATGCATCACTGTTATTTTGAAAAAAAAAACAATCACCTTTGTATTGGACAACAAAAGAAACATCCGCTCTAGACATTAATGGGAAAAATGAAAACAAATGATCCACTAGTACCATTTAAAACATTGACTCAAGATACCTTATACCTATATATAAATCATCCACCACTCCCTTAAGAAAAACTTAACCCACAATACCCATATCTATTAATAGATACCGACTACAACCATATTTGAAAAATAACAGAATTGAAAAATATGCATGCTTCTCTAGTATTCACCTCTACCAATACTTTTAAATTGAAGCTAAACTCTACCATTATAACAAATATTAAGCCAAATACCCTAGAAAAAAAGGATACTACCTCCATTCTCTTTTATAAGTATCCTGTACACACGTTTATATATGATCGGACCGATGAACATGCTAGAGAAAACCAGGAAGCAGAAGTATATACTAGTCAGCAGCACCCTCAGTTAGAATGAAGGCTAGCTGTAGCCTGTAGGCACGTAGACGAGTACTCCGTAGATCGATCGGATGATGTGATTATGAATGAAATAAATACACAGCCATGCATGTCATGAAGCGAGCAAGAGGAACCCAGGTATTTGTCCCTTTTAGCTAGCAGCTGTTCAGACAAGCCTTTCAGAGGGACGGGGGGCAGGCAGAGGTCAACCACTAACGCTTTGTTTTTCTGTCACGGATTGGAAGCTCAGATCCACACGACAAGGCGGTCAGGATCCCAATCCCAAACCGAAAAAACAAAAGAAAACAGAGCGAGAAATGCTTTTGGAATCGAGCCAGATTGGCAGATTGGGTCACATGATCTATCGAGCACCTAGTAGCTCACTCCCTCGTGCATGCATATGCTGTCTAGCTAAAACAAAACCTAAAAGATCTCACTGCTGCAATGTAAAGTAGGGACGCACCATTTAGCCCATGAACTTTGCTAAAAGCTCTTTCTTTTTGCTGCTAAGTTTCTGTGATTAATCTACTTTAATTTAACCTCTGTTTCTGACTTCCTCTCTCTCTTTCTCTGTGTGTGTGACTGTGTGTGTATATATATGCGTGACCCTTGCATTGGCACAAACTAAACACAAGGAAGGAGTCCACTAAAGCAGACATCATTTCTTGCTACATTGTTCAACACCAGTCAATGTAGAAGGACAAGGCCTGTGTCCAACTCTCCCTTATTTTATTCCCACATCACTACCTTGCTTATGCTTGATGTCCCGGCCTCCCCCCTCTACCTTCTTCATATCATTGTTGCCCTCCTTCTTCCTTCCCCTTTCCTGCTCCTACTCCTACCTGCACATACTATTCTGACGATGAGATCCAGCCATGGAGGAATAGAGAGAGACTGATCGATGGTAGTTTAGTACAAGATGGTAGCCAGAGAAGAGCAAGTGATGGGAGAGGTCAAGGGTAAGGGGGTACTAGTTGATATCCTTGAGGACGACGAGGAGAGATCAATCAATAACAACAAGCTGCTAGACCTCAACGAGGGTTTCGATGTGGAGAGCGAAGAAGGGGAAGTTGGCGATGATGAGGAAGACGAAGGTGAGGAGGGCGACGATGATGGCGGTAGCACCACTGATGTTGGTGGTGGGAGTGGGAGCTCAAGCAACAATAGCAGTACTAACAACAATTCCGAGAGCAAGAAGGCAGATGGCAAGGGAGGCAGCAAGTCAGAGGTGAACGGTGAGCAGAGGGTTCCATCGGTGCGGCAGTACAACCGGTCCAAGCTGCCCCGGCTCCGGTGGACTCCTGACCTCCACATGGCCTTCGTCCATGCCGTTGAGAGGCTTGGTGGGCAAGAGAGTAAGTACTATTTAGCTTGATCATATATATAGAAGGTCGTGATTTATTGCAGTTGAATTAGAGGAGAATGATATTTTTACTAATATATATAATCCTCCAATTTTATTGACAGGAGCGACCCCTAAGCTGGTGCTTCAGATGATGAATGTTAGGGGCCTCAGCATTGCTCATGTCAAAAGCCACCTGCAGGTGTGGTAGATCTGCTACAAATCCGTTGCCGAATGATAACACTAGCTAGCTAGCAGCAGATCGATAACCAATTTGATGTTAACGTTGTTACCTATATAGCACTCTTTCTGAATTCTGATGGTAATGATACACACTAATTTGTTTTCAGATGTACAGAAGCAAGAAGCTAGACCAAGATGGTCGCCCGAGGGGAGCTGTTTCCTCAGGTTTTCATAGCACAAAAATCCTCTCGATCTGCATGCATATATAGATTTCTACCCCTCCTCTAAGACTAAGAGCGATCACCCATGTATTGTTGATTCGGTGTGCAGTGTATTCCCCAATGGATTTCCATTTCATGAGAGGCGATCGGCGCTTCCACGACATGTCCTTCTTCCAAAGAGCAGCCGCGCTCTCCTCCTCCAGGCTGGAACGCGGCAGCTTCTTCGCGTCGAGGAACTGCAGCGCTCCGGAGTTGAGCCGGCTTTATGGACTCCTCCACCATCGCCCGGCTCCGACCCAAACTTTCGACTTCAGAAATTCTAGTTTCAGGTATGTATGCATTCAGTTCTTTTACACTGACCTCCTGACTCCTGACAAAGACTGTATATGTATGAGCAAAAGCAAACCCTAATTGTATCGTTCGTTTCTGGCCAGAAATCATGAGTGGGCGTCGTCGAATCAGCAAGAGGCGATCACAATTTCCAGGAATCACGTCACGCCACCGTCGACTTCGCCACAGACACACACACACTCGCTTGCATCTTCCGCAGCGCTGAGGAGTGATCGGAGGTGGTGGCCTTTCACTGACACTGGCGCTGCTGCTTCTGTCGCCGCCGGCGAGCACAGAGCAGAGACAGGGACCAATGTAAAATTCGACAGTTGTATCGGGAGCAGCTCTCGGCCACTTCCATTGGCCATGTCGCCGGCGGCCGTGTCCGGAGATCGTCGTCTTCCGTTCAGATGGCGGCACGGGGGAAGCGGTAGAGATGCCGTCGGCTACCCGGGTCCGGGTAGCAGCTCCAAGATCACAACAAGATCGTCGGATCCCGTTGTCATCGACGATGGCCAGCAACTCGAGGTACCGTACATACGTACGTGCTCATTTGTATGCAGCGTTCACACTGCATGCGCGCTCTAGCCCTAGATCCGTTCAACTGATCATCTCTGACACCCACATTGTATGCGCGATGGATCATGGATCATTTCAGCGGCAGAAGCACGTAGAACCAAGTGCCTCCGCCACTCCGTCAGAGGAGGCGTGCCTCAAGCGGCGGCCGTCGCCGGTGGAGGCCCAAGATGCGACGCCGGACCTACAACTCAGCTTGTTCCCTTCCTCAGTGTTGGCCAAGAAGAGAAAGACAATATCGTCGTCTTCCATGGACACCACCAGCTGCGAGTTCTCGATCTCTCTCTCGCTGTCGCCACCCGCCACTGCAGTTTCTATGCAGCAGCAGCAGCGGCAACAAAAGACAAGACGAAGCAGCGACAGCAGCGGCGGAGGTGAAGGCGTTCTTGGGCAGAGTACTTTGGATCTGACCATGTCGATCAGGGCATTGGAGTGAGATCTTTCAAGTACTTTGGCCCATCAGCAAGGCCTTCCAAAACTTGCACACTGCGCCATGCAATAAACATCGTTAATTTAACCTCCTTGTCCCAGTACATAGATCTATCATATGTGGATGCATGTCATGCTTGGTTATTGTTTCTAGGAAGACCACTGCTGCCTCTCTATATTTGGCCCTTATGTAAGCATGGCCACATGATCGATCGCGCTACCTTTGTTCTTTTGTGACAGCATCTTTGGGAAACAAAACCCCAGCAAGACTACACAACAATTTTAATCGGTACGTAGTACAAGTTGTTGTTATGCATTTGGGTGTTTGAAAGTGCATAGCCATGCATATGTGGAGTTTTTTTTTCCTAACACGATATAGGCATTCAAGGTTCACCTCCTCCGTATTTCTGCATTTTGGTTTTTTGCATGGCTGCAAGTAGTTTTTTTTTCCATAGATCATTGTACTTACCCGTGCTTCTGCACGGATTAGACTCTTGGAAAATATAAGTATTATAATATCATGTTTAATACCTCAACAAATAATGGCAGTTATCTTTGCGCTATCTTTTAGTTCATTTTCCAACGCAATATGTGTATATATCTCTGTAATTTTTATCTGGTGGTGATAAACTTATCAACTACTACGTATGGTAGGAGACATAAGTGTTGTAGGTTAATTTTTATCTGGTGGTATGCACTAACCTCCTCTATTTTGCTAACTGAATTTCCTTATCAAAGAATTATATGTGTCATGTTAGTTTTTTTCTAAGAAAAACATTGTGCTTACAGTGTCAATCAATATAGACAGATATGTTAAGATATTTGAGTTATAACTAGCAAATATGCCCTTACGTTGCTACGGGATAAGAGTTGTGTAGTTGGGAACCGGCTGATCTTTCTTTTTCCTTGTCGGCACCGACCCCACCCCTGCTCTCGCTTGCGCACACTGCCTCACGCACCCCTCAGTCGCCACCCCACTCCATTGGTCTTCTAGCACCCATGGTTGGCAGCTGACACAGGATCACTACCCCCACCAACCTCCCACACCGCTCTACCCTAACCATAGGGCTCATGTCGACTACTCCGGCACGATGCCCCCACCACCAGCCTTGCGCAAACTGCATCTCCCACTGCCCTGGCGAGCGGTGCCCACGTCGTCTCGGCCACCATCGCCGCCATGTTGCGACCACCAACTCAAACCCTCTTGGTACATTTGTCTGTTAGTGAAATCTCTCCTGGAACCGTGATTCCCGACGCTAGGTGGCTCTTCTTCCTCTCCCGGGGCATGAACGCACGACCGATCACGTGTCTGAGTTTGCACTGGAAAAAATCTGCTACCAATTGTGCCCGTGTGTTGCTAAATGCGAGTTGTGGTTACTTCTATGAGCACGCATCATGAGTCCAGACTCTCATACTAGACATTGAGGGTGTGACCGTATTTGGAAAGTAAAAAAATAGGCTCATAATATATTTATTATTTATTATTTTTGTTTATAAGAAAATGTGGGAGATAAAAAAAATAAGAAATGCGAGTTATGTTGTATGAGCACGAACCATAAGTTTGGACTCGGCACACAGAGATAAGACGGCTAGTCGTTTCATGTATAGATAGATCAAAATTTCTATGCTAGGTCAATTTTCTATAATCATATTTGGACTTGTAAAAAAATTATTAACAACGACATCACGTACAATCTTGGTTTTTTCTGCCCATCATACCACGTACGGTCAAATCATCATCGGCCAAAACGTCTTGCAAATAGACTTTAGTCCAACAACTTTTTTTTGTCACCGTCCAAAATAAAATAGAACTCCAATCTGGTTACGCCTTGCTCATGGAAATTAGATACAAGGACTTGAGTCTAAGAAAACAGGTTAACGTAGAGGTCGTACTTGACTCATGTTCCTAAAATAGACGTATTTAAGATTCAACCTTGGTTTAGGAGAACTTTTACATCTTACATGTAATCTTGGCTTAGGAGGAGTCTTACATCTTACATGTAGGTGGAAAAAAATCTTGGCGGAAATTTTGCCTCTTTATTATTAGGTATATATAGATATATGCATGAATTTTATAATTATTTTAAGTTAGTTTTTATGTATTAATAATAATAGAAGTGGGTAATTTTAAAACATATATTTGCATCATTTTATAGTTATTTATATAGTGCTTAAAATGATACCATCAATGTGTGTGCGCGTCATAATGTTTCATTTAAAATAAATGCATGAATACTTTAAATTAGTTTTATTTATAGTATTAGTATAAAAGAAATATGTAATTTAGGAACATATATATGTGGTATTTGTGGTTATTTACAAAATTTTCCATATATTAGCATATGTTGTTGATTTATACTTAGATTTGAGGGGATATTGTAGTTTATTTTAAAAGTGGCAGAAATGATGAGATACCAATTTAAGGGTTTGCTTAGTTTATCTATCATAATGGCATGGTGGATAGTTCAAATACAAATTTATACTTTAGATTATGTTTTATAATGGTATAGGTGGATAATTTAGATGTAGATTTAGGGGTTATTATATATGTTGTTTTTATTAATGATAGAGGTGGGTAGTTTTTAGAAAAAAAAATAAAATATATCTAATGGCTCTTATTATCAATGTATTATTAGAGTCTACCGAATTGATTGCTAGATTTTCTTTATTTTTGTAAGAATTTCTAGGATTTATTTTTTCTAGTGTATTTTGTGAGTATGAACATGGAGGTCTCTAATTAGTTATATTAAGTGACGAATACAGGGACACTAGGTATCCTCATCAATACCAAAAGCCCGCACCTATCAGGGGGTGAGCCGAGCCAAGCAGAGTGAACAGGAGAGGAGATAGATGGCCCGAGGGTGCCTCACAGAATTTGGTGGACAAGACATGAGTAGATATAGATAGAAATCAATACGTGCATATAATCTTATTAAGATAAATCTTTGTAACTAACTAGGAAACCAGGGGTGTAGCAACATTAGGGCCAGCCGAGTGCACTGGCACCAAGGTCAAAACAAAATTCTAGTGATTAGTAGCTCATTTTTCCTTCTTGGGCACCATGCAGTCCCAAACATGTGTACCACCATCCGGTGTTCAACTCACAATGCAAGCGTGAGCTTAACTGCGTGTACATAGCTAGCCCGACAACAGCAAGCGGGCAACATCATATCATCACAACAATATTGCAAATGTAATCTAAGTTTGTAGCAAAGTTGTTTTCCGACATTTGGCTTTTGGAGCCACAAGATTAATATAACTAGTCCATCAACCCGTGCTCCCGCATGGGGCTAACATCGAGATACTTAAGCAATAGAAATTCTTAATTAATATGTATTAAGTAATAAAAATTACTTCATATAATCAACTTTGTTTTAAATCCAGAGTTGCACACAAGTATAGAATTTGTTTTGGCATAATTGAGACAGATCGTCGTGGCATAGCTAATGATGTCACATTAGCTCCATGGTTGGGTGTTTTCTTTTCCTTCATTTGTTTTGTGTCCCAGTATGGCTGATTTTGTGCAGTATATGGGAGTGTTGGACTTCCCTCTTTAGAAATTAAATTATTGTCACACTCTATTTTAAGGACAAGATAGAGTGCATAATCATTATGTGCGCCCCAGGGATAGTCGCACACATAAGTCGACAAATTACAGGAAGTATCATCACAGTGTATCTTACATCACGTTTAATACAACACTTAGTCTTATACAACACAAGCAGAAAATAAAAGATATCTCTCAAACGTGGTAGCTCCAACACAGGGACAACTAACTGGTTGACTCAAACCTAGAAGTCCTCTGGGTAATCTTCATACCAACGGTCATCTGTTACCCATCCGGGATTTTTATCCAAAAATAGAAAATGAGCAAGTGTGAGTACATTTCGTACTCCACAAGCATAATATGGGGATTCATGAGGCTCAAAAGGTAGACACGGTTTACTGCAGTTAGCATTTTAGTAAGTTAAAATTTTAACATTGATTAGTATCATGTTATGCTTAAGCTCCCATATTAACCCACATGATCATATACTAGAATCAATAGAGTCATTGAACATCATTATAACATCATCATCATCACCATGAGTTAACAACATAATAAGTAACCATTTATTTTGTGAGTTTTTCAGGCCGCTCGTGACCATGAGCACGGCTGTTATAACAATTTTTAACACTCTGTAGAGGTTTTGCATCTTTACCCATGAGTCATGTTGCCCAAATGCCCGGGCCCGTCGACCCTGAAAGTCCCTAGTTTGGTTTTGGCTAATTGATGAAACCTAGGACTAACCTTTGTATCTAAGTGGATGATTTAGATAAAGGTGGTCATTAAATATGAGACATGACATTGACTCATGTGACCAAGATGATGCTTGGCTCGATGGACCGGTTGTGAAGGTGAAGGGCAAGTCGAGGCTTCGAAGCGAAGGACCATGCGATGGTGAAGCTTGAGCAAGACTTGGCGCCGACGGACCGATGCAACGGTGAAGAGCAAGTCAAGGTCGATGGATCGAGACGGTCATATGATGATATAAAGTGGATCATATCTTTTGGAGAAACAAAATGGGCTCAAGGCAAAGGTATAACCATAGGGCCATTTTGTTTTGCACTCAAGACACCATAGAGGGTGTGAGTGGTTTAGGATCGATAGCCGAACTATTAAGAGGGGAAGTCTTATCGGTTATTCGATGCACGGGTGCCACTAGGTGAATTCATGAAGTGCATTGCATGAAGGGCCTAGTGAGCTAACTGGAAAACCTTCGGAAATGTTTATGAAAAGGCTAACACACGTGCACAAGGTGGTGATCACTTGTTGGTGTTGGCACATTTGCGAAGACGATGAAGTTTGAGCGGTAGAGAGGGTTTGGGTCTCTCTCTCCCTCCCGCCGAGCTTGCGAGCGCGGGATTCAGGCGTTTTTGGGAAGTTGAAATGCCTATTTTCCACTACACCGGAAGTCGGAAAAGAAATGGAGGCGAATGGAGGTCACAGAGGTGACCGAACGCTGCACCGGACGCGGTCATGGTATGACCGAACGCGTCCGGTCAGTACAGCGCAGACGCAAGTGTTAGGGTTTGTAACCGGCGCGTCCGGTCACTCGCGGGACCGGTGCGTCCGGTCAGTCGCCCAGAGGGAACTGTGGTTCACGAGGATGATCGGACGCGAGGCGCGTCCGGTCACACATGATCGGACGCATCCGATCGTTGAGGGAGCTTACTGGACTCTAACCGGACGCGAGCACTGTCGCGTCCGGTCGTTGCGAGGGGCGCGTCCGGTCGTTACTTCGCGGGCGCGCGATGTTGTGCGATCGGCGCGTCTGGTCATTGACTGGAGCACGTCCGGTCACTCGGGACCGACGCGTCCGGTCGTTCTGAGAAGCGCGTCCGGTCATAGGGTTTGACCGTTGGCGCAGTGACCGTTGGAGGATCGAACGCGGTTGAGCGCGTCCGGTCAGTTATGACCGGCGCGTTCGGTCATCCCGAAAAGACCTAGTGAAGGGGTATAACGGCTCTATTTGGATGGGATGCTTATAAATACTTGTTGGCCGGCCCTTGGGGAGGTCTCTCGTGATTTCTAACATTCTTGTGCATCCTTTGAGCTAGAGCATCTCCTCCCACTCATCTCTCTTGCTTGATTGCAAATCAAAAGTGAGATTGAGTGATCACAAAGTGCATTGCATAGCTTGAGGGCATCTAGTGGCACTTGTGGGTGGTTTAGCCGGTGGAATTCTTGTTACTCTTGGAGAGTACCGCTCCTAGCCGGCTTGGAGATTGTTGGAGGCGTTGGCAAGAGAAGGTGATTGTTCTTGGCCACCTCCGGTTGATTGTAAGAGGTTCTTGTGCTTGTCTCGGCGGGACGCCAAAAGCAACTCTATTACATTGCGCGTGTCATTGAGTTACCTCACTTGAGAGTGGTGTCTTGCGGTGCCTTGCGGGGCATGCCTTGAGGGGCAAGTGACTTGAGGGTCACACCGAGGAACCATCTAAGTGTTGGTCGACACAACCGATGACGTAGCTTGTCGATGCACAGGTGAACACCGGGTGAACAAAAATATTGTGTCTCTTGTCTCCCGGTGATTGGTCTTCATATTGTGTTGTTGTCAATATTGATTGATTGTATATCATCTTGGTGATTGGAAACATCTTCACTACACCGTTGGTATAAGATACACAATCCTCTCTCTTGCGTTTACATTTACTAGATTATCTTGTGTAGCTCTAGTTGTAGCCTTTGCTAGTGTTGTTAGCTTGCTCACTAGTGTAAGTTTAGTGACATAGCCCTTGTGTGAACTAGAGATCATAATCTACTAGACTTGTGCATAGGAAGCTTGCATCACAACCGTAGGCTAAGCAAAACTCGCTTTGCGCTGTTTGTTATTCTAACAAGTTTGCTTAGTGTTTCTTGTAGAATTTTTTTATAGGCTATTCACCCCCTCTAGCCATCTAGGACCTTACAGACCCCCTAACACTCCCAAGGTGAGCAGGTAGGGTACACTATGAAGCCTTTCATAGGTCTCTCTAACACGTTAGGGCCGCAAGGTTTCCTCGGCAGGCAGATGTAGGAACCCTTCTTTCTATGGCACAAATCCTTCACGGCTATACACATAAGAACAGGGGCAGTCCTATAGCCAAAGTGGCGAGCCCCTTTTGCACCATGAAGGTAACCTCTAACAAGTTAGAAAAGATCATATTACTGAGCTAAAGCCAGAGCCATGTGACTCTCACGGTTGCACTGTCAATCCTAGCTTTTGCCAACAGATGAGTCCTTACGGAGGGTTTAGGGCAACATGATCAACGTCATTTGCACCATCACCCTATGGATCAGTTGTCATAAAACATATTTTACCTTTTATTCCATAGAACCATTAACCATTGTATAGATCATGTTTGGTTAGAGCACTAGCATTCTACCCATGTGCAATTAGCCCGTAGGAATCAAGGAGTAAGTCGTCAAATACTAGGAAGTCCTCACGGTGGTCAAAATTAGACACATGCGAAATGAGTAAATGATTTAAAGTGAATAGGACATCTGTCACACCCATTTTTAAGGACAAAAATAGGATGCATAAAAGACTCATGTGCGCCCCAGGAAACAGTCGCACACATAAGTTGACAAATTACAAAGTATCATCACAGTGCTTATTACATAACGAATAAGTATTTAAGACATAGTCTTGAACGATAGGTAATAATAACTAATAGTAATTCTTCAGCGGAAACTCCACACAGGGACACGGTTGACTGGTTGACACCAAGACTAGTACTCATTCCGATAATCTTCCTCTATATCTTCATCTGTTATGGTGGAAATAGCAAGGGTGAGTCCATGTCGAACTCAACAAATATAACACAGGGTTCATGAGGCTCAAAAAGGCTAGACATTGTTTAACTGCGTTTAGCTTTTAATCATATATTAGCAATTGAGTAGCATCAAGATAAACCACTTCCCATTAAAGAACCAATGATCAAATGTAATAAAGATAATGAATAGCATTAACATGAGCAAATAATAATCAACAATAATTAAGCATGATATAACAGTATGATCAACTATTCCATAAGAATCCCCAAGGCCGCTCGTATCCGTGAGCACGGCTAGTATACCAGTTTTTAACTCTGCGCAGAGGTGTACACTTTCACTGTGAGTCATGATTTCCAAATGAGTGGGGAGATCAAGCCCAAACACCCGAGAACCATATAAAGCCACTCAAAAGTTCGTCTAACAAGTTAGGGCCATTAGATTCACTCGGCAGGCAGATGTAGAACCCCCCTTCCCTGTGGCACAACAACCGCAGCCTATACACACTAGGCCAGGGGCTTGCACTACACCCAACGTGGCAAGCCATTCTTACGCCATTTAAGGTAACCTCTAACAAGCTAGAAAAGGTCTCTTGAACAACTAAAGCCAGAGCCATATAGCCCTCACAGCTGTACTGTATATCCCGGTTATCACTTACAGATAAGTCCTTATGGAGAGAAACCAGATCATCAAAATAATACACATGCTCTAGCCCCCTTTTAACAGTAATAAAATCATCTTAATAGTTGATTGCTTAATCCATTAATCAAATTACAAGATCATTGTTCTTAGTTTAAGCACTAGCAGTAGCTACCCATATGCATTCCCAAGGTTGACAAGAAATCAAGATAACAATCACTAAGTTATAATCTCTAAGGTTGTCAAGGTAAGCACATGCATATGTATGACAATTCAATGTATAGGTAACAAGGATAGTCCTGTGTTATACTTGCCTTGATCAAAGCTTTCCAAGTGATACTGCTGACTTGGCCCAAAGTAATACTCCGAATCGTCCAGATACTGCTCACCTTCTATACTCGATCATCAATCAACAACACACATGCATCCAATCAAACAAACACAAAGCAAACAAAGAGATACAATTAGAACAGTACACTAACAATAACAAAACAGTAATAAAAGTTTATAAAACTCTTCTACACGTTACTACGATCACACAGACGCAAAGATCACCAAATTCGGAGTTAAAACGTATAAGTTATGAATTTTCTAAGATTTCCTATAGATAAATAAATACTTAATTATAAACTCGAAAAATAAATTATCAAAACTAACTGTACAACTACACTAACATGTAGAGCTCGCAAATACGAACCTAACGCAACTTGAACGGATCAAATCGGAGTTAAAACGAAGATTTTATGACCAAAACAATTCTAGTGGCAAAACTGTAATTTCCTGAAAAACGTATTTTTGAATAAACCGGTAGAAAATACGCTTTCAAAACACGAAAACGCATTTTCAGTAGTACGCTATGGATGGCGGGTTGATTACTAAAAAGCTAAAGGTCTCTTTAGAAAATTTGCCATGTGAAAAGGTATGTTCTAATCCTGATCGTTGATACATGAACGGAGGGCTCACATTGTTCCAAAGCAAAAGAAAGAGGAGAACCGGCCGGCTACAGTACCTCCGGCCGGTGGCCACCATGGATGCCACCATGGACTCGCCGGAAAGCTTCGGACCCACCTCATCCGACCATGGTTCACCACGCATCCGACCCCAATCGGAAGAGGAGATCACCGCGAACCCATCTATGCGATCTAGGGAAACTACGACGGCTTGAGAACGAGACGCGGCTCGGGAAGAACGGCGGCGCCATTGCCGGCTCGCGGAAAGCTTCAATCTCGCAGTTCAAAGCACCAAAATTCAAAAGAAAAGCATGGGGAGGGAGAGAAGAAGATGGCAAACTCACCCAAGCGAATAAAAAAACGCAAATCCACCCGTAAGCTTCGACGGCTTGTGACAGAACACGCCTAGGGTTCCAAGCTTCGAGGCTCGATTTCACGGGACCAAACTCGGGTTTTTAGTTGGAAAAAGGGGTGAGAGGGTCACGGCTTCTCTCTTATAGCACCAAAATCTTGTATTCGGGTAGGAAATCCCGATTTATGTGGTGGAGATACGGTGGTGGCAGTGTTCGTGTCTGACTCGGCCATGACGCGAGGAAGAAGAGGCGCACTGACAGGCAGGCCTGGTTCGTCAGCGTCACCAGAGAGGAATAGGAGCACGTGGTCTCGTCTGGGCTGGCCCACACGCGCGCGGGGAAGAGCAGCTCGGCCCAACAGCGGGGAAAACGGCCACAGACCGGCCGAGCGGGCCTCCAGGCCACCTTAACACAGGTATGCCCCTCTCTTTTTTTTATTTATTGATTTCCAAAACCATTTAAAGAGATTTGAAATTCCAAATCAAACAAAATAAAAACCACACCACTCAATAAAATAAATGCAACAGCATGAATGCATCATCAAGTATTTCATCTAAAATTTTAAATCTTAATTCCCCATTAATTATTATCTAAATTATTTAAACCCATACCAAAACCCTTCCAACTCTAATTTTTTCTTTTAATTCTAAATTTTAAAATTTTTGGGTGTTACAACATCAAGGTAGACCCATGCTATACTTGCCGTGGTTCACAAAGTCCTGCTGGTCCTGCTGCTCCTCGAAAGAATCTAGGTTCCCGAAATACTCCTCACTGTCTGAACTTGATCAACACGGACCAACAACACGCATTCCGAAAACAACATACAAGCAAAACAATCCTATGGTTAGAACAGTACACCAGCAGTAAACAAATCAAGATAAAAAGTTTATAAAGATCATCTATGTCTCGCTACGATCACATTGACGCGAAGTTCATGAAAATCGGAGCTAGAACGCGATAGTTACGACTTAAACTAGATTCCTATAGCAAATCAAATGACTAAACCTAATCAAGAAATTTAAAAGTTGCTAACAGGTACAACAGTAGCATCAATGCGTAGATTACAGAATTACGAACCTATCACAAGTTGAACGGGTCAAATCGGAGTTAAAATAATGATTTTATAAGCAAAATAGTGGAATGGCAATTCTATAAATACCACAAAGATTAAACGTTTTAAAATAAATAAAAAGAAAATCCTAATTTTGAATCAGCCGAGGACTACGGGCATAAATATGGGAAAAGGCAAGGTGTCTTTAACAAAACCGCCATCGAAGGGGTATCGGCCATCCTGGGCCATTGATCCTGCGATGAATGGTAGGGATTGGATGGAGAGGGGAGAGAGAGGGTGCAGCAGCCGAAGGGGAAGGAGACTGCAGCGGTGCCGCCATGGCCGGTGGCGAGAGCTCACCGGAGCGGGGGAAACGGGGCCTACGGGCCACCAAACCGACCACCGAGGCCATCGGAATGACGCGGGGGTGACGGCGAGCTCACCCCAGGACAAAACGCGGCCGCGGAGTGGCCCGTGCGGCGTGCGCGCCATGGCTGGCGGCGAGTGCTCGCTGGAGCATATGGGAAACGTCCCTAGAGGCTATGATTCGCAGAATTAAGGGCATGGGGAGGAGGGGATCAAGGCAAAGCTCACCGAGCGAAAAGCGGAGACGGAGGCGACTGCGAAGTAGCGGTCCACGGGAGCGGCGGATGGCGACTCCAGCGGCGATTTGTGCTGTGGTTCTATGGCCAAGCGAACTCAAGAGAGAGGGAGTTGGAGTGGGGAAAGGGGGGCGGAGCCGGGGTCGTGCTCTCCTTTAAAGGGCCCGAGGCGCGGGGGACGCTCCCACGATGGAGCGTGGGTGCAGGCGGCGGTTGCCCATGACCGAGCGAGCGAGAGCGAAGGAGGAGGTTAGGGTAGGGAGAGGACGCCGACAGGTGGGCCCGGAGCGCCAGCGAGGGGGAGGGGAAAACGGCAGCGGCCGTTGCCAGCCGTGGCTTGGGCCGGCCCAAGAAGGATTGAGGAGAGAGGGGGAAAGAAGGGGAGGCGGGCGAGCAGGCTGGTGGGGAAAAAACAGCAGGCCGAGCTGGGCCGCTCGGGCCGGAAGGAGGGAGGGGAGGGAGAAAAGAAGTTTTTCTTTTTCTAATTTGATTTTCCAAACTCAATTTCAAAAGGTTTTGAATTCCTTTGAACTTTGAATCAAAACCAATCATCACAAAATAATTATGCAGCAGTATAGATGCATGAACATGTTTCTAACCTTACAGTTGTTTTTAATTTCATAAAAAATATTATTTCCTATATTTGAAATACACACATGTTTGAAATAATAAATCAAATTTAACTATTTTGAAATAATGCAAAATTTAGGATGTTACAATTGTGTGGATAATGATATTAAAAGGTTAGTTTGCTCACAAATAAAAAAATTAATAACATGATTGAGTATTGGATATTTAGATGCATACCTTCAATTGTTTTCATAAATTATAGTCTTTCATTGATTTGTTTGATGAATTTTTTGAGGATAAGTTGCAAGTCCATAACATTGATGTTTGGCTTGTCATTTGTTGGTTTCTAATCTTTTCCTTCATGAATGGTGTGGCCAACAAAAAAAGTTCTTAACACATTCTCGTTGCATCTTTGAAATTATTTGGTATGTATTTGTTGTGACTTCGAAAGGAGGTGGCAACATTATTATGTTTCCATCCTATCAGATATTGTGCCGCTCCTTTCAGAATCATCTCGTTAGTATAGATGACTTTCTAGGTTGGTATGATGTTCTCTAAATCATATCGTTAGTGTAGATGACTTCCTAAGTTGGCATGATGTTCTCCAAGGTAGCTTTTTCTATATTTATATGATCAATAGATATGACAATAGCTGGATTGATATATATTAATCAAAATAGAGTATTTCATGGAAAAGTTGCATGTGGAAGAAAGCAGTATTGGTAAATTACCTTGTTCATCTTGCCATTATATGTAACACCCAAAAATTTTAAAATTTTTGAATTAGATAAAATTTAAAGTTAAAGGAGATTTAGTTATGAGTTTAAATAATTTAGATAATATTTAATGGGGATTAAAATTTAAAATATTAGGTGGAATATTGGTGATGCATTCATGATGTTGCATTTGTTTTATTGTGTGGTGTGGTTTTGGTTTTTATTTGATTTGAATTCCAAATCTATTTTAAAATGGCTTTGGAAACAAATTTAAATGAGAAAAGAAAAAGGAAAAAGAAACCTTACCTGTGCAGCCGGTGGCTTGGAGGCCTGCCCGAGCCGGCTAGCTCTTCTCCATCTCATGGATTGGGCCGAGACGCTTTTTTCTTCCCTGCTTCTCTTCCGCGCCCGCGTGGGCCGGCCCAGGAGCCGCTGCTGTCGCGCGCTTTCTCTTCTGTGTCACTGATGAGCGGACCCCGCATGTCAGCCGCGCCCCTTCTTCCTCTCGTCGTGACCGAGCCAGAGACGAACACCACCGCAACCGAAACCAACCGAGTATCCCGGGATCTCCTGCCCAAAAACGTTGTTGTGGAGTTATAAAAGGGTAGCCGCATGTTCCCTTGTCCCTTTTTCCATCTAAATCCCGAGCCAAATCACGTGAAACCGAGCGTAGGAGGTTGAAAACCCTAGGATTTGCTGTTGCTCGTGGTCGGGGCTTGCGGGTTGAATTGAGCCTTTCTTCTTCGTTTTGGTGAGTTCGCCATCTCCTTCTCTCCCTCCCCATGCTCTTCTTTAGGTTTGTGGTGCTTTGAATCGTGAGTTTGGGGAGCTCCAGTGAGCCGGCAATGGCGCCGCCGCCTTCCCGAGCCGCATCCCATCCTTGATCCGTCGTAGTTTTCCTAAACCGCGTAGATGTGTTCGCGTTGATCTTCTCGTTCGAATGGTGTTGGTTGCGGGTTGAGTAGTGGTCGGGAACGGGGAAGCCGAAGCTCTCCGACGAGTTTTGGGGGCCGGCCATGGCGGCCACCGGCCGGCGCTGGAGAAGATGACCGCGCCCTCTCTCTTTTTCAGCTGAAATTGATGGCAGCCGTCCGATCTTAGATCTAGGGTCGAGATTAGAAGATACCCCTTCGCGGGTAAAATTGTTAAAGAGCCCATGCACTTTTACTTATTAGAACCCGCGGTCCTTGGCGTAATCCAGAAATTACGTTTCTTTGTTTTAAAAACGTATTTCCTCTTGGTAAATCAAAAATATGTTTTCTGATATTTACAGTTTTGCCACTAAATTTGTTTTGATTGTAAAATCTTCGTTTTAACTCCGATTTGACCCGTTCAAGTTGCGTTAGATTCGTATTTGCGAGCTCTACATATTAGTATAGCTATACAGTTGGTTTGGAAAATTTAATTTTTGAGTTTATATTAAAGTAATTATTTATCTAAAGGAAATCTTAGAAAATTCATAACTTTTACGTTTTAAGTCCGAATTTCGTGATCTTTACGTCTGTGTGATCGTAGTAACGTGTAGAAGAGTTTTACAAACTTTTTATACTGTTTTGCTACTGTTGGTGTACTGTTCTAACTATGTTTCTTTGTTTGCTTCGTGTATGATTGCTCGGATGATTGTGTGTTGATGTTTGATGATCAAGTATAGACGGTGAGCAGTTTCTTGACGATCAGGAGCATTATTTTGAGCCAGACCAGCAGTATCACCAGGAAAGCTCTGATCAAGGCAAGTATAACATGAGACCATCCTTGTTGTCCTATTCACTGAAATTATCATACATATGCATGTGTCTTCCTTGACAACCTTAGAGATTATAACTTAGTGATTGTTACCTTGATTCCTTGTCAACCTTGGGGATGCATTTAGGTAGCTATTGCTAGTGCTTAATTTTGAACAATGATCTTGTAATTTGATTAATGGATTAAGCAATCAACCTTTAGTGGTGACTTTATTTACTGTTGAAAAGGGGGCTAGAGCATGTGGGTTATTTTGATTGCTCTGGTTTCTCTCCATAAGAACTTATCTGTGCGTGATCATCCGGGACATACAGTACAGCTGTGAGGGCTATATGGCTCTGGCTTTAGTTGTTTAAATGACCTTTTCTAGCTTGTTAGTGGTTACCTGAAATAGCGTAAGAATGGCTTGCCACGTTGGGTGTAGGACAACCTCTAGTCTATGAGTATAGCCGAGAAGGAATTGTGCCATTTGAAAAGGGGTTCCTATATTTGTCTGCCGAGTGAATCTAATGGCCCTAACTTGTTAGACGAACTTTTAAATGGCTTTATATGATTTTCGATGTTTTGGGCCTAGCTATCCCAGGCATTTGGAAGGCATGACTCACAGTGAAAGTGTGCACCTCTGCGTAGAGTTAAAAACTGGTATACTAGCCGTGCTCACGGATACGAGCGGTCTTGGAACATCTACAGATAGATGATCACTATTGTTATATCATGCTTAATTACTGTTGATTATTATTATGCTCATGTTAATGCTATTCATTATCTTTATTACAATTAATCATTGGTTCATTAATGGGAAGAATATTATCTTGATGATACTCAATTGCTAATTAAATTATGATTAAAAGCTAAACGCAGTTAAACAGTGTCTAGCCTTTTGTGTCTCATGAACCCCATGATATATTTGTTGAGTTCGACATAGACTCACTTTTACTATTTCCACCATAACAGATGAAGAATATGAAGATGATTATCGTAATGAGTACTACTCTTGGTGTCAACCAGTCAACCGTGTCCCTGTGTTTGGAGTTTCCGCTGGAGATCTACTAATAGTTGCTACAATTTATTGTATAAGACTATGTGTTAAATATTTATTCGCTATGTAATAAGCACTGTGATGATACTATGTAATTTGTCTACTTATGTGTGTGACCGTTTTCTGGGACACACATGAGTCTTTATGCATCCTATTTTTGTCCTTAAAAATGGGTGTGACATTATATATCATTGTAGTTTCTACTATTGAATGTCGCATGTGATGGCATCGTGCATCAATGAGTCACTGAAGCCTCGCTAGTGTTTGCTTGTAGTCGTATTTAATAGTGGGATTGGATTTCACCACCGCTGAATATATTTGTTTTCATATTCTTTTGACCAAAATCTGGAAGATAGATTAGTTAATTGTAGACATATGTTATGCTCATTTTTTGGCAGGTGGCAGTATGCTTTAGAGATTTTGGTGAGATGCAGGGTCACGTTTATTAATTGCATGTCCCCATGATGAATATGTTGGTTTTTAAGATCAGTTGGCTAGAGGTTAATATTTAGCAACATGTTATTATAATACCTGTTTTTATTTTATTTAAAAAATATTTCAGATTCTAGGCTACACTCTTTGCTACTACAATGCAAAAAAAAATTAAAGCTTGGAATGTGAAAATAATTATTATGCAGTACTATTGTTTTACAAAAACATAGAACGCTTAAAATGAGATTGCCAGTCCTGATATGGAGTAATGTTTCAGTCAATGTATAATAAACTTATTGAAATAACTATGGTTATTAATTATTTGTCGTAATAACTTATATTAGATTGTACATGTGAATTTAGTGTTATTTTTTATTTTAAAAAGTAGATTACCAGTATTGAAATGGCATCATATTTAGTTGACATATAACAAACTTATTTCAATAACAATGGTTACTAATTTATTTATCATATTTACTTATATTAGTATTTACATGTAGATTTAGACATATATTTATTTATTTATTATAAAAACAAAGGTTGATAATTTGCATAATAAAAAGTTTTACTTTATATTATCTTTGTTAGTGACATATGTGAGTAATTTGGATACAAACTTAGGAGATACTTTGCATTATCTTTCAAAATGACAAATGTAGATAATTTAAATACTAATTTATGGGCTATTTTGAATTAAAGATTATAAATGGCAGATGTGCATAATTTTGATGTAAACTTATAGAGAGTTAATTTCAGCTTTGCATGGCTACGAAAATTGTCGCCTCTTTATTTATTTATAATAATAAAGTAGTCTGTCAGCATACATGTATCTCGTTTGTTGATGTGGATAAATTGCCTCTGATTTTTTTTATCGACATATTAATGTTCTATCAATTTTTTATTAATAGATTAATTAACCGAGACGTGATGGGTACTACAGATATTATATTTTATTAATACATTACCAAGCGAATGTGATAAGTAAGATTCATTGAATATTTTATATTAATTATAACTGTAAAGGTTTGTAAAATAATATATTAATAACACATATATTTTGTATTTATTAATACAGGTATTCTGTTAACTAATTGTGAACATGGTAATACACATGTTGTGAACCATGTGACGTGATTAATATGACGCATCTGGTATTTTACTAACTAACCAACTATAGTTAGTTCTCAGGTACGACCAATCAAGAGTGTCTCCAATCGGTTAACTTTTTTCTGTCCTAAAAAATTATTTTTAATTTGTACTGGTATAGGTGGGTAATTTTCTAGAAAACAAAAACAAATCCAATGGTTACGGATGGCTGGAGTTATTGATTTGATGGCTCGATGTTTCTAATTAATGTGGAAATTTGTAGTATTTATCTTTTTTCTAACACATCTGGTAAGAATTAACGTGAAGTCTCTATTGAGGCCTCTAATTAGTAATAGTAAGATAGATAAGATTTCAGGTTGAGGGTTCTCCCCCGTCGACTTATCAAAAAAAAAATCACAACAATACTAACATGCGAGTGTGCATCATGCGTGACCCCTCATTCCGTAAAACTGCTTGCCCAAAACGTGAAGCTTACACCCGTGTAAAATCTACTTATGGCCTTGCTCCTACATTGAATGAGCTCGCGTATATGTAGCATTATTTCTCTTAATTCTCATCCTCATTTCATATAATAGAGTTAATCTATAGGTATAATTTAATTGTTGCCCAAACAAATTAACACAAATGAGGTGGGACTTTCTACCCACGTGGGCCACTTGTGCTAAAATTAGAGTATTAAAGGGACAGGGTATTACGGCGTCAGCATCATCACCGGTCCGGTTTGACGACATGGAGACTTTTATTTCCAGACGACGACATCAAGGCGGAGATGGTGTCGCCGTCATGGAATAATTTTCTCTGGTCTCTTCTCCATTTTATTGTGGTTAGATCTGGTCACGATGAAGGAGTAGGGAGAATAAGTTTCAAATCAGTATTCCTCATTCTTCGGTGGCAGAAAGAAGAAGGAGGAGGACACCAGAAAGAAGAAGTTTCTCAACTCCACCTACATGAATGTTGCCCATCGTTCATTGGGCATCTGTTCTCAGGCCTTTTGCCGAGTATTTGCATGTACGGTCATCCATACTGCAAAGTGTCATATATGTTTGGTTTTGAGATCTGGAGCTATTCATGGTGTGGGTACAATTAGGGATGAAAACGGTACGAATATTTTCCGATCGTATTCGAGACCGAATTCGTTTAGAGGAGTTTTAATCCGTCCGTATCCGAGTCCGGATATTTAACATCCGATACCGTATTCGTATCCGAATATTTAAATCACATATTTATGATGTCGATATCCAATCGTATTCTATCCGATATTTTTTATACTATCCGTATTCGAATCCGAATCCGAACATAAATATGAAAACAAATACGATATTAGTGATATCCGTCCGTATCCGATCCGTTTTCATCCCTAGGTACAATTTAGATGAAAATCAGTTTCTAAATATCTGTATAATCCAGAGTGCTTGTAGTGTGTTGATGTACCCAGCTATTATATAATATAATTCTTATTTCATCGAAAAAAAATCACAAAAAAGGGAGAGGGATCACTATGCGCATGCATCCTCACGCTGCTCTCATGTTCTATGGACTTCATTTCATTCCCGACGCATGATAGTATAAATCGGTTTCTTCCTTTTTATTTACACAAGTGGATTTCTCTATTTCTTTGAAGAATAGAAGATATATTATTTCAATTGATTTCTCGCCAACTCTCTTCTTTTCAACTAAACTAGCTAGGTGGCTGAAAGGTCTTGATGGCTAGAGGGGGGTGAATAGCCTTTTAAAATTTTCTACATAGACAAGCTAAACAAGTTTATCAATATAACAAGTAGCGAGATGTGAGTTTTGCTTAGCCTACGGGGTGTTTGCAAGCCACCTAACCAATTCACAATTCTAGTATATTTGCACTTAACCGCACAAGTCAAACTGCACAACTTAACTACAACTAAAGCTAGCTAGGTACACAAGCTAAAAGTTACACTAACAAGCTAGCAAGGTAACTAAGAAGTTAATACAAGAGAGAGTTAGGAGGGTATCACCGAGGAGTGAAGTATTGAGCCAACCAATCAATATGATCAAGAGATAAATACCACAATACACAACCACCGGGATCGATCAAACACAATAAGAATGATGACACGAAGATTTATTCCGAGGTTCACGTGCTTGCCGGCACGCTAGTCCCCGTTGTGTCCCTCTTTACCACGTGGTTCGGTGGCTAATCGGTCACACACCGAGCCTCTCAAAAGGCACCACAAGAACCTATCAAATGGCAAAAGGTTGCAATGACACGAGCAATATACTAACGTTCCCTTTGGCGCTTCACCGAGGTAGACACAAACCCCTCACAATCACCGGAGGTGGCCAAGAACAATCACCAACTCGTGCTAACGCCTCCAAGCTGCTCCAAGCCGTCTAGGTGGCGGCAACCACCAAGAGAAACAAGAATCCCGCAGCAAATCAACCACCAAGTGCCAACTAGATGCAATCTCACAATGCAAATGCACTTGGATCACTCAATCTCACTTTGAATATGCAAAGGAGCAAGAGAAATGAGTGGGAGGGGAGTTGCTTAGCTCAAAGTGCTCACAAGTATGTCAAATGTTCAAGAGATAGAGCATTGAGCCGGCCAACGAGTATATATAGACGTACCCTTTCGAATAGAGCCGTTAGAAACTTAAACAGCCAAAATCGTGCTGACCGGACACGCTGGTCAAACTGACCGGACGCGCCGGTCGCACAACGGCTAAGTCGTGAAGCACCGACCGGACGCGCTGGTCCAACTAACCGGACGCGCCGGTCGCACAACGGCTAACTGCAAAGCAATGACCGGACGTGCTTGACACGCAGACCGGACGCGCTGCGAACGACCGGACACGTTGGTCCCGTGAATGACCGGACGCGCTGGTCAAGCCTGAGCAGCGCACAACGAAACAGTGACCGAACGCGCTGAAGAACTGACCGGACGCGACAGTGCCAGCGTCCGGTTAGAGTCCAGTAAGCTCCCTGAACGACCAGACGCGCCCGATCGACTGTGACCGGACGCGATGTGCGTCCGATCATCAAACTGAAACACGCGCAGACGCTGAACAATGACCGGACGCGTCCGGTCAAACAGAGACCGCGTCCGGTTCAGCGTCCGGTCACCTCTGTGACCTCCGTTCGCCTCCGTTTCTTTTCCGACTTCCGGCGTAGTGGAAAATAGTCGTTTCAACTTCTCGAAAACTCCTGAATCCCGCCTTGCAAGCTCGGCGGGAGGGAGAGAGGACCCCAAACCCTCTCTACCGCTCAAACTCCACCGTCTTCGCAAACGTGCTAACACCACCAAGTGATCTCGTCATGTGTGAGTGTGTTAGCATTTTCACAATCATTTTTTGAGGCGATATTAGCTCTATCCAAATGTATATGATTATGAAATACACACCTAGAGGCACTTAGGAGTTTAATAGCCGCGTCATTCCCCTCTTTATAGTACGACTATTTATCCTATAATGTAACCACACCCACTAGGTGTCTTGGTTACTAAAACATAACCCTTAAGCATATACCTTTGCCTTGATCACATAGGGTTGCGTCCAAATCCAAGTGTGGCCATCATGATCACCATGTCCATCTTGCCACCAACCTTGGAATGTACTAATCCTCATATGCTACATACAACTTAGGCATAGGATTAGTACATAGGCATTGTCACTAATTACCAACACCAAACATAGGACTTTCAGTGGCCCATGCACGAACACGAAGTATTATTTTCTTGACCAAAGGTAGATTACACGGTCAGGAGTTGCAAATTGCAAGTGAGAAGAAAAATTGTAGACTTGACTAAATATGTCATTTTAACATACATTAGGTATTTCCTCATTTTGGTAAGCAATTCTATTAATGTTTTTGTCCTTCTGTATTATATGTCAAATTTTTTGTATTCCTCATTTTGGGAAGCATTTTGAAAAAGACCTTGATATCGCCTAAAGGAGGGGTGAATGAGCCTAGAAAAATCATCAACACAAATTCAACATAGCAAGTCAGCAACTCTCGGTAGTACCGACTTTAATCGGTACTACCGACGTCTGTCGGTAGTACCGATGCTAAGTGTGACATCCAGCTTAGTTTGGAATTTGTCCCACAGTAGCCCATGTGCATGTTAATATGATGTTGTGGGGGGTTTAGTCCCACCTTGATATAAGGCTTCTAGAGTCCATCCCACCATCCCCGGGTTAATTCTTTTACGTGAAGCGAGAACGAAAGCATAAGTGGGATGGTGGTAGGTGTGGTTTGCTTAGCGTGTAGAGTGGATCTGATCCGTTTGGACTCAGGGGTGTTACAAATGGTATCAGAGACGACCTTCACGGCCACAAGCACGTGCTGGTCAAGTGCGCGGACATGGGTTCATTGCGCGTGTAGGCCCTATGGGGTGCACGGCATGGCACATGTGCCGGCACTGGACGCACGGTCGCGTGTGCTAAGAGGGAACGTTCTTGTTTATCGTTTGCTCGGTTGAGGGTGTGTTGGGTCAACGAGGATGTCGGTTCCTTTGAGGGGGTGTATGTGAACTAACTTCTAACCCTTGCGCAACGATGAAAAAATATTGCAATAGGCCCAATTTGGTTGCAAAAGGTAGAAGTTGCAAGCAAATCAAGTTTGTTGCCAATGGTTGCAAAAAGTCACGTTGCAATAAGGTATTTGCAACCGTTGCTAGTTTGGCGTTGCAAGTGTTGGGGTTTCTTGCAACCATAGTTGTTCGTTGCCAAGCATGGCAATAGGACGTTGTCGCAACGTTCATAGTCATGGAAATATAAGCACTTGCCACGCCCGTCTTCGTAGCAAAATGTGGTACATGCAACGATTGATAACGTAGCAATAGAGACATTTGCCACGAACAACGTCGTTGCAATAGTCTATATTGCCACACTAGAATTGTGTTGCCTAGGGTGTTATTGCCATGACCGCCATGCCGTGGCAAGTACACAATTTGCCATGCAATTTGATTCATTGTGAGATATCATACGCTATTGCCACGATCGCTATGCCGTGGCAATAGTATCATTTGTCATGTAATTTTATTTGTTCCGAGAGATCATACATTATTGCTACGGTGGTCATGTCATGACAATAGTACAATTTGCCACGCAAGTGTGTTCGTTGCCATAGATCATATTGCCATGCATAGCAACTCGTTGTCATAGATTGTATTACAACGCTAGTAGCATTTTATTTGTGTTTTAATAAATCGTCATTGCAAAAAACAATAAACCACAATAAAAGTGATTGCACTCATATATATTAATTATAATCAATCATTCAATAAGTTAACAAACCATTGAAATAGTATCAAAAACCCTAAATGAGTATACACTTCACTCATTATTTCACAACCTTTTAAAACTTGCAGCAGTACAAGACTTCACTCGAGGGTTTCCTAGCAGTCATCGCCTCAGCTGTGTCCTCGCTTGATTATGTTCCTCCAAGTCAAACCTTGTCTACCTACTGACCAAAAGAATAAGATTGGGATATTAGAAAAATATTAGGTAATACTACTTCATGCACAGAATGTAATGAGATTTGGATAGAATATGGTTGTAATTAAGCAAAAGTAGAATTGATCAAAACTATGAAAGGAGTGTTGTCAATTTTATTAAGCAAAAGTGTTGAACTAAAAATTACAAAGCCCATGAAATTATTATGTCTAGGCATAATATGTTGTGCAAAGTTCAAAATGAATCTCCAAAACTAATATTTAGAGGATCACTAAAATAGACAGCGCTCTAAGAAACTAAAAGACCACAACAATCTCTTTAAAATTTATAAGCCACGTCAATAGATCTATTTATTGCTTGAAATATAATGTAATTTAGCAAAATCAGATTCTTTTTCTCTACAACTTATGATTGTCAATTATAAGTTGGTTGTTCTTTTTCTCTATGACCAATCAGGCCTTTATTTTCATAATTTCTCACCATCCTGTGTATTAGATTGGTCTGAGTATCAAACACCATGAACTGCATAAGAGACTGGAATGTTGATGGCTTGTTCTTGAACTGAATATCAGACTAGATTCAATAAACAGAAATATATGTTGGTGTTGCAATAAGCATGTCACTCTCTTGTTTCTTTCTTGATTTTTAGATTGGTAAGAGTCCATGATATGTGTTTGTTTTCTTTATTCAATGCAGAAGGACCAGTGTGCAACTAAATAATTTAGTGTAAGCAAGAACCAAGGTGATGGACTCCTGGTCTACATTCAACAGGTACAGAATGGCCTGAGAGGCAAAGACAACTACATTTCTTTCTTCTATAGATGTTAGTTCCATTTCGTACAATGACTGTGCATATGGATTGTGCCATGTTGTACAATGCTTGAGGTGGCTGTAGCTTTGATGTTTGGATGACTTACTCAATAAAACAGATATATGAAATGCTTCTGTTAGTATTATCAAACAAGGCCACTAGTCTGCAGCATCATATCTGTCTAACCTTCAGACCAACAAGGCCACAGATAAAACATCAATATCATATATGATGCGCCTAAAAGTGTAAGAACAGCTAGGAAGACATTATGTATGATAAGATAAAATCTTGTAGTGAGAGAGAGCAGCAGGTCCACATTTCCTGCTATGCTGCTGTACATGTTAGGTTTAGTCTGCTGTACATGTCTAATACTATCTCTGAGAGGAGAGTTGTCTTCTTGGAGGTACTGGAAATGCACTTCTTGTGCTTGTGTAAGAATTCAGTTGATAGCACTAGATTTGGCATTAGCATCATAATGTTTTTCTTTACAGATTTGATTTTTTTTCTATGCCTATTAGTACCTTCATCTTAGTATGTTCTTTAACTGGCATTAGCATGATAATTTGAACCTATTTTGTTTCAAGGTAATTTTGACCATTGCTATAATTTAGTGAATCATTATTGCTATCTCTCACAAGCTTAGGCAAATGATACTTGGTAATTTGCTCTATATTTGTCACTTCTGCTCTCATTTCTATGCTCATATATCTATCTTTAATCTCTGAAACCTTACTGTATGTTTGCATCGTGTCTTGAACTGCTATCACCTGTCTTGAACTGCTATCATCTGTACATGTTCCTATCTTCTCTGAAATCTTACTGCACATTTTGGCTCGGGGACTGTCAATGCCAACAAGCCTTTTAGCTCTAGAATACATTGCAGGCAACTAGGGATCAATCTCCACCAGCCTATTCTTGCTGAAACTGGGCACGTTGTCCAGCTTATTGAATAGATTGAGAATGTCAAACTTGAACAAGTAACAGGAAAATAAATTTAGTTTGTACTTTTGATGGATAGTAGCTCTTTTAAAATTGAGAATGTCAAAAATATAATTGTTTGTGCATGAATCTATCAAATCATTTCCCTGCTCTTTCTTAATGAATCCAACAAGTTCACTACTCTGTTTTATTGTTTCTAAGTAATATGTTCAGTCATAACTGTGCATTTTTTTATTCAAGGTTCCTGAGCGACAAAGAAGATGATTCTTTGTCGTATGCCTTCTACACTGTTTCCAATGATAAACTTTCGGAGTTCGAAGAACATGATGATCCTGTAGACATAGAGCAGCTGCAATGGACAATACAGCAAGCTAAGGATGATGCCAAATGCACCATCAATCACTATCGGGAGAAGTGGAAGCGTAGAGTTGATGAGATGTTTGATAGGCTCTACTACGACATCAGGGATGGTGTGATGACACCACCGAAGAAGTACAAGCCGAAGAAAGGGCCACCCCGCAAAAAAAATCAGTGCATGATGATGTGGGAGTTCTCTTTTGGTCAGGTATAAATACAAGTAGTGCATGTTAGTTAGTTTGTTGGTTGCTCTGATGGGAACCACTATAACTCAGCTTAATAACTAGTTTGTGGCAACATCCGCAAAAAATTGAGTGTTTGTTGCTTTCTCTACTTTTCCAAAAACATAAGTTTAATTGCATTTACTCCCTCAAAGGGATGTTTAACAACAACAAATCAAAGGCCTCAAAGCGATGTTTAACAGCAACAAATCATAGGGACAAAGTTCATTCATTGTTACAGCAAGAGAAGTGACACCCCCCAAACACTCGAAATGTGCACTAGCAGAAAAACTCAGTAGATATGAGAGTAGCAGCTGATATCCAGCAACAAGTTTATATTTCTATTAAAAAGTAAAGTGTGACAAATTAGTTCATTGTAATATTTGTATCCAGCAACAAGTTTGGCTGTGTCATCAATTAATACAATATTAAATGATAGATAGACTTCAATATCAAATAATACAGATAGACTTTAATATCAAATAATATAATATTATATTGTAATATTTAATGACAGATAGACTTCAATTAATACAAGTTCATTGTTTCTGAAAACAAGCGGTCTGCAAAAAAATATCAAATAAATGCACACAAGTTCACTTCTTCCTTGAGCAAATTTTACAAAAAAAAAATCATCGTCAGAATCTTCTCCCGGAGTAATGTATGGAGGGACGAATCCATCAGCAATGTAAGTGTCATCTAGGTTTTCGTCTTCATCAAACAAGTCATGTGGAATGTGGTTAGGTTCAGGCATTGCTGTTGCAAGAGCCTGCTCAATAACACAAGCATCAACATGAACCCCATCAAGGCCAGACCTACTCCAAGTTGTCACATCTTTATTTTGTTGTTCAAGATTCATATCTTCCACTCCTACAAGAACAGAGTTCAGATCGATCTCGCCCACCTTGTCAGTACCTTCTTTAGGCATGGCAAACCAGTTTCTAGGCTGCATTCCAAGGACACTGCATCAATTTGGTTTCTTTGCGTTTTTCACATAAAACACTTGCTCCACTTGTGTGCTCAGGATGTAAGGTTAATTTGAATAACTAAACCGAGTCATCAATATCGATGACCCCATATTGATCCTTAAAGGTATTTTTTTTCCTATAAGCGTGTTACAGAATGTCACAGGTCTTTTTTAGTTCTTTTTTTAAAAAAAATTCCTACAAGTGTCGTGCTCCAGAACCCTAGCGATTGCAACGATTTATTGTTTCATTGCTATATGTACAACTTTTTTGCAACACAAGAGATTATTACATATAACGAAACATATTTGTTGTAACATAGATGTGCTATTAATTTATATAAGGTTCTGTGGCTACCAATGACAAGAACATAATTATGGTCTGGTGGTTAGTAACTTTTCTAGAGACTAAAAGGTCTCAGGTTCCAAACTAAGTTACACATATTTTTTGTTTTTATTTTTATTTTTTCCCTATAAGCGCTGTGCTCCGCAACCTTAGCGATTGCAACGATTTTTTTCATTGCTATATGTACAACTCTTTTTGCAACGTAAACCAATTTTACATACAACAAAACATATTCGTTGCAACATAGACACGCTATCGCAACCATCAACTAAACAGTTGCAATATTATCTCAGTATTGCAACGCCAGTAAAAATGCCTACAACGCAAATCAAATCGTGGCAACGGTGACACCTTATTGCAACCGTTTTAAAATTGGTTGTGATATCACTTACTTTTCGCAACGATCTTCATACTTAGGGTCATGAAATAATTTGCGTGGCAAAAATCTCACCTATCGCAACCAAAAGTGCAAATGGTTACGAGAACACCCCCTATTGCAACCAAATCTTGGTGTTGCGACAAAAAAGCGTGGCATAAGGGTCAGAAGTTTGGCCTAGTTTGGAATTTAGCCCATGTCCATGTTAATGAGATATTGTGGGGGGTTAGTTCCACCTTGGTTGTTTAGAGTGGATTAGACCAACATATAAGGCTTGTAGAGTCCATCCCACCATTCCCGGGTTAATCCTTTTATGCGAAGCAAGGATGAAAGCATAAGTGGGATGGTGGTAGATGTGGTTCATCTCAGCATGCAGAGTGGATCTGTGTCGTTTGGACTCTGGGGCGTTACACTTAGCATCGGTAGTACCAACCCCTACAAGGAAGCTATGAAATTTGAGATAAAGAGCACCAAATTCATATATGAGTTTTACCCCAGTTCCTAAGATGTAGATGAAGGTGATGTGGTACTCCCTTGCCCTTGTACCACCCCCAATTTGTAGATCGGGTCCTCCAATTTATAGATCGGGACCAAACTCTATAAATTTTCATCAAACAAGTATAGAGCAATACAAAGCAAGAAAACAAGAGAGACAATGTGTTTATCCTGTGGTTCAGCTCACCACTAAGACTTACTTATCTCCACATTGTTGAGGTGACCACTAAGATCGGAATCTCTTTCACCTCCTTACCTCTCTTAAGCCACCACAAAGGTAAACTTGAGTTCTTTATTAGAAAATCAAGAGTGATACAAACTTCCCAAGGTTTTTCCACAGATCAGGAGCTCTTGGGCAACCCCTAGCTGACTAGGGGCAAAGCCCCAAGAGTAACAAATGCAAATCAAATTGGTTTGACAAAGAAATACAAGTACTCAAGCTTTGTTTCGATGTTTCTCTCACTAAACCCTTCTTTTAACTCAATCTCTTCTCAGATTTGAAGTTAGGAGCAAAGAGGATAGAAGAGAGGGGCTTTTGGGAGCTAGGAGGCACTTTGGCTGAAGCTTTGGTTGAGTGAAGTGAGTGAGCAATGGTTACAAAGGTGGGGAGCGGTATTTATACCCCAAAGGGAAAAATGACCATTCAAAGCAACGTTGGTACTACTGGTTATTGCCGGTACTACCGATGATGGGCGTGGCTAAAGAACCAAAGCCTGTCTGTAACATCCTAAATTTTGCTTTGTTTCAAAATAGTGGAAATTGATTTATGTATGTATTTAAGTGAGCATTCAAATGTAGGAGATAATAATTTTTTGGTGAAAATAAAATCAATCATAAGGTTAGAAAATGTTCATGCATGCATGCTGTTGCACAAATATTTTTGTGATGATTGGTTTGAGTCAAAGTTCAAAAGATATTCAAAAACATTTGAAAATTGGATTTGAAAAATCAAATTAGAAAAATAAAATTTCTTTTCCTTTCCCCTCCCTCCTTCCGGCCCGAACGGCCCGTTCGGCCTGCTGCTTTTCCAGCCGAGACGACCTTCTTTCCCCCTCCGTTTGCTGGGCCGGCCCGAACCAGCCCAGCAAGGCAACCGCCACCGCGCACCTTCCTCTGAGCCGCTGACTGCCCGGGCCTGCATGTCGGCGCCATCTTCTTCGCTCGCTCGCTCGGTCTTGAGCAACCACACCGCTGACCGCGCCCACGCTCCATCGTGGGAGCGTCCTCCCCACACCCGGCCTTCAAAAGGGAGTCGGACCCCTTCACTGCCTCCCCTGTTGCCCTCCCTACTCCTTTTCCGCTCGCAAGCCCCGCACCCACCGCGCGTCACAACCCACCAGAGCGTCCCGTCTGCCCCACCACGTCGGCCGTCACCTCTGAGCCACCTCCGCCCCACGTTTTTCGCTCGGTAAGCTTCGCCTCTCTCTCCTCTTTCTCCCCATCCATCTCCCATGCCGGATGGTGACCTCTAGGGCCAGTTTCACGAACTCCGGTGAGCTCTCCCCACTGCCGGCCATGGTGAGCGTCGTGCGGGACTTTCCCCGGCCGCGAAAATGGCACGGTCGAGGTCGCCTTTCTCTCCGCTTCATCCCTATGCCATCAGACTTGAAAACCGTGCACCGTAGAGTCGATTGGGAAACTCCGGCGAGCCCTCCGCCGTGGCAATGGCAGCGCCGCCGTCTCGACCCCCAACTCTGGTGGCCGCGCCCTTCTTCCCCTCTCCCATCTAATTCGGGTTGCCTATCTCCGATCGGACGGCCCAAATTCAACCGTACCCTTCGTAGGTCAAATTGTTAAAGAGCCCCTCGGCTTCTTGCATATCCAACCCGTCGTCCTTGGCGTACTCGCAAAATTCACATTCCCATTTTGAAAACGTATTTTCTTCGGTTTAAATGACAAATACGTTTTCAGATTAATTACAGATTTGTCACTGCAGTAAAACGCTTATAAAATCGTCGTTTTAGCTTCGATTCGACCCGTTCAACTTGCGTTAGGTTCGTAATTTCATAACCTATGCGTTAATGCCACTATTAGTTAGGTTTACAACATTTAAAATTCTTCATTAGGTTAAGTTAATTAACTCGTTATAGGAACCTTATTTAGTTCGTAACTTTTGTGTTGTAGCTCTGTTTTTCGTGCACTTCGCATTGATGTGATCGTAGCGAGACATAGAATATTTTCATAAACTTTTTATCTTGTTTTTATATTGCTAGTATACTGTTCTAATTATAGGTTTGTTTGCTATGCATGAATGCTCCTGAAATGTGTATGTTGTCGTGTTAGTCGAGTTCAGACGGTGAGGAGTACGTTGGGAACCAGGAGTACTTCAAAGACCAGCATGAGTTTGTGAACCAAGACAAGTATAGCATGGGCTTAACTTGATGTCCTATTCATTATATAATCTACTCATTATGCATGTGTCTAATATTGCTCGACTATAAGGATATCCTAGCCATTGATGACTTGTACTTTGATCCCTATGAGTTTTATTGCACATGGGTAGAATGCTAGTGCTCTATTCAAACATGATCAATACTATGACTAATGGAACAAACGGATAAACATGATGGTAATAATGGAACTATAGGGTGATGGTGCAAATGATGTTGATCATGTTGCCCTAAACCCTTCGTAAGGACTTATCTGTAGGGCAAAAGCTAGGACATACAGTGCGACCGTGAGAGTTATATGGCTCTGACTTTAGCTCAGTAATAGGATCTTTTCTAGCTTGTTAGAGGTTACCCGAAAGGGCGTAAGAGGGGCTTGCCACTTTGGGTATAGAACTGCCTCTGTTCTGGTGTGTATAGCCTGCGGGAATTGTGCCACAGAAAGGGGTTCTCTATATCTACCTGCTGAGGAAACCTCGCAGTCCTAACTTGTTAGAAGAGACCTATGGAAGACTTCATAGTGTACCCTGCCCGCTCACCTTGGAAGTGTTATGGGAGTAATTAACCCGGGCATATGGGCAACACGACTCACGGGTAAAGATGCACAACCTCTGTAGAGTGTTGAAACTGTTATAACAGTCGTGCTCACGGTCACGAGCGGCCCGGAAAACTTACAGAATAAATGGTTACTTATGATGTTGTTGTTCATGGTGAACTATGATGGTATTATGATGATGATGACGGTGATGATGATATAATGTTGATCAGTGACTCTATTTAATTCTAGTATATAATCATGTTGGTTAATTTGGGAGCCTAAGCATAAGTTGATGTTAACCAATGATAAAATGTTGACTTACTAAAATGCTAAATGCAGTAAATCGTGTTTGCCTTTTGAGCCTCATGAATCCTCATGTTATGCTTGTGGAGTACGAAATGTACTCACGCTTGTTTATTTTTCAATACTTTAGAAAAATCCCGGATGGGTACCAGATTGCCAGAGATTGGAGCAGACAGGCTTGTGATCAACCAGTCAGTTGTCCCTGTGGAGTGGAGTCTTCACCTGAAGACCGGAGTTGTCTTTCCGTTGTTTGCTATCTAAGGGTATATCTTTTATACTAAGTTCGTTATATATTGAGCATTGTCATTTGATAATACCTTTATTTGTTGCTATATATGAGATTTGACTTTCTGGGCTCACATATGGTGTGTATCTGGTTTTGTTCTTAAAACCAGGTGCTACACTGTCAGTACTACTAGTTGTCACATCCCAAAATTTCTGATTTTGGGTTGTGCATAGAAAACACTAAATAAAATGAAATGTTTTTTTTGATAAAATTTACCAAGTTTGAACTAGCCAAATTTAGTTATAGGAAAAATGTGAATTTTTAAAGTTTTCTAATTTTGACGGGCGTATGGATGATGTGGGGTTTGCTTGTTGCTTGACTTGGTGTTGTGAGTAAGTAAAATTTTGAAAAACGTGTTTAGTAAGTCTTTATCTTTCTTCGTCATGTCTCCATCTTTTTTCGTAATCAAATCCCTGCTCTCTTGATCCTAATCTTTTCATTTGGAGATTCCCAAGGTCTTTTTCTTCTGCTCCAATCACCCCTTTGGGTTTATCATCCATCAACCTATCTCTCAAAACTTCTCGGAAATTTTTCCTGTTCCTACCGGAACTTCTTCCCATTTTTCTACGAGCGTAATCTAATTTTAGATGCTCTAAAATATTTTTTCATGAGCTCCAAATATTTTATTTGAGCTCTTCATCCTTTAGTCTATCTTCATAATTTTCCCATAGATTTTTCTAAGCTTCGGGATATTTTTCGTGATATAAATGGTAATTCTAAATTTTCTAGAATTATTTTTGTTTCATGATATTAATTAATTTTGAAATTTGGAAAATCCATACCCAATTTTTCATAGTCCCTCGAAGTCCATTTGCAATTATCTCCTAATAAATCTCAAAGGCTCGTATATTTATTTACTAATGGGCTTTAATAATTAATTAGGCCTATTAATAAAGACTGAGGGTGCAACATCAATTAGTACCATATTGTTAATTGATGTAGAGGTATGGAGTTCTCCTCCCTATATATATATATATATATATATATATATATATATATATATATATATATATATATATATATATATATATATATATATATATATATATATATATATATATATATATATATATATATATATATATATATATATATATATATATATATATATATATATATATACCAACTCTTTAGCCAAAGCACACCAAAACTATCATAAGGGAAGCCCCCAGTTTGGAAATCCCTAAGGTAGTAAATTAGATTTTTTTCATCCATCCTTTCTCCACTATGTCATCTTCATCGTCTCGCCTACGCCACCATGGCCCGAGCCTCACAGGCGACCGCCGGTCACCTCTGTTCAGCCATGGCCACCTCCGGCCTCGTCGTGCGTGGACACGGCCATTTTGGCCGCACAACGCCGCCGATCTTCTTCTACTGCCGGTGAGCACACGCCCAAGCTCTTCACCACCTCTGTTATCTGTGTTGGTCTTCTCCTAGACGTTCTGAGATTGCTCCTTTGCAAGTCTGTAGCTGTGCACATCAGTTGAGCATGTACAACTGTGTTTCCTGCTGCTGCCTTCCAGGAGCGCTGGCCGTCTTCTTCAAATTTCAAGAGCCATGCCATGCTGCACGATCAGTTCAATCTGCAATTATACTTGCTCTGCTCTCGTTGCTTCAAGTTTATGATTAGCCATCTGCAATTGCTAACTGCTGTAGCGCTGCTGCTCCCTTGCTGCCCTAACCCACCGGCCGAGACACCTGTTGCCATACGACGCGGTAACACGGATGCAAGCAGCTGCTGCACATCCTTCCTTCACTTTCAGAGGAAACCATGTCATGCCTCCTATCTAGCATGCAAGAATTATGCAGCAAATTCACCGAGTGCACATGTTTGCCTCTCATGTACGTATCTTCAGCCTTCCGTACTATTCACAAGCACATGCAGATTTATCATCCACTCAACTATCTGATATTTTTCTTTTTCCAATGAATGCATATTAAATCTTGTTGATACCTGCTCATGGAATATTCAACAACTTTCCCTGCACCCATTAAACCTCCACCGATTCATCACCATCTTAACCCATTTTAGTCCATTCATGTTGCTTTAGTTCCGTATCAACGCGATCCACGTGTCATTAGCAACGTTTACCATGATAAATGTTTTTGAGCTTTATAATTTAAATATTAAGTTGATGCAACTAGTTAGTTTCATAATTGAAATCCATATAGATTTTATACTTCGGTGTTTTATAAACAAATATTAATATGATTAATTGCTAACAAAAATATATTTCTAAATTATAAATTGCTTAGTTCAAACACGTTTCATATACAAAATCCGAATTAGATGCTCTCACCATGTTTATTTCTTTTGCCAAGATAAAGCTTAATAACTTGCTTAATAAAGTAGGTGACAGAGTTGTATATGGAGAGAATAGTCTGTTTGCATGGAGTACCAAAGAAGATTGTATCTGATCGAGGATCGCAGTTTACGTCGCATTTTTGGAAAGCTGTGCATGAATCATTGGGAACAAAATTGAATTTTAGTACAGCATATCATCCACAGACAGATGGACAGACTGAAAGGACCAACCAGGTATTAGAGGATATGTTGAGAGCTTGTGCATTGCAATATGGAACTAGTTGGGATAAGAGTTTGCCTTATGCAGAATTCTCTTACAATAACAGTTATCAACAGAGTCTTAAGATGGCACCGTTTGAAGTTTTGTATGGACGTAAGTGTAGAACTCCATTGTTTTGGGATCAGATAGGTGAATCTCAAGTGTTTGGTACAGATGTTCTTAGAAACGCAGAAGATCAAGTGCGAGTGATTCGTGAGAATTTGAGAGTAGCACAGTCTCGTCAGAAGAGTTATGCTGACAATAGAAGAAGAGATTTAGTTTTTGAGGTAGGTGATTATGTCTATTTGAAGGTGTCACCTATGAAAAGTGTGAAGAGGTTTAACATGAAAGGTAAACTAGCACCAAGGTATGTTGGACCATTTAAAGTTATTACTAGACGTGGGAAAGTTGCTTATCAATTAGAGTTGCCTGAAAATTTATCTGGAGTGCATGATGTTTTCCATGTTTCACAACTTAAGAAGTGTTTACGGGTGCCTGAGGAGCAGATACCTTTAGAAGAGTTGACTGTTAAGGAGGATCTTACATATGAAGAATTTCCGATTAAGATTTTAGAGACTGCTGAGAGAGTTACTCGAAGTCGGGTTATTAAAATGTGCAAGGTGCAGTGGAATCGATATTCAGAGGCAGAGGCAACTTGGGAAAGAGAGGATGAATTAAGGAAATCATATCCGCAATTGTTTTGAGTAAGCAGTTCAATCTCGACGACGAGATTCTTTTAAGGGGGGTAGAATTTGTAACATCCAAAAATTCTAAACTTTAGGGATAATGAATTTCAAATAAGTTAGATAACAATTAAGGGCAAATTAAAATTTAGAAAAGAATATTTGGTGATGCATTCATGCTGTTGCATTTATTTTATTTTGTGGTGTGGATTTTATTTTATTTTGATTTGGATTTGAAACTCTATTTGAAAAGGTTTTGGAAAATAAACAAATGAAGAAAAGAAAGAAGAAAAAAAAATAAAAACAACTTACCTTCTTATCTAGTGGCCTGGAAGCCCGCTTGGCCGGCCTGCTTTCCTCCGCGCCTGCGGCCGCGTGGGCCGGACCGCACCGCAGCGGCCCAGTCCGGCCGAGCCCAACAGCGGCCTCTCTCCCTTTTTCCTTTCGCTGACGGGTGGGGGCCACCTGTCGGTCATCTTCTTCCTCGTGACCGAACCGGACACTACGAAGCCGCCGTTCCTTGCCGTGTTAGCTAGGGACTCCTACCCGAATTCGGTGTTTTGGGGTTATAAATAGGAAGCCGTGACCCTCCTCTTTCTGTTTTTCCCCTAAGTTGCGAGTTCTATCACGTGAAATAGGGTTTTTAGGGTTCAAGTTGGTGGAGGCGGGCGGACGGTCGGCTAGGGGGTTCTAGGGTGGATTCAAGGCCGATTTCTTCGCTTGGGTGAGTTTGTCGTCTTCTCCTCTTACTCCCCATGTTTTCCATTGGAGCTTTTGTGCTTTATACCGTAGAATCGGAGCTCACAGTGGCCGGTAATGGCGCCGCCGCCCTCTTGTGGCCGCGCGTTGCGTATGGCTTACCGTGGTTAGTTCTATTGAGTAGATTGAGTTCGCGCGAAGCTTCTCTTTTCGTTGGATCAAACGCGGGCTCGAATGGTGGTCTCGGTGGGGAGGTTCACCATCTCCGGCCATGGAGGGGCCGCCGGACATGGGGAAGCCGCCGGCCGGACCTGAGGAAGGAGGCCGGATGTGCACTGTGAGGTTGAAGATGCATGTGAGCCGTCCGTTTTTGAATCAGCGGCTCGGATTAGAAGATACCCCTTCGCGGGGTAATCTTTCTAAAGAGACCCTGAGCTTTTTAGTTATCAACCCGCGGTCCGTAGCGTAAAACTGAAAGTACGTTTTCGTGTTTGGAAAGCGTATTTTCTTCCGGTTTAATCAAAAATACATTTTCAGATAATTACAATTTTGCCACTAGAACTGTTTTGGTCATAAAATCTTCGTTTTAACTCCGATTTGATCCGTTCAAGTTGCGTTAGGTTCGTATTTGCGAGCTCTACATGTTAGTGTAGTTGTACAGTTAGTTTTGATAATTTATTTTTCGAGTTTATAATTAAGTATTTATTTATCTATAGGAAATCTTAGAAAATTCATAACTTTCACGTTTTAACTCCGAATTTGGTGATCTTTGCGTCTGTGTGATCGTAGAAACGTGTAGAAGAGTTTTATAAACTTTTATTACTGTTTTGCTACTATTGGTGTACTGTTCTAATTGTATCTCTTTGTTTGCTTCGTGTTTGTTTGATTGGATGCATGTGTGTTGTTGATTGATGATCGTGTATAGAAGGTGAGTAGTATCTGGACGATTCGGAGTATTACTTTGAGCCAAGTCAGCAGTATCACTTGGAAAGCTTTGATCAAGGCAAGTATAACACAGGACTATCCTTATTACCTATACATTGAATTGTCATACATATGCATGTGCTTACCTTGACAACCTTAGAGATTATAACTTAGTGATTGTTATCTTGATTCCTTGTCAACCTTGGGAATGCATATGGGTAGCTACTGCTAGTGCTTAAACTAAGAACAATGATCTTGTAATTTGATTAATGGATTAAGCAATCAACTATTAAGATGATTTTATTACTGTTAAAAGGGGGCTAGAGCATGTGTATTATTTTGATGCTCTGGTTTCTCTCCATAAGGACTTATCTGTAAGTGATAACCGGGATATACAGTACAGCTGTGAGGGCTATATGGCTCTGGCTTTAGTTGTTCAAGAGACCTTTTCTAGCTTGTTAGAGGTTACCTTAAATGGCGTAAGAATGGCTTGCCACGTTGGGTGTAGTGCGAGCCCCTGGCCTAGTGTGTATAGGCTGCGGTTGTTGTGCCACAGGGAAGGGGGGTTCTACATCTGCCTGCCGAGTGAATCTAATGGCCCTAACTTGTTAGATGAACTTTTGAGTGGCTTTATATGGTTCTCGGGTGTTTGGGCTTGATCTCCCCACTCATTTGGAAATCATGACTCACAGTGAAAGTGTACACCTCTGCGCAGAGTTAAAAACTGGTATACTAGCCGTGCTCACGGATACGAGCGGCCTTGGGGATTCTTATGGAATAGTTGATCATAACTGCTATATCATGCTTAATTATTGTTGATTATTATTTGCTCATGTTAATGCTATTCATTATCCTTATTACAATTGATCATTGGTTCTTTAATGGGAAGCGGTTTATCTTGATGCTACTCAATTGCTAATATATGATTAAAAGCTAAACGCAGTTAAACAATGTCTAGCCTTTTTGAGCCTCATGAACCTTGTGCTATATTTGTTGAGTTCGACATGGACTCACCCTTGCTATTTCCACCATAACAGATGAAGATATAGAGGAAGATTATCGGAATGAGTACTAGTCTTGGAGTCAACCAGTCAACCGTGTCCCTGTGTGGAGTTTCCGCTGAAGAATTACTATTAGTTATTATTACCTATCGTTCAAGACTTTGTCTTAAATACTTATTCGTTATGTAATAAGCACTGTGATGATACTTTGTAATTTGTCAACTTATGTGTGCGACTGTTTTCTGGGGCGCACATGAGTCTTTTATGCATCCTATTTTTGTCCTTAAAAATGGGTGTGACAATAGTCCCTCGAAGTCCATTTGCAATTATCTCCTAATAAATCTCAAAGGCCCATATATTTATTTACTAATGGGCTTTAATAATTAATTAGGCCTATTAATAAAGACGGAGGGTGCAACATCAATTAGTATCATATTGTTAATTGATGTAGAGGTACGGAGTTCTCCTCCCAATATATATATGTACCAACCCCACCAAAACTATCATAAGGGAAGCCCCCAGTTTGGAAATCCCTAAGGTAGTAAATTAGATTTTTCCATCCATCCTTTCTCCACTACGTCATCTTCATCGTCTCGCCTACGCCACCATGGCCCGAGCCTCACAGGCGACCGCCGGTCACCTCTGTTCAGCCATGGCCACCTCCTGCCTCGCCGTGCGTGGACACGGCCATTTTGGCCGCACAACGCCGCCGATCTTCTTCTACTGCCGGTGAGCACACGCCCAAGCTCTTCACCACCTCTGTTATCTGTGTTGGTCTTCTCCTAGACGTTCTGAGATTGCTCCTTTGCAAGTCTGTAGCTGTGCACATCAGTTGAGCATGTACAACTGTGTTTCCTGCTGCTGGCTTCCAGGAGCGCTAGCCGTCTTCTTCAAATTTCAAGAGCCATGCCATGCTGCACGATCAGTTCATCCAGAATCATCGTCGTCGGAGTTGGTGAGCCTCTTTGTGTGACGTCTCTGCTATTATTTTTAATCTGCAATTATACTTGCTCTGCTCTCGTTGCTTCAAGTTTATGATTAGCCATCTGCAATTGCTAACTGCTGTAGCGCTGCTGCTCCCTTGCTGCCCTAACCCACTGGCCGAGACACCTGTTGCCATACGACACGGTAACGCGGATGCAAGCAGCTGCTGCACATATCCTTCCTTCACTTTCAGAGGAAACCATGTCACGCCTCCTATCTAGCATGCAAGAATTTTGCAGCAAATTCACCGAGTGCACATGTTTGCCTCTCATGTACGTATCTTCAGCCTTCCGTACTATTCACAAGCACATGCAGATTTATCATCCACTCAACTATCTGATATTTTTCTTTTTCCAATGAATGCATATTAAATCTTGTTGATACCTGCTCATGGAATATTCAACAACTTTCCCTGCACCCATTAAACCTCCACCGATTCATCACCATCTTAACCCATTTTAGTCCATTCATGTTGCTTTAGTTCCGTATCAACGCGATCCACGTGTCATTAGCAACGTTTACCATGATAAATGTTTTTGAGCTTTATAATTTAAATATTAAGTTGATGCAACTAGTTAGTTTCATAATTGAAATCCATATAGATTTTATACTTCGGTGTTTTATAAACAAATATTAATATGATTAATTGCTAACAAAAATATATTTCTAAATTATAAATTGCTTAGTTCAAACACGTTTCATATACAAAATCCGAATTAGATGCTCTCACCATGTTTATTTCTTTTGCCAAGATAAAGCTTAATAACTTGCTTAATAAAGTAGGTGATAACATTTATAAAATAAAATATGATTAGCTTCAACTCGGTTTTTAAGTTTAAACATATTCTGAATTAATACTACTCACATAGTTTTTCTTAATTAAAATAAATCAAGCTCGTAGTTGATTTTTTATAATATAAAACTCTCGATAGTCGTTTTTTTAACGATAGTTCTGTTATCGACGTTTCTTGCGTTCTCTCGATTGTAGCAACGAGTTCTCTCTTAGCACGTTGTTTTAAAGCTTTTTGCTCTGTTATTTTTAGTTGCTTTTATTTGTTGCTTGTATGATTGTCTATGTGTGGTGCTTGCTACGAGTAGACGGGAACCATTTGTGGGTGTTGAAGATCAAAAGGTGATAACTGAAAGCTGATGGTGTGAGAGTTGAGCAAGTGTTTAAGGCAAGTATAGCATGGAATCATTCTTGTTTTCTATTCATCTTTAATACACTTAATTCATGTGCATGTGTCGATCTTGTTACCCCTAAGGATATCCTAGCTTTTATATCCTGTACCTTGACACCCGTGGGACATTGTATTTAGTAGTATTTATGCTAGTGCCTAAGATAAATAACCATGATCTGTAACTTGACTAATGGTATATGCAATAAATGTTTAAAAGATGCTTTATAGCAACATGGCTTAAAAGGGCTAGAGCATTGGGTTGCTTTATGGTGCTCTAGTTTCTCTCCTCAAGGACTTATCTGTAAGCGAATATCCGGGACTTACAGTACAATCATGAGTGCTACATGGCTCTTGCTTTACTCAAGTATGAAAACATTTTCTAGCTTATTAGTGGTTACCGAAAGGCGTTAAGGAAAGCCTCGGTTTAAGAATGGCTTTCTTGTCTCTCGGAGAGTGGAGTGTGCCACTTTGTTAGAGGGCCTCCATTCGCCTAGCTTTCTTTGGTGGTCACTAATTTGTTAGGGAGAGTCTTTTAAAAGACTTCATAGTGAATCCTGCCGATCTTCCTGGGCAGTGGGTTAAGAGGTTGGCCGCCTCGGGCGAAAGGGCAAATCACGACTCATGGGTAAAGATGTACAACCTCTGCAGAGTGTCTTTAAACAGATATATCAGTCGTGCTCATGGTCACGAGCGGCCTTGGACCCTTACAGAATAAATGATGAATACTGATGATAATGATAATACTGATGATATTAATGTTCACTAATGATTATTGTTTCTTGATATATATTATTCTCGTTTACATAATCATAAAGTTATTTGGACTTAACTTGTTGCTACTCAAATGGTAAAAAGATGACTCACTAAAAGCTAATCACAGTTTAACCAGTGTCAGTATTTTTGAGCCTCATAAACCCCATGTTATATTGCTGAATACGACATGTGCTCACCCTTGCTATTTACTCCACACCCTCAGACTTTAGAAAAGTTGCTCTGAAGATTGATGGAGTTATGGAGGAGTTCCCAGAAGACTGATAAAAGTGCTAGGCATATGTTACCCCCAGTCAGCCATTACCCCAAAATTTCTGATTTTAGGTTGTGCATAGAAAACACTAAATAAAAATAAAAGGTTTAATATTTGGATAAAATTTACCAAGATTAGTTTGAGCTAGCGCAAATTTAGTTATAGGAAAAATATGAATTTTTAAAGTTTTCTAATTTTGACAGGCGATGTGATGTTCGCTTGTTGCTTGACTTGGTGTTATGAGTGCGTGAAATTTTCAAAACGTGTTTAGTAAGTCGTTTATCTGTCTTTGGCTCATCTCTGTCTTTTTCTATAATCAAATTCCTACTTTCTCAATCCTAATCTTTTCATTTGGAGTTTTCATAGATTCTTTTCTTCTGCTGAAAATCACTCATTTGTGTTTATCGTCCATCAGCATATCTCTACAAACCTCCAGGAAAATTTTCTGGCTTTTTCTGGAACTTGTTCCCACTTTTCTCGGAGTAGAATCTAATTTTTAGATGCTCCAAATATCTTATCATGAGCTCCAAATACTTTATTTGAGTTCCTCATATTCCAAAATGTCTCTGATAATTTCCTCGGAATTTTTGGAGCTTCCAGAGTATTTTTCGCGACTTAAATAATAATTCTGGACTTTTCTAAAATTATTTTATCTATGAAATTAATTAATTCCGAAAATAATAAAATCTCTCTTTATTTTTCAGAGCCCACGTGCAATAATTCTAAATCATATCTTTTATTTAATAATGGGCTTTAATTTAATGTTTATTTGGGTCCATTAGTAGAGGTGGAATGTGCAACATCAATTAGTACCATATCGCTAGTTGATGTAGATGTGGAGAGTTCTCCCTATAAATATATACTAACTTCTTTACTTAAGCACACCAAAATTACCATAAAGGAAGCCTCTAGTTTGGGAATTCCTCGGGTAGTAAGTTAGATTTTTCCTCCTACGGTCCTACCTCTACTATATGTCGTCTCCAACGTCTCGACTACGCCCTGTGCATCTTGATTTCTCTCCATTCCTTTATGTTCTCCTATGTTTGCTTCTCCTGATTGTTTCTGTCGCAGTCCACGTCGAGCGCCGGCCTTTTCCCGCTGCAGTATGCCTAGCCGAGAGCCCTGCTGCCATTCAGACTCACCTGCGCCTACTTTCTGTGCCTCTATGCCGCCTTGCCGTCGGCCAGCTCGTCGTCTCGCTTGGCCTCAATCACGAGCAACAATCGTCACTCTACCTGGATGAACTCGCCATCACGTAAGTCGCCCAGCTGTTGCAGTTATTCACCCTGCTTTGAAAGCTTAGCGTCCCGTGCCTTTGCTGGTCCAGTATCGACCAAGCAAGCCTCTTCTACGTCCTCGTCACAGAGCAAGCCTCCATGCATGGTCGATGCATGCCTAAGTGCAGATGAACATGCAAATCTGCACATCACATCTGCCCCACACGTTTGCATGTACAGGTTTTTCTAGGTTTCTGTAATCTACTTGTTAGTGGCGTATGAGCTTATTAATTTAAATGTTAATATGACTAATATTCATGCATAACATATTTTTCTAATTAAAACAAGTTTAACCTCGGTGTTTTCACAAGACAAATGCCAATTCGATTAATACCAACTTAAACATGTTTTTAGCAATAATTTGCTTAGTTTAAACATGTTGCATACATGACAAACACGTTTAGATGCTTTCACATGCACTTTTCTTTTATAAAAGTTAAAGTTTAATTTGATTAATGATACATGCATGTTTATATTTAAAATATGATTAGTTTAACTCGACTTTTCTAAAGTTAAAATATAATTTGACTAATCTGAATTAGTAGCTTTACATGGTTTTGCTTAATTACAATCAATCAAGCGTGTAGTTGTTTCTTTTGTTTTATAATACAAAACAACAGTAGTCATTTCTTTTTAATGGTAATTCCGAAACCACGACAACGAGCGCTCTCTCCTAGTACGTGTTTTAAAGCTTTTGCTAAGATTGGTGTATTGTTCTTAGCTTACTTTGCTTGCTTGCTTGTATGTTTCTTTGTGCTTGGTGTTTGCCATGAGTAGAAGAGAATCGTACGTAAGCACCGGAAATCAGAAGCTAAGTGCCCGAAGCTGTAGAAGCTACAAAATGGAAGATAAAGTCGAGGCTTCTCTGAGCAAGTTGCTTTGGGTGTAAAGCAAGTTTAAGGCAAGTATCGCATGGGATCATCCTTGTTGTCCTATTCACCTTAATCACTTTAATCATATGCATGTGTCTACCTTGATACCCGTAGAAATATATCATAGTTATTGATATCCTATTTCCTTGTCACCTTGGGAATTATGCATTGAGTAGTATTTATGCTAGTGCTCAAGATAAATAACCATGATTTGTAACTTGACTAATGGTATATGCAATAAACGTTTAAAAGATGCTTTATAGCAACATGGCTCAAGAGGGCTAGAGCATTGGACTGTTTTATGGTGCTCTAGATTCTCTCCTTAAGGACTTATCTGTAAGTGATCATCCGGGACTTACAGTACAACCATGAGTGCTACATGGCTCTGGCTTTAATTAAGTATGAGAACCTTTTCTAGCTCGTAGTGGCTTACCGAAAGGCGCAAGAGGGGCTCCAATTGGTTTGATCTCGCGGCCTGCCAAGGGAGTGCACTTAGGTTTCTATGTCTTTTTATTAGTCACACCTTGGGGGAGGGATCTTACTGGTTGATGGGGAATCCTTAGCGGGCTACACCTGTTAGCTGAACTTTTGAAAGGCTTTATAGTGAACCCTGCCGACCTTTCTTGGTAGTGGGTCAAGAGGCTGATCACCTCGGGCAAAAGGGTAAATCACGGCTCATGGTGAAAGTGTACAACCTCTGCAGAGTATAAAACTGGTATATCAGTCGTGCTCATGGTCACAGTGGCCTTGGACCCTTATAGAATAAATGATGAACACTGATGATAATGTTAATACTGACAATATTGATGCTCAATACTTATTATTATTTTTTGCTATATATTATTCTCGTTTACATGATCATGAGGTTATTTGGACTTATGGTAACTTATTGCTACTCAAATGCTAAAAAGATGACTCACTAAAAGCTATCGCAGTAAACCTGTGTCAAACCTTTTGAGCCTCATGAACCCCGTGTCATATTTGCTGAGTACGACATGTGCTCATTCTTGCTATTTCCCCCACACCACAGTCTGTAGTAAAAGTTGCTCAGAAGATTGATAAGGATACAAAGGAGTTCCCACAGGAGTGCTAGGTGTATATTACCCCCAGTCAGTCATCCCTGTGAAGTTGGAGCCCGAAGATTAGCTACCGTTCCGTGATACTCTGATGTAAGTTTTAGATATAAGTATATTTCATTATATAATAAAGCATTGTCTTTCGATACTATTGTAATTTGTCGCTATATGTGTGATTTGACTTCCTGGGCACACATATAGTTAACACTCAGATTTGTCTTTAAAACTGGGTGTGACAATTATTATTACTAGTTAAGTATGCATTTAGTAAAGTATAAATTTAAGGGATTTTGTTGTCTAGAAGACATCAAAAAATATGTGACAAAAGCTTTTATTATGTCTTTCTAATGTAGATTATTAAATTATATATTACACACAAAAAAATTGTTGTGATGTTAGGGGGGCCATGGCCCCTGCCAATCCCCTGGCTCCGCCTATGGATGGAATACCATATAAGCAAATGAAGATAAGCCAAGTCATGCATTGGTGATGGACGATATTTGGAATATGACTTAGATGTGGATAATGTTGATACGAGACTTCAAATGAATGTTTAATGTTGGTTCAAGATATTATGTGACTCGAGGATGGCTCGATAGGGTTAAGATAGTAATGAAAGGGCTTCGAGGGACTAAGTGAAGGTGAATGGAAAGTGATGGCTTGCGATTGAGGGACCATGGCTAAGGTGAAGAAGAGAGTACTTGCATTAAGTCAACGTACTAATCTAGCTATGAGAAGTCATATTGTGTAGATGATCAAAACATTGTTGTGTCATAAATGGAAGTGACTTGAAGCCATGAATAGAACACACATGTGTTGAAATGGTTCAAGTTACAAGCCCAAGGTTGATTTGCTCAAAGAATTGAGACAATGATGGATGCAAACCCTTATGGAGAGATATTGGGAAGAAATAACGTACGAAGACATTGAAGACTTAAGTGGTTGAAATAGAAGTATCATTTTTATCTTAAGTATAATATGTTGTGCTATCAAAAGGGATGCAACACAAATAGCAATGATGGGCCTGGCGGCCTAGTTGAAATAAAACATAGAGCCATCGGGGCCTGGCTGCTATGGTACAGGATATCAAATGCGGGGGTTGTGCAATGTGAGCTAGGCCATGGCTAGCTAGGGGCCGGCCTACGTGCCAAGCTGCTCACAGCATCGAAATCAAACACGCCCTAAAAGTCCTTCTATTGGGCTCTCGCGCTAGTTTTTTTAGCAAAGGCTCTCGCGCTAGCTTTTTTAGTAGAGGCTCTCACGCTGGGCTAAGCGCTAAAATTTCTCCTACCGGGCTCTCGCACTGGGCTAAGCAGGCAGCTTCCCTCACAGAACTCAGTCCAGTCTCCTTGAAGTCAACTCCTAGGCCTGGCGGCCTGGACCATATAACTTGGGCCATGTTTAGTTTCCAAAAACATTTCATTCAAAAATTTTTCATTCCGGTGTGCAAAAGGTTTTCATGAGGCTACAACAAAATTCCTGTCAGTAGCAGTGGCAAAATGTGTGTCAGGCAGTTGCACAAAGACTGCCTTGCCCCCTATTTAATGCCATGCAAAGCACCAATAAATCCATGCATCATCCAGACAAGCAGAACCATAGGGTTCCTTCAAACCATTTATTCAAATCCTCAAATACACTCAAAGGAAAATTGTACATCCATCAAGATGGAAAATTATTACAAGTCTCACACAATTACATTAAAAAAATAAATCACCTCAAATACACTCATTTCTCACGCCCTATTCGACAGTGCATATGCAATTCTATCACAAAATGCATTCATATCCTGAGAATCAGCACTACTAGGCGCAGGCTCAGTAGGAGGTTGATCCAGTGAGGCTTCAGCAGGCACAAAGTTCTCATAAGTATCTAGGATCTCAAAGTCACTATCATGTTCATGACTGAGCCTGATGAAGTTATGCAAAGCAAGCAACAATAATATGGGTTTGTATTTCAGGTGGATAGCATGGGATATTTAACAATATGCGCCACTTCATCTTCAAAACGCCAAAGGCTCTTTCGATGACATTTCTAAGAGGTGAATGTGCATAGTTAAACATCTCTTTCCTACCTCGTGGTTCTGCGCCATTTTAAAAATCTTGGATGTGGTACTTGCTGCCCTTGTATGGCGCTAGACAACCATGATGGTTTGGATAGCCCGAGTCCACCAAGTAGTACTTCCCTACAGCACCAAGTACCTGTAAGTGTCAGGGGCCGATCATTAGAAACAAGTTATGAACTAACATCTAAATATGTACCTCTAGGTGGATGTGGAAAGTCGTTTGCGTATCTTGTCATTGCATCATCAAACACTCTCATGTAATGAACAGACTCAGGCCACCCCGCAAGCACAAATGTGAAGATCATATCAAAGTCACATGCAGCCATCACATTTTGGGTTGTCTTGCCCTTTCGACAAAAGTGCTGAACAAACTTGTCTTGTGGCACCACTAATGGAATGTAAGTGTCATCTATTGCCCCTATGCAGTCCTTAAAGAAAGGATAGAACCTAGGGTTCTCCAACCTTTTATGCATAGTTGTGAAATGTGGGTCCCTAGGTCTAATGATGTTAGCAGATAGCGCCAACACACACTTCAACATTCTGTGAAACATGCTGTGCATTGTGCCTAGTGATCTCTCAAATTTGTCCTCAGCTTGCCTCACAGATTGAGGCGCCCCAACCATCCAAAGAAACATGGCAAGAGCCTCAATAGAGGTTGACTTCTTGGTCGATTTGAGGCCATATTGCTGTGTCAATAAATCATGCAGCCTAAGGAATATAGTTGGACTCATTCTAAACATGTTGTAGCATGCAGTCTCATTGGCCAACTTCCTCTCTACCAATTGCAACCCACTCAAAGGTGGTCTCCTATACTCAGCCCTATTGTAGTGCTTGTCTATATGAGTAGCAAGCTGATACGTACCATATATAGCGGCAATTATCTCATCATCATCATCATTTAAGAACATGTTGAAAAATTCATCCCACCACTTATCCTCCTCCTCCTCATTCCTTACTTCAGGTCGTGGTTTAGCCCCCTGCACACATAAAACAAAAACAAATAACCAGTCAGTACTAATCCACAGTAGACAAAAATATTCATGCACCGCTACCTTAACTAATACATGTCCACAACTTTCTTTGAGAAACCACACACGTCAAAATAAACATGACACATAACTTCATTGGCCACATAGTTCACACATCACAAACATCCCATCAGTTCACACACACACATCACAGGCGTAGTACACTTAGTTCAAATGACAGACATTCAAATGACATACACATTACGCAAATGCATGGTGATAAGGGTCTAGTTGCCGACCTCAGCATAGAAGTTAATGAAGGTCAGCTGTCCAGCAGGCTCAGTGCTCAGGAAGCAGTCATGTCGCGATCGCTTTGGGTGACTTTGATCACACCCATCCACTGTACTCCTTTGCTCTCATCTACACCAAGCTCTCTGGCCTTCTTCATAACTTGCTAGATCTTTCTCAGGGTTGCCTCCCTCTTGTCCCTTTGCTCTTTCTCCCTTTGTGCTAAAGCTTGTCGCATCATGGCAGTCTTGTTCTCCAACAAATGCTCAAGTGCTCCATGTTTCTATTCATATTCTTCACAGCTGGGCTCTTGGACTTCTTGCTGGGGCCGGTTCCTGTGCTGTGAGTGCTCAGACTGCTGCTGCTTCTCTTCGTGCCTGTGCTCAGTGGGGTTGCCTGGCCATCATCTTCGTCACTACTAATGTTCTCAGGGCGGGAACTGTGGCCAGGAACAAAAGCACCGGTTCCATCAACTGCAATTCCTAGGACACATGCGGTCAAGCTCTGGCAGGTAAGCTAGCCAGCCATCTTTTAGTTTTTTTCACTCTAGATGGCCCTGCAAAACAAAATCGAACTTAGAAGGCAGAAATTTTAAAAATAATAGAACATACACATCATAGAGCAGCAACTAGTTGGCAAGTACAGAGTTGATGTACCTCGGTGTTATCATTCCACCACTGCTCAGAAGCAAGCATAGAGCCATCATCCCTACGGCCAAAGCCTGTGAACCCGAAGCGAAGCTTTTGTATGAAGCCCCAAAGAGCCTTCAGCTGGCGGAACCTACTGCCGAACTGCTCGCTGTCATGAACCAAACCCGTAGCAGTATAGTACCTCTCAGTAACGTCTTTCCAGCCCCATTTGGATATCTGTCCCCTGATGCAGTTGCCCAGATCAATTTGGGTGCAGTAAATCTCACAGAACTTCTTAGTATTCTCTGAATTCCAGTGTGCCCTACTAAGCTTACTCTGAAAATTGGACAATGATCATGCAATGCATGAAAACTTGACATACAACATAAGCTGAAATCACAAGTGCATTGTACAAATCCTACACATGCAACCTTAAGACCGTATACCCTAGACCCAAAAGAATCCTACACATGTAACCTTAAGACCGTAAACCCTAGACCAAAAAGAATCCTACAAATCAAAGCAAAATGGAAAGAAAGCCTTTACCGGGACTTGCGGTGCAGGAACGTCGTCGGTGTCAGTGGGGACTGCAGGTTGCGCCGCGCGACGACGTGCACCGCGCGCCCTGGGAACACTAACCGACCCACCGCGCTCAAGTCGTAGGTTCCCGTGCCAGTGCCGGAAGGCACGCGGATGGGCGAGGGACCGCCACTGCCGGCGACTCCGTCGTACTCCGCCCCGGATCCGAGGAAGCTCGCGTACTGGTTCATTCCGGCCCAACCTTGGCCGGCGTTGAGGTCCAGCACACCGACCCCCAGGTGGCTAGGGCTGAGGTTGCTCGGACCCGTGAATCCGTGCGCATGGGCGAAGTAGGAGGTGAAGGCACCGGCGTTGAACGCCGCCTGCTGCGACAGGAAGTCCCTGGTCTGCGAGTCGTCACCGTTGTTGCCGTACCCGCCGTCATCGCCGTAGGCCTCCGCGTCGCTGCCGTTGCCGTTGACGCCGTCCATGGCCGACGCCGGGGAGAAGGGGTGGATCTGGGAGCAGACGAGCTGGATATGACCAAGGAGGCGGTGGATCTGGCGATTTAGGGATGGGATGGAGCGGCGGCGGACACAAGAGCGGCGGAGGAGAGGTCGGGCGGGTGCGGGGGAATGAGGAGGATTTAGGGTTCTGGAGTGAGAGAGTGGCCCGGGCGCTGGAGATAAGGGAGCCAAGAGGGACATTTTCGTCCGAAGCGAAGTGCAAGCAGGCCGGGCCGTCAAAGGCCAAGATTGTCAGAAAAATTCGGGCCGAAATTTTCACAGGCCTGTTTAGATCCGGAATCCAAAAAAGTGGCCCAAATCCAGAATATTTTTACATTTCGGGCTGATCTAAACAAGACCTTGATAACTGGTCAACTGGCCGGCTAGTCTTTGCTAAAAAAAAACTGGCCGCCTAGTCTTCCTCTCAAAAAAAAAAAAAAAACTGGCCGACTAGTCCCCACGGGCAGCCTCTCTCCTCCGGTGTCTGGCTCCTCGGCCATTCGCCCGTTCTAATCCGCCAGAGCCCAGAGGAGGCAAGTCGTTCTCGCATCTCGCGCGCCTCGTGAACGAATCCCTAACCCCACAATTAAAAGCAAGCAACACCCGCTTCCCACCTGCGCTAATTAATCACATCACGAGATCCCCTTCTCCACCTCCTTCGCCTCAGTCACACGCCTCGATCTCGCCTCGCCGCGCTCCCACCACCGCCACCACCCCGGCCTCCTCGCTCGCGACGCACCCAGGCGCCCCCCACAACCCGCGCGCCGGATTGGGTTCCGCCGGGAATCCCGCGGCGAGCCTCGCCGCCCGCGCCACTGGTCAGTTCCTCCATTCTCTCCACCCTTCGAATGTGGTAGTTGCAGCACGCTCGATCGATGGGCGACGTGCTCCGTTGCCGGTCCGGGATTGATGAGGAGAGCGAGTGGATGATGGCAGCGGGCAATGCTGTCTTCTACGCGTTGGTCTGTGCCATTTGTCAACGCCGCTGGGGTTTGACTTTGCGTGAATACGGTTTTCAATGGGAAGCTCCTATGGAGTGACTGGCCTGCGCTGGTGGGCGAGATCAATTTGGGCCGCTGACGCGTGAGAGGACACCAAAGCTCTTTGGTCAAACTCTTTGAGCTGGACGCTGGATAAGGTTAGGTCGCCCAGTGTACTGTAGTTACGCTCGCCTGGTCGCCTGTTAACCGGTCTATTAGAGATTGGCTGGAGACCTACGCTTGCCTTCATCACATGCTACACTTTGTCTTTGGCTCGGTGCCAGTTTAGGTCCGGATGCATCGCCTTCCCTGTGAACCTGGATGCTTACGAGCTGTGCCAGAATGACAAAGAAAGAGGGACAGAGGGAGTAGTTATAGCTGGCTCATAGTTAGTCATGGATTTTTGTGGCTCAGTGGTCCAGTACTAGTTTTCCAATTCCCGGATCGGCATACATGCTAGTCAAACATGAAGCTGTTGGTTTAATGTGATCACACATTCACACCTGGTTGCCTTGGCGGTAACATCACCTGTCCCCTTTCTCTCTCTTGTGTTGGAGCTTGATAGTGATTGCAGTGTGGACTTCTATAGTGATTGTCTTTACAATCTCTGGTGGAAGGGACACTGGAGACTTTTTGAAATTTAGATATGGTGCATTTTCATTGTCTTTTTATGGTGGGAGATGGCTGTAGATACAAGATTAAATTTAACTGGTCAATGTGTCAAATTCTGAAGTGACCAACAATTTTACTTTATTCTATTTGAGGTTTGATTTGAATGAGAATGCAAAGTGCTTAAAGAACTGAATTGTTAGTATCTAGCATGCATGCTGTATGCCCTGATCTGTGTTAATAAATCTGTGTACAATCAACATATGCATGTAGCATGTTTCTGGTTCGTGAAATAACTGTTCTGTTTTAATAAATTGGTACATTTAACATATCGTGAAATCTGAACCTTTGCAGAACATGTTTCTAGCTGTGTTCCTGCAGTCATATGTGACAAAATTTAGAGGTCCTATTATGTATCTGGTGTTCCTGTTGTACTTGACTAATCATGTTGCGCGAAAGGAATTTCTTTGTGCATAACTTTTAACATAAAATGGGATAGAACATCTAGAATGTATCAGTTGTTCCATGTGAAAAACACTCATGGAAATCAATCTAAGAGAATATCGGTAAGTTTTGAAGTTTAAATGCAAGTACAGGTGTTGTTTAAACATGACAATGCATATATTGATTCTTTGGTGGAAAGTCCCTAATTTGCATCCACAAGAATAGGTTAATCCTAGCATGTGAACCCTGCTTTGCTATGGGTTTTAGGTTCAGGCAATTTCCTGACCGCTTTATCGGTTCCTGTATTTAACCAAGAATTCCCACCAGGCTTCTAATTTTTTGGTCAGTCGGTACAATTGGTCAACATGCGATCAATCCCTTGGTACCATTATATAGAGCACCAGGGCATATGCATCCTATGCATACGGCATACCCCAGCATATGGAAGCTAGATGCAGCATGTGGCTCAGCTGACCCGGCGCGCATAGAATGCAATAGAGCCCATCTAATGCTGCAGTAGAGTTAGGGTACCAGGCAGGTAGCAAAGAAGCGAATGGATCATGGGGTAGGTGGTTAGCCTAACAGACAACGCGTTTCTTTTTCCATTTTTTTGTTTGTCATTGTTAGACATAATCTGCTGCAATTCCTTCCTTCTTCTCTGTAATGCAGTGAAGGGCAGGTAGAAGGTCAGCTCCTGCTGTCCATGCCCTGGACACTGCAGGAAGTATGGCAATAGGCCATCCCTAGTACTATAGTTGGTAGTATTGCATCATCCATAGTTGGTAGAAGGTGATGTATACCATGTACTAGGAGTAGGTAGATGTACAACAGCCATGCCTTGGCTGATCTAAGTTTATGTACTAAGGAGATGGGGGGCTGTACTCAGCCATGCCATCATGTACTATGTAGTTGGTAGCTAGCTTGTATAAATTAGGAAGCAATGCAATGGAAAAGGCAGCTCTTGCCACCATCTCTTTGAGTGTACAGTTTCAGGAACTGAAACTGAGCAAAGTGTGTGTGTGTGCTGAAGAAGAGCTTCTTCCTTGGTTCAGGGGAGAGGGAGAGGGAAGGGGAGCAGGTGCTGCTCACCTGGGCATTAGGTCCTAGTGTTCTCAGTCATCAATTTCTTGGGTAAAAGGGAGTGATATTAAAAAAACTAGTCTCAATGGTTGGTCATTATAAATTTATGCTATCTAAATATCTAATCATTTGCAAGTATAAATATGTGCCAAGGCAAAGGAAATTGTCATAGGTCACTATTGTTCTATGGCTTGGTCCAATGATCTTCCTGACATTAATTATCAGTTTCTGACAGCTATCGACATGTTCCCAATCAAGTAGCTCTATTTCTGACATCCTGACATACCGATTTCATTTTCCGACCGGCTTTCCTGATTTTGATTTTGTTTTCAGGTAAAAATGTGAAATTGGATGTGGTTAAAACTTTCCCCTAACGTTTTCATCCCTACTATAAACTATTCAGAACCTGATAATTAAAATTCCTTTTGAGCTGGGTCTGATGAAACTGTAGTCGTGATGGTGATGTGGCTGAGCATAGATGCTCTATTAGAAGTCAATTTTAGAGTAAAGAAAGATGTTGGTGCTTCAATATTGGTTGTAAACTGGTTCGCATGATAGTTCTTGTTAGTGACTGAGTGGCATTCGTGACATTATGACAAGGAAATCAATGTTTCACAATAACTGGCTAGCAATATATATGCATCATGTCTGGAGCATGCTGAAGTCATTGAATTATCCGCATAGTGATCAATTCTGCTTAGTTCTGTTTGTTCGATACAGGAATTTGTAACATGAAAATGAAAATCCTCATTTAGATTTGGCAATATACATTCAGACACCCACAGCTCATATATTTGATCATTTGAATTGACATTATAACATAAATCAGATTGCCACAATTGTGAAGTATTTACTCAAACCTGTTCTAAAGTTGATTGAGTTGTGCTCGACACATTTACATATTGTTTATACAAGGTGAATAGTAACATCTGGTCTTTATGAACATGTCATTGTGATCCCATAATCCGCTGGCATCCTTTTTTTTTTCTTGTTGTTCTTAGACTTTGTAAGCATTTGTTTTCTGTAAAGAATTCGAGGCCTCACCACATGTCTCAAAAAATAAATTTCATTGTTAATTTGAATGTAGGGTGGCCTTGAAGGATGATAATTGAAGAAAAATGATTCTCTATTTCACCATATTTTGGAGATGGATGATCTGCCAAGGGATGAAGGAAGATCCCAGACACACCCTTCAGATCGGAATTGGCCCTCCCATTTGGAGCAGAAGTTCCAGTCCCTGTCCCTGACTAAACAGGAAAGGAATTTTGATTCTGCATATTCTTCCCTTGATTCTAGGGAAGTTAGTCATTCATTGCAGGCTGCTCAGACATTATGGTCTAGTGGATCCCTTTCAGGTCCAATACCCAATGGTTTTTATTCCATTATTCCGGTATGGGAAGCCTTTTTATGACATTAACTAGTTAAAAGATTATGAGTAACTTGTTTTGGCATTTTAGTTCGTTTGTTGACTCTGAATGTTGCAGGAAAAGAGACTAAAGGAGCGTTTTGATACCATACCTTCTCCTGATGACCTTTATTCTCTTGGAATAGAAGGATTTAAGGCTGAGATTATCCTTGTGGACATAGAAAGAGATAAAAAACTATCTGCCTTAAAGCAGCTATGCACAGCACTGGTAAAAGGGTTGAATTCAAATCCTGCTGCAATGATAAAAAAAATTGCAGGTTTGGTAAGTACTTCGTGGGTTTCTTTACAAAATGTAGGATGATCATGCCAACTTTTTACCCCCTTCAGAGTGCTGCAAGATTCATCCTTGTGATAGATTGCCTTAAAATGGTTTACATAGAATTTTCCTAGTTGAAACCGTTCCATTTCTACTTCTGCTCATGTATTTGGTGATTTGTAATTTTGGTGCTTGAAGTATGAATGATCTTTCGTCTTTCCAAACCATTGATTATTTTTTATTCTTCCTACCTGTTGGAGTGTGTTTGTATTAGGCCCATGAGGCTAGGCCCATGTGGCCCATGTATGGTACCTATATAGCTACCCTTCTAGGGTTAGCCCAAATTAATGAATCACATATTCTAGCATGGTAATCAGAGCAAGGTTTTCTCCTCTTTCCCCTGTCCAGCCGCCGCCCCACCTGGTGGCTGCCGCCGCCGGCCAGGAGGCCATGGCCGGCGCTCCTCCTTCCCACCCCTCCTTCTCCAACACCTTCCCTTCCCTCTCCTCCTCTTCCACATGGGCGCAGGTGCTTGCTGCCCCTTCTCCTGCCGCATCCAGCTCGCCCGCTCCAGCAACTGGTGGCGCCGCCCCTGATCTGGGCGCCGCCCAGGTCGACGCCGGCGGTTCCGCGCCCCTGCTGGCCGCTGGGGGCTCCTCCCCTCTTCCCCAGCCGGTGCAGCCGCAGCCCCTTGGCGCCGTGCAGCCGTGGCTCCTGCAGCACCTTCCCTCCACCGCCCCCGCTCCTGGCGCTGCCTCTCCTGGAGCTCTGCCAGGCGCGGTTGGACCTTTCCCTCCGGCCGCTACCTCTTCTGAAGCCCCCTGCGCCCCCCTCCCTACTACCAGCGCCGGCGGGTCTGGAGCCGGCCTTCCAGCCATGGGGGGCCCAGGGGACGGGGCTGGTGGCGCTGCTGACGCTGCTGGTGGCCCCCTCCCTACTACCAGCAGCCGCCTACCCACTGCCGCCCATGGCCGACGCCCGCGGCACTGGCCCTCCCTCCCGCGGCTGCCTCCCAGGCGCTACTTCACGCCATGGGTGCAGCCACCACCGGCGCTGCCCTTGGCCCGGGCTGGCCCACCTCTGTATCCGCGTCCCTCCTCCACGCGGCATGGGCACAGCAGGTCATCACCTCACCCGTGACTTTTCCGGCCGCCACGCCTCCAGCCTCCCGGCGATTCCGCAGCCCCGCTACTGCTGCTGGCGCTGTGGGCGCAGCCGCTGTCTATCGGGCCACGTGCCGGCGCCGCGTCGCACGCCGGGCCATGTCGGCTCCCTACCCTCTGCCCTCGGCTACGTCTCCACCGCCGCGGCAGCCGGGCCATCTTCCCGGCGCCGCCAATCCTTCCTCCAACCCCACATCTACACCTCCCGCCTTGGCCTACTCCAGCACCACCGCCAGCCCTGATTGGATCGCCGACTCGGGTGCCACTTTCCACACCACGCCCGATGCGAGTCTACTCTCTTCTCTTCGTCATCCCCACCCTTCCTGTCCCTCTTCCATCATGGTCGCCAATGGCACTTGCCTTCCTGTCTCCTCCGTGGGCACTGCCCGTTTCCACGGCTCCTTTCATATTCCTGATGTTCTTGTGGCTTCCGGTATGGTTCACAACCTTCTCTCTATTCGCCGTTTCACCACTGACAACTCCTGTTCGGTTGAGTTTGACCCCTCTGGCCTCACCGTGCGGGATTTGTCCTCCCGGGTACCTCTGCTCCGATGTAATAGCACTGGGCCTCTCTACACCCTTCAGTTCCCGACATCTGTCTCACCTTCTTCGCCTTCCTCAGCCGCTTTCGCCGCCACTCCTTCCTCCACCACTTGGCACCGTCGCCTCGGCCATCCTGGCCGGGATGCCTTGATGCAGCTCGGTCGTAGTTCCGACATTCGGTACTCTCGGGCTCACGATGATCCCTTGTGTCATGCGTGCCAGCTGGGCCGTCACGTTCGCCTTCCCTTTCAGTCCTCTTCCTCACATACCACCCGTGTCTTTGATCTTATTCACTGCGACCTGTGGACTTCTCCTGTTCTAAGCATGTCTGGCTATAAGTATTACTTGGTGGTGGTCGATGATTTCTCCCATTATTCCTGGACTTTTTCTCTGCATGCCAAGTCCGAGGCTTTCCCCACTCTTAGCCACTTCTTTGCTTGGGTATCCACTCAGTTCGGCCTCACCATCAAGGCTGTCCAGTGCGACAATGGACGCGAGTTCGATAACTCAACCTCCCGTGCTTTCTTCCTTTCTTCCGGTGTCCACCTGCGCATGTCTTGTCCGTATACCTCCTCTCAGAACGGCAAGGCAGAGCGTATGATCCGCACCACCAACGACATCATGCGCACCCTTCTGCTCCAGGCATCTCTACCCGCTCGCTTCTGGGCTGAGTGTCTGCACACCTCCACCTATCTCCTTAACCGACTTCCTTCTACTGCCTGCCCAGCTCCCACGCCTCACCACGCTCTTTTCGGTACCCCTCCTCGGTACGACCACCTTCGAGTCTTCGGGTGTGTGTGTTACCCTAACACCGCCGCCACTGCTCCTCATAAGCTGGCTCCCCGGTCGACCCTCTGTGTCTTTCTCGGATACTCTTCGGATCACAAGGGTTACCGATGCTTTGACCTTACCTCTTGCCGTGTCCTCATCTCTCGCCATGTCGTGTTTGATGAGTCGGTGTTCCCTTACTCCACCATCTCTCCACCCACACCTCCCGCTGACCCGGCGATTCCGCCACCCTTCTCCCCCTACCCTGCAGGTACTGCTCCGGCGCGCTCTCCTGGTGGTCCCGCCTCGCCCCTGCCGGACTCGCCCCAGGACCTTCCGGTGCCTGACACGGTCGAGGCAGCCCCGGAGCTTCCACCCTCGCTCCCTGTGGCTTCGCTGCCTCCCGTTGTGCCACCTGCTGCCGTTCCGATCGTGGGACCGAGCACACCGACCCCACCTCCTCCCGGGCACTTCGGACTCATCTACCAGCGCCGGCGGGAGCCGCGTCCGCCCTCACCTCCCGGACGTTTCGGGATCGTCTACGAGCGCCGGCGTGAGCCGGCTCCGCCGCTCTCGTCACCAGCGCCGTCGTCGCCGGTGCATGCTCCGCCGGCATCACCACGCTCTCGCGCCGACCCGCCGGTGTACCACCCGCCTCTTCTTCACCGGGACCCTCGTCACACTCACCCGATGGTGACGAGGCAGGCGTCTCGCCCGCAGGCCCTAACCGCCGCCGCCTGCGAGTCGGAGATCTCTCCGGTACCCTCTTCCGTTCGCGCGGCCTTGGCGGATCCTCACTGGCGCCGCGCGATGGACGAGGAGTACGCGGCCCTCCTCGCCAACCAGACGTGGGACCTTGTGCCTCGTCCGCCGGGTTCCAATATTGTCACCGGCAAGTGGATCTGGACGCACAAGAGGCGGGCTGATGGTTCATTAGAGCGCTACAAGGCTCGCTGGGTCCTCCGCGGCTTCACTCAGCGGCCCGACATTGACTATGCTGAGATTTTCAGTCCCGTGGTGAAGCCAGCTACAGTCCGCACCGTCCTCTCCCTGGCTCTCGAGCGCTCCTGGCCTCTGCATCAGCTGGATGTCAAGAATGCTTTCCTTCATGGCACTCTGACTGAGACGGTTTACTGTAGTCAGCCGACAGGTTTTGTGGATGCTTCTCGTCCTGACTTCGTCTGCCGGCTCAACAAATCTCTCTACGGGCTCAAGCAGGCACCACGGGCTTGGTACTCTCGATTCGCTACCTTCCTGCAGACTCTTGGGTTCACGGAGGCCAAGTCTGACACCTCCCTGTTCATATACCAGTATGCGGGTGAGACTGCTTACTTGCTCCTCTATGTGGATGACATTGTTCTCACTGCCTCCAGCGAATCTCTGCTCCACCGCATCATTGCCTCACTCCAGAAGGAATTTGCTATGAAGGATCTTGTGGTGCTCCACCACTTCCTCGGCGTCACTGTTGAGCCCCGACCTTCCGGCCTGTTCCTCCACCAACGGCAGTTCACTTTTGACATTCTAGAGCGAGCCGGGATGACCGCCTGCCAGTCCTGCTCTACACCGGTGGACACCCAGGGCAAGCTGTCAGAGGCTGGGGGTCCGATGCTTGGACCAGCAGACTCCACCGCCTACCGGAGTCTTGCTGGCGCACTTCAGTACCTCACTTTCACACGGCCGGACATCACTTATGCCGTCCAGCAGCTATGCCTCTACATGCATGCTCCGCGGGAGCCTCACCTGGCTGCTATGAAGCGGCTTCTCCGGTACCTACGTGGCACCCTTGGCTACGGGCTGCTCCTCGGCCGGTCTTCCACTGCCGAGCTGGTTGTCTACACCGACGCTGACTGGGCGGGATGCCCGGACACCCGCAGGTCCACCTCCGGCTACGCGGTCTTCCTCGGCGGCAACCTGGTCTCTTGGTCGTCCAAGCGCCAGCCCGTGGTTTCCCGCTCCAGTGCCGAGGCGGAGTACCGTGCCGTGGCCAACGGCGTGGCCGAGGCCGCCTGGCTCCGCCAGCTCCTGGCTGAGCTTCACCGCCCACTCGCCCGGAGCACGCTCGTTTACTGCGACAATGTCAGTGCGGTCTACCTCTCCACCAACCCCGTGCAGCACCAGAGGACCAAGCATGTGGAGATCGATCTACACTTCGTCCGCGACCGGGTGGCCATCGGCGACGTCCGGGTTCTTCACGTCCCGACCACCTCCCAGTTTGCGGATATCTTCACCAAAGGCCTTCCTTCCTCGACCTTCTCCGAGTTTCACTCCAGCCTCAACGTCTCCAGTGGCTAGTTGTGGCTGCGGGGGGTCCTGTGTGTTGTGCTCTTACTTGTTTTCTTTCTTGTTCAGCGTTGAACTCCGCTGCGCCGGTAGTTCAGACTGCGGGGGGTGTTGGAGTGTGTTTGTATTAGGCCCATGAGGCTAGGCCCATGTGGCCCATGTATGGTACCTATATAGCTACCCTTCTAGGGTTAGCCCAAATTAATGAATCACATATTCTAGCACTACCTATATAAATGCCATATTAAGTTTCTATTACTTCTCCCTGTTTCTCGTCTCTTTTGGGTTTCATCTCTAGCCTACCCCAACTTGCTTGGGACAAAAGGCTATGTTATTGTTATATTATATATTACTTCTCTTAAACTTCAGATATTTAATGATAATTTCAGGTTTTTGACTTCTACAACCGACCAAACCCACATCTCAGTCCTGCAAGAACTTCCTCTGAAGAACTTTCTCATTTCTTAGAAAATAGAGGAGTTCAATTGCTGGGACAGATAAGACATGGATCTTGCAGGCCCAAAGCTATATTATTTAAAGTCCTTGCTGACTCAGTTGGTATAGGTTCTAAACTGCTGGTGGTATGTTTTTACCTTCCATCTGTATGTCTGAACATGAAATAGCATTAATCTCTTCAAATGGAATTTCATAATCCTAACTTGTGCAGGGCATTCCAAATGAAGAACCTCATGGATATGATGATTCGTCCAAACATATGTCTGTTGTGGTCATGCTGAAATCTGCAGAGTTTCTAGTTGACCTGATGCGTTTTCCAGGACAACTAGTTCCATTTTCATCCAAAGCTGTTATCACATCCCATATGTCTGCAGCTGGAGAAAGTGATTCAGCCGACTATGATTCCTGTGATTCTCCTCTTGAACCAAATAGTCCTCTATGTGCTCAAAGGTATACTTGTGAATTTCCATTTGAGTGGTATTTGGTAGTAGTTCTTTTTGGTCCCATGAATCTAGTATTAATGTATTAACAGCCTGTAACTTTACTATTTAGTTTTGAACTATGTGCATGGAATTGCAAATCCGTACTAGGGTGTCATATTTTCCAACTCTGTGTCTTGTAATTTGATGTAGAACCAAGTTGCTGGAATGCTACACATCCACAATGAGAGTAATTGGAACTGATAGATTTACTTTTCTTTAGTGCTACCATTGGCACAACAAGAGCATTGATTGTTTCCAATGTTGTATGTTGAACTTTTAATGTTGTAACTTATGAGATTTTTTCTTCATGAGCCTTCTTGTTTTATAAAATTTACTCGAGTTGTTTTAGATGAAACATTGAGAATTTTTGTGATGTTTAATTTGTCTTATTTAAAGCACCGTCAGTTTACTTTTTGTGCTTCTGCTTTTGAGAAATTTGTGTGTTTGAAACTTAAAATGATATTTTGGTTGCCAACTTGACATTTGGGAACAATTCTGTGATGGGCGTAGATTGGTTGGCGGTGGATTGCTTAGATTATAGTGGAAGGAGGTAGGAGGATGAGGGATAGAAAGGCAACGGAGACCCATGGTCGCATCCGTTTTCTTGCTCCTCGGCTAAGGTTGAATCAGATATAGAAGAAGTGGAAGCAGGGGAGGCCGGCGGCCTAGAGCAAGTGATGGCATAGGATGATAGAGGATGTATTTGGTATATTACTGATTGTACACAAGGGGGTTATATATACAGCCTAGTCTAGCCGTACCAGGCAAGGGATCTGTAATACAATCTAACACTCCCCCACAATCAGAACAAGAGTGGAACAAACACCCAGACTAGAACGGAATTCTAGAAAGACAGAACTAGGTAGCCCCCTGGTGAAGATGTCCGCGTACTGAGAAGTACTCCCTCTATTTCAAATTATAAGATGTTTTGCTTTTTTAGATACATAGCTTTTGCTATGCACTTAGATATACACTATGTCTAGATACATAGTAAAAACAATGTATCTAGAAGAACCAAAACGTCTTCTAATTTGGAACGGAGGGAGTAGTAGGGACATGAAGAACTCGAATAGCTCCAGTAGTCACCTTATCACGAAGAAAGTGCAAATCAAGCTCGACATGTTTAGTGTGTTGCAACACTAATGTTGTCGCAATACACATGAACAGATCGCTGGATAGGATAATGAAGCTCCTTAAGTAACATCCGAAGCCAACAAATTTCAGCAATAGCATTAGCAACAGCTCGGTATTCAGCCTCAGCACTAGAACAGGAAACCATCTGCTGGCATTTGGAGGACCAAGACACAAGTTTATCACCAAGAAAAACACCATAGCTGGATGTGGAGCACCGAGTATCAGGGCAATCCGACCCAATCGGCATCGCAGTAAGCCACCAAGGAGGTCGGAGTAGTGTGAAAGAGCTGAAGACCATGATCCCAAGATACCGAAGCACCCGCTTGACCATATCCAGCGCCAAGGGCAGTGAGAAGCACTTGCGGAGGGCAGCCATGTAGCCAAACTGTTCGTTGAGCCTGCGAAGAACATTGAGAACAAGTGTCCGATCAAGGACCGGCTCCCCCACGTCGGCCAGCCCTGATGAACAGATCACCTTGGACGAAGGTGCGGAACTCAGCGTTGAGGTTCATGGCACGTGTTTCCTTGTTGCTAATAAATTGCTCGTTAAGAGTAAGCCAAACTTGCCAAGCAGTAGCGTTGGTCATCATGATGAGCTCAACCAAGTCGGAGGAGATTGCTATAAAGCCATGAGAGCACCGTGCAATCTGTCCTCTGCCAGTGGACGTCGGTAGCAGTGTCATCATTGACATTGGTTAGGACGTACTTGCTGAGCGTGTTGAGAAACAAGCCCCTCCGGTGGCTGTAGTTCATGGAGAGAACATCGGGGTGATAGGGATTAACGGCTTGATGTTGACCACAGAGACCTGGGCATGAAGAGCAGCGGTGGCGGCCGCGGTCTGTGCCGCAACATAGGATCGATGTGCTTCCTCCTCAACGTGACGGCTTTCCTCCTGTTTGAGGCATTCGACTTCAAGACGGGCAGTCTTTGCTGCATGGAGGTCAGCATCCCAGTGTTATTCCTTGATGTGCTGGGCTTCTTTGTAAGTCATGACGAGGAGAAAGTGCCGATGCAAATGGTGTGTACGGAGCAGGGAGCACCACGCAAGTGTGGATGGATGATGCGCTCGGAGCACGGCATGTTGGGAAACGGAGGCTCGCAGCGCAAGGGGCAGCACACAATGAAAGAGATACTTTGTGCGAGAAGTCGGCGACGGCAGCATTGTAGATGAGATGCAGAAGCAAATTAGGTTAGGAAAGGAACCTATCTGATACCATGATAGAGGATGTATTTGGTATATTATCGATTACACACAAGGGGTTTACATATATATAGCCTAGTCTAGCCGTATGAGGCAAGGAATCCATAATACAATCTAGCATAAGGGGTGGCGGCATCACTGGAAGAGGGTCCACACAAGGGGCTAGGGAGCAAGAGAGCTTGAGGACTAATCCTCTATTTCTTGCTTGATTGATAATGAGTACATGTCCCCTATATTTATACTTCCTATGACTTGTTTCCTAAGCAAACTAGAGGCAGAGTCCTTATAGATTTGGACCCTCCTTTTCCTAAACAAACTCTATCTTTCCTAATATGAATTTCCTATGTTATTCAAACTCTAGTTTGACACGGACTCCTTGGGAGGAGGGGTCGGCGGGCCAGGTGAGGCTGCCGCCCCCGTTATTCTCTCAGCCAGGGCTTAGCCGGCCCTGGCCCTCATGTGTGATGCACTGGACCCACCACTGGGGGCCTGTTTGAACCTGTGACAAATTCATTAATAAATGCAAACCGGATGTTTCAGGGTGGAATTAAATTGTGGTTACTTTGAATTTCCTTGCTATGGTTTATTGGTCTGTGATGAGCACTGTAGCCGACCCCCTGTGTCTTTTTCAGGCAAGAGCAAGACGACGGCAATAGATCCTTCAAAGTCCTCTCACTACGAAACATCATGCTCAAATCGACAAATTCTATGGAGGGTAAAATGAGTGGGTAAGCCATGTAATCAAGCTTCTTCAGTGGTTTTATCATTCTTTTGTTTCCATGTTTACTGGTTTTCTCATTGTACACTTAGCTGCAAATTTACTCATTTAGAATTTTTTCCTTGTGCTTTTCCAGTTCATCGCATAGTGAGCCGAATGTTGCAAATGCCTTCTGTGGTCGCAGCTGCGATAAAGTTGTGAATGAACATCAAAGAACTGCAAGTTCAAGGTTCTCTTTTTGATATCACATGTCTTAGTAGCAATTCTCATTGAATGGACAAAAAACGACAATAATGTTTCTAGTTTTAGTTTGCCTTCAGTTCTTTTCTGCCAGGCTGCCACAGCTCGTACTGCCTAACTCTGATCACTCAGGCAGTGGCGGATCTAGGTCTAGGTCAGCTGAGGCTGCATCCCTAGGTGGCTAGTTCCATAATCCTACCAAAATTTCATTAAAAAAAAATACAAAGGACCTAGCAAAGAATACATAGATGCAGCCACAGGCGTGATTTGTTTCTGACACCACCCATCTGCATACAAGTCAAGCTTTGGGATCAGTATTCATTAAATTGTTCGCATGAAAATTGTGTCAGCATATGTGTCATCACTTTAATTATGATTTTGTTATTAAAACATGATAACTTATAAGGGCAGCTCCAACAAACGACTTTTGAGCTAGCTCTAAGCATTTTGTTTCATATTTTAATAGAAGAGAGAAAAATTAGCTTTTGATCAAGAGCTAGGCTCTTACACACATTCCAAGATCATGTGAGATTGTCATGTGGGCCTAATCATACTAAGAGTCATTGCTAAAAGTTAACACTATTGAAGATGTTGGCTTAGAGCTAGTAACTAGCTCTTACTGTTGCGGGTGCCCTAACAAAAGTATTTGGAGGCAAATCTGCTGATGATTTCATATAATTGATTGGTATTTGTACAGATGTAGGCCTACTTTTATTTAATTTGATTGCATGCATTCAAGGTGGATCTATCTTAACTAGATGGGGGTACTATATATTCCCTCCATACTAAAAAATGAAGTCGTTTTGGACAAGGCTTGAGTCAAACATTGGGAATATAAATCATGAATAACTTTTAAGTTGTTGAGTTTGGAAATATGAAAACTATATGAATAGATTTGTCTTGAAAAATACTTTCATAAATATATACATATATCACTTTTCGATAAATATTTTTATAAAAATAAGAATTCAAAGTTATGCTTTGGAGACCGTGTCACTGTCCAAAACGACTTCATTTTTTAGTATGGAGGTAGTATAAATTACTAATTGAATATTTTGGAACTTGAAATTTCAAGAAACTCTTCTAAGTACCAGTGGCATGTGCTATGACATAAACTACAAAACTTCAATAGCTCTTAGCTATTGGGATGTTATAAGTGCACTTTCAGTCCTTTGCATCCAAGCTTTGTTTTAGTTCCTCTGCTTTAAGACTTGGCAAATTGTGGATCTTTTTGTTTGTTTATTTATCTCTCTCCTTACCCTTTGGATGGAAAGTAACAAGTAGCATGAACATGACAAGACATGAGATGCAGTTGAATTTTTGCTACATGTTGCTGAGTGATGTACTTACTTCTTGGCTCTACATGGCATCTGACAAATCCTCGATGTCCCATTGTCATTACTTGCCTTTCAAGCTAATTTTGCTGTCTGAAACCCTAAAATGGAATTAAGGTTTATTTAGAAGTACAGCAAGTGATTAAAATGAGTGGACAGAAGTAAAGGTGCTGTAAGTGCAAAATGTCCTTGTTTTGAATGTTCTATGGAAGCTTTATCTGCTAGTTATTTTAGTTCTCCTTTCTACTGCATTGTATGACATTTCCTTCTTATATTCATATAAAATCCCAACAGAGAATATGGATTTCTCATAGATAAGGTTTCTTTTCCTCAAATGCATATCTTTGTTCCTGTAGTCCAGAGCATCCACTGTCCAGAGTTCGTGGGCGCTCAATGCTGGGTGATAGACAATATGGTGGTGCTGTAGCAGTGTCAAGGTACCTCAGTAAGTTTCTTTTGTGTACTTTTCAATCTGAACCAACCAGAAGAGGCAAATTCTGATCCTCATTGTTTTAGTGCCCAAACAGGCATCTATTGCTACATCCGTGGTGCCTCTCATTTCCCATATAATGTGAAAAAAATCATGGACAGAAAATGAACAATGGCCAATTCGGTTTTAATGACACACTCAGCTCTAATACCTGTTTAATTTTACATCATCAAAATGTCAAAACAAGTACAATTGATACCCCCCCACCCCCCACCCAAAAAAAAAGTGCAAACTGGCCTGGTTTTGGCCTATGTGTCTCCTGAGTCTGGACCTTGTGCCACCCCTCATAACAATGGCTGCGGGCTCTATATGTAACCTTTTTTTTAGGAAAGAAAAACATTTCAACATTCATCTTCTTATGGCTATTCTCCTCTCCAAATATAGTCTCCATCAGTAGAGAAGACAACATGTTGCTTCGTTGCCTCTAGTGGAGTAGAACTTACAAATCCATGAAATTACTGGCTTCAGCATGAGCATCGATTTTTTGCAACCATGCAATTGTAGCCATTGACTCTTCTATTATTTTAATCTTATCCCTCACTGGTCCTCGACACAACCTGCAGAGTGGCTGCTTTGTGACGAACGCATGGTACCAGCAATCCTGCTTTGTGATTAACATCTTATGTTCGAGAAATAAAATCTATGCAAATTTGTACTGCCTTCAGTGCTGTAAAGCTAAGTGTCATTTGCCACAACAGATGAAAAGTTACCATTTGCCAGAACAGATGAAAAAGAATCATGTTATCGCCCATCCTTTGACTCTTGGAGGCAAAACTTATTTGAGAAAGCTAGTTTACAAGCCCAAAGATTCTGTGGTCCAAAAAGACCAGCTTTCCTTTCTTTGTTGAGCCTCTTTGGCTAAGTTCGAGTTCCCCTTCTTGCCCTTCTTAGGCTCTGTACAGTTTTTCTGTTGTCTGTTGGGAAAATTGGTTTCATAGCATCGAAAGATCACGATATTCGGAAAATACCATCGAAAGATGTCCGTCACGTAAATTACCATTGAAAGATTGTTCCGTTACCTCGAAATAGCATTCTGTCACGGAAGACACGGATGCCGTGAATCCCTCCGTCTAGGCCATCTTCTTTCTCTGTCCAACACCTTCTCCGCTTGAATGTCCGCGGCGTGCATGCGTCCGCGGCCATCCGGCACCCACCCGACGCGCACCACCGCGCGGCCATCGAACCTGTCTGGGAGCTGCGGCCGCTCGTCGCCGACCGGCTTCAGGAGTGCCTACAAGAAGCGCACGCCCGTCAGCTCCAGCACGACTGCCAGAGCGCCGCCATCTCGCCCCCGAACGCCACGTAGAGACGGACCGCTCAGGTTGGCGTCGAGCCAGCGCATGAGCCCTGCGCTCTCCACATCGTCGTGCTCGACCTCGCCGTCGGCAGCTGCGACGCGAGTGGCCGCGTCGTACGGAGCGAGGAGGCCAGAGGGGAGGACGGGCTTGCCGACGAGGTCGCCCAGTAGGGGGCAGAGCGGGCCCTCGACCTCATGGCTGCTGCGGCACACGCTGAGCAGGCAGCGTTGCGTCGTCTCCCAGATGTGCACTTGGCACAGAGATGGTCACACGGCCGCACAGTGATACGAAACACGACGTGCTGCGTGAAGTCAGGATGATTCAGTCAGGCTTCTTGAGTGTGCTCTACTGTAGTTGTTGACTCGGCGCCGTCCGGGAGGCTCTCCACGAGCTGCAGGGGCAGTGGGTTGAGCCGGATGCGCGGCCTAACGTCAGGGAGGACTGGCCTCAGCTTGGCGAGGTGCCGAGGTTCCTCTGGGGCTCGGGGCACAGACGAAGTTGACGAAGTGGCCGCGATTCGCGAGCTGCTCGGAGAGCTCGAGGAAGGGGATGATGTGACCAAAGGCGAGCCATGGGAGTGAGACGCGCTGACGCCCGGGCACGTTCGCGCGCTCGCACTCGGGTTGGAGCTGGTGGGTGTGCGCTTCCTCTGGGCGCTCCGGAAGCCGGTCGGCGGCGAGTGGCCGTACGCTCCCAGATGGGTTCGAGGGCCGCGCGGTGGTGCGCGTTGGGTGGGGATCCTTGGGAGGGTGCTCTAGGTGCGTGTGCTCACGCACGCTGCGGACATGGCCGCGGACGCACGTACGCCGCGGACATGCGAGCCGAGAAGGTGTTGGGCAGAGAAAGAAGATGGTTTAGACGGAGGGATCACGGCATCAATGTCTTTCCATGACATAATGCTATTTCGAGGTAACGGTCCATTCTTTGAGTGGTATTTTACGTGACGGACGTCTTTCGATGGTATTTTTCGAATGCCGTGATCTTTCGATGCTACGAAACCAATTTTCCCTTGTCTGTTTCGTTTTCCTCTCTTAGTTTGTATGGTTATTCAGTTGTTTCGTTGTTTCTTTTTTTTTTAATAAAATTCTTACAGTGGGGGCCTCCCCTGCTGTATTTGCAGTAAAAAACAGATGAAAATGAATCATGTTATCGCCAACAAGATAAGGGGGCAGACCCAGTGCTAGAGGCTCCCACACGAGTGGGGTCTGGGGAAGGGAATAACCGAAGCAAAGTCTTGCCCCCGCAGAAATTCTGCAGAGAGACGGCTTTGAACCCAGGACCTGGTGACTCGGCAAGCTAGCACTCACCAACTGCACCAGGCCTGCCCAGATAATTTTATGTAATATGTGGAGCGCCATTTCTGAGCTTGGCATATGCTCCTCAGTTCTGACATGACCTTCGTCGCACCTTTGATACTGTGCTTCGCTAGACAATGTCTCATTGCTGATACTACTGGCCAAGGTTTGCTGCTGCTTGCATCACACATACCTTGCCATCCCTCGCTCGCCCTAGAGGTTTGGGCTTGTCACTCTGAGGAACTTGTTGTGATAAGGTTACAACTTTGTAGAAGTTGATTTATTTGTTGGAGACATTTTCTCTTATTCTTTGTCACAGGTTTTGACTTTGTGGAAGGGGATCACTTATCTGTATACCCTTTAGTTATATACTGTTTTGTGAGGGTTGGGGAGGCAGAAAAAACAAAAGGGTCAGCAGCAGAATCCTTAGCAGTAGAAATAGAAATTAGATGAGCTTAACTTTGATAGCCAGCTTACCCTTGGGCTATAAATGGTTTAACACTAGTACAATCAATATTTTTAATCCAGTAGTACTGCTTTCTTTTGCCCTAATTAAACATATTTTGCTTGATCATAGGTCAGATGGCGCATCAACATCGAATACACAGAGAGCACGGAGGAGTACTAATATTACTCCTGAAATCAGTGATGATATTGTGAGGTTGGCAAAGATGGTTTTCAACTCTGATTTGTCTCAAAATAATGGTCAGCTGCTAAGTCCAGTGAAAACACAGTGATTTTAGTTTTATTACTGTACAACACAACTTCACTAAAATCCTCGGTTTCCTTTTATGATGCAATAGGAGGTTTTTTTCCTTTCTGAACAAACAATGAAATGAATGAAAACAAACAGTTGGTATTTTAAACATTATATTTCACTTGTTTAAAATTTTGATAGTTCAGTAACTTGTGTCTATTCAGATGTCTTTTGTCTTTTCTAGTTCTTGTGCTACCTAAGAAATATGGTTTGTAATGTTCAGGAATTATATGTTGAGGTTTACTTTTATTTTGGTCCAAAGTTTGAGTCATATAACACCTTACATCTCTGCGTCAAATCACCTATTTATGTTTCTTTTCTAATAGCCATAAATTAATTCAATCTTTTTTTGTGTTCATTTCACTTTTTGGCCATTTAGTTTTTCTTGAAAAATATCACAGAATTTTTATATGCATTTTGTTTGTTTGGCTAATTGGCCATAAGCAAGTTAGGAACTTCTCCCATAACAATTTTTTGCTCTTATTTATTTGAATACATTATCTGTCCTGGCTGACTTTGAAGTGTGTTTTTCTTGTCTTCAGAGCAGTTCGAGCAATGAGTGAAAGCATGAGACAAAATCGCCTTTCAAGGGGGCAGAAAGATGGTAGTCTTGGTCCCTCAAATGACTCAATGAAACATGTATGCTCCATTCGCTTGTTTATGTCGTGGATCATCTGAAAGTATATTTCTGTCATGGGTCGTGTACTCAGTTTATGTCGCCCCATTCGCTTGTTTGATTTTCATTATTCCGAAATACTTATACGCAATGATAGCTGTGATTTACTATTTCACACTTCACGACTTGCCATAGGTTGTCCATTTTTTTTTCTTTTGTTTTTTCTTATTGTTTAAAGCTTCCTTGGTTAATTTTGTCACAGGACATTCAAAACGTGTCATCGTTGCTGGAAGACATCGGAAGAACTGATCTTTGCTGCTAGATGCTACAACTTTGTATATAGTCGATACTAAACAGAGTTTAGTGTCCTGCAGCAAATGTTTTTAAAAAATTGATCTTGCTAGACATTTTGCTGGACACTAAATCATGTCCAGCTCCAGCAGCAATATACATGATTTTGTAGTGTTCAGCAGCAAAGATCTGTGTTTCCGATGTCTTATAGCAAAGGTGACATGTTTCGATTGTCATGTCTTGCATTAAAGAATTTGTATAGACAAATGCACGTGTGTGATTTCTACAAAAATTTGGTCAATGAAGATGTTGATATCATTATTAAAGTAGTAATCTAGAGAGAGTTTCAACGCACATCTGATGCTTTGTTCACATTTTATTCATATTCTGATGCCTGGGTTCGATGGTGTAAGATATTTTCCTTTTCCAACTGAAATGAGATTAGTTTCCAATTTTTTATGTAATCATGGTTTATGTTTCTCAAACTCATCATTACTTCAGGTGTTTATTCCTTTGCAGAAAGTACTATCTGCTTAGGTTTCTTTGTTGTCATAGCTTGTGACCTCCATTGATTACATAACCACATTAATTTGCAACCACTGGTTAAGTGGATGCTAGCAAAATTCTTCTAAATGCCATCCACAGGTGTTGATTTATAAGTGTTGGAATTGTGATTCACTCACATTGGGCCTACCCATAGGGTGGCTGTATATTGTATCATACATGGGCCTCTAATGGGCCTATACTCCAACACCCCCCGCAGTCTGGACTACCGGCGCAGCGGAGTTCAAGACTGGGCAAGAAAGAAAACAAGTGCACAACAGCACAACACACAGGACCCCCCCCCGTGCAGCCACAACTAGTCACTGGAGACGTTGAGGCTGGAGCGAAACTCAGAGAAGGTCGAGGAAGGGAGGTCTTTGGTGAAGATGTCCGCAAACTGTGAGGTGTCGGAGCGTGAATAACCCGGACGTCGCCGATGGCCACACGGTCGCGGACGAAGTGTAGATCGATCTCCACATGCTTGGTCCTCTGGTGCTGTACGGGGTTGGTGGAGAGGTAGACCGCGCTGACGTTGTCGCAGTAGACGAGTGTGCTCCTGGCGAGAGGGCGATGAAGCTCAGCCAGGAGCTGGCGGAGCCAGACGGCCTCGGCCACGCCGTTGGCAACGGCACGGTACTCCGCCTCGGCACTGGAGCGTGAGACCACCGGCTGACGCTTGGACGACCAAGAGACAAGGTTGCCGCTGAGGAAGACAGCGTAACCGGAGGTGGACATGCGGGTGTCCGAGCAGCCCGCCTAGTCAGCGTCGGTGTAGACAACCATCTTGGCAGTGGAGGACCGGCCGAGGAGCAGCCCGTAGCCGAGGATGCCACGGAGGTACCGGAGAAGCCGCTTCATAGCAGCCAGGTGGGGCACCCGTGTGAAACCCACAGGGATGTGGGGTGAAACCCCGGGGGAGCACCAGTGAGCATGGCCGCCGACGGGCGAAGCTCACCCCGTGAAGGCACCGACGACTGTGAGGCAGGGAGGTGGAGGAGCTGCTCCGTCTCGGCGAGTTGGCGGGCCAGCGCATCGGCCGCATCGCGCTCGCGCGCCCAAGCGAGGTCGGCCGCACGGACCCGGGCCTGGCTATCCACAGCGGTCGCCCGGGCAGCGACAAGTGCGTCGGCGAGGGCGGAGTCGGGACCCGCTGCGTGGAAGGAGGAGGTGGGTGGCAGCAGCAGGCCAGGCCCGGCTGCGACGGCCTCGGCGGCCGTGCCCGACGCCAGTAGGAGGGCAGCGGTGGCGGCTTTGCCGCCCGCGCCAGCGGCCCCGACGCCCGCGGCCATGGTGGCGGCGGCGCCTGGAAGATGGCCCGGCTGCGGTGGTAGAGGTGGGCCGCGCGCGCCCGTGTCTGGGCCACCCGCGCCCGCGGCCAGGCCTGGACCAACGGCGGCGGCGCTGGGGCCGAGCTGGGGGGCGGCGGTGGTGCCTGGGCCGCGTGCACCCGCGTCTGGGCCCCCGCGCCCGCGGCCAGGCCTGGACCGGCGGCGGCGGCGCTGGGGCCGCGCTGAAGGAGTGGCACGGCAGCGTCCTGGCTGCGGCGGCGCCGGGAAGAGGGAGGGAGGAGGCTGGTCTGCTCGACCTCTGGAGGGGGAACCGAGCTGACATCGCAAGAGAGTATTGCAGCTATCAAGCTCGTGCTGGCTGGGGAAGAAGGTGAGCCACTCAATCAGAGGTCGGGGCAGTGCGCGCGGCGCTCTCCTCCGATGGCGCGGACGCGCGGGCTGGGGCAGGGCGGGCCTCCAGCTGGCGGCGCGCGTGGGCGGGGCCGACGGCGAGATCCGGCTGCTGGCCTCCAGATCCACCCGGTGAGGGAGAGGGAGAGGGGGAGGGATGGCGCCGGAGAGGATGGGGAGGGGAAGGGGGAGGCCGGCTGGCCATGGCAGCCGGCGGCGGCGCGCTGGGCGGTGGTGGCGCCCAGGCGGCTGGTGGCAGGGGAGGGGAGGAGGAAAGAAAACCCTAGCTTGATACCATGTTGGAATTGTGATTCACTCTCACATTGGGCCTACCCATAGGGTGGCTGTATATTGTATCATACATGGGCCTCTAATGGGCCTATACTCCAACAATAAGATACCTAGTTTTGTTGCTTTTCACACCTACAGCAAACACATATGTACTAAAAACCAATGAGTTACCTATATGAATCTAAGTATCAAACACCTGCTATGCTCATCAGCTCATCAAAGGGATTACTTCCTCTGATTGGAAATATAACTCCATCTAGGTTTGTCCTAAGTAAACCTTTTGTCTTTGAATATAAATATCTAAAATTTTATATAGATGATAACACAAGTTTTACTATATTCGTTATAAAAAAAACTTTCATAGTATGTAACACAAGAGACTAAATGGAAGGGTCAGAAGGCGAAGGAGGTGGACGACACCGGCTTCAAGCTTTGGTACACAGGGACAACTTCCAATAGAAATGGAGTAGGAGTTTTGATTGATAAGAGCCTTAAGGATAGTGTGGTGGAGGTGAGAAGGCTAGGGGATAGGATCATCTTAGTTAAGCTCGTCATTAGCGATTTGGTCTTAAACGTAATTAGTGCGTATGCCCCCCAAGTAGGCCAGGATGACAGTGCGAAAAGGCTTTTTTGGGAAGACTTAGATGGCTTGGTTAGAGCGGTACCTAGTAGCGAGAAGCTCTTTATAGGAGGGGATCTTAATGGTCATGTAGGTACGTCAAGGGTAGGTTATGAGGCGGTTCATGGTGGTTTCGGTTTTGGCAGTAGGAACCAGGAAGGAGAGGAAGTCTTAGACTTTGCTATAGCTTTTGATCTCATGTTAGCCAACACTTTCTTTAGGAAGAAGCAGTCTCATTTAGTGACCTTTAGTAGTGGCCAACACTCTAGCCAGATCGACTTTGTCCTTACAAGAAGGAGAGATAAACAAACATGCTTTGATTGTAAGGTAATACCTGGAGAGTGCGTAGTTTCTCAACACAGGTTGTTGGTGGCTGATTTCCGCTTTCTGGTGCAAGCTTGTAGGGTTAAACAACCTAGGATTGTAAGAACAAAGTGGTGGAAATTGGAAGGGGAGCCAGCAAAGGTCTTCAAGGAAAGAGTTATTGAAGAGGGCCCTTGGCAGGATGAAGGGGATGCAAACGACATGTGGGAGAAGATGGCAACTTGCGTTCGGAAGATTGCTTCAGAGGTGCTTGGAGTGACCAAAGGGGATAGATGCGATTCAAAAGACACTTGGTGGTGGAATGAAGATGTGCAAAAGGCTATTAAGGAAAAAAAGGAATGCTATAAACGCTTGTACCATGACAGGTGTGCCGACAACATAGAGAAGTACAAGGTGGCAAAGAAGACTGCAAAACGAGCGGTGAGCGAAGCAAAGGGACGGGCATACGAGGGTCTGTACCAACGTTTGAGTACGAAGGAAGGAGAGAAGGACATCTATAGGATGGCTAGGGCTCGTGATAGGAAGACAAGAGACTTCAACCAAGTCAAGTGCATTAAGGATGAGAGAGAGCAGCTCTTGGTGAAGCAGGATGAGATTAGGCATAGATGGCGAGAGTATTTCGATAAGCTTTTCAATGGTGAGAATGAGAACACCACCGTCCAGTTGGACGACTCTTTTGATGACACCAATAGGCGCTTCGTGCGGCGGATCCAAGAATCGGAGGTCAGAGAAGCTCTAAAAAGGATGAAAGGGGGTAAAGCAATGGGCCCTGATGGTATTCCAATCAAGGTGTGGAGATGTCTCGGAGATATAGCTATAGTATGGCTAACTAAGGTGTTCAACAATATCTATCGATCGAACAAGATGCCTGAGGAGTGGAGAAGAAGCATATTGGTACCAATCTACAAGAACAAGGGAGACATCCAAAGTTGTACTAATTATCGGGGAATCAAGTTGATGAGCCACACCATGAAGCTGTGGGAGAGAGTCATAGTGCATCGCTTGCGAGGAACAACGCGGGTATCCATGAACCAATTTGGTTTCATGCCCGGAAGGTCAACTATAGAAGCAATCTTCTTAATTAGACAAGTTATGGAGCGGTTTAGAGAACAGAAGAAGGACCTACACATGATTTTTATTGATTTGGAGAAGGCTTATGACAAGATACCAAGGAATGTTATGTGGTGGGCTTTGGACAAGCATAAAGTCCCAGCAAAGTATGTTACCCTCATTAAGGACATGTATAACGATGCTGTGACTAGTGTTCGAACAAATGGTGGTAACACAGACTACTTCCCGATTAAGATTGGGCTTCATCAAGGGTCAGCCTTGAGCCCATATCTCTTTGCCTTAGTAATGGATGTGGTTACAAGGGACATCCAAGGAGATATCCCTTGGTGTATGCTGTTCGCCGATGATGTAGTGTTAGTTGATGAAAGCCGAGCGGGGGTAAATAGGAAACTAGAATTGTGGCGGCAGACCCTTGAGTCTAAAGGTTTTAGAGTAAGCAGAACTAAAACCGAATACATGAGATGCGACTTTGGCACTGCTGCACAGGAGGAGGGAGACGTGAGTCTGGAAGGTCAAGTAGTGCCTAGGAAAGATACCTTTCGGTATCTGGGATCGATGCTACAAAGGGATGGAGATATTGATGCGGACGTTAGCCATAGAATCCAAGCAGGGTGGATGAAGTGGCGCCAAGCTTCTGGCATTCTCTGTGACAAGAGGATACCACAAAAGCTAAAAGGCAAGTTTTATAGAACAGCGATTAGACCCGCTATGTTGTACGGAGCAGAATGCTGGCCCACAAAGAGAAGACATGTCCAACAACTGAGTGTTGCAGAAATGCGTATGTTGCGTTGGATTTGTGGTCACACAAGGATGGACCGAGTGCGAAATGATGATATTCGTGATCGTCTAGGGGTAGCACCTATTGAAGAGAAGCTTGTCCAACATCGGTTGAGGTGGTTTGGCCATTTACAAAGGAGACCTCCAGAGACACCAGTGCATTATGGAGTTCTAAGTCAAGATAATAAGGTGAGGAGAGGCAGAGGAAGGCCAAAGTTGACTTGGGAAGAGACAATAAAAAGAGATTTGAAAGAATGGGATATACCTAGAGACCTATGTCTGAATAGGAGTGCTTGGAAAACGGCTATTGACGTTCCTGAACCGTAACTGACGGTGTTTGTTGGGTCTCAACTCTAGCCTACCCCAACTTGCTTGGGACTGACAGGCTTGGTTGTTGTTGTTGTTGTATAGTATGTAACTCCTTCCATTTGAGATGATATGTTTTTTTATAGATATTGTTAGTCAAAGTGTCATAGTGGACTTGTGGAGACTCTGTTGATGTCGTAATAGATTTATATTTCCGACTGGAGGAAGCAAGGGAGTAAGCCACTTTACGGTTCCAATAGGTAGATTCATCCTCTTCATTCGGAGTGCCGAGGGTGCAGGTCGCATGACAGTCTTTTAACTTTGTTTCATATTTGTAGAGTAGCATATGCATGTTTGATTCCTATTTTTTGTGTGTAATATATATGTGGGCATTAAGGAAGAAATGATCCATGCTGTATACTTAGTTGATTACAAATAGTACATGTTATTGTTATGTGGTGCTGCACGTATGCTAGGCACCACAAACAGGGTGGATTGGCACAAACCAATTAAGCTAAGAGGATTAGGATGCTTACTATTGCTTAAGAATCAAGATAAGTTAGATAAGATCAGTTTGTTATGCTAAGTGATTGTTTTTGTTGTTTTGTTGCACGAGGCTTACTCTATATAAGATGCGATGCCCACGAATAAAGCAAAGCGGAAGTTATCTCCTATCCTTCCCTTCCTTCTCCTTGGTGCTTCGCACCACCCTACTCCATGCTTGGGGGACGAAGTTACAAGTCTCATCATCCTGTTGAAGGCTACAACCTTATATCGAACCCCTTCACTGCAACCCTCAACATAGGACTTGTTCATTTTAATTTCAGAGGAAATTCCATGCTGAAGTATGAACCTAAATTTCTTAAGAAGTACTGTTGTAAAGGTGTAGGCAGTGCCTATTAATTGGCCTTGCTTAGGTGGCCTGTATACAAAGGAGGAGGGTGTGTGAGGAGATATCCTAAAGGAGAAAGGGGCAAATGAAGCAATCCACTCAGCCTGGCCCAATACAAGATACCCTAAGCCGCTTGCCTCTACATGTACAGCCGCCATCCCTTGCAATTGTGATTGTCGCCCTGTATCACCCCCTACCTTTCCTCACCACCGCCGCCGCCGCGGAGGCTGAATCAGGCTGTTCGCACCAGATTGTCGCCCCGCATCACCCCCTACCTTTCCTCACCAGCACCACCGCTGCAGAGGTTGAATCAGGCTGTTCCCACCATCATTGATGCCAGATCCGGTCATTCCTGATGTGTACATAGGTGGATGTTAGCCTCCACCGGTGTCCCTCTCCCTCACTACCACTGCTGATGCTGAATCTCACTGTCCTTGCCTCCATCGCTGCCGCAAGACCTGTGCTTCCATATTTGGAGTCAGATCTGTGATTCTGTCACTCCCTCTTGCCTTCACCGCAAGCCTGAGGCCCAGCCTGGCATGACCACCAGCCTTACCGCCTAGGCTCCTGTTTTGGAAGATGGCTGCGAACCCCACCAATTTCAGTAAAATCACTGCAGTAAGAGATTATCTGTCATCTTGCCTTTTAGAGCACCAAGAGAGACACATATGTGCATGTTGAAAACCAGGTATTGTAATATGTTACTGCAAACACAGAAAGCTTGGTAAAAGGGGGAAATATTAAAATTTTGTCTCATGTGACATTTATTAACTTGGATGATTTTGGAGTGGTATATTTACAAATTCCAGAGTAATTCAACTACACATGCCAACATATTCTATGCTTTTTATCCAATACACCCAAAATTATTTTTAAGTCCTAATTACTTAGTTTTGTGGTTTAATTATTGCTGTAATCCATACTTTATGTAGGAACCTGCTGGTGACTCCAATGACGATGAAGTATCCACAAGACGACCAAGTGCACTGGAGGGTTTGAGAAGACAATTTAATAGTCAGAAAGCTGCGTCATTGCCTTCATCGCCCCATAGGTCAGGTATTCTTGGCTCTGACCTCGGGAGCCCATCTGACTATACAGAAGCAGATCTGGTGGCAACCTGGAATGAGGTGTTGCAGTCTTCACCATTTCTAAACAAGCCTTTATTGCCATATGAGGAATGGTGCATTGAGTATTCAGAGATTACTGTTGGCACTCGTGTGGGAGTAGGCAAGTAATATTCCCTGTTATCAAATATTTTTTATATTTTTGAAGCACTTCATCTGATGAAGTCTTTTGGAGTCAGATGCATCACCAGAAGTTATGCTTACTTATTACTCCCACAATTCCAAATTATAAGATATTTTGGCTTTTCTAGATATATAAGTTTTGCTATGCAGTTAGATATACACTATGTCATAGTAAAAGTAATGTATCCAGAAAAACTAAAACGTCTTATAATTTGTAACAGAGGGAGTACTATTTATTAAAAGAATTGAGACAATCATAATGAATCTGAAGTAATAGATGCAATGTTTGCTTTATGTGGCCTCTGATCTTGTTAAAGGTAGTAACTCATCTAAAATTTTCTTTAGGGTTTTTCGGAGAAGTCTTCCGTGGCCTCTGGAACGGAACAGATGTAGCTATAAAAGTATTCCTGGAGCAAGATTTAACAACAGAGAATATGAAAGATTTCTGCAATGAGATCTCAATACTTAGGTTTTACTTGTATCTTTTGGCCCATTACTTTTCTTATGAGTTGTCTAAAAGATTGTTCTCTTATTTTTTTTCGTTTTGTTGCAGCCGACTTCGACACCCCAATGGTACTACCTCCACACTGAGCTTTCATTGGTTTAGTTTCAATTTTTTAATTTTGGTTTCAACTTTTGTTAGTATCTGCTGGGTCTTGTGTTCGGAAATGGCATTTCCTATTTCATCAAGAAAAGAACTTATGATATATTTTGAAAAGTATGCTAATCATGTTTATGGTGCTTTGGACTGCAGTCATACTCTTTCTTGGTGCATGTATGAAGCCTCCTCACTTATCCCTAGTCACTGAGTACATGGAAGTGGGTTCTTTGTATAGTTTGATTCACTCAAAAACACAGAAAAGTAAGCTCCATTGGAAGAGGAGGTTAAAGATGCTCCGTGATATCTGTAGGTGAGCATGTTCAATGCCTCTACCTTTCTGGGTTGTTCAATGCCTGTAGTTTTTGAGACTATTCTGTCCCTGCTATATCCTTTTGTGTTCCTTTTTCCATGTCTAACACCATGGTTTGGTTATAATGCTATACAAGGGGTCTCATGTGCATGCACCGACTAAAGATTGTTCACCGTGACCTCAAGAGTGCAAATTGCCTTGTTAACAAATACTGGACAGTCAAGATATGTGATTTTGGGCTCTCTCGATTAATGTCAGATTCTGCAATGAATGACAACTCATCTGCGGGAACTCCAGAGTGGATGGCTCCTGAGCTCATCCGCAACGAGCCATTCACAGAAAAATGTGATATCTTCAGCTTTGGGGTTATCATGTGGGAGCTTTGCACTCTTTGTAGACCTTGGGAAGGAATTCCACCTGTTCAGGTAGCCATCATACTTTTCCATGGCTCTTTTTTTTTGAAAAAAAGATAAATTATCACTAAATTAAACCAACTCACATGTCTCCTATCTACATGTTAGATCGTTTACTCTGTTGCGAATGATGGGGCAAGACTGGAAATACCAGATGGGCCTCTTGGAAGCTTGATAGCGGGTATGATTTCTGTTCCTTCTATGAAAGGGTAGTTGTTTGTTGCTCCTGCATCCATTTGGAACTTCCATTGTGGTTTGTCTAGATTACCAGGTGTTTGTTAATCAACATTATAATGGACACATGTTGAATTTTTCAAGCATTACCTATAAGAAATTTCCTATCTCTACAGGCGGGTGAAGGTCCTTGTTTTTATCTATTCCGTGGAAAGATAGGAGGAAACTGATTGAACATTTTTTTAATAATTTTAACCCCAGAAAAAACACAGAAAGTCCTATCTTTTGTGAACAACACATAAATCTCATACAAGTTTGAATGTCTACCCAGCAATCATACAGAAATGGTACGTCTGTTTGTAAATGTATGATGTTCTAGAATGTGGGAAGTCAACTTTGACCATAGATTTAAGAAATAATATCTGGCTTGTTCACATCGACACTCTTTGGATTTTTCATGAAAAGTACTTTCATAAGATAGTAATTTTTTTCTTACCATTTTCATATGAAAAGACTGTCGATGTACAAAATCTCATACAATTATGAACACGAGTATTAGTCAGCAATGTACTGTTCTGACATCCATTTAACAAAGCTCACTTTTGAAATTTAGGTCACCATCGCATTCTTAAAAGAGAGAATTTTGCTTAAATCTATTCGAGCACCTACTGTTGACGTACCCTAAAAACATGCTGCATTCCTGTTTAACAGATTGCTGGGCAGAACCGGAGAAACGTCCCTGCTGCCAGGATATCCTGACCCGCCTTCTTGATTGCGAGTATACCTTGTGCTGAGGTTTTGCTTCGAGTCTGTATAGCGGTTATAGGGGCATCAAATGAATTTCCCATTTCCCATACATCATTGAGGATGTAAATTAATACCATGTACTAATAAGCAAACTTTTCATAATCTCTGTAATGCTAATGCCCCAAAGTTCAAGAAAAGTTTTCGCAAAAATTGTCTTGTTCGAGTTTTGTGCGATTTCCTGTTATATCTATATCTTAGACTGTAGCACCTGATTTTAAGAACAAAACTAGTTACACACCATACGTGGTAATATCAAAAGACAATACATTTAATATTACGTATTAATACGAAGAATATAGCCTTAGATAGCAGACAATAGAAAAACACTCCGAACGAAAACTCTAACTTCGTAGGAACAACTGACTGGTTGATCACAAGCCTAACTGGTGTGGTTGAAATAGTAAGAGTGATCACATTGAAAGCATCTAGGCCCCGGTGTTGGTTTCGGCAATTGATGACAACGCTTAATTACTATGACTAACGTGTGTTTTGCAGAAACGTTGGTAAGTTAGGTCATGAAGATGATAACTGCTTTGAGCAATATGGTATTCATGTCCCTTGATGGAAATCGTTTCGGTTTTCAAAGGATCAACGATAAGATTAAGGACGATTAGTTCCGGATGTCAAGGTGTTGAGATACATCTAGAATAGTCGTTAGGATCTTTGTTTCTTTCTGTGACCGTACTATAAAGAGGGACATGAGCGAGTAGCTTGACCTAGGTGAGTCTTGTGTTTAGGTGTGGTGCACACTTGTCAAACTTAGCACTAGGTAGCTCGAGAAAAGCTCAGAGTTTAGTTGGAAGCAACTTGGTTCAAGTTGCATCGCGTTTATAAGACGTTTGAGCCGTTTACCAATGACCGGACACGGTCCTGGTCATGACCGGACGCGTCCGGTCAGTACTAATACTTCACTGCGGTTTCAACTGATCGACCGGACGCGGTCCTTGAGAGGACCGGATGCGGTGGTCAGTCTGACACGTGTTCCAGAGGGTAAACAGCGTAATCGGACGCGACTGTGAAATGATCGGCACGTCCGGTCATGTTCCAGTAAGGTCCCGTGGTGACCTGACGCGTCCGGTCACCTATGATCGGACGCGGTCATGCGTCAGGTCAGTTTTCCAGTAAGCTCTTGCATGATCGGACGCGTCCGATCATCCCTGATCGGCGCGTCCGGTCATCTCAGACCGGCGCGTCCGGTCATCACAGATCGGCGCGTCCGGTCACTTAGCTCAGTTTTCGATTTTCGACCGTTACACCTGACCGGCGCGTCCGGTCATGTCGACAGGCGCGTCCGGTCAGTGCGCGTCTGGCTGTTTCGAAAGGTAACGGTTGGATTTGTTTGAGGGGTGTATAAATACATCCCCTCCACCTCTTTTAGAGGTCTCTTGCTCATTTGTTCAGCTGAGAAACACCTTTGAAGTGCAAGGAAGTGCAAGAGCCCTAGTGAGGATAGAGATTTACGAATCAAAGTTTGAGAATCCTCTCTAGTGACAAGAGTCTAGCAAGTGTGCATCCATCTTCTCATTAGGCTTGTTGTGGTCAAGTGAGAGTTCTAGCTTGTTACTCTTGGTGATCGCCATCACCTAGACGGTTTGGTGGTGATTAGGAGTTTGGTGATCATCCGACGAGATTGTGGGTGACCCAACTCATGTTGTGAGCGGTTTTGGGTGATTCGCCGCGACGGAGTGTCGAAGAATCAACCCGTAGAGAGCACTTGATCCTTACGCGGATCAAGGGGGAGCTACACCCTTGCGCGGGTGCTCCAACAAGGACTAGTGGGGAGTGGTGACTCTCCGATACCTCGGCAAAACATCACCGTGTTCCTAACCCTTACTTTCAAGCATTTACTTTCGAGCATTACTTTCATTGCTTGTTTACTTTCCTAGAATTGCCATGCTAGTCTAGGATTGAAACTTAGGGTGCAAAACTTTTATCGGTAGAATCACAAGGAACACTAGTAGGCACTAGGGGTGAAGTTTGGCTTGTAGGATTTAATTCTTGCAATTAATTTTTAGAAAGACCCAATTCACCCCCCTCTTAGGCATCTTGATCCTTTCAATTGGTATCGGAGCCGTGTTGCTCTTAATTGAGGCTTCACCGCCTAGAGCAAGATGTCTAATGGGGAAGGACCACCTCCCACTTTTGAGGAAGACGATTTTCCATATTGGAAAATTCGTATGGAGGCGTACCTCGAAGCCATAGATGTTAGGTGTCTTAGAGCCGCAACCGAAGGGCTTCCTCCTATAAGGGATCCTGCTAACCCAAGTGGTGACGAGGAGAAATACGACCGGTGGAATGCAAAGGCAAAAAATGCAATCTACCGGGCACTAGGCAAAGATATCTTCAATCGTGTGCGAAATGCCAAAAACGCTCATGAATTATGAGAAAATCTTTGTGCTCTCCATGAGGGAACTAAGAGTGAGCGTGAGGAACGCCATCATATTGCTTTAAAGAAAATTAATTCTTTTGAGATGCTTCCCAAAGAAAGTGCTAACGAAATGTACACTCGTTTAAATATTCTTGTAGAAGATCTTAATGCTCTTGGACTCACTAAAATGAGTCAATCGGATGTTGCAAGGAGGATCTTAAGTGTTCTTCCCGTTGAGAAGTATGGTCACATTGTCACCGTACTTCACCAAAGTGATCTCTCCACCGCAACACCAACTCAAGTATTGGGAAAGATCAACGCACATGAGATGTACATGCACATCACTCCGGAAGAGGGCTCATCATCTTCCAAGAAGAAAGACTTGGCCTTCAAAGCTAGCCATGAAAAGAAGAAGAAGAAGTGCCAAGCCATGATAGTGCAAGAAAGCTCAAGTGAAAATGACATTGATGATGAATCACTTGCACTCATGGTGAGGAAGACCACCAAGATGCTAAAGAAGCTCAACAAGAGTGGCATCAAGTTCGATGGCAAGAAGAAGAAATTCTTCACAAGTAGCAAAAGGAAGCCAATCTCCGAAATGGATTGCTTCAATTGTGGAGAACTTGGCCATCTAGCTCATCAATGCCCAAAGTCTCCAAAAGACAAGTAAAAGAACAAGTACAAGGGCAAGAAAGATGATTCAAGTGATGAAGAAGATGATAAAAGAAAGAACAAGCCATACAAGAAGAAAGATGGCAAGAAAAGAGAGTTCTACAAGAAGAAGAAGGGAGGCAAGGCTTATATTGTTGGTGATTGGCTCACCGACATTGAATCATCATGTGAGTCCTCCGGCGATAAAAGTGATAATGAAAAAGAAAAGATCGCCGCATTTGTGATTGGGCCATCATCATCTTCACCGACATCTTCATCACCACCTTCACCGCCACCTTCACCATCATCTTCCGCTACTCATCTATGTCTTATGGCTAAGGGTGATCGAAAGGTACAAAATAGTGATAGTGATGATGATGATAGTGATAGTGATGATGAATATGATGCACCCTCTTATGATGAACTAGTAAAATTGTTAAACAAATATTCTAAAATCATAAGGAGGACTAGAAATGAAAATGATGAGCTTCAACATGAAAATGAATCACTCTCATCTAAGCTTGAAAGTGCACATAAGACTAGGGATGAGCTCATAGATCAAAATGAAACTATGTCTTCTTCTCTCAAAGAGCTCAAAACTTCTAACAAGGAGCTTAGAGATAAACATGATAAAATTGAGAAGAAGCATGGTGAACTCATCACTAGGCTAAACTTGCTAAAAGATGAATACACCGCCTTGAAAATCAATTATGATACTTTTATTGTTGCTAATGAGCTTGCCCTTGAGACACATGATGCTACTAACCAAATTGTTAAGATTGATATAGCTATATCATGTGATGATTTGATTGTTGAGAACTTTGAGCAAGACTCTAGCGGCAAAGGCAAGAGTGTGGTTGAGGCCAATGACTATGATGAGTATATCAAGCTCAAGAGTGAGAATGAGATGCTTAAAGTTGAGAACAAGAAGTTGTTCGCTCTTGAAAAGCAAGCTTCAAATGAGTCACTTATTGAAGAAAACAAGAAGCTAAAGCAAGAGAAAGAGCATCTCAAGACCGGCCTAAGCAAGTTCACAAGAGGCCAACATTTGCAAAGTGAGCTACTCATGAACACTGTCATGAAGTTGGATAGGAGTGGAATTGGCTACTTGGCAAATCAAGAAAAGAAGATAAAGGCTAAACAACAACAAGGCAAGACAAAGCCCAAGCCAAAGAGATGTGTTGAGTGTGGACAAGAAGGCCATTTTGCTCATGAGTGCAAAACTCCACCACCACAACCCTTGCCCAAGCATGCTAGACCCTTTGCCTTCAATGCTCATTACATGCTTAGAAAGGACTCAAGTGGAAAGATGAAAGTCATGTTCTTGGGTCCCCCTAACAAGAATAGGCCTAAGAAAATTTGGGTTGCCAAGTCACTAGTTGAGAAAGTTAAGGGTCCCTCTCAAGTTTGGGTCCCTAAACAAAAGGCTTGATCTCTTGTGTGTAGGTGAACTACAAGACGGTGGATCTCATTGGGTGATTGATAGTGGTTGCACACAACATATGACCGGTGATCCTCGTATGTTCACCTCACTTGAAGAGGATGGGGTATGTCAAGACAAGATCACATTTGGGGATAATTCAAAGAGCAAAGTCAAGGGTATAGGCAAGGTTGCAATATCAAATGATCACTCTCTCTCAAATGTGCTCTATGTTGCTTCATTGAGTTTCAACTTACTATCCGTTGGGCAACTTTGTGATCTTGGCTACCAATGCTTGTTTAGTCCAAATGAAGTGGTTGTTACAAAGATAGATGACAAGCAAGTGATTTTCAAGGGCTTTAGATACAATAATCTCTATCTAGTTGACTTCACCTCCGAAGATGCAAACTTGATGACATGTTTGTTCACCAAGACTACACTTGGATGGCTTTGGCATAGGAGGCTTGCTCATGTTGGAATGAACACTCTCAACAAGCTATTGAAGAAAGAATTAGTGAGAGGTTTGAAGGATGTAAAGTTTGAGAAGGACAAACCTTGTAGTGCATGTCAAGCCGGCAAACAAGTTGCAAACACTCATCCAACCAAAGCCTATATGTCAACATCAAGAGTACTAGAACTTCTACACATGGATTTGTTTGGTCCTACAACTTACAAGAGTTTGGTGGAAATCTTTATTGTCTTGTGATTGTGGATGACTTCTCAAGATACACTTGGACCTTCTTCCTTCATGACAAATCCGAAGTGGCAAGTTGCTTCAAGAAGTTTGCAAAGAGAGCTCAAAATGAATTTAAAGTCAAGATAAAGAAAATTAGAAGTGATAATGGCAAAGAGTTTGACAACACCAACATTGAAGCTTATTGTGATGAAATTGGAATCAAGCATGAAGTTTCATCAACCTATACTCCTCAACAAAATGGTGTAGTTGAGAGAAAGAACCGGACCTTGATCACTCTTGCAAGAACAATGCTAGATGAGTACAATACACCGGAGAAATTGTGGGCTGAGGCAATCAACACCGCATGCTATGCTTCAAATCGCCTCTTCCTACAAAAGTTCCTTTGCAAGACCCCTTATGAGTTGCTAAATGAGAAGAAGCCGGACGTCTCATTCTTCCGGGTGTTTGGTTGCAAATGCTATATCTACAAGAAGCGTCAACACCTAGGGAAGTTCCAAAGACGTTGTGATATTGGTTTTCTTGTTGGCTACTCTTCAAAGTCCAAAGCATATAGAGTATTTAACCATACCACCGGTTTGGTTGAAGAAACATATGATATGAAATTTGATGAATCTAATGGCTCCGAAGGAGCAATTGAGAATTGTGATGATGTAGGTGATGAACCATTGAGGGAGGCCATGAAGAACATGCCGGTGGGAGAAATCAAGCCTAAAGATGATGAAGACGATGTACAAATTGCAAATCCACCATCTTCATCATATGTGCCTTAAGATGATGACAAGAATGAGAGAGTTGAAAATGAAGACACCCATGTCTCTCATCATCAAGCTGAGGCACAAGCACAAGATGTTGATGCTCCCCATCCTACTCCTCAAATGGTTGATCGAAGAAACTCACCCCTACTTCAAGCACATCCATAAGATCTCATCATAGGGAGTCCTATAAAGGGTGTAATGACTCGATCTCAAAAGTTTAATTCTTTTGTTGAACATCACTCTTTTGTCTCTTGTCTTGAACCTAAGAATGTAGAAGAAGCTCTTCAAGATCCAGATTGGGTGAATGCCATGCATGAAGAATTGAACAACTTCGGCCGCAATCAAGTATGGACACTTGAAGAGCATCCAAAAGGTGCAAGAGTCATTAGAACCAAGTGGATGTTCCGCAACAAGCAAGATGATCAAGGGGTAGTAGTAAGAAACAAGGCAAGACTAGTAGCAAAAGGGTTCTCTCAAGTTGAAGGTCTTGATTTTGGAGAGACTTTTGCACCCGTTGCAAGACTTGAAACCATCCGTATCCTTCTTGCATATGCATCACATCATGATATGAAACTATATCAAATGGATGTAAAAAGTGCATTCTTAAATGGCTTCATAAATGAACTAGTCTATATTGAATAACCTCCCGGGTTTGAAGACCCTAGATATCCTAATCATGTTTATAGGTTGTCCAAGGCGCTATATGGGCTCAAGCAAGCCCCTAGAGCGTGGTATGAGCGCCTCCGGGACTTCCTCATTGAGAAGGGCTTCACTATTGGGAAGGTTGACACCACACTATTCACCAAGAAATTTAATGAAGAGATCTTTATTTGTCAAGTCTATGTTGATGATATCATCTTTGGGTCAATAAATGAAGACTATTGCAAAGAATTTGGTGAATTGATGTCAAAAGAGTTCGAGATGTCAATGATTGGTGAGCTAACATTCTTCCTTGGGTTTCAAGTCAAGCAAATGAGAGAAGGGATTTTTATCTCTCAAGAAAAGTATACCAAGGATCTTCTCAAAAGATTCAAGATGGAAGAATGCAAGCCAATCAAAACCCCAATGCCAACTAATGGACATCTCGACCTAGATGAGGGAGGTAAACCAATCGATCAAACTCTTTACCGTTCTATGATTGGTAGCTTGTTGTACCTTACCGCATCTAGGCCCGACATCATGTTTAGTGTGTGCATGTGTGCTCGCTTTCAAGCGTGCCCTAAAGAACCTCACCTAAGTGCCGTAAAAAGAATCCTAAGATATCTTAAGTATACCCCAAGCATTGGACTTTGGTATCCCAAAGGAGCTAGATTCCAACTAGTTGGCTACTCCGATTCGGATTATGCCGGTTGCAAAATTGATAGAAAAAGCACATCCGGAGGATGCCATTTGCTTGGGAGATCCTTAGTATCTTGGTCATCTAAAAAGCAAAATAGTGTGGCTTTGTCCACCGCCGAGGCGGAATACATTGCCGCGGGGGCTTGTTGTGCACAAATCTTATACATGAAACAAACCCTCCTAGACTATGGAGTTGTTCTTAAAAAGGTGCCGCTTTTGTGTGACAATGAAAGTGCGGTTAAAATTACAAATAATCCGGTACAACACTCTCGCACCAAGCATATTGATATCCGCCACCACTTTCTAAGAGACCATGTTGCTAAGAATGATATATCACTAGAAGGTGTAAGAAGTGAAAATCAATTAGCGGATATCTTCACTAAACCTTTAGATGAATCTACCTTTTGTAGATTGAGAAGTGAACTAAATGTGCTTGATTCTAGTAACTTTAAAAGATGAGCTTGTGTTGTCCCTTGCATTGCATTGTATTTTATGCCATGTTTATTTTCCCGCATTGTATCTAGGACTTGTCTAACACGGTTACGATAACCCTCCTTTGGAGGAGTGAAAAAGCCTAACCTTGGATCAAACTTGACAAGCAACCTAGTTCTCCTTTCTTGTTTTGCATTGCATATGCATGGTTGTTTCTTTGTCGTTTCTTTTCAGTTTAGCTTTGAGTAACCTCTGTGTTCGTCCATGAATAGAGAGAGCATTTGAAGCTCCCAAGGGTTCATAAACTCTATTGCATGGCCATACGTTGCTCCTCGGGTGTTCATTGAATATTTTCTTAAAAATAATACTAGCCTAAGGCAAAATATTTTGAAAATCTTGAGGGTTTGAGTGAGGTCACTCATATCAGGTTCCAATTGGTGTTTATTTGAGTCTCTTTGAATTGGAACTTGATTGGGAGAAGTCGCGTCGAAAAACAGTTTGAAAAAGAGCTTTTTACAGCGACCGGACGCTGCACCGGACGCTGCATCGGACGCGGTTCTGCTTCACCACCGCGTCCGGTCCTTGCGTCCACCAGCGCGTCCGGTCATTCCTGAAGTTTTTCTTCGAAACCTCTAACCGGACGCTGCACCGGACGCGCCCCTGTCGACCACCGCGTCCAGTCCCGGTAACCACCACCGCGTCCGGTCATCCGTTCCAAATTTCCGGGCTATGTCAAACCGGACGCTGTCAGCGTCCGATCGTGGATAATCGAACGCGTCCGGTCATTCTAGGAGCTTACTGGAATGTGACCGGACGCTGCCTCCACCGCGTCCGATCATTCGACCACCGTGTCCGGTCATCACGCATAAAGCGGATCTCGCCCTTTTAACCGTACGTTTGGATCTAGTTTTTTTTAATCTCACCGTGCCTCCGCCGCGTTCCATCTCGCTGCCTCGCCGCGTCCAGCCGCCGTGCCCTCGCCTCCACCGCCGCCACGCCCTTGCCTCCGCCGCTGCCGTGCCCTCACCTCCGTCGCAGCCACAGCCGCGCCCTGCGCACGCGCCACCGCTGCCACAGCCGCGCCCTGCGCCTGCGCTCGTGCCCTGCGCTCGCCACCGCGCCCACGCTCGTGCGCCGCCGTTGCCTCACTGCCGGCAAACTCCCCTGCGCCCTAGCTCCTCCTCGGGATCCTTTTGCCGAAGCACGCTCTTCAAAGACCATCGCAAGGTTTACCTCACCCCGAGATCGCAAGGCTCTCCAAAACCCTAACCCTAGGTTGCTAGGTTTTCATCTTCGAAACCTCACGATCATCTCCGTCTCCGCAAGGTGACATCTTCTCCTTGGATTAGGGTTTACCGTCAATTTTTCGGTGAATTACTAATTCAATTGTCGTTCGATCGTCGATTGTATTCCAAGGTTTCGGTCGCCGTCTTCGGGTAACCCTAATACGTCAAGATCATCTTCTGGTCATCGGATCATCGCTCGTCGAGGTAGCTTTCGCGGTCATCTCATATCTTACCTCACCTGCTTGCTCTTACTAGGATCTCACTTATCTTTTAGATATATATTGCTTATAGTAGATCCATCTATTCTATCGTTTCAGTTGTCCTGTTAGTGCTGAGTGGTTCAGGTGATCAGTTGTGAATCCGAGGCCAAGCCTGCGGATACGGATTGAGGCCAAGCCTCACAAGGTTTAGTACACCATCTGCCTTTTTAGTTTATGTCAGTACATCCTCTTGTCAGTATGGTTCGATGCAAGAACGCTGGTGGGGCACCCAGTGACAGGGATGACAGTCCCCCAGGAGGTCAGAGGTAGCTCACGGGAAGCGAGTTAAAATTGCTGCCAAGAAAAGAAAGAGAAATCTTACAAAGGCAGAGATAGCTCAGGCAGTGGCAGATGCAGCAGAAAGGGGTGGCAGGAGCAGTGGTATTCGCATTGGAGAAAGTCGCTTTCATCTTGACGGTCGACAACTTGGCACAGAGGCCACAGAGGAGACAGTAGAGGCTACAGAGGAGACAGTGGATGCCCCTGCAGAGCAGCCTTCAGATGATCCACAGGAGACTGAGGAGCAGACAGTACAGACTCCACAGCGTCGTCGCTCAGGACGTACGCGTGCTCAGGTCACTCCCAGGCCAGAGGGACAGCGTCGTGGAGGCCATCCACCTCCCAGGGCTAGAGGTCACCCCCCAGTTGAGCACTTTGACCTCAGGGGTGCTACAGCCAGACAGGTCCAGGCCCTCAGGTTTGTTGAGGTCATTCGGTGGTTCCCACCCCAGCGGGATCCCCGGGCATTAGAGGGCTTCTACACACCTCTGCACGAGGATTTCTACAGGGCCTATGTCGACAGTGGGATAGCTTTCAGACCACAGAGAGTCTGTCGACTAGAGGCACTAGTTGAGGTGGTTGGTGAGCAGCTCCGTCCACATCTGTCTTTTCTGCCTGGTCTATCAGATCTACTTAGATGGACTGGAGCATACTGCGGAACCTGGGTCAGAGAGTTTTACTCGTCACTATGGATCAACCCTGCACATCAGTTCATCCACTTTGCCTTCAGAGGTCATGACCGCAGGTTATACAACACCAGGGTGTGGGAGATTCTCAGACTCCCTGCTTCAGAGACCAAGATCCATCAGCTGTGCTTCGGACAGACTGCTCCTCCGAGACGCCCTCACGGCGGGACAGTACCTCCTACTGATTTGATTCGACCCTGCTTTCGTGAGCCTTTTGGCGAAGGGTCTCGACGCACTCCAGCCAGCTTGACACCCATAGCGAGAGTGCTGGATGCTATAGTGAGGAGGACACTTCTTCCTAGGCTTGGATACAGAGAGGGTCTCACTCGCATGCAGCTGTGGGTGATACATCACCTTGTCTCATAGAACCCATTCGACCTTTGGGATCTGATGCTTTGTGAGATGGAGGATACCTTGGCAGAGGGGTTCAAGGGACACAGGCAGCTCCCATATGCACACTGGATCTGCTTCATCATCAGGACTACCTGTGAGTTGCCTGCAGAGATTAGAGCTAAAATCTCTGATACTACCACAACATTCCCAGAATATGACATCCGCCAGCTGTGGGCATAAGTGACTAGAGAGCAGGCACCTGGCCCAGGATAGAGACAGAGGCCAGAGGTACCAGAGATAGCCGCTGAGCAGGACGAGACCGTTGAGGGTCTTACAGAGGCAGAGCTTGCAGACTTAGATGCTCAGTCGGCTGATCAAGCCGAGGATGTGGCCACTAACAGTACAGATGAAGACTACTAGCCCATCCCCCGATATCGCTCTCCTCGGCCTCACGACCACGAGGCCGGTGGCTCTGGCTCAGCCTCCCGCTCAGATCCAGCCATGGTGGCCATTCTTGAGAGGTTGACCCAGGCCCAGGAGCGACAGGAGATACAGATGCAGCGATAGGCACAGGACTCAGCTGCAGCATTTGCACAGATTCAGGCTCGCATGGACAAGCTTCAGAGGTAGCAGCTCGAGTTTCAGCGTCAGCAATTTGAGATGCAGAGGCAGCAGGCAGCTACTCAGCAGTAGTACTTAGAGCTTCTGCGCCACCTTGTTACTGTGGGAGTTCCGCCACCGCCGTCTGTCCTAACTCCAGCTTTACAGTCCAGTGGACCTCAGAGTCAGGGGCAGCCGAGTTTTCAGTATACCTCCCCTCAGCAGCAGATACCTTAGACATTTCAGTCTCCGAGCTACACGCCTATCCAGACAAGATTCACTCCACCAGTTCAGCCGGGACCTCACCTACTTCCAGGCACTGTTTTCCCTGACTTCAGTGCTACATACAGTGAGCTGACTGGGCAGCCATCACCATCATACACTACTCTTGTGTCTACCTCAGAGATGTCGGCTTTAGAGACTGCTGCATTTCTAGTAACAGGGGCTGCTACCACAGATACTTTGTCTTCTTCAGTTGCATCTATAGATCCTCCCACTCTAGGGGTTTTTCAGGCTCAGGCGATAGTGACCGATCCGATAGTTGCTTCTACACCTTCAGTCACTGCACCGCTTCTACAGACCTAGACTACTTCACTGCCACGTTCAGCTTCAGAGGGTCAGCCTGACAGTTCAGAGTCTGAGGAGGATGCTACGTAGTTTGTGATCACTCCGCGCTCCTCGGCACCAAACACGACAGCTTCTATTCCCCATCAGATCCCTAGATTAGTTTTTGGCGGTTGATGCCAAAGGGGGAGAGAGAGCATAGATTCAGGGGGAGTTGTGTTAGAGGGTTTCGTTTTTCGTGTGTGCTACTTTCATGCATCATGTTTACTTTTCTTGCCCTGCATTGTGTGACTATGAGTTTGTGAAACTATGTTTTGTTTTATGTCATTAAATGATGTTTAGCTCATAAGGTTGTGCTTCCGTGCCTTACTCTGATTTCATATGAGCTATATTTTTATGTGTACTAACTCTTTATGTTTTATCTTATAAGTACACTCAGTTGGCTTGGAACACATAAGCATTGACTAACCCCTTGTGCTGACAGCTTTATGCTTATGTGAACCAAGCATGATCAAAAACCTCAACTCATATCTTCTGAATCTAAGTGTTGTCATCAATCACCAAAAATAGGGAGATTGAAAGCATCTAGGCCCCGGTGTTGGTTTCGGCAATTGATGACAACACTTAATTACCATGACTAATGTGTGTTTTATAGAAACGTTGGTAAGTTAGGTCATGGAGATGATAACTGCTTTGAGCAATATGGTATTCATGTCCCTTGATGGAAATCGTTTCAGTTTTCAAAGGATCAACGATAAGATTAAGGACGGTTAGTTCCGGATGTCAAGGTGTTGAGATACATCTGGAATAGTCGTTAGGATCTTTGTTTCTTCCTTTGACCGTACTATAAAGAGGGGCATGAGCGACTAGCTTGACCTAGGTGAGTCTTGTGTTTAGGTGTGGTGCACACTTGTTAAACTTAGCACTAGTTAGCTCGAGAAAAGCTTAGAGTTCAGTTGGAAGCAACTTGGTTCAAGTTGCATCGCGTTTAGAAGACGTTTGAGCCGTTTACCTATGACTGGACACGGTCCTGGTCATGACCGGACGCGTCCGGTCAGTACTAATACTTCACTACGGTTTTAACTGATCGATCGGACGCGGTCCTTGAGAGGACCGGACGTGGTGGTCAGTCTAACACGTGTTCCAGAGGGTAAACAGCGTAATCGGACGCGACTGTGAAATGATCGGCGCGTCCAGTCATGTTCCAGTAAGGTCCTGTGGTGACCTGACGCGTCCGGTCACCTATGATCGGACGTGGTCATGCGTCAGGTCAGTTTTTCCGGTCATCACAGATCGGCGCGTTCGGTCACTCAGCTCAGTTTTCGGTTTTCGACCGTTACACCTGACCGGCGCGTCCGGTCATGTCGACAGGCGCGTCCGGTCAGTGCGCGTCTGGCTGTTTCGAAAGGTAACGGTTGGATTTGTTTGAGGGGTGTATAAATACATCCCCTCCACCTCTTTTAGAGGTCTCTTGCTCATTTGTTCAGCTGAGAAACACCTTTGAAGTGCAAGGGAGTGCAAGAGCCCTAGTGAGGATAGAGATTTGTGAATCAAAGTTTGAGAATCCTCTCTAGTGACAAGAGTCTAGCAAGTGTGCATCCATCTTCTCATTAGGCTTGTTGTGGTCAAGTGAGAGTTCTAGCTTGTTACTCTTGGTGATCGCCATCACCTAGATGGTTTGGTGGTGATTGGGAGTTTGGTGATCATCCGACGAGATTGTGGGTGACCCAACTCAAGTTGTGAGCGGTTTTGGGTGATTCGCCGCGACAGAGTGTCGAAGAATCAACCCGTAGAGAGCACTTGATCCTTGCGCAGATCAAGGGGGAGCTATACCCTTGCGCGGATGCTCCAACGAGGACTAGTGGGGAGTGGCGACTCTCCGATACCTCGGCAAAATATCACCGTGTTCCTAACCCTTACTTTCAAGCATTTACTTTCGAGCATTACTTTCATTGCTTGTTTACTTTCCTAGAATTGCCGTGCTAGTCTATGATTGGAACTTAGGGTGCAAAACTTTTATCGGTAGAATCACAATGAACACTAGTAGGCACTAGGGGTGAAGTTTGACTTGTAGGATTTAATTCTTGCAATTAATTTTTAGAAAAGCCCAATTCACCCCCCCTCTTGGGCATCTTGATCCTTTCACACATATCGTACTCAACAAATATAACACAGAGTTCATAAGGCTCAAAAGGTTTGACATGGGTTTACTGTGATAGCTTTTAGTGAGTCATCTTTTAGCAATTGAGTAGCCACAAGTTTTGCATAAGCCCCAAACAACCACATGATCAGGTAAACGTGAATAATAAATAGCATAAACATAATTATCATTAATGATTATTCATAGGTGTCCAAGGCCGCTCATGACCATGAGCATGGCTGATATATCAGTTTTACACTCTGCAGAGGTGGTACACTTTCACCATGAGACGTGATTTACCCTTTCGCCCAAGGTAGCTAATCTCTTGACCCACTTCCAAGGAAGGTCGGCAGGGTTTACTATGAAGTCTTCCAAAAGACTTCCTAACAAATTAGTGACCGCTAAAGAAAGAGCTAGGCGAATGGAGACCCTCTAACAAAGTGGCACACTGCACGCAGGCTATACACACTCTGAGAGACAAGAAGCCATTCTTGAACCGAGGCTTTTCTTAACATCTTTCGGTAACCACTAACAAGCTAGAAAATGTCCCCACACTTGACTAAAGCCAGAGCTATGTAGCACTCATGGTTGTACTGTAAGTCCCGGATGATCGCTTATAGATAAGTCCTTAAGGAGAGGAATCTAAAGCACCATAAAAATAATACTCTAGCCCCCTTTTCCAAGTTGCTAAAAATCATATTTTACGTTTATTGCATATACCATTAATCAAGTTACAAGACCAGAGTTATTGAATTAGAGCACTAGCATTATACTAGCCAATGCAATGTCCCACGGGTGTCAAGGTACAAGATATAAAAGCTAGGATATCCTTAGGAGTAACAAGGTAGACACATGCACATGAATTAAGTGTATTAAAGGTGAATAGGAAACAAGGATGATCTCACGCTATACTTGCCTTATACTCAGATCTTTAACTGGTTCTCGTCTTCAAAGATCTTCTGGATGAATAATTCCTTCTTGATCACCAACGTATCGCTCACCGACTAGGCAAGATGATAAAGCACCACATAAGCATCCGAACAGACATGCATAACATACAAATGACTAAATTAGAACAATACACCAATCAACAAAAAAGTTTGAAAAGTAATCTCCATATTGCTACGAACACATAGACGTGAAAAACAAGCCAATCAGAGCTACAATGAATAAGAAACGTCTACCGAAAAATTTACTTTAATAGGAAAACTATAGGCATCATTTATTTTAACGATCATATAAAACATCGATGAGATACTTCAAAGAAATATCTAAATTGATTAAATCAAATTTATATTTGAATACAAAAAACATGATAAAAACTAATCATATTTTATTTAGAAATGATCGAGGTGGAAAAACTAAGTTGTTTCTAATTGAAAAACTAATTTCATATAGATTGATCAATTATAATTTTATTTGAAAGCACAAAATAGGCTAAACAATGTTAATAATACATAGATTACGTTGTTATGAATCTAAGGCAACTTGAACGGGCTAAAACGGAGCTAAAACGTAGAAGTTATGGCCTAAAGAAGGTAGTGGCAAAATTGTAAATAACTGGAACTTATTTTTGAAAAATAAATCAAAATCGGGAATTTTGAATTAGCTGAGGGACCACGGGTTGATTTCATAAAAGCCGGATGTCTCTTTAGCAAAATGAGCGACGAAAGGGTACATTTTAATCTGGATCGTTGATCATGGATCTGACGACCGAGATTAGAAGGGGAAGAATGGGTTGCTGGCGCACAGGAAGCCGACGGCGGCACCATGGCCAAAAAATAGGGGACCTCACCGGTGTTTGTCGATTTCGACGTTCTGGGCATAATCAACCACGGAAAGTGCACGGGGAGAGAAAGGAGGATGAGGCGAACTCGAAGTGGGGATCTAGGGTGGCTGCGATGGCACAGAGGCGAGCTCGAGCTCGATTTGGTGGCTCGGAACTCCGGTGGTGAAACGGCGATGGCCTATCGAAAACAAAACGCGAGAAAGAGAGAGCACGTGCCTAGAGCCCTTCTTACCAACACCCGAAGCTCGGCAAGGCTCCTCGGCAGCGATGAAGCAGCGGAACTGTGGGTCGAAGCTCAGCGGCGGCACGACTTCGTGAGCTCAGGAGGGCTGCTGCGCTAGGGTTGGATGCGGGCGATGTGGCACGGCGCTCGGCTTATATAAGGGTGCTCAGCGTTGAGAGCACGCCAAATCCCAAAGAAAGCAGAGGCGGCGGCAGTTTCCATCGGGCTAGAGTCCGAGCTAGGCACGACGCGAGGTGGGAGTCGACGCCAACATGTGGGCCCAGTGTGCCAGCAGAAGAGGGAGTAGGGTTGTGATGGCAGTGAAACAGAGAGAGAGGGGAGGGGATGCGCTCCGCACATTGGGCTTCAGCCTTGGGCCGACCAGTTTGGGCCTGCAGAGCGGGGAAGGAGGGGTGTGGCGTCTGTGCGTGGGCTCAGCCCTGCTGGGCTAGCGGGAGAGTGAGGGAGGCGACGGGCCAAGCTGGGCCTAGCCTTGGTGGGGAAGAGAGGCAGGCCGTGTGGGCCAAATAGGAGAAAGGAGGGACAAAGGAGAAATTCTTTTCTTTTTCTCAAACCAATTTTCCAATCCCTTTTCAAAACAATTTGAACTCATTTTGGATTTTGATCAAACCACTTAACCAAAATAAATCAAATGCATAGGGATGTATGCCCAAACATGTTTCTACCTTATGATAAATTTTAATTTAATGAAAAATTATTATTTCCCTATGTTTTCATGAGCACAAAAATTCAAAATTAACTCAATTTACATCTATTTCAAAAGGAGCAAATTTTAGGGTGTTACAATTCTACCCCCCTTAAGATGATCTCGTCCTCGAGATTCGGAAGATGGTGATCAAAGAGATGTAGATTCTCCACCTTTGGATTCTTCTTTACTTCCTCGAGTAGTTCCATCTTCTAGATAAGGATCCCACTTTACTTTGCATACCTGTTGACCTTACTTTGTCAAGTGTTTCCAAGATTTGACACATACTCCAAACACTAGGCCACCTTTCCTTTTTAGTCCTCCATACTATCAAATCTCTTTCTTTATATGTTCACCTTCCAACGTAACCTCCTTACTTCCTTGGTCCAAAGTAGGTTTTGTCACCAACTTCAAATCATTAATGAATACATATGCTCAGGTTAAGTTGCTCAACTCTCAAACATAATTTTTAGTCCATGGTGTCATCTGAATCTTCTTAGCATAACTCTCCTTTGCTAAGGCATCGACAACGACATTCACTTCTCTCACGTGATAGCACACTTATAGGCCATAAACTTTTGACTACTTCAGCCCAACGATGATGTCACAAGCTCATAATCAACTTAGTGAAGATGTCCTTTAGATTCTTATGATCCACCTAGAAGTCACTTTTTATGTCCAAGAAGATAGTACTTCATGCTCTACAATGGATAACTCCACATCATGTGTTGGGTAGTTCAGCTCACGCTTCCTTAGTTGACTTAATGAATAAGCCACTACCTTTTTCTTCTTGCATAAGGACACATCCCACACCTTGACAAGATGCATCATTATAGATAGAAAAACTCTTGTCCTGATTTGGAAAAGCTGATACATAGGTTTTACTTCAACCTCTTCTCCGACTTCTTCAAATACTTTGACGGTCTTGGATAACCACCCTTGAACCCCTAACCAAATCTCATCATTGAAAACTCTGAGTTTCTCTCTCACATCCTTGGGTGGTTTCCAATTTCATCATTAACTTTCTTCAATCCAAACCTTCTTGTCATGCTTAGTATATCATTGGGATTTCCTGAGACTCCATAGAACCATCTGTAGTTATTAAATATCTCATTCCTATGTCATCCATGCCTACTTGTCTTGGGTATGTTGAAGATTGGACTCCTAGCCAAGGATAGCTTGAATTGCAGAGACATATTGACGAATGCATCAATTCCTCGTAGATGATCCAATAACTTATCAACCGAGCAAAGGATACTTACTCTGGATGATGATGCCCATAAGTGATATACATCCTCTGGGTACCACCTTTCTTATCAGATTAACCGATTCTTCCAAGTGAGAGCTAGAATCTACAAAACCTCCTTTCCTTTGGCTACCCCCTTAAGAAGAGATAAAGTAGGGGACACCAAAGTATAGATTGCATCTCATTTTTGGTAGGCTGACTATCATAATGGCCTTCAGACATCCCAAAGAACGCATGTGCATATCTAAGAACAAACAACTTGATTTTTCCTCGTGGGATGAAAAACAGCAATGCAGTAAAACAACTGTAACTCTCATTCCATTAATCCAATTAAGTTGTAGTTTATACCATTGGAAATCTTATAAAATTCCCTACAACTTTCCTGAAAAACACTCTTCCAGATTCTGCAGTTAATTTGGCCGAAAACTGTGTGCAACAGAGACTGTGCCAGGATGCATACAGCACAATTGTATCGTCTTGTGATTTTCGTAACTCCCAAACCATAACAGCTATCAAAGTGGCTCTTGCGTTCAGAGAAAGATGTTGAAGTCTACTATTGTTCAGAATTTTCCCATGATTTTTGATTGTCTAAAATCAGATATATAAGCTGATGATGACAGGTTGCTTCCAAAAGACATGATATAGAAAACAAGAGATAACCAAAAACCAACTATTTATTTCATTAATCCTTAAGCTTAAACCTATAAACTAAATGAAATTATGGACAAACCCCACAAGATCATTAATCACACTCAATACAAAGTTCCAACTCAAACATTATCATAAAGACAACCAACCAAATACTAAAGGTTCACAAGGCACACAAACTCAACTAGACTTTCGCTACTAGCGTCTTTATTACATAAGGGGACACAAACTCCTTTCTCTTAAACATGGTGTGACTGCATCGGCATCTAGAGTAGCATCTCTTGCATTCCTTAGTCCTCTACATTGACATCTAAAATCTCACATCCCTCTTTACCATTCTTACTATTCATACCCTCAAATGGGTCAACCTCGTTTTCCTTAGGTGTAGGTTTAATACTCCCGTACTCAATTATTTCTCCTGAAAGTGTAGTTAGAAACACCGAACGTTGGGTATACTTAATCACTCCTTTACAAGCAGACAACCAATCCATTCCAAGGATAACATCAATGTCCATTAATTCCAAAACAATGAGGTTTGCCTTAAAATGTACCCTTTATGTCAAGACTAACTTTTGGGCATATGCGGTCTGCCTTCATTTCTCCTCTTGGAGAGTTAATTATCACTGTTTTCCTCCTTGGAAGCATAATTATCTTATGATCTTCTACATGTTGTCTAGATATGAATGAATGCGAGGCACTGGGGTCAAACAAAACCATGGCATTTCCTAAACTTACTGGAATCAATCCATACATGACCTCCTTAGCTCCATGAATGGTAGTCATATCCACATGGTTCAACCTTCCTTGGATGTAATTTCGCTTTAATTTATTTTCTTGCACATGCTCCTTTTGGACATCTTGTTCTGGCTCCTGCTGCTGTTGATTCTTCAGTGGGCAATATTCAACATAATGTCCTTCCTGTTGGCAATGATAACACTTTCTCTTAGTTGGATCTTTTGTGATGTCATACTCCACGGAACTGTTGCTTGGTGTGCTGCTAGCTTGCTAGCCATGAAAGTTCACCTTCATCCATTGGCTTGCTTCTGAGCTTTTTTGGCCTTTCGAGGTTGGAACTCCTTATAAGTGATCATCCACCCATCTATATATACCTCATGTGGGGTAGTCTTAGCTTGGGAAACTCTGAACTCCATACAACTTGATTTTATTTGACTAGGGATCAGAGCAGGATGGGGCAATGTAGTAGTACTCAAATGTTGATTGCTTCCCAATGCCGAGTTTGCCTTCCTCTTCTTATCCATGTTATCCTCACCATTCAGGCGTACCTTGACTTTCTTCTTACTTGGCTTGTTTTGAAGACAAGGAAACCCATAATGCTTACAACAGTGACATTGTTCCTGGCTCCCAAGTACCTTACTATCATCATCTTCATTGAATCTCATATTCTTCCAAGCTTCTGCTACTTGTATCTTCTCTGGCCCCTTTGATATGTTGGTCTGACCTTGTGATAAGCATTGTTTTCCCATGTTGAGTCATTCCTTCTAGTAATTGGTTTTGCATTGCTAATAGCTTCTCCTTGTCAAATGCGATCAAGGGCAACACAGTTCGGTCCCCTTGATCTCTGATGTCCACAGTCTTCTCGTCACGAGCCATCTAATAGACAAAGAGAGACGATTCATAATAGAGACAAAACTTTTATAATAGAATGGAGATAAAAGTAAGCATAACTTTCAGAAAATAACAAGGTTAGAGAGAAAGCAAGAGCTAAGCAAGGATGAAAGCTAGCTTAAACGTTCAGTTCTAACTAGGCTTGCGTCCTACAGTTAGCATTGCTTTGATACCACTTTGTAGCACCTGATTTTAAGAACAAAACCAGATACACACCATATGTGAGCCCAGAAAGTCAAATCATATATATGGCTACAAATAAGGGGTAATATCAAAAGACAATACTTATAATACTACGTATTAATATAAAGAATATAACCTTAGATAGCAGACAACAGAAAAACACTCCGATCTTCAGGCGAAAGCTCCAACTCTACAGGAACAACTAACTGGTTGATCATAAGCCTAACTGGTGTGGTTGAAATAGCAAGAGTGAGCACATATTGAACTCAACAAATATAACATGGGGTTCATGAGACTCAAAAGGTTTGACATAGGTTTACTGCAATAGCTTTTAGTGAGTCATCTTTTAGCAATTGAGTAGCAACAAGTTTAGTATAAGTCCCAAACAACCACATGATCAGGTAAACATGAACAATGAATAGCATAAACACAATTATAATTAATGATCATATATTCCATAAGGGTCCAAGGCCACTCATGACCGTGAGCATGGCTGATGTACCAATTTTACACTCTGCAGAGATTGTACACTTTCACCATGAACCGTGATTTAATCTCTTCGCCTGAGGTAGCTAATCTCTTGACCCACTTCCAAGGAAGGTTGGCAGAGTTCACTATAAAGTCTTTCAAAAGACTCCCTAACAAATTAGTGCCCGCCAAAGAAAGAGCTAGGCGAATAGAGGCCCTTTAAGTGGCACACTGCACGCATGCCATACACACTCTGAGAGACAAGAAGCCATTCTTGAACCAAGGCTTTCCTTAATGTCTTTCGGTAACCACTAACAAGCTAGAAAATATCCTCACACTTGAGTAAAGCTAGAGTCATGTAGCACTCATGGTTGTACTGTAAGTCCCGGATGATCGCTTACAGATAAGTCCTTGAGGAGATGAATCTAAAGCACCATAAAAATAATGCTCTAGCCCCCTTTTCCAAGTTGCTAAAAATCATATTTTACGTTTATTGCATATACATTAGTCAAGTTACAAGACTAGGGTTATTGAATTAGAGCACTAGCATTATACTACCCAACGCAATGTCCCACGGGTGTTAAGGTACAAGATACAAAAGCTAGGATATCCTTAGTGGTAACAAGGTAGACACATACACATGAATTAAGTGTATTAAATGTGAGTAGGAAATAAGGATGATCCCACACTATACTTGCCTTATACTCAGATCTTTAACTGGTTCTCATCTTCAAAGATCTTCTGGATGAACAATTCCTTCTTGATCACCAACGTATCGCTCATCAACTGTACAAGATGATAAAGCAACACACAAGCATCCAACACAGACATGTATAGCATACAAATGACTAAATTAGAACAATACACCAATCAACAAAAAAAGGTTTGAAAAGTAATCTCCGTATTGCTACGAACACATGACACAAAAAAACATGCTAATCGGAGTGCTACGGTGAACAAGAAACGTCTACCGAAAGATTTACTTTAATAGGAAAACTACATGCTTCATTTATTTTAACGATCATATAAAACATGGATAAGATACTTCAAAGAAATATCTAAATTGATTAAATCAAATTTATATTTGAATACAAAAAACACAATAAAAACTAATCATATTTTATTTAGAAAAGATCGAAGTGGAAAAACTAAGTTGTTTCTAATTGAAAAACCAATTGCATTTAGATTGATCAATTTATCATTTTATTTGAAAGCACAAAATAGGCTAAACAATGTTACTAATATGTAGATTACGTCGTTATAAATCTAACGCAACTTGAACGGGCTAAAACGTAGAAGTTATGGACTAAAGAAGCTAGTGGCAAAACTGTGAATAACTAGAACTTATTTTTGAAAAATAAATCAAAATCAGGATTTTTGAATCAGCCGAGGGACCGCGGGTTGATTTTGTAAAAATCAGGGGTCTCTTTAGCAAAACGAGTGACGAAAGGGTACGTTCTAATATAATTTTTGCAGTATCTTGGGTCTTGCTTTTGACTTCTAGTTTTTAGCTTTTCCAGTTGGTGAAAATAGAGGGATATTTTTCAGTTGTTCAAGAGAGATAAAGAGATCAAATATATTACAATTTTTTCACGAATAGCTTTTTTCATGGCTCACAGACCCTAAGACATCAAATGAGATTAAGTTATCTTTGAAGAGAAACACGTACGCAAGCAAAAAACTTTGTATAGAGTACTCCTGGTCCATAAACGGATAAAGCATAATTACCACACCCACTGAATGGTATTGAGGAGAATAAAAATTACTCGAATTAACAGAAAATTTCGTTTTATCTCATCTGATTCACGGGAAGAAAACTAATCATGCAATCAATCCATTCCTGTTGACAAGTGCAGCCTTCAGCTTGCCGGCGACCTCCCCCGTCGCCCGCCGCGAAGACCCTTCCGACGACCACGCCCGCTTCGAAGCATCACGCAGCTCTCTCGCCTGGCCGCGCACCGCGCTTCCCTTCTCCCCCTCCATGATCTCCCTGACCGCAGCCGCGATCTCCTCGCGCGTCACCAATCCGTGGCCGTGGTCGTGCGCCGCCGGCCGCAGCGCCACGCCGGTCACCTCGGTCAGGATGGCCGCGTTCGTCTTCTGCTCCGCGTACAGTGGCCACGCGACCATCGGCACGCCGGCCGCCACGCTCTCCAGCGTCGAGTTCCAGCCGCAGTGCGACACGAAGGACGCCGTCGCCGGGTGAGACAGCACGCGCACCTGCGGCGCCCACTCCACGACGGCGAGGCCCCGGCCGCTCGTCCTTTCCAAGAATCCCTCGGGGAGCCGCGCCAGTGGGTCGTCCTTCTCGCCGGGGATCGCCCCCAGGGCGCAGGGGTTGCCGTCGAGGCTCGGCATGCGCACGACCCAAAGAAACCTGTGGCCGCTCATCTCCAGCCCGGCGGCGAGCTCGGCCGTCTGCTCCACGGATAGCGCGCCCCCGGTGCCGAAGGAGACGTATACCACCGAGTCCTCCGGCTGGCGATCCAGCCACTCCAGGCAGGCCGATTCATCGGATTCTTCGCCGGAACTTGACCTGACGAAGGGCCCCACAGGGTACACCGGAGGGAACGCGCCGTCCTCGGCGTCCCGCTTGAACGTGTCCGCCATGGCGACCTCCAGCTCCTCGAAGCTGTTGACCAAGAAGCCATCGGCGCGGCCGTATCTCCGCGCCTCCTCAACGAGATATGCGTACACGGGGTCTTTCCGGTCCCGGAACCCGTCGGGGAGGTCGGCGTGGCGGAGAAACGGGCCTCCAGGGAGCGGGAGCGGGTCCGGGAGGTCACGGTACTCGCCGGGGGCGGCGTCGCCATGGAGCTCCACAATGTGGCGCATGATGGAGATCATGGCGAAGCTGTTCGGGAAGAAGACGTACCCCTGCGCGCCGAGCTCCGCGGCGAGCGGCAGCGCCGCGGTTCCGAAGAAGTCGCAGACGAGCGCGGTCACCGGGCCGCGGCTGGCGCCCTCCATGAGCGCGCGGAGGTGTGGCAGCGAGCGGCGGACGAGCTCGAACATGAGGGTACCGAAGCCGATGTCCGGCGGGAGGTCGTCGAGGGACACGGCAGGGAGCACCGCGGTCGCGACGGAGGACGGCAGCGAGGACAGCACCGCGGCGTCCTTGGCCGGGTCGGACATGCCGGTGAGCGTGACCAGCGCGACCGCGAAGCCGTGGTCCGTGGCGAGCCGCCGCGCGAGCTCCACCAGCGGGATGAGGTGGCCAGCGCCGGGGCTCGCGAACAGCACAACCTCAACCTGCTGCTGTGACGGAAGCTTCTCCATGAGCTCTGGCGGCGACGGCCACTCGGTCGACGCCGACAACGTGTCACTTGCACCGGTGGTCGTGGCAGCCATGTTGAAATGTCACCCTCACACACGTATGGTTGGTGCCTTGACTTCGTATAGGAGTAGTTTTGAGCGTTGTGTCAAACGGCGCATAGCCACGGCGCCGCACAACGGAGCTCTCTAGCTAGCTCTGCAATTGGTGCTTTGACTTATGGATCGTAGTGGAAATATAAAACTCAAAGTAGATTGAAAAAAATTACCATTCAAGTGGAATCAAATTTTCAAAGCCAGGTAGGCTAACTGAAGGGCACGTGATGATGGGTACAATATTGCAAGTATACAATTAATGTGATGAGAGAATAATTCAACGATCTTATGGAAAAATAATGGATTAGTGGCATACACAGAGCTCAAGCAACCACTCCAACCCACTAGCTAACTTCGTGATTACATTTATGTGAGTTCGTGAGTGAACGATTGCATTGCAAATTGAGAGATTGCATTTGTTGCACTAGGTGGTCCTTGCGACTCGATTTCTTGTTACTCTTGGTGATTGCCGTCACCTATCCGGCTTGGTGCTTGTGGAGGACCGTGGAAGGGGCTCTTGGTGATTGTTGCTGCCTCTGATCATTGCTTGTAAGGGGCTTCGTGCTCATCTCTGTGGGAGATTCACGAAGAGTAACTATAGTGAAATCAATCGAGGTTTGGAGAGATCCTTAGTGATCTACCGGCCTCTAAGTGAAGTGGTGATCTTAGGATCCACCTCAACGGGGACATAGGTTACTGGCAAGCAATCGAACTTCGAGAAAAAAAAGCTTTGTGTTATTTGTCCTTATTGGTTCACTCCCTAAACACTTGCATTTACATTTCGTATTTTAGGTTAGTGTTGTTGCTTGGTAGCCATGCCCGTGCCATCTACACCATGATCAAGCCATCTCATTCGTGCCTGTTCTATCTCCGCCGCACCCAAGCCTTCTCCGTCGCGGTCGCGGTCGCGGTCGCGCCATCTCTGTTGCCCCCTCCCGACGTGCCCTCCACCTCCAGTCAACGGGATTTTAGAGGTTTCTCATGGAGCAGTTGGTTGGAGACGGTTTGGTTGGTGGAGCAGTAAAATGGCTTTAGAAGCAGTTCGACTTAATAAGTATAATAGTATCTAACCTGAGAGAGACTGATGGAATAAGATTCGAGATTGCCCTGTTCGTCATGGTACAATATTTTTCTCTTACAACAAAACAACATCGGCCGTCTTATCATCGCAAAAACCATCAGCCGAACAGCTTATGCACATCAGCACCTCAAGTAGAATAAGCAAATACTACGTGAACATAAAGAACCCAAAAGAAAGTCAAATATCCTGATTCCTGACATATACAACTTGGGCGACATGGAATTATTCTATCAGATATTATTTTCAGAAAAGATGCCATGAGCATGATAGAAAAGCAAATAGTTACCCGTAAAAAAAAAGAAAAGCAAATAGTTCATAGAAATTTTAGCCATATGCGCCATTGAGAACGTTTAGAGTTACTAACTAAGCTATATAGGACTCATGATTTTTAATGCGTTTGTACGCTAAAATTTTGAACTTTATCATGCGAAGAGATTGGAGGTTATATTTTTCACTTTTTAAAAAGATGTTGAGGCCTAGGTTGAACAACCGTATAGTACTAGAATTCTACTATAATCTACATATATACTGAGCTGGCCGTAAAGTGTCTACCCTGTAGTCGTTGAGAAACAAGAAGAAAAGAAAAGAAAAGGTACTTTGTAGTAATACTAGTGCTAGTGTTGTACTCCCCTGTCTCCTAAATATTTGCCATTGTTAATTTGTGCGCTGATAAGTTTAACTAGATTTGTAAAAAATATTAGCAACAGTCAAATAAATTTGTTATAAAAATAGATTCAAGGATCTATCTAATGATATTAATTATATACTATAAATATTAATATTTTTTAATATAAATTTATTCAAAGTGATTTTTTTGAACATGTCAAAATATTTTTTGAAAGCGAAAATGACAGTTTAATAAGGGACGGGTAAGGAGAGGATGAAGAGTCATGTTGGTTGGGCCACGTGCCCGACTTGAATGGGCCAAGGGCCTAGTCTGTGAACCAGTTGGAAACTGTCAATGCTTCCTCCGGCTTGGGTGGCCCAGATTGTGCGACAATCGAGCCTCTCGCCCCTGTTGTAGGGAGCATCTGCTGCCCCAACCACTCTGATCCACGCGTCATGCACTCGCGCTCCACTTCTCGTGCACAAAAATTTTGAATTTTCGTTTGAGGTTCTAAGATTTTAAATTTTTTATTTTTCAAATGACCTCAGACATGGACATGGTCTACTTTCGAAGTTTTTTATTATGAAAATCAAGTTTTTGTTTTTTTTTTCAAATGACCTCAGATGAAAACACTCTATAAAAAAGGAAAATTAGTTCTTGTGGCAGAACCGCCAGAATTATATGGCCCACATGTGCCTGTCATTGTCTTACAGACTTCTGACTGCTGCACATGGGAGCTAGACAACTCCGAAAGTCTGTCGGGTGTCATCGGAAAACCCAAATCATCCACTTATACATTCCGAGCAGGATACATCACAGGAAGCATTGCAGTGTTACAACAGTTGTACAAATATGCAAATATATTACATAAGATAAACAACGAAAGTCTTACAAACCATTTATTTAGTTATTACGAACCATAAGTTTTAGCCATCAAGGTAGTGGAGTAGCATGACGGGTATCACATATTACAACACGCAAAAGAGGTTCACCTTGCCAAGAGTGCACGACAAACTTCTACTCTTGGGACTCCTCCAGAACCATCATACAGCAGGGGCACATGCCAAACTACTAATGAGGCTCGCCTACAACAAGGGTTTAACAAATCCTGAGTACAAAGGTACTCAACAAGACTTAACCGACGAAAGAAAAAGACTCCAAGGATATGCAGGCTTACGGAGAATCAAGGTAAGTTTGAACCAAGAATCAAGATTAACTTTGCATAAAAGCTTACTAATGATTGATCCTTACTTTCAATGTTTTAGCTTAAGTTAATTCATTACAAGTCTCCAATTTGCACCTGATCTAATTCAACCACTTCATTAACCATCATATCAGGTGATCATAAGTCCAATGTTTTGTTAATTAATCTATGATGTAGAGCAGATAATTGAGTCTTCTTCTCCGAGAAGCACGGCGATTCGAATTGATTTGGCCCAGCTGGGGTTTCCTTACCACATGATGTCGACAAAACCTGGTCGATAGTCTACCGAGGGGTATGTCCAAGGTAGTAGATTGTCGGCAGACAGGTGTGCTAGCCACGTACGAGATGGTGATGCAGAACAACACGCGAGTTTACCCAGGTTCAGGTCGCCGTGTGGGCGTAATACCTTACGTCCTGCTCTGCTTTGTTATTGTTGTCTCAAACAATGTATTACAAGGTAGATTGCCCTAAAGTATGTTTCGATGATTTTTAAGGGGGTCCCCTGTCCTCCTTATATAGTCCGGGAGGCAGGGTTACAGATCTGGAAACTAATCTTAGCCGGTTACAATTGCCATATGGAGCCGGATAAGGATTCCTAACCTAACCGACCAAGACCTTGCTTGATCTCCAAGTCTGGTTTGATGCCTTGCGCGAGACTCCATCTCAATGATCTGGATCGCGCGTCGTCATGTAATGGGCCAGACCGTCTGTCTGGGCTTGCCCATGTCTAGCTGTAAGGGTATAGGGGTTTATATCCCCACACATGACTTATGCAGGTCCTAGACCTACATATATCAACCTTCAATCGGATCCTCAAAAATGTGAACCGGTCTGTGCTACCTGAGAATACAGTACTCCACCATCCTACATCATCCCTGATGTTTCCGTAAGGTGGGTACATGCTACTCTCGCCATCTCCGACTCCCAGTGCGCAGTTAGCTTTTCACATAATGGAATAGCCGAGGTCTGAGGCTTACCGGAGTATGTGGCCAATACTACAAAGTCTCGACGCATATAGGTCTACAACGTACGGTCCTTAATCGACACAGATGGGACAAGCACAATTAGGCAACCTTGTCGGCTTAACCACCAAAGACCATTTCCATTTCCCGTCTGGTCTCAAGTTATTCAAATTCATTATTTAACACTCAGGGCATCCCTGAGTCTAGAGCCGTTGCCAATGATGAAATCACCATTCGACTCTTATCAACTAAGCATGGCTAAGCATAACTGACCTATGATAACTAGCAGGGTGCAAGGAATAGTATTGAAATACCAAGGTAGTCATGCAGCAATTGGTAATCAATCAACACCTAATCTTACTTAATGCAACAGGCATAAGACTTAAGTGATTAATGTTTATAAAACACAAGGAATGGGTTTATGCTCTTGGGGTTTCCTTTGACATTGGGGTTGTCCGATTCCTCAGATGGACCACTGATATCGAACCCAACCTCCACAGAGTGAAACCCCGCCTCTGGGACTTGCTCAACCAAAGGCTCACCAGACTCGTTCACTAAACGTAAATAAAGATGCTTGCTTTAGAATGATGAAACACTAAGCATGGGTTATGAAGACTAATCAAAGATTAAACAACTTGAAGACAACTTTCCTTCACTTTCTAATTAAGTTAACTACTTCACAAAACACTTTGTTGTTTATTATGAACAAGGTTGATTATGAGAGCAACAATCATAAACTTAAGTTGCCAAGGAACAAGGGATTAGTGTTCCAAGGTCCATAATCAATCCCAAAATCACATCAACTCTAGTTAAGGATTTAAGAAGTCATTTTGGTTTTTATTTAATTAATTACAAGGCATTTTAATATCCCTAAACTAAGTGGACTATTTATAATTATCAAAATAGTACCAAAATTTTTGTGAAGATATATCTAAGCATATTAAGCATACACAAAAATTTTCATGATTAATGGATAATTATTTTAGCCTATAAAAATAATGAAAGGTCCATTTATTAATTCAAAGATGTAATTTTTAGACCTAGCAAAACTACTGATATTGACCAACTCATATTTTTCCTTGATTAAGCATATCATAACAGGGCTACATAAAAATTCATTTTCTAAAAATCAAAAAAGGATTAAATTCCTTTCTCTCTCTCTCACCTCGCCCCAGCCACAGTCACTGATAGTCGGGCCCCCTGGTCAGCGAACAGGACTCCTGCGCTGATCGCAGTTCAGGCACTGTTGACTGGCGGGTAACTTGCCGACGGCAAGACTTGCCCTGGCAGACTCGCCTTGCTCACGCGCACATACTGGTGGCACTAATTGACCATCTAGGACAGCGCAGCTCGCACACCGGCGGCCATGGCGGCACGACGGAGCTCCGGCGTGACGGCAGCGATCGACGGTGATGACTCCAATGACCCAAGCTACTCCTACACCTCCCACTCGGCCTCACGAACACAACCGAATGGTCACTTGGGAGAAATGATGCCCGCAGCGCCACTGCCCGCGACCACTGCTGTAACGACCTAAAAATCACTACCATATAGGCATTTATTTCTAACCATCCAATTGTGCATTTTAATGTAAATTAAAATCTGACTTGTGCCTGGACCAACCCAAAACCGGCACTGCCAGTTTTGGCGGATTGTTTGACATCACCATCGGACCGTCCGTCAGGACATCTCACAGACTTAGGATAACCTTGGCCAACCCGTGCACTGACGAAGTGTCTGTCGTCACGGCGGAGTGTCCGTCGAAATCGTAGCTCAGTCAGCCAGTCTATCGAAGAGTCCGCCGCACCTGACGGACTGTCCGATAAATCAGACCGACGTGTGTATCATGCATGTGATGCGGTGTCACACACACATCACTCGGCCCCATCCGTCAGCACACACACCTACACATCACCACCAACAGCCCTCTCTCCACTCCCTCCCCACTCTCACACACACTGTGGGGGTATAAACCCCTGGTACCACAAGATGGTACATGGGCCGCACCATCTGAGGTGGCCCGGCCCGTAAGATCAAGGCGTATATCATAAGACTACAAGCTGTACTAGATATTGTAATAGTACCAAATAGTCTATTCTGCTTGTAACCCTTCTTCTCCGGCGTATATAAGGAGAGGAAAGGGTCCCCTAGAGGATAGGTCATACACCATATAACTCAATACAAAATAACAGAGCACAGGATGTAGGGTTTTACGTCATGCTGACGGCCTGAACCTGTATAAATCTTGTGTCTTGTGTCCTGTTACCATCCGGTTCGTGTCTTGCGCACCTGTCTACCGATAAATCACCACCTTGGGCATACCCCTTGGTAGACTGCCGACCATGTTTTGTCGACACACACATTAATGTTCAGCACACAGAGAAGAGAAAGGAGGAGAAGGGAGAAGAGGAGGAAGAGGACGCCTAGCTCCTGTTGGAGTTCAACATCGGTGACGAGCTGCTGCTCCACCACGCTAGACAGCGCTTCATCCTCACCAGAGTTGAAGGAGATGAAGCCCTAAGCCCCTTCTTCAACCTCAAGCATAGAGGACACCCGAAGCTCGATCTCCTTCCGTGCTGCATTCCTGACCGAGCTGCTGCTTTTGGAGCATCCCCAAGGCATGGTGAGCACATCCCTGAAGCCTAGCATCATCTTCCCCACCACCCATGGTCATACCCATGAGCTTCACCTTCATCCATGGCCACCACCACCATGGATGTGGTCGAGCTCACCACAGCCCATGCATGGCACATCTAGCACTTAGAGAAGCTTCTCTACATCACTAGAAATCCATAGGAACAAACCGCACTCGATTTGGAGTCCGGATGCCCTGGGAATCGATCTCAACATGTTTGCACAACTGTTGTTCGTCGGTTTATCGGATGGTCCGTCACTTTGGCGGAGTGTCCGATGATTTATAGCCAAAACCCGAGAGCAGCCTGGGATTATCGGATGATCCGATGTTAGTTCGGAGTGTCCTATAATCTCTGCACGTGCGCTCAGCCAACACTTGTAAAATCCATCGAAGATGCATTCGACCTCCAAAAATAGTGAAACGAGTTTCGTTGTGCTCCATAGAGTATCCTCTATCATCTAGATATAACTTTGGCACCAAAGGGCATATGTTATTTTTTTACCATCGAAAGAGCCTAAGACCTTATAATTTACCGGAGGCTCCTCCACACGCACCAGAGTGTCCGATAAGTTATAAATCACAGACAGAGGAGTTTCTCGATAGCACAGACTTCATACCGGAGGGTCTGATCCTAGTTCGGAGAGTCCGATGTTTCCAGTATGTCCTTTTCCCACCAAGTCCTAGAACCATCAGACTGTTTGACAACCACGCCAGACTATCCGATAACACAAACTGGTAGTCCTTCACTGTTTACCTGAACACTCCCTCTTGCATGTTTAATATATGTCATGCATACATAAGAATCTCATACATGGACATATACATATGTACGCGATATTGGAGAGACATCCAGTGTGTTCCAAGCTAGAGGAATCTCGCTCTTCCAACAGACAGGCAACCCACTAATATGAACCCTACTTTGAATACTTATCAAGTTACATTATGAGTTATGCATTGCATGTAGACTTAGATAAGGATCACTCTTACACTACACCTAGAGTAGTCCAATAATCTATAGAAGCCTCTCATCTAAACAATAGGAATGGGAATGCTTAATGCTTATTGCTTAGTTGCTGGGGCAACAGTAGAAGTCAAGCATGAGAAGAGAACTCATACTCGCATGTGTATGTGTTGGTATTTCTTAACAAATGTAGAAGAATCCGCAAGCGTACAGAATTACCGTTGTAGCCTTCACCCGGAAGTATATAGGGTATCGTATTTTTCACAGGGAACGGAGGTACTCTCTTCTAGCTAGTTCGTCCAAGGATAGCCCAAGGGTAGAGATAGAAAGCAGGGTAGAGATGGATCCCTATAGCTCTTAGGTCTTAAGGATAGCGATACTCTACTTCTACTTGTTTACTTCGAGCACTGGTGATCACCTGGTCTGCCAAGCGACGCCAGCCTATAGCACATAGCTTGCTCTACGCCACACCCGAACGTGGGGGGGGGGTTCTAGGGATGGACAGGGCTGTCACCACCTGCCGCCTACCCCTCAACCGGAGAGTGTGAGGCAAACAAAGATAGCCTCTAGCCTAGACACCACATCTACGCTATCGACTACTACTCTAGCGGCTCGAAGGGCGATCCGTCTCTATCAGGGACCCTCTCGCTAGACCATCTGCCATGGGGACGGACAACAAACCTGCAAACAAGTATAGGTAAAGCTCAACTAAACAAAAGACGTAAAGGACTATAAGAAACATGAACACTTACTTAGCCAAGATCCCGTTAAGGAGCCAAGCACTTGCTCGTAGAGGTACAAGCTCGGGGAAACACTAACAAGCCTAGCTCCCGGCCACAAGCTCGAGGAGACACCGACAAGTCTAGCTCTTCCCTGCTCTCTCGCTCACATCTCACTTTCTTTCTCTAGTAGCTAGAAGGGCATAGCTCTTAGAGGTGAGCAATGTTCAAAAAACGCTAGACGCTAGGCGTGCGCTAGCCTATGGTTTAGGGTTTAGGAAGTTTAAGCATAGATTAAACGTGATTAAACATTTATGTTTTAGTAACATAATATCTATTTATATGGAGATGCAACTACATATATGAACGAATAAATAAGAAATAAAGAGTGATGTCAATAAAGCCCACTCAGCCCATTGTCGTATGAAAGCCCATAACCCATATAAGCATCATATGTGCTATTGGTGCCCTAACAGCCAGCCAATTCTCACCAGCCATCGCTGGTTCTTCGGTCTCTAGACACAGGCACAGCAGCTTCTGCTTCCATCCCCATCTGCTCCCATTCCCTCTCTCTCCGCTTCCTCCCTCGTGCTCCCGACGCCAGGGGCGACGGCGATGGCACCGGCGATGGCGGCGCCCGCCCTCCTCTTCCTCTGCCTCCTCCTCCACCTCCTCCTCCTCCTCTCTCCCCTTCCCTCCCATGGCAGCGGCGGGCGCGAGGCCATGGCATAGCCTGCAGGCGGCACGACGGTGCTGGCGCGCCACCTTCGCTCCGCTTGTGGTTGAAGCATGCAGACATGGTGAGGAGAGAAATAGAAAGGTGAGTTGGAGAGTATGGATCACTCGACGACTACTGTGTGCTTGCTCTATTTTTGCTCTCCTCCTTCGAGCTCTTTTTTTTTCTGCCAGCGTGCTCTTTCTTCCCGAACACGCACGCGCCCGGGGTGCCTTCCCACCCGCCGCGCGTGAAATCCCATGCGCTAGCGCTGTCCATGGCCACTTTTCGATGCTTTCGCACAGCTTAGATGGCGCCTCATGTGTAGGCGCAGCGACAAGGCGCCCCTAGCATTTAATTGGTCGCACAGGCCCTAAACGCAATGTTGGGCCAACGTTTAGCACTTAATCGAGATTAAATGACATTTAATTACATTTTTTGAACCTTGGAGGTGTGGCTCTAGCTCTTGCTAGGTGCTCTTGCCCCCTTGGAGTGGTGTGTCATGAGAGGGGGTGAGGCCCTCTACTTATAGGTGGAAGAGGGGGATGATTCCATGGAATATTCCCCTCTTAATGTCCCAAAATCGACCTCCACCCACGTCAAGGTACAGAGAATCAGGCAGCGCACCAGTGAACCGCCTTGTCGGTGCATTGATGGAACCACCAGAGCTAGTTGGGCCAAGGCTGGCGCGCCCGTGCCTCTGCTGGCTTGGCTTGTGTCCAGCTTTGCGTGGTCATTTGCCCCTTGGGCCTTGATCATGTCCCTAAGGTGTGTTGGCCCAAGTTGGATACGTGAGTGGGCTATTCCTTATTCTTTGCTTTGCTTTGCTTTGGGCCAAATGTGATCTTGTGTTCCTTCAACTCTTTTGGCCCATTTGTGGTGTATTTTTATATAAGCCCTGCAAAACAAGTGAAACACCAAAACTTGTGGAATATGTTAGTTGAAAGCTCTATTTACTAAGTTTGGTGTGGTTTTCACTAAGATATTGGCGGGGTAAGATATGATTAAGCACCACCAACAAGCTCCCCCACACTTAGTCCTTTGCTCGTCCTCGAGTAAAGGTATGAAGGACTAAGGTGGATGTTCCTCCAAGATGTTCAACCTGCATACAGATTATTCCGAGCTTCACCTGTACTCGTGAACATTCAAAAGTTTCTACCAAATTATCTTAAGTGATTGGATAATAGAATAGTTGGATTCAAATCATCTCACTCTACTATTGCTCAAGAACTTGGGGTTTTGATCTTTTTGTAGAAAAATATTAGCCTTGCTCCTCAACTTATACTCTCAGGTCACTCATTATTATTATTTTTTTTCTAATTCCTCACCAAGTCATATGATTGATAATCTTTTTGCCTTCTTGATCATTCTACCTTTATAAGCTTATATCTAAGACTTAAGGTATGAATGATGAGTGATGCACACTTACCTTGTGTATGTTGTTGGGTTAAATTCCGGATCTTTGTGTAACATCCTAAAATTTGCTCCTTTTGAAATAGAGTTAAAAAGATTTATTTTTGTATTTTTTTGCTCACGAAAATATAGGAAAATAATAAATTTTCATTAAATTAAAATTTATCTTAAGGCAGAAGCATGTTTGTTGCATTCATGCCAGTCGTACTTGTGTTTCTATGTGCAATATATATATTTTAAATACATTTAGTAGATGAATATCTATCTCTAGGAATTTTTCAGCTTCTTTCTGGAATTTAATTCCTACCTCTTTGACCTTAATATTTATGTTCCAAGTTCCCAACAATCTTTTCTTAAGCTCCAAATATTTTGTCTGAGTTCCTTGTCTTTCAATTTATCTCTAGGATTTTTTCAGGGATTTTTCTAAGCTTCGGAGCATTTATCGTGATATAAATGGTAATTCTAGACTTTCTAGAATTTTTTTATTTCATGAAATTAATTAATTTCAAAATTAGAATAATCCTAAGCCCAAAATCTTCATCAATCCACGAAAGCTATGTGCAAAAATCCAAAATAATCTTAAAGACCGGCGCCTTTATTTACTAATGGGCTTTAATGTTTATCTAGGCCCATTAGTATAGGTGGATGGTGTAACGTCAATTAGTACCATATCGCTAGTTAACATGGAGATTGAGAGTTTTTCTCCCTATATATATTTACCAACCCCTAGGCAAAGCATACCACATTTACTCAAAAGGAGAGCCTCTAGTTTGGGAATCCCTAAAGTAATAAATTTGATTTCTCCTACGTTGCCTCTAATGTCTCACCTATGCCACCGTCGTCGTCATCATCAGGTTTGTCTCGTCGTTATCTATCCCGTATTTTCCCTGTCTGCATCTATTATGTGGGCTGTTGGGATCGAGAGGGGAGAGTTGAGGGGAGCGGCGGCGGCCATCATGCCACAGTACCCGTGGTGCTACAGTACCAGGGCTGCAAGGGCGATAGAAAGCCGGCCACGGGGCGTTCGCTCACGGCCGGGCAAGAGGAAACGATTTTCTTTTTTAATTTTTGCTTGATTAGATTGATATATCTCCTCGCCTTATATAGAGAGGATTTCATGACTTACAAGCAAGGCTTACTTGACGCCTAAGCAAGCGACCCTTATCTCTAATTAGCCCTAACACTAATGGGCTATGCCACCGGTCTAGGCCCAATAGGCCCTAACATACTCTAGCAGCATCAATCCAATACCGTATAACCAGCCCCCTTCTTTTTCTCTTATTCTCGGCAAGGTTATCCGCCATGGACGAGAGCATCTTCAATTCCAGCCATCCCAGCCCTTTCCCGCGTCGATCGGACTCCCTTGCGCCCTGAGCACCACATAGCCGAGCTGCTGCTAGCCCCATGCATCATGGTGCCTTACAATATCTGCACCAGCACGCGATGCAAGCCGACCTGAAAGTCGCATCGCTCACCATCTGCACAAGCAGTCAGCGCTGACCAGATGGGAGCAAATAAGCTGCTGCCTCGCCGAGAATGGACACATGGTTCTCATCCTTTTCCCAATTTTCCATGTCCTGCACATTTGCCTATATCCCTTTCTATCGACTCTATGTGTAGTTTTCCCGTCTTAGTCCGTTCAAATTATATTAGATTCGTGCCGATGTGATCAACGATGCTATCATGTTAAATATTTCCGAGCTTTATAACTTAAATAAATATTAAATTGATTTAATGTTAATACAAGTAGTTTTATAAACATAGGTTTTCTACTGTGTTGTTTTATATACAAATATTGATATGGTTGATTGATAAAATTATTAATATTATTTTCAATTATTAATTCACTTAGCTTAAACACGCACCATATACAGCTTGTCTAGATGCTTATACAATACTTTTCTTTTGCAAAGATAAAGTTTAACTTGATTAAATTATATGTCATTGTTTATAAATAAAATATGACTAGTTTACCTCGGCTTTTAAAATAAAATGCGAATTTGTGTTATCTGAATTAACATGCTTCATATGATTTTGTTGAATTAAAATAAATCAAGCATGTAGGTTTTTCTTTTCTTTTATAATATAATAAAACTTCCCTTACTCGTTTCTTTTAAACCATAGTTCCATTTTTGGTGTTTCTTGCTATCTCACGAACATAACAGCGAGCTCACGTTGTTTTCGCTCGTATGATGTATTGTTCTTAGTTTTCTATGTTTGCTTCTTGCATGTTTGCCTATACGTGATGTTTGCTATGAGTAGGACGAAAACCATTTGTGGGCACTGAAGATCAGAAGGTGATGACCGAAAGTTGATGGTGTGAGAGAGTTGAGCAAGTGTTTAAGGCAAGTATAGCATGGGACCATTCTTGCTTCCTAATAACGTTAATACATTTAATTCATATATGCATGTGTCACCTTGATAAGGATTTCCTAGAATTGTATTTATACCTCGTCACCTATGGGATATGCATTGGGTAGCTTTTGCTAGAGCTCACATAAACAATGATCTTGTAATTTGACTAATGGAATATGTAATAACAGTAAAAGATGACATTTTAGCATTATATTTAAAGAGGGCTAGAGCAAGATGCTAGCTTTTGGTGCTCTAGTTTTTCTCGCTAAGGACTTATCTGTAAGTGATTATCCGGGACTTACAGTACAACTATGAGGGCTACATGGCTCTGGCTTTAGTCATATAGAAGGACCTTTTCTAGCTTTTTAGTGGTTACCTTTATGGCATAAGAATGGCTTGTCATGATGGGTGTAGGACAGCCTCTAGCCTTATGAGTATAGCCGGGATGGAATTGTGCTATTTGAAAAGGGGTTCCTATATCTACTTGCCGAGTGAATCTAATGGTCCTAACTTGATAGATGAACCTTTGAAAGGCTTCATAGTGAAACCTGTCTGCCCATTGGGGCCTTGCAAACCTCGGGCTTTTAGGGATCATGACTCACAGTGAAAGTGTACAATCTCTACAGAGTGTAAAACTGGTATATCAGCTGTGCTCACGGATACAAGAGGCCTTAGGAATTCTTAGAGAATGGATGATCACTATTGAACTGTATTATGCTTATGTTTTTGCTATTCATTATTCACTTTACATGATCATATGTTTATTATGGGTTTAAGACAACTTGTTGCTACTCATATGCTAAAACTTTGCCAACTAAAACCTACATGCAGTCAAAACCCGTGTCATGCCTTTTAAGCCACATGAACCCCATGTTATATTTGTTGGGTACGACATGTGCTCACTCTTACTATTTCAACCACACCAGTTAGACCTGTGATCAACCAGTCAGTTGTCCTCATGGAGTGGAGCCTTCACCTAAAGGTCGTATGTCTTTTCGCTGTCTTCAATCTAAGGTTGTATTCTTTATACCAATATGCTATGTAATTAAGCATTGTGTTTTGATATTACCCCTTATTTGCAGCTATATGTGTGATTTGACTTTCTGCTCTCATATATGGTGTGTATCTGGTTTTATCCTCAAAATCAGGTGCTACACTTTGGAGGGAAGAGTAATACTCTTAGATCAAAGTAGTGCAAGTGTATGGAACATTTTTGTATTTTTATGGATTCCAATGTCATATATCTCCCTCTTTTTGAATTTTATTTGAAAGTATGGGCTATCTTTTCTCTCTAGCGGGCATCAAAGTACCCATTATTTTCTCTCTTTTTTTGGGCTCATGCTTCTTTGGCATGGCATCTTTTATTTTTGACTCATGCTTCTTTAGCATGGCATCTTTTATTTCTCATATTTTTGCATAGCCCATACTCTCTTTTTGGAAAACTTAGAGAGAGATTCACAACATGGAGTTTTTAACTATGGATGGATGAACTTGTGTTGCGTAACTCTTAGTGTAAGAGTCAGCATTTTTGTTTTGGTGGGTGTACGTGAATTTCAATCTTGGGAGCATGAAATTTCTCTCAACATAGATCTCAGAGTTTGATAAAATTCAACACAATGTAAGTGGCTATGTGTATGGTTTTTCAAGAGGTCAATGCATATGGCTTTGGTAGGAATTATTTTATCATTTGAGGAGCATGCTATTTTAAAATAAATCCCAAGTCTATTGCAAAAGAGAGCAAGTTTCATATCATCCTACTATATCGCATATTCCAATCACTTAAAGTAAAATGTGGTCCCTATGGATAGTTGCTCACAAGTTATAAGATGTTGGCAGGGAATAAAAAGTTTGCATGTTGTTTTTATCAATTAGAGTTGGAGCATCAAAAGTTTTGCCTTGTTAATCTGTTCAAGTTTAAATTTTAAATCTTTTGGGAGATGTGAGGGTAGAGTTGCACAAACCACCATTGAAGATGAAAGAGCTTAATGAAAGTCATTTGTCTTGTCCTTCTTGCATGATGGCCGGGTGTTGTGCTTCGTATTGCAGAGATCTCGAATTTGTGTTAGTTATGCTTGAGAGACCTCCCCCACACTTGTTCGCCTGTTTTATTTTTAATGCAGAAAAACAAAAACAAAAGAAACAAAAACAAGTAATGGCTCTACCGGCTTGAATACCGGGGAACCCAAAATTTATTGTTATTATTACTTATTAATCACTATATTATTATTATTATTATTATTATTATTGTTGTTGTTGTTATTATTATTATTATTATTATTATTATTATTATTATTATTATTATTATTATTATTATTATTATTATTGTTGTTGTTGTTGTTGTTGTTGTTGTTGTTGTTCAGCAAACTATGCGTTCTTAAACAAGGCCAATGTAAAGTTTGCAAAATAAACCTAGCCTTGATTTATCTCCATTTAAGATTACTTCCATTGTTTATGAAAATACTCAAAGTTCATTAATCAAAATTTTAACACCATGTTAAAATCTAATTAAAAGAGGCTATTTTAACCTAAGCACCATGCTTAATTTAAAAAGCCTATGGATGTATCGATCGATTACACCCAAACCAGAGCATAGGACATAAACAAAGGGAGTATAAAATGTCAAGTTTATGTATCTATTTGAGACAAACATGAGTTTAAGGGAGTTGGTGAACATTTATTTTCCTTTGCATACCTGAGTTTTACTTACTGGCAGCATATGTGGATGGAGCTTTGAAGATGCTGCAACGGTGGCATGGACTCCAACGCAGGTGAGTACTAAGGCTAGGTCATACACACAACTAGTGTGCATGGGTCAAGGGCCTTGGTAATAGCAAAGGTCCAGAAGATGAGAGTTCTTACTTCTCTCTCTTCTCTCTTTTTTGTATATCATCATTTTTTCTCTCTCTGTTTTTTTCTTTTCTCTTTTTTTTCAACATCTCTTTTTCTTTTTTTCAATTCTCTCTTTTTTAAGCAAGATAGTGCTGTCATCAACACATTTTTTTGGATGATCTTTTGCGTGTGTGAAACTCAGGATTCTCTCCATCCTCCCCGACACTTGGACATTTGAATAAAAGTCAAGTGTGTTGGGTCAGGGTCTCCTTGTGAGTGTGGTCCACCACCCAAGAATATCAAAGTTTGTAGTTGATGTAGCCTCATGTTTTCAAGCATCATATGACCCGTGCTCTTCTCGATCTCAACCTGTAATGGTTAGAGACAAGAATATCCGAAGGTGCATACTAACTTGACAACATATTCTTGCTTTTATTTTAAAGGAAAGTTTTTTCTTTGATAATCCGAGGTATCTCTCGGCAGTGCTTTATTTATAGTCATAAGCTTGACCATGGGAACTTCATCTTGCAGCTATCAATGGTGGTGTAGTTCCCAGCTTTACCACCAAACATTTAGCATGAATGTTCAAGCTGCAAGGTTAGTACTATAGTGCTTCCTTGAGATTTGCAATGTTTGTGATAAACATAGGTATCCACAACCATCTTCCTAAAAAGTTTGGAAACAAAGAGTAGAAAGTGGTTGGGATCCTTGTAGGGGCACATGGTACTAAGCATAATGAACCCTGGAGACTCTAAAAGTAAGGGTGAAACAAGAGGGGTTTCAAAAGAGAATCTTTCATGCACAATTGTGGAATCTTTCTTCTTAGTCTCCAAAGTTGGTGCTATGGGCATGTCCATGGCACGAAATTTTTTATGTAGGGTCAAGGTTCGCCAGAGGGACATGACTTGGGTTCAAGTGAGGTGATGGTATACATTCTGTTTCACAAGCAAGCTTAGGTGAAACGAATGGGGATATGAATTTTGCCTTCTCGAACAGGTTACGATTGGGAAAATGCTTTGTCATTGGGTGTTCTGGACAAGGGATAGGGGTGGCGGAAGCAGTTGTTCCCAACTTTTTGTCAAGGCCCCCATGGAAAGGTTTTTCTTGAAAAAGTTTTTCGTGAGGGTGGCCTATGAGAAGATCAAACTCAAGGATGGCATAGATGTGAAAATCTAAGTGAACCTCGGTTTTGTCAATTGTGATTGGCATGGCCCTAGCAATCCCACAACATTCGAAGAATAGTCCCAATGGACTTTTGAAGAGTTGATTGGTCGGGATTAGCGGCATGTTACCTAAAAGGTTTTCCGCTGGAAATTCTGACATGATACTAGTCCCGACTGTGGGGTTGTGTAGGGCTTCTATGGGAGTTCCCTCTAATGAACAAGACGCGGTCAGGGAAGGTGAAAGAATCTGAATTGCTTCAGAAGAACATTTCACCTCCATTAACCATTCTTTTGAAGGCTCTACATTACGAGAGACTTCCTTAGAAAGAAATGTACTCTCTTCGTGCCAAGGAAGATTTGAGGTTCTGCCATGATCCTTGAATTCGATGGGGAACTCCGAAGGATAGATTACTCGTTCCTTCAGTGTTTGTGGTTCGGATGGGGCTCATAAGTCGAATCTATGGATGGTATGTGGTTGGATTCGCCCAATGAGGATTCCCCCACACTGAACATGACTATTGCCTAGAGGGTTCTAGGGTTCATGACGGAAAAAGCATGTTTGGCTATGAAGCGCTCAAGGAATTCTACTTGTTCCATCATAGTTTTATGTGTAAAATGACCTCTAGTAGTTGTGTCTAGGCATAGGTCAACTATGTCAAGACCCAAACATAAGAGGTGCAAAATCATGCCATCGGGTAATGACAAGTCAGGGCTGGTATGTAATAACGTTGAAAACTAGGCCCAGGCTATACCTATAGACTCCTTCTCGCGCTGCTCGAAGTCGAAGATTGCCCTTGGTAGAGAGCCGATACGAGACATGGGGAAAACAGCAAGACAAAATTTGTCTTTAAGTTCATCCCTGTCCCTATTCGCACTCCCTACGGTAAATGTGTACCATTGCTTCGCCTTCTCCATGAGTGAGAAGGGAAACAATTTCCACCTTAAGGTTTCTTGTGTCATGCCTGAGATGTATAGGCATGAACATATTTCCTCAAAATCTAGCAGGTGTTGGCAAGGGTTTTCATCATCGTGCTCTGAGAAGGGTAATGCCCAAACCGTGGCTATTAACCATGGGTGGAGTTCATACCCAAATGAACGGTTTGGTTTTGGAGAAAGTGGTGGCTCCTAGAACTCCCCCTTTGAAGCGGATGGGTTTTCAAGATAGGTTGGCTTCATGTTTGAAAAGGTAAAAAGAAAACTATTTTTGTTTTTTATAAGGGATACAGATATGAGGACGAACTAGGTTCAAAGAAAATAGCAACCATTCCTCAACAACGGTGCTAGAAAGCTTGTTGGTATTTCTTAACGAATGCAGAAGGATTCGTAAGCATACGGAATTACCATGGTAGCCTTCACCCGAAAGTATTCAGGGTATTGTATTTTCCACAGGGAATAGTGGTACTCTCTTCTAGCTAGTTCATCCAAGGACAGCCCAAGGATAGAGATAGAAAGTGGGGTAGAGATAGATCCCTATAGCTCTTAGGTCTTAAGGATAGCGATACTCTACTTCTACTTGTTTACTTCAGGCACTGGTGATGACCTGGTCTGCCAAGCGATGCCAGCCTATAGCATATAACTTGCTCTATGCCACACCCAAACATGGGGGAGTTCTAGGGACAGACAGGGCTGTCACCACCTGTCGCTACCCCTCAACCGGAGAGTGTGAGGTAAATGAAGGTAGCCTCTAGCCTAGACACCATGTCTACGCTATCGACTACTACTCTAGTGGCTCGAAGGGCGATCCATCTCTATCAGAGACCCTCTTGCTAGAGCATCCGCCACGGGAACGGACAACGAACCCGCAAACAAGGATAGGTAAAGCTCAACTAAACGAAAGATGTAAAAGACTATAAGAAACACAAACACTTACTTAGCCAAGATCTCGTTAAGGAGCCAAGCACTTGCTCATAGAGATATAAGTTTAGGGAAACACCGACAAGCTCGGCTCCCTGGCACAAGCTCGGGGAAACGCCGACAAGTCTGGCTCTTCCCCGCTCTCTCCCTCACATCTCACTTTCTTTCTCTAGTAGCTAGAAGGGCATAGCCCTTAGAGGTGAGGCTCTAGCTCTTGCTAGGTGCTCTTGCCCCCTTGGAGTGGTGTGTCATGAGAGGGGGTGAGGCCCTCTACTTATAGGTTGGAGAGGGGGATGATTCCATGGAATATTCCCCTCTTAATGTCCCAAAACTGACCTCGGCCTATGTCCAGGTACAGAGAATCAGGCAGCGCACCAGTGAACCGCCTTGTCGGTGCATTGATGGAACCACCAGAGCTGGTTGGGCCAGGGCAGAGCTAGGGATGGCGCATCCACACCCCTGCTACCTTGGCTTGAGTCCAGCTTCGTGTGGTCATTTCCCCCTTGGGCCTTGATCATGTCCCTGAGGTGTGTTGGCTCAAGTTGGATACGTGAGTGGGCTTTTCCTTATTCTTTCCTTTGCTTTGCTTTGGGCCAAATGTGATCTTGTGTTCCTTCTACTCTTTTGGCCCATTTATGGTGAATTTTCATATAAGCCCTGCAAAACAAGTGAAACACCAAAACTTATGGAATATGCTAGTTGAAAGCCCTATTCACTAAGTTTGGTGTGGTTTTCACTAAGATATTGGTGGGGTAAGATATGACTTAAGCACCGCCAATAGTAGGATGCTACACCTGGATAATTAACTACTAAAACCAATGAGGGTATAACTTGATTCACCTCACTAATTTGGCTAAGGACTAAGGACCCTAATATGGTAATCCTGATGATAACTTGGATATCTTGCTCATGCAAGGGGTAGGTCATCGTGAGTGTGGGATCTTAGACGACATAGCTTGTGGAGCAGTAAGGACCGTGTATTGGGATATGTAAGTCTGAGTAATCACCTGTACAGACCACATGTTGCGGATGGGGTTGACAAGCCAAGTAACTAATTGCGATCGGTCTATCCATGAAACTGGCAAGGGGGTTGGTACCAGAAAGATGGTGTACGTAATGAATCGGGGACCCGTTATAGTATAGAAACCTGACCTGACGTACTGGGAAGATGGTGGAAACCTAACTCGGGAAACCGCTTGAACCTTTCATGTGACATTCTAGCCGGATTAGGGAAAGGTTGGAAGGCGTGAGGCAACCCTTACTCTCGTGCACAAGGTATGGTGGTTAGTCCCATCCTTCCATGTGGATACAGTTGTACACCTCTGCAAAGTCTTGAAAGCCTAAAGTCCCTCAGGACAGAACCTTCAGTTGTTCTTACTTTCTATACCCATGGTAGCGTTGATGATGGATTATGAGCACTTTGGCTATATGATAAACACCTTTACTTCTATGTTGAGCATAGCATGTCATATTCTTAATGAACATCATTGCTTTCCGCACTTATACAAATACCTGATATTTACCCTTTGCATCCACCAAATATATATGTTGGAATTAAGTCCTATGAGTATGCAATGTACTCACGGTGTTGCCATTAAGTTATTTTGCAGGTAAAGGACAGTGGCGGCCATCTCACCCCGTCATTGGTGGCAAAGTGGGTGAATGGTAGGAGCCATCCAAGTTATGGTTGTGATGCCCATGGGCAAGGCGACTACCCGTTACTAGTGAGAGTGTATAGCGTAGTTGTAGTTAGTAAGATAGTAGTTGGTCTTCACTACTTATGATTACATTGAATCAATGTCCTCTTTAATGTTGTATAATTAATCTATTAATTCAATAAGACTTGTAATATATGTTTTCCACTGAATTATTATGTGCTCCGATGATGAGATGTAATCTTGAGTTGTGGAGGCTATTGTGGTATGATACTCAACCTGATCCTAAAGAGGAGTTGTCTAGTGCGCTCCTGGGGGAGTCACCGATGTTGGTTTGCTTAAATTGAGCCGTTAAAGTGGATGACACCGGTATTGGGTACCAGTACTTGTAGGACAGGGGTTAAAAGACATTAGCCTCAGTCCATCTAAAATAGTTATGAGCACAGTTGCAGCCCAGTCTGGCCCAATCGAGGGAGTTTCTGGCTCACTCAACCCCTCGAGCATAGGCTCCGCATCACCCGACCCCTCAGTCACGGGTCCCGCCTCGCCTGACCCTCCGGGTATAGGGCTTGGCCTCGCCCAACCTCATGGGTAAGGGCTCTGCCTCATTCGACCCTTGGGGGTTGAACCTACACTCAGACAGAGGCAAAGGCCCCGAGAGGGGCCCACGCCACCTCAACCACCATGGGCGTGCACCTCTAACACGAAAGGAGGAGCAGGTATGCCATGATGTGACTCACAACTGTGATAGGCCTTCCCTAGGAGTTCATGTCACCATAGGGTGGTCCTATGTTGCCAACTCCTTGAACAACCCCTGTTAGACGTCCACAGTTCTACACTATACTTCCAACTCTGGCATGGTCTCCATCAGTGGAGTCCGTTGACCATAACATCCACCCAAGCCGTATGAAGTGCCACAATTGACCCACAATGTCCACGCGTGGGACCAGTGATAGGCAAAGATGGTAGCGTGGGGATGCCTTCATCGTCCATAGGACCATCAGGGCCCACCGGTAGGGGAAGGGGTGCAATGTGGCTTCGGGACTCCCTCCCTCTCTTTTGTTTTTCTCTGTCTTCTTTTTCTTTTTTCCATCCTTTCTTGTGTATGACCGGCCCTTCCCTTAAGCTATAAAAGGGAAGACCTGGTACCTTTCTAGGGGGATCACAATCCTCTAACTCTACAACAACATGTTCGACCTCAACACACCGAGACTGGGGAGTTTGTCCCTCTCTCGACCGTTTATAACCCCTACTGCAAACCAAAGTGCAAGTAACACGAACAACTCGCCACTAGATGTAGGGACGTTTCGTCTGAACTAGTATACATCCTCGTGTCCTCTTTGCACACCATCCGAGCCTAGATGTGCAATCCACTAAATTTATTAGTCGGTAGTTTCTAAACATCAACAGTTGGCATGCCAGGTAGTGGCCTTTGCGCATTTCGTCACTTTCATCAGGCTTCGAATGGCTAGCCACGACATGGACTAGACCCCGGGCGTGCACGTGCACTTTGGGAGTCTGGACTTCATCATCACCACCGAGGGGGAGCTGGTGAGGTCTCTCGCCCCTTCGGCCTCCTCTCGCCACTAGTCTCAATGTGATCATTGGGGCTCCCGAGGAGTTGCAGTTGAGCGCTCCGGAGGCCTATGCCCTAGAGTGTGACCAGCTCCTCAACTTTGACTTTGGGAAGCTGGAGCACTAGCTCACCATCTACCTAGGACCTCACCTGTCCTGGAAAGACCTACGTGCACTCACCTTCTCCTTCGTCAACGTTGTGACACAGCTCGACGGTGGAGAACCGCTTTCCCCGGACATCATGACCCGAGGCATCTCGATGGCGTTCCCTTATGGTTTGCATAGCGCTGTGTAGATCGTAGAGCACCATACAGCGCTACATTCCCGCCTGCTGCCCGTGAACGACGAGTTCATGAGCATGGCCGACTACTTTGTGGAATCGATCCACGACCTCCTCTCAAGCGATTTAGAGTTGGTCTTTGGATCTGTCTCCGGTGAGGGGAGCCATCACCCCTTGCGGGAGTGTTTTATGGTGGAGACCTCCAATGAACATGTCTCGAGCGCCAGCGACTCTAGCGAAACCCCCCTAAGAGGTCCCTGTGTGTGCGGTTGCAGGAAGGGCAAGGGTCCCACCTCCGGTGATAGTGGCCTCGGCCCTACCATAGTTAGAATGATTGCTGATGGAGCAGCTATAGGCACGACAACATGAGCTCAATGAAGCACACCATGGGCTAGAGGAAGAACATGCTCAGCTCAAGCATGATATCATGCCATGTTGTGCTGAGGGCGGGCGCGCGCGAGCCAAGGCCAGCGACGTTCACCAGCGGATCGTGGAAGACGGTGATGGTCTCTCATAGTTCACCTAGGCTAGCCAGAACATCAGCGCCATGGCAGCCTTGCTCCAAAGGCTTCCTAAGCTAGCAACGCCCAAGAAACACAAGACCTAATGGGAGATTCATGAGTTGCTTGACCGTGTGGCGGAGCAGCAGGCGGAGAGCTCTCTATCACAATGGTGCAGGACCGATGCTAGCTAGCGTGCATCCGCCGAGTAGGATGCCAGGGACGCATTCGTTCACTAGGCACCACATCACGCGGGGGCTGGCAACTTGCCCCTAATACAAGAGCATGTCGGCCCCATTCGTGATGCTTGTGTCATCCTGGATGCCCGTAGGCGCAAAAGGAATGACAGGAGGCAGGAGGCCGACCATGGGTATCACCCTCACCGTGGCAGGCGCTACGACATCAATGAGGACAGGAGCCCAAGACCCCACAACTAGGGCCTCAGGCTTTTGCCCGGCATATCCTCCGTGTGCCGTTCCCACAACGGTACCGCATGTCGACGCGCGTACTCACGTACTTTAGGGAATCAAACCCCGGCCTGTGGCTTGAGGACTACCAGCTTGCCTGCCAGGTGGGCGGCGCGGATGATGACTACTTCATCATCCCCAACCTCCCCATGTTCCTGGCCGACTCAGCCCAGACATGGCTGGACCACCTTCCGCCCAACTCCATCAAGGATTGGGCGGTGACTACATCCAATGTTTCTCCAAGCAGTGCAATGAGTTGCCCAACATTGCCGATGCCGAAATCATCAGTGCATTCCTGTCCAGTACTACCAATGAGACCCTAGTTCACATGCTGGGGCAAAAAAGTCCATGGACCACCAAGGAGCTCCTCGACATTGCCACCAGTCATGCCTCGGGTGAGGAGGCGGTCAGAGCAATTTTCGACCATGCCCGTGGCAAGGCAAAGTAGGACAGGGACACTGGCAAAGGCGCCTCCAACTACTCAAAGAAGAAAAAGAGGAGCAAGCCACGGTCTGAGGACTCACTCGTGGCCGCTACTGATCGCAAGGGCAAGAAGGCATCTGCCGAGGGTTCCCTAGATCACTTCAAGAAGATGCTCGAGGGCCCCTGCCCAAATCACGCCTACCTCGTCAAGCACGCCTACAAGGACTGTGGGCTCATAAAGAAGTTCCTGTCCAAGGCACTAAGAAGGGGGGGGAAGAGGAAGATTGACCCCCCAGAGGACGACACCGAGGGAAAGGAGGATGCCTTCCCGGAGGAGACTGGCTTCCTCATGATCTTAGGCGGGGCAACGACGTATGACTCCAAGCACCGGCAGAAGCTCACATGCCATGAGGTGTATGTGGCTGAGGCGACCACTCCTGCCTTCCTCCGGTGGTCGATGTCCCCCATCACCTTCGACCACTTTGATCACCTGAACAGCGTTGTGCATCCAGGCTGACCCGATCGTTGACAAAAAATGTCTCAGCAAGGTGCTAATGGATGGGCGTAGCGGCCTCAACATCATGTACATTGAGACGCTCGATGCCATGGACATTGATCGATCGCGCATCTGACCAACCAGGGCGCCTTTCCATGGCATCATGCTGTGGAAGCAAGCTAAACCCCTCGGACAGATCGACCTGCCTGTCACTTTTGGGGATAAGTCCAACTTTAGGACTAAAACCCTCACCTTCGAGGTGGTCGGTTTCCACAGGACCTACCACTCCATCCTGGGACGTTACATGAAGTTCATGACCATCCCTAGCTACATGTACCTTAAGCTAAAAATGCTAGGCCCACATGGGATCATCAACGTTGGCACCTCCTTCCAACGTGCTTATGAGTGCGACCTGGAGTGCTGTGAGCTCACCGCTACAACCATCGCCTCAGAAGAGCTCGCGGCCATCAGGGAGGCGGTGGCCGAGCACATGCCCGACTCCAAGTGGTAGGCTAAAGCCTTTGAGCCCACGGAGAGCACCATGGAGGTCCCCGTCGACCCCAACGGCAAGGTGCTGCGCGTCGATGCTGACCTCTCCCCCCAAATAGGAAAGCACGCTCGTCGACTTCCTCTACGCGAATAGTGATGCCTTCACATGGAAACCCTTGGATATGCCAAGCATTTTGAGGGAAGTCATTGAGCACACCTTGAGGATCAATCCAGGCTCTAAACCGGTGCAACAGCGCCTGCACCGCTTCAACGAGGAGAAGCGTAGGGCCATCGGTGAGGAAATTGTGAAGCTTTTGGTGGCTAAATTCATCAGGGAAGTGTATCATCCTAAGTGGTTAGCTAATCCCATTCTTGTAAAAAAGAAGAGTGGGAAATGGAGAATGTGTGTTGACTATACTAGTCTCAACAAGACGTGTCCTAAGGATCCGTTTCCTTTACCACACATAGATCAAATAGTCGACTCGACCTCGGGGTGTGAAACCCTCGCTTCCTTGATGCGTAATCCGGCTACCATCAAATTGCGATGAAAGAGTCTGACCAGCTCATGACCTCATTCATCATGTCGTTCGGATCATACTGTTACATTAGCATGTCGTTCAGTCTGAAAAACACAGGAGCAACATACCAGTGATGCATGCTCAAATGTATCGGTGATCTCATCGAAGAGACCGTCGAGGCATACATGGATGACATCATAGTCAAGTCCAAAAAGGCTGACCAACTCATGGCCAACCTCGAAAAAACTTTCGAGAAACTCTGAGAGAATGACATAAAACTTAACCCCAAAAAATACGTCTTTGGGGTCCCGAAAGGTATGCTAATCGGATCATCGTCTCTGAGCGTGGCATCGAAGCCAACCCAGAGAAGATCACGGCCATCACTCGGATGGGTTCAATTCAAAGCATAAAGGGGGTGCAGTGGATCATGGGATGCCTCATGGCTCTCAGCCGTTTCATATCACGCCTTAGCGAGCGGGGTCTCCCCTTTACCGGCTTCTGAAGAAAACCGACTGGTTCATGTGGATAGCCGAGGATCAGGAGGAGCTTCACAAGCTCAAGGAGCTCTTGACGAAGGCCCCAATCCTGGTCCCACTGGTCGAAAGGGAGCCACTCCTGCTGTGTGTTGCAGCCACCACGCAAGTGGTCAGCACTGCACTAGTTGTAGAGCGAGAGAAGATAGGGCATACTCTCAAGGTGCAATGCCCTATTTATTTTATCAGCGAGGTCCTGGCTGACTCCAAGATTCGTTATCCTCAAATCCAAAAGCTCTTGTACGTCGTTCTGATCGCTAGGAAAAAAAATATGGCACTACTTCGAGTCACACCTAGTGATGGTGTTTCATCCTTCCCTCTCGGAGAGGTCATCCAAAATCATGATGCCATGGGACGGATTGCCAAATGGGCTCTCGAGCTGATGGGTGCAGGGATCACCTATGCCCCTCGAATAGCTATCAAGTCCCAGGTGCTAGCTAACTTCATCGTGGAATGGACTGATGTCTAGATGCCACCGGTGGCCATTGATTAGGAGTACTAGATGATGTACTTCGATGGCTCATTGATGAAGAAGGGCACTGGCGCAGGGCTCATCCTCATTTCCCCCTCGGAGTATGCATGAGATACGTGGTCTGCCTCTAGTTCCCTGCCTTTAACAATGTGGTCGAGTATGAGGCACTCATCAATGGCCTACGCATCTCCATCGAACTGAGGATCCAGTAGCTGGACATTTGGGGCGACTCCTACCTCGTCATCGACCAAGTCATGAAGGAGTCGAGCTGCCACAACCTAAGGATGGCCATGTACTACTAGGAGGTGCACAAGCTGGAGGATAAGTTGGACGGCCTCGAACTCAATCACATTCCTCAATGGCTTAACAAAGCAACCGAAGAACTGGAGAAGATGGCGTCCGGCTGAGCCAATCTTGGGAGGCGTCTTTGCTAGCGATCAGCACAAGCCCTCAATTCATTATGAGGAGCTAGAACAGGCCAACAACAAGTCACCTATTTTGGGCTTGAGGGCCAAGGCTGACAACAAACCTCTTGCCACGGGCTCGGGGGCTAGCCTATCGGTGGCTCTACCTGACCCTAAGGTCATGGAAATCGATGAGGATCCATTGGCTAGGTCTGACCCCTTGCTAGACTGGAGGGTCCCTTATCTCGATTGCCTTGTCCGAGAGACACTCCCAGTTGACAAGACAGAGGCACGACAGATTGCACACCAGGCCAAGACATTCATTGTCACTAGGGAAGAGCTCTACAAAAAGAGCCGCACAGGAGTCTCGCAACAATGGATTCCCACCGAGTAGGGAAAGAAGCTACTGGACGACATCCACCGTGGCTCGTGCAGGCATCACGCGGGCCCAAGGACCCTAGTCAGCAAAGCTTTCTGATAAGGCTTCTACTATCCCACCACAGTAGCCGATGCTGAGCAGATTGTTCGCACCTGTGAAGGGTGTCAATTCTACACCCGGCAAACCCATCTTCCAGCTCAAGCGCTCCAAACGATCCCTATCATATGGCCATTTGTGGTCTAGGGGCTTGACCTGGTTAGGCCCCTCAAGAAGGCGCCTAAGGGCTATACACACCTACTTGCCACCATATACAAGTTCACCAAGTCGATAGAGGCCTAGCCAATCGCGAAGATCAAGTCTGAAGAGGCCATCAAATTCTTCATGGACATCATCCACCGCTTTGGGGTCCCAAACTCCATAACCACGGACAGTGGCACATAGTTCATAGGGAAGAAATTCCTCGAATTCTATGATGACAACCATACCAGGGTTGACTAGGCTACCATGGCACACCCCCGCACGAACGGACAAGTTGAGCACACTAATGGCATGGTGCTCTAGGGCATCAAGCCTAGGGACAACCCCTAGTAGGGCCACGGGCTACACGCCCTTCTTCATGGTCTACGATGCCGAGGTAGTCCTACCGACTGACCTCGACTACGGAGCACCTAGAGTAGTTGGATATAGAGAGCCGGAGGCCAAGGAATACCTTGAGGATGCTATGGACCAACTCAAAGGGGCCTGTGATGTTGCCCTCACCTATTCCACCAAGTACTAGCAGGCGCTACGCCGATACCACGACCGGTGAGTTAGGGGTCGAGCCTTCAGTGTCAGCGACTTAGTACTCCGACGCGTCCAAAGCGCCAAGGATCGCCACAAGCTTCCTCCACCGTGGGAAGGGCCAAATGTCGTCACTGAGGTGCTCAGGCTGAGAACGTACAAGCTTATGACCGTCAACAGCAAGTCTTCACCAACGCCTGGAACATCAAACAGCTACGTCATTTTTACCCCTACATCATTTCCTAACGCATGCTTGTACATATGAGAAATAAAGAATGATGTTTTTTGAAAAACACTATCTCTTGCTCATTTTCACTTTCTCTCCCTCTTGGCTGCTAAGTAATGTCCGACCCCAGCCGCAACTTGGGGTCGGCCCTTACTCGGGGGCTGATAAGGAGTGTGTACATGCAAAAGCACCCCACGTCCACCCCTTTTTTACGTCAAAAATTCCAAAGACAGAGTCGTAGGGAGACACACTGAGTAAAATTGGTTAGACTATGAGATGCCTATGCCTCCGTGGCTATGGCACTCTCTCTCACTAGCGTAATCAGGATCTCCCATCCGCGCTTAAAACTTCAGGATCTTCATGATAAAAAGGAATGGATCGCAATGAATTTTTATGCATTAAAAAGAAAAAAACACATAATTGTTCATACTATCGACTCTAAAAAATACTTGTTTAGAGTCATTACAAACCTTTTGGCACTTTAGCCTGAATCTAAGTAATCAGTTACCCCTCTAGGGGAGGACTACGTCCGCTATCTTGTTCGCCAGGTCTTGCGAGAGGAGAGCCATGTCGTCTTCCATCTTCTCTAGCTCCTTGACCTCATAGCTAGGTGTGTAACCTTGGCTCATTGCCTCCAAGTTGATGGCCTCCCATGATCTCATGGTAGCTGCGCCATTCCATCTCCTCCGCAGGGTCATTGAGGACGAAGGGCGGGGCTCCTAGATCCTGTGGGTCTGCCCACTCGAGCTATGACACGTCAGTCCCCATCTAGCTCAGGGTTCAGGGTGGCTTCGTGCGTCGATGACCCCTCCGACTGAGGCCTCTCCACCGGGACCATCTCTCCGGCGACAGCGGATGTCGGCGGCGAGGACACAGAGTGCAGCACCATTGTTATGACTCCTAGGGATGCCGCGGATGCATCCCCTTCTGTCTACCTCACCTCAGGTACCTCCATATCCATCCGTGAAGGCAGATCACATCCGACTGCTGTCAATGTTTTACCACCGATAGCCTATCACTGGGGTACCCGGGATAGTTGTTCGGGCTTCGGCTAGTGCGAAACTCAATGGTGAATGCAAGAGACAATCAATTTATATTGGTTTGGGCCCTCGACCGTGATCGAGTAATAGCCTTTATGTCCAGTCGACGTTAGCCTTTTACATTGGATTGATTGGTATATTCTGTTTTTTATAGGGGTGCCCATAGTCTCTCTTTATATCAATAGAGAAGACTATAGTGTGGTTATAATCCTAGTCAGATCTAAAGAATGTGTTCTGATCTAAATTTTGAAAGTACTTTCCTATAGGAGTCCAGCTAGTCTGGCCTATTCTATTCAGATTAGGTTTAGCAGTTGCTGCATCCTTTCCTGCTTTGGTCCGTGGGCCAGGCTAGGGCCCACGACTTGTAGTCGTATCACTAGGGAACCCTATGGGTTCTGCATCAACAAGCCCCCGAGCATTTCATGGTTGAACTTGAAAGCCTCCTTGTTTCTCTAGCCTCGTTTGGTGAAACAAGCCTGGGTTGGGTTCTTTTGAAGAGAAGCCTTGAAGTGGTCTTTTCTTAAAGAAATCTCCTGAGTGATGTGCATTTTTTCAAAGAAAAAGCACACCCACTGAGTGTAGCCCCTGAGCCTCTTGCTATTTGGGACAAAAAGTTGGAGGGTCTTGGTTTTGATCGTTGGAAAAAACTAAAAATCTCTTCTGAGGATATGTACCCTGCAGCCCCCGACCATTTATCCGAGTTCTTTTATTCAAGAAGAACTTGGATGGAGGGTCTTTTGTCATGTTCTCAGATAGCCTGCTTTCTGTCAGACGTCGGTGGTAGGTGGTGGTTGAGGATAAATGCTTCTTAGTCACGAGTTGTAAAGTGTTGGCATATTCTTCTGGATATTCCTTCCTCGAGTACTGTCTCTTCACGAGTGATTGTTTTTTCTTTACAACTTTCTATCACTTCTTTGAATCCTTTTTCATGTTCGATTTGTTGGTGCACTAGGTCCATGTATGCTGCTCTTTGACCTATAAATACCCCCTAGCGAGCTGCTGCAAATTGGTAAAGCCTTGGTGTAGATCTTGAAGTCTCGTAGTCATGAATATGATAGTTTGTGAAGTAGAGCAGCCCCCCGGCGTGAGTTGTAAGTCTTGTATATCGTGTAGTGGGTGGAAGAAGTCTTGTGATAGAGATTAGATGTAGACTAATCTCATAGCGACATTGTACCAGGTAGTACATGCTAACAGGTGGAAGAAGTCTTGTGATGTGGGATGCGTTCCCTCATCCAGCAGTTCTAGGTTGATCATTCCACTCTGCCTTACAATTGTCCAGTGCAGATTAGCATGTGATCTAAGATCACATCGGGCTTGGGTAGACAGATACCTGTCAGCCTCACCTGATCCATGTTATCACGCTGTGCCACTGACACCAATCTTGGATACACTGCGCTCCTCCTTTGAAGAAAACAGTGTAGCGGGGTAGAGTGTGTTCTGCCGAGTAGCAACTAGGGGCACGTAGTCATTTCCAGAGCCGTGTTCTTTTCTGTGCTTCTTGTTGCTACCTTGTTCATTGTAGTACCAAGTTCGTTGGGTCTTGTGAGATCTGTAATCTTGTATCTCTTAAAGAAATCTTGCTTTCTGAGTTGTTGTCTCCTTTTTTGCTTGTCTGAGTGATTTTGAGTATCATCCGGGTTGTTTCTGAAAACTCTAGGTTCTTTAGCAGCGTTCTGTACTCTCTTCTATGTATCTTGCGAATGACAAGCTCTTTCTGAGTTTTACAAGCTATAACAATTCAGCAACAGTGCAGTGTGAACGAATAAGTCTGAAGTCTACCTGTTGTACTGTTCTATTGTGAAAAGGTGTGCAATCTGTCACTTTGATTGTGTTCTACATTCAATGCATAAAAGGTGGAAATGATCCGTTGGCTTAATGGTTCATTTGGGCCATGTTTTACCATTGTAAATCTATATAAGGGGCCCTTCTTCTTCTTTTTCCTTGCTTACCTTGGCCTTCTAGCATTCTGCCTATGCAAAACCCTAACCTCCCTTTAGAGTTCTGTTGTCACCGTCGTCGTCGCTCAGGCGCCGCCACTGCCCACGCATTGCCACCATCCTCTCCATGAGACTAGAGCATCATCAGTGTATGGGCAAGAAGAAGGCGTCAAGCAGCAAGTCGAAGAGGTTCTGGTGGACGAGGAGGAGCTCATGGTCAATGAAAACCAAGAGTTCATCGCTATGAGGGATGCGGAGAAGATCTGGCCTTCCTCGACTACCACAGAAGATCAGCTGCAGGAGTTGGTCAATGACGGCTTGATTTTGGTTGATTTTAGCTACTACAATCGGTATCTCTTCTCTTTCGCTGGTTGGTTGTGCCTTAGTTGTGATCTAGACCGCTTGTACGTCGCAGTCGAAGGCAAACTTCAGGTCACCTCTGAGGGAGAGGACCCCATTGGGCCCCGACATTTTGAGTAGGAGATATGGGTAATGTGGTATCGCCATGAACTTGGATAATGCTAGTCTTCCAAGGATAGCGTGATATGAACATTCAAAGTCTGCAACTTCAAATTTGATAAACTCTGTACGGTAGTTTGAGGGAGTCTCAAAAGTAACCAATAGAGTGATCTGCCTAAGTAGCATGGCTACCTTGCCGGGTACTATCCCATAGAAAGGAACGCTTGTTGGAGTAATCATCCCGGTGAATTTTAGTCCCATCTTCCTTAGTGTTTCTGAAAATATTATGTTGAGTCCAGCTCCCCCATCGATTAGCACATTTGTGATAGTCATACCAGCGATTGTTAGATCTAAAACTAGTGGATAGTGGCCAGCATTTCCCATGCTAGCCCATTGATCCTCTCTTAAAAACTGGATTGGGTACTGTGACCAATTGAAGTACCTGGGAGTAGCTGGATCCACTGCCATGATGGTTTGTAGAGCTAGCTTGTCCTGGTGTTTGCTCTTAGAACTCGGTAATCTAGCAAAGATGACTGCTACTATTCCCTTTGATTGCTGAAATCCCTTATCCCCTGGGTTGTTCTCATCTTTCTTCTGGTTATCTTCTTTCTTGTCTCCGTTGTTGCCCTTTCTTGTATATCTATCGAGGAAGATGCGGCAATCTCCAGTTATGTGATTTCCTTGAGGCTGCCATATACAATACATATTCTCGATGTCTTCAAACTTCTTAAATTTTGAGAATTTCTTTGATTTGTCAGCCACAGCTACTGTGTTGTTAGGTCCACGCTTCCTATCTTAATGCCCATTGTTTCAATGGTTTTGCCTATCTGGGTTGTCTCGGTTGTTTCTATCCAGGAACCTTTCTCGTGTTTTCTCCTCTATAGTGATTATCTTTTCTACTGTGCGTCTGAACTCTTCATTATTTCTCAGGTTCTCTTTGCAAAAGTCTTGAAACTACCACTTGGCCATGATCCCGCGGGAGAAAGCTTCGATTACTTCTCGTTCAGTGATGTCATGTACTTGAGCATGTAGTTCACCAAATCGATGATAATAATCTCTGAGACTTTCGTCACCTTTCTATTTGAGACCCTTTAGTTCTGCATGGGTGATAGGGTGCATGATGATGCCTATGAAATTTTCACAAAAAGCTCTATGCAAGTCCCCCCATCCCCTAATTGATCTAGGACTTAGCTTATCAAACCATTGGAGAGGCATAGTCTCTAATGCCATAGGGAAGAAGAGTGCTTTGATGTCGTCATCTCTGTCGGCTAGTTTGCTTGACTGAGAGTAGATTCTGAGCCATTGCTTGGGTTCGGTTTTGCCGTCATATTTGGAGTGGTTAGAAGGTTTAAATTTGTGAGATAACCATACCGAAGCAAGTCGGCTTGCAAAGCAAGGGAACCTATCGTGTGCTCTGGCTTCTCTATACTCTGATTCAGCTTGTCCTTCCAGTCAGCTATTGTTTTGGTGAGAGTAGTTCCATGGAGCAGTTTGGACGGGAACTCTGCTCCTGCTTTCCCTTGGTTGCTCAACTCGATTACTTTGACTATGGGTCCTTCTGCTTTCTCTGTTATGACTTCCATTTGTCCCTAGTCTTTCAATAGCGGAATTCCTTTAACTTTGATTTTCTTGTCTGTGAGATGCTGATCTTGCGGGTAGTCTTGAGCGGGTCCTCCCATCGTGTGCTCTTAAGGCTGTCAACCGGAGAACCTCCCTGAGTTGCTCTTGCTCTTCATTAGGGTGAGAAATAGCTTCGAGTTCTTCGGCTAGTTCTCTGATCTTATCGTATGGAGAGTTGTTTGCCTTCCCAGCTATGTATCTTTCTTCTGCTTCTTGTTTTGATTTCTTTCTATCATATTCAGCTAGGTCAGACTCGTATCTTGTCCAGGCTTCTTTGCATTGCCTTGCGTGGCGTCTGTGACCTTCTTTCAACTTATTCTTCCTTTCCCTAGCATGCTTCTGGCTTTTTGTCTCACCATCGTATTCTAGAGCGTTGGATGATATGTTGGACTCTGATTCATCTGAGGACCTAACATCGGGTGCTTTCGGCAGAATCAGAGGTGGCCACCGAATCATGAATACTTCTCGGGCGTGCGTTGCTTTTGCATCTATGACTGCGCCATTAGAATTGCTAATGATCTCTGTAGAGGTGTTGGTGTCGTAGAGCGTACTCCCTTCTTGGTAGGGTAGAGTCGTTGCTTCATCAACCAGTCGGATGTCGCCATCTCTGAAGACAGAACCCGGCCAGTGGACCAGACAATCATGTGGAGTTATGGTCAGTACGAGGCCTTCTTGGGCTCCTATGAGTGGTACCCTTCGCACTGATCCAGCTACTTCTTGGAGTAGAATCTGGCATGACTTTGCCACATTGTTGAGTCCGAGTAGGAAGAGGCCTAATTTTATGGAAGAATTCTGAAGTAAGCTTGAATTGATCTCTTGATGGATTGAAGCTGTATTCCAAAGTCCCATCGAAAAATAACCTAGTTTGCCATGAAAAGAACCCGGATGGGTTTCCGCGGTGGGTTCTGTTCCAGAGTCTGAGTTGAATTCGATCATCAGTGAAACTTGGATTGATTCGAACATCACAAGATGTAAAAACCTTTTGGTGAGTTCCTCTGTCAATCTCACCGAAAGAGAGAGGACTTCCTGGTCTTCTCGACCCTTGAGGAGGCGTCCTTGGAGCTTGTCTTTGTTGTTCGCCTCACAGATCCAGAATCCGAAGGTGAAAGTTGATCCTGTCAAGAAGATCATGTTGTCGAGGTCCATCAAGCTTGTGATCACAAATCTGCCAAAAGCCCCTACCTAGCACGCCAGCTGTTGATATTTTACCATTGATAGCCTATCATGGGGGTACCTAGGACAATTGTTCGGGCTTCGGCTGGTGCAGAACTCAATGATGAAAGCAAGAGACAATTGATTTATACTGGTTCGGGCCCTTGACCGTGATCAAGTAATAGCCTTTACGTCCAGTCAGCGTTAGCCTTTTTGCGTTGGATTGATTGGTATGTTCTGATTTTTTACAGGGGTGCCCATAGTCTCTCTTTATATCAATAGAGAAGACTATGGTGCGGTTACAATCCTAGTTCGATCTAAAGAAGGTGTTCTGATCTAAATTCAGAAGATACTTTCCTATAGGAGTCCGGCTAGTCTGGCCTATTCTATTTGGATTAGGTTTAGCAGTTGCTGCACCCTTTCTTGCTTCAGTCCGTGAGCCAGGCCAGGGCCCACGACTTGTAGTTGTATCATTGGGGAACCCTATGGGTCATGCATCGACAGCTGCACCACGCCCGATGTGCGCGTCATGGACGTGTCGTCTTCCGCTCGCCCCTCCCCTGTTCGCTCTGCTACGGATGTCGCCATTCACGTGATAGGTGGCTCTATTTGTTCCATTGTCACCGACAATGCCACAGTTGCAGCCGACTGCTCTGGGATGACCGGGGACCTCCCCCGTGCCCACCGACGGCTATCCCCTGCGGACGGGGTTGTTGTCACCAGCGGTGTCTGTCTGGATGGCACCATGGCCGTCCCAGCACCACCCCCGCTTGACCCGGGCGTGGCATCTACCGGCGGCTGCAGTGTCGCCCAGAGGGCAACACTCTTCTTCACCACCAGCGCTAGAGGAGTAATGTGTCGACCGGCACTGCGACATCAACAAAATGTTAAACCCACGACGAGACCCATCAAAAATGACAAAGGTAAGGGAGTCCACAGGGTACCTTGGCGCCACTAGACGATGAAGTTTTGGGGCCGACCCACCGGACCCCAGTTGCGTTTTGACGGCACGGGTTCGGATGACACGGGATGGCTCGTGCCCAACAGCCCCTAGGGCACGTCAGAAGAGCAACCCGCCCCCACCAGTGGCAAAGACAAACCACCGCCCATAGCCTCGTCCTTGTCATCGCGTGCCATCTCGACCCAATCGGCGAACGGGACACCATCGGCCCCCTCTTCCTCCTCGTCATCATCATCGTCATCATTGCCGTCATCGGTGTCCTCTCCCTAATCTCGCTTCCATTGCTTCTCTGCCTTCTTTTACTTCTTGATGTCCTTTTTCTCCCCCTGCTCCGCTATGAGGTAGTTCATCGCTCTCCGCTCCACATCCTCCGGCAACGGCGCTGCGGAGTCCTAAAAAACAAGTCATGGCTGCAAGATTCTGACTCTCAGGATTAGGCAGTAGGATTAGAAACTCAGTAAAGGACAGAGTTTGAAGAAAGGGGGAAGACTTATGAACTCGACAAAGCCTGCATCCAGTCGCATCAGCGGATGCCCCAAAACCGGGTATACAAAGACATTCTCCCCTAATGGCAATGATAGCACCTCCTTTGCCTCCTTGAGCCACTGCTCCACCTCGGCCTCCTAGCGAGCATCACCGTCCCGTCGGGGGGTGATCCTAGCATCATCTGGTACATTAAGAGGGCGCGCGCCATCAGTGGTGCAAGCCTCCTCACATGATACGCCCAATGACGCTGGGCCCACAAAGGCCACGCTCCCTCAAAGATGGCGATGTCCTTCAGATGGTCTTCTATCTTGTCCTATTTCTTGGCAGGGGTCCCCACACCCATGCCTGCGGTGCTGACTCGATGAAGCTATCGGAGAAGAGTGGCAAGAGGGCAGTAGGGTCATTCTTCAAGTAGAACCATTGCTTGTGCCACCATTTGTTGGATGTCATCAATGGGAGTGACATGTACTGCGCCACCTGATTCACCCGAAGATGGATGCTCACGCATCCTATCAGCACCTTGTTTTCTTTCTTCTTCCTTTCTCTTTCTCCACCTTCTTGTGCAAGGAGACGGAGAAGAAATACCTCCACAATTCGAAGTGCGGCTCGATCCCCAAGTATCCCTCGCATAGCGTGATGAAGGCTGCAATGTGCTAGATCCCATTGGGGTTCAAGTGGTACAGCTCAATGTCATAGTAGTACAGCAACCCCCGGAGGAATCAGTGCGGGGGTGTCGCCAGGCCGCACTCGTGCAAGGGGACAAAGGAAACGATGTACCCATCTTGCGGCATCGGCTCATCCTCATTGTCAGGTACAAGCCACTCATTTGCAGTGGTCCTCACATGAAGGAGGCCCTTCCTGACGAGGCCCTCCATCCACGAATGAGTGACATCAGAACGAGGCCACGACTCCATCGCTTGACGACAGGAGCAGAGGGGCAAAAGCTTCGATGACGGCATGAACCCTAGCCCTAATTATGCTGCAGAGGTGGTGGCGACGAGAATCATGGGCGCAGATGGTGGCTTGGAAGCAGAGGGGAGCAGGATGACGATTCATGCGTGATGAGAAAACAGGGAAACCTCTGTATTTAAGCAGGGGAAGCGAAAGGCAAATTGCCCACCTAGATTCACGTGTTGTCCCATCCTATCAAACCCACCGTGTTGTTTCAACCAAGCTACACATGCATGCCATCTCCCGGCTCGCTCCATCAAGGCGCACACCGAATGGTGATTCAACCGCCCGACGGGCCACAATCGCCGCAGGTAAGTAGGCTGCGGAGCTAAAAATGCTCCTGCGGTCTGATAAGGCCCAAGAGTTCGCATGTTGGCCTAGCGATGGGTTTGACAACCGCTCTAGGGCACCACGGGAGTGACGTGTGGCAAAGGGTGGGCCCGCTAGCGGCCAGTACCCGAGCATCCGAGCACCGCGGGCATAACGATCCATTGACTACGGGCGGACCATGGTTTTTCCTCGAAGAAAGACAGCGAGCCTCGGGACCGACCGAACGGACCCGAGAACTATATGGACTCGCCGTCAGGAACCTAGAGTCGGTCACCAACTGACCCAAGCCGGATCCCTACAAACAGGAACTAGGGCCCTACATGAACTAACCTGTTACTAGCTCACCGAGCACTATGATTTGTCCAGCAAGAAAAATCGTGGCACAGCTCAGCCCCTCCAATTATGGAAAAAATGCTTGAGGGGTGAGGATCATAAGAGAGTTGACCCCTCGGCCAGACCTCCGCCTCGCGCAGGGGCTGTAACACTTCAAGTGTTTAGTCCTTAATTGCATTGCATTTGCATTTGCATAAGCATAAGCATGCATCATTCATGTTTGTTATTTTATGTGATGCAACACATGTGATTGTTCTAGGGTTTGTTTGATTTATTTCATGAAGTATTTGATAGTTGGTGTAACAAAAAGGTAAGGTAGCCAATCATGACCTACAACACCTTAGTTATACTTAGGGTAACATTTGGAACAAGGTTCATGTTGACCAAAATTACAAATTTGCCCTCCAAGAGAAGTTTGACCACCATTTGACCCTAGAAGGCTCTAGTTTGACCAATTAAAAAGTCTAATTTAGAGACCTTGCATGGAAGAGCACCCTTAAGCAAAGTTGTAAAGAAATTCATGGGGAACAAAAGTCTCAATATGACCATCTCATGAAATTGACCCTAACATGCTCAAAAGTGGCCCACAAGTCAGTTAGAGAGGTAGCTCCAAGACTTAGAATTTTTCTAAGTCTGGAATCTGACCCTACAGTTTTACTGATGCCTACTTTAGGAGCTTTTAGTTTGCAAACCAGGCCAAACCAGCTTTCACTCATATTGACAAACTTGTAGATCACATGTAACCCTACAACTTTGTCAACATCACCCAAGCCTGGTTCTCAATGGTTCAAGAGATATCGTGTCATGAACTTAGGCTGTCAGTCGGCATCGTTAACTGAACCCCGGTTTCAGTTTCATCAAGCACTACTTTGAGGCCATGTAGTTTGAAATATAGGCTGAACCAGCCCAAACACCAATTGACAAAGTTGTTGACCTAACGTAGCTCTACAAACTTGATGTTGCCACCTTGGACTGAAACAGGCTGGTTTAGAAGTTAATCACGTTCGAAATCACTCTGTCAGTCACTACCGATGGCGTCAATGAACTGCGATTCAGTTTCGTCAGTGGCCGACCAGCCACAGGGCAACGCCGACGCGTGGAGGCGCGGTGGTGCCCATACGCCGGCCCTGGCCCCACCAGTCAGGCCGCAACGCCTTCAAGACGCCACGACGCGTGAGCCGGCCTCCATTCCTCCGCCCCCTCTCTTCCAGTTGCAAAAACACCGAAACCGAGCCGCCATTGCTGTTCTTCTCCGGCGAGCTCAAGCGTGAGCTACACTGCATCACCGGCCGCCAGACCTCGCCACTCCCTCCGCCTCACCACCCTCCATCCCCTTGACCCACCGAAGTCCGCGATTTGACTCAAGGTGAGCCGCATTGCTTTCTTCCCCGTCTCCGAGAGGTCGCCGGAGCCTGCCATGGGACCTCACCGTGGTCGGGGTGCTTCGGGTCTCTCTCCATCCTCCCTTCCTATCAAAATGGATCCGCCTAGCTTCGGTGAAGCTCATACCGAGCCTAGACCGCACCGTACATCCTCACCGGCGACGGTGCGCCGCCACCGGACATCACCGGCCGCCGCTCGCGGTGACAAGCCCCTTCCACCCCATCCCCATCCATTCCACGAGCACCAATCGACGCACCGGGTGACGGAGAACACGAGGCGGTGTTCGATTGGCCGAGCGAGCTCTTCTCCGGCGAGCTCGAGCTCGTCGGAGCTCGCGGGTCTCCGCCTCCCCTGCCTCCGGTCACTGACCGCGGGGGCCCGCCCGTCAGTGTCGCGCGCGGGCGGGGGCGCTGAGCGGGCCGCGCGCGCGCGAGTGTGTGGGCCGAGTTTTCCGGGCCGGCCCAGTTCTTCCGAAATGAAATTCATTTTTATTATTTTGTCACTGATTTTTTGTACAAGTTGGAAAAATATAGATCTAGGGTTTTAATGATCCAAAAATCATGAGATAAATTTTGTTAGGGTCTACATGATGTGTAGTATTTTAGAAAAATATGGATCTGGCATGAGATGTTTAAATTCTGTAAGAATTTAATAGATCCTTTAAATGTGTTTTGGAATGCATGCAAATTTGTTAAATTTATAACTTGAGCTGTAGTGTTCCATAAATCATGAAATTTGGTGGGTAGGTTACTCTATGCTAGCCCTAGCTCTGGTAAAAAATTTGGGCATCAGTGCTTAAGTAATTTCCAAGTTATAAGGCTATCATTTTATTCTAGGAGATAATTGAAGGAATTTTTGTAATTTTTCTACATGTGCAATGTTCTTGTAACTTTTTGGAGAATGTCTTGGTACCCTAGAGTGTCTAAAAAAAATATGAAATCTGTTGTTTGATACTTTTCAATATGATTTATTAATTATACAAAAATCAGCCTTTTTGACTGGTGAATTTTGTATAGAGAATTTCTGTGAATAAAACTTGTTCAAATTTTTACTGTGGTCTCTTTTTGGGTCAGAGAGTCCCTTGTAATTTTTGTAGAATTTTAAGAGCAGTTTACATATATGTTTAAAATTCCACCTAATTAATTAAGTAAAATAAGAAATGAGTATAAATAAATGTTCTAGGTAGTCACACCCTACTTTCTGGTGTTGTTATACCCCATGTGAACTTTTGGAAATCTTAGTTTGGTTTTAAGGGTCTTTGGCCACATCAATAAATGTTTAACCTTTGTAATTTTAGGTTTTCTGGACAGCTAGTAGTAATTCTAAATTTGGCTTTGATAAAATTGGTTGCTGGAAAACTTGTAAATACCAAAGTTGGAGTAAACTTGATGAACTAGCTTGTGTCAAAATTTGGAAGCATTTGGCTTAGTAGTTTGAGAGTTAGTATTGTTTAAAGTGGCAGTTCAAAATCTGCTACTCTCTGTTTTGAGAGGACAGATTCTGGAACTTGTGAAGTTTGACATGGAAAACTTAGGAGTTTGGAGTTGAGGTCTGAAAATGAATTGTAGTGCATTTCTTAGGCTTTCCAGATTGTCTTAGATCATATCTTTTGGAATTGTAAATCTCCAGTTGTGATAAAAACAAGTAGCTGCTGTCCAGAATGCTTACTGTAGTGTTTTGCTGATTGATATGGTGTGATATCCTAAGACATGCTACTTTTGTAATTGTTAGGTGTTAGGGCCTTAACTGAGGATGAGCAGCTTTATCTTAGGTTAAGTAGATTAGGTGAGTACTTCTCTACCGGAGAGGAAATTTGCACCTACTCTTTTAAAGTGATTTGATTAGAGCGTTAAATTGTTGTAATGCATTTCATTCCGAGCATATTGCATCTTTCATTATGCATTCATGGGATTTATTATGCACTCATGCAATAGGTGTACTGGAGGGGGTGACACTCCTCGAATTCGAACAAGCGATACCGGAGGAGGTGCTGAGTCAACCGGAGGAATTAGCAGAAGAACCCAACGTCGGGGAAGCTCCGTCAGAAGATCTACCCGAGTGTCCGGACCACAGGCCCGCAACCTTTCTGAAAGGCAAGCCCCGGTGCATGCTGAACCCATCGTTTTATAAATTAATCTTGAGTATTTTAATTGTTTACTGCATTAAGTTGTAGGAGTTATATGAAAACTCTTGTTGCATTATACCTGTCCTTGTCCAGATATCGTACTTAATCCTATATTAGGTTTAGGCACGTGTCAATGCTTAGCCCTGCTTAGTACGGTAGAAGTCAGGTGATTTCCGGTCATCCGCGAGATGTAGGAAGGAGTCACGAGTGGCTTTATGGCTATCGTGGATGGAACCATGCTTAAAAATAAAATTTAGACCGGGCGGGAGTTCGATAGTACAGCCGCAAGACACTTCACGTCTTGGGTGTGGAGCTATGCCCGTCTGAGTCGTTTAAGGACCGATTCGCTGTACGTCCTTGAGTCATGTTGAACGCAGTCTAACACTTAGTTGGCCGGATATGTCGTTCCGACCGCGAAGCCGAGTAATGTGGTTCAGGCCAGGAATCGAATGGTAGGTTGCTTCTTGGAGGAGAGAAAGGATGTGCTTGGGGACATTGGCGTGAGACCAAGGGGGGGTTAGAGTCCCTATCACCTGGCAGAGTGTCGCCCTTGGGGTCGCGACATCATTCAGACCCGCGATTCCTGAATCATATGAAAAGGTGGCCTGTGCGACCCTGGCAGGGGTCTGCACGGTGAGTGTTAGAAATACCCCTCCAGCTGGATAGGAATTCGATTCGAATCGCCGTCGCTCCCGGTTAGTGAGCACTTGACTTGAGCAGCGGCAACGTAGATCTCATTAAATGAACTGGTGGTTAAGGGAATGATACAATGTTGCCACAATTCATACCTGCTCTGGACATAATGATGATAATTGTTTGATTATAATCAAGTGCATGTTTAGTACAGGTGCTAAGATAGATGGCAGGTAAATGCTAAAAATAACTGCTAGTACAGGCTATAAGAGTTTCAATTACTTATGCCTTTATGCAAAATGTTATGTCAGCTAGCCTCTTGTGTAAGCCTTGCATAATCCTTGGTGTCATCTTATTTCTGGTTTTCGACGAGTAAGTCTAGCTGAGTACATTCCAGTACTCAGGGTTTATTCCCTCCTGTTGCAGATGATATGCTCTATCAAGGCTTCTGCAAAACTTGTCTCCACCCTGCGGGTGATGAAGACTAGATCACTTGGGCGTGATCATCTTTTATGTACTTTCCTCATGCTTTTGTGGGTTGTTGATCATCAAGACTGGCAGTAGTTAAACAACTGGTGTGCGTTTGCTTCCGCTACTTTATAAACTTTGTTTGTAATAACTGCGACTCCATGTGTGTAAACTTATTTCGGAACTACTTGCGAAATGTAACGTATGATGTTGTATGTTGAATGATGCGATCCTGGTTGTAAGCAGTTTGGTTTGAAATCCTTCGTGGTTTCGATTGACTACCGGGATTATATGGGCTCAAGTTTGAAAATTTGAGCGCTTCGGTGCTCGTTTTCGTACTTGTGCTCTTATAATTTGGTCGGTTCTGTTACAGCTGGTATCGGAGCATAATTCAACATTAAACACATCTTACGAGTAATTAAAAACAAAAGTATTTGTTTGCGAAAAGGGTTAAACTCTAAAAATTATTTTATAGGTATGCCAGTGATCACATCCCTTAGCCCAAATAAGGACTCTTAGGTGGCTTATTATAAAGACTAACTTGGGGGCCTTGTTTGTTCTGTTTCGTCGTCCATACGGCGTGATATTGTATGGATGCCATCCACTTGGGTGGTAATGTATGGATCAATTACCTCGACGCTCTGGTAAGTGTGAGTTGTGAGAGCATGATCGTCCAACCGGCGGTCTAGGGGAGAGTAGTTTTGGTGACTTACATCTTTACATGTTTAAACCATGTAACTATGTAAAAGCACTTAATTGTGGGCATCTATCAATCGGGTAGCTTTGATACTGAAATATATACATCCGGGGATGTGTATATGGGAAGTATTTAGTTACTGCTTTCTTGTATGATATTTTGGGAATTGTTGGGGTGCAGTTGAATGATATGTTAAAGAAGGGGTTAATTCGTCCTAGCTCGTCTCCGTGGGGATGCCCTGCTATCTTTGTAAAGAAGAAGGATCAAACCTTGCGGATGTGCGTGGACTATAGACCTCTGAATGCGGTCACTGTTAAGAATAAGTATCCTCTACCGCGTATCGACATCTTGTTCGATCAGTTGTCTAAAGCTAAAGTTTTCTCCAAGATCGATCTAAGATCTGGCTACCATCAAATTAAAATCCGCCCGGAAGATGTTCCAAAGACAGCCTTTTCTACCAGATACGGTCTTTATGAGTATCTTGTTATGTCTTTCGGCTTGACAAATGCCCCCGCACACTTCATGTACTTGATGAATTCGGTGTTTATGCCTGAATTGGACAAGTTTGTGGTGGTATTTATTGATGACATCTTGGTATATTCTGTGAATGAGGAGGATCACGCTGAACATCTGCGTATAGTCCTCACAAGACCGCGTGAACATCAACTTTATGCGAAGTTCAGTAAGTGCGAATTCTGGCTTCGTGAAGTACCTTTCCTTGGGCATGTGTTGTCCGATGGAGGAATTATGGTGGACCCCGCCAAGGTACAGGAAGTACTGAACTGGAAGGCTCCTATCTCGGTTCACGAGGTCCAAAGTTTTCTTGGTTTGGCTGGCTATTATCGTCGCTTCATCCCGGATTTCTCCAAAATAGCCAAGCCAATGACTCGGTTGCTGCAGAAAGACACTAGGTTTGTCTGGACTCCTGAGTGTGATGCGGCTTTTCACCAACTGCGAACCCTCCTAACCTCAGCTCCGGTTTTGGCACAACCGGATATCGAGAAACCATTTGATGTTTATTGTGATGCCTCAGGCATAGGTTTGGGAGGTGTGTTGATGCAGGAAGGCCGAGTAATTGCATATACTTCCCGACAACTTCGGAAGCATGAGGTGAATTATCCAACGCATGACTTAGAACTGGCCGCAGTTGTTCATGCTTTGAAGGTATGGCGGCATTATCTGCTGGGCAATGTCTGCAATATCTATACAGACCACAAAAGCCTCAAATACATCTTCACCCAACCCGAGCTAAATATGCGTCAGAGAAGATGGCTCGAGTTGATTAAAGATTATAATCTTCAAGTACACTATCACCCAGGCAAGGCAAATGTGGTTGCGGACGCTTTAAGCCGTAAGTCTCATTGCCATTCCTTAATTGAAACTGATTTTCACCGATCTCGCCTGTTACATCCGGCAGTCTTGTACAACATCACTGCCAGTGGTACTCTCAGAAATAGAATCATTGAGCTCCAAAAGACTGATCCGGGTATCTTTCACATAAAACGGAAGATGAATGAAGGAGAGACTAAGCATTTCAGGTTAGATGACGAAGGTGTGCTGTGGTTTAAGGATAGGTTAGTGGTACCTAAGGACCGAGAGCTTAGAGATCAGATCCTGTCCGAAGCACATTCGTCCAAGTTGTCCATCCATCCTGGTAGTAATAAGATGTATTATGATTTGAAGCCACTTTATTGGTGGACCAAGATGCGGAAAGAGATAGCAGCATATGTTGCTAGATGTGACACCTGTTGCAGAGTTAAAGCTGTGCACATGAAAGCTGGGCTACTTCAGCCACTTTCCATTCCAGGCTGGAAATGGGAAGAGATAAGTATGGATTTCATTGTCGGACTTCCTCCTACTGTCAAAAATCATAACTCTATTTGGGTAATTGTGGATCGTTTGACCAAATCAGCTCATTTCATTCCAGTTAGAGTGGACTATCGTCCCACTGACTATGCGGAGTTGTACTTCAATCAGATAGTCCGGCTCCATGGGATACCTCGTACTATCGTTTCTGACCGTGGTCCCCAGTTCACTGCTCGCTTTTGGGAGCATTTGCATCACCTTCTGGGAACCAAGTTAGTGAGAAGCTCTGCTTATCACCCCCAGACATCGGGTCAGACAGAACGAGTTAACCAAATCTTGGAAGATCTGTTGCGAGCATGCGTCATTTCATCCAAGGGTTCTTGGGAAAAATGGTTACCTTTAGCCAAATTCTCGTACAATAACAGTTATCAAGAGAGTATTAAGATGGCCCCATTCGAAGCTTTGTACGGTCGAAAGTGTCGAACTCCACTAAACTGGGTAGAAGCTGGGGAAAGAAGGTATTATGGCATTGATTTTGTCCAGGAAGTCGAGGAACAAGTCCGTACCATCCAGAAACACATGGCTACAGCACAAGCAAGACAGAAAAGCTATGCGGATCGTCGTAGAAAACCACTCGAATTTGAAGTTGGAGACTTCGTTTATTTGAAAGTTTCTCCAATGAAGAGTGTCCAACGTTTTGGTGTTAAGCGGAAACTTGCACCAAGATACGTGGGTCCTTTCCAGATCATAGGCAAGAGTGGAGCTGTTGCGTACAAAATCCAGTTGCCTCCTGAGATGAGAGCCATATTCAACGTTTTCCATGTACCTCAGCTTAAAAAGTGTCTTCGAGTTCCTGAGGAACAAGTTCCTTTAGGTGATATCAGGCTGGAATCCGACCTAACCTATGAAGAAAAGCCAGTCCGAGTTATCGATACTCAGGAACGAGTAACTAGAAGTAAAGTGGTTAAGTGGTACAAAGTGATGTGGAGTAATCAGGGAAGTGAGAGTGATGCTACGTGGGAACGGGAGGATTATTTGCGGGATGGTTATAAAGAATTCTATGAAAAATGGTACGCTTTCCAAATCTCGGGACGAGATTTTTATAAGGGGGGAGGGCTGTAACACTTCAAGTGTTTAGTCCTTAATTGCATTGCATTTGCATTTGCATAAGCATAAGCATGCATCATTCATGTTTGTTATTTTATGTGATGCAACACATGTGATTGTTCTAGGGTTTGTTTGATTTATTTCATGAAGTATTTGATAGTTGGTGTAACAAAAAGGTAAGGTAGCCAATCATGACCTACAACACCTTAGTTATACTTAGGGTAACATTTGGAACAAGGTTCATGTTGACCAAAATTACAAATTTGCCCTCCAAGAGAAGTTTGGCCACCATTTGACCCTAGAAGGCTCTAGTTTGACCAATTAAAAAGTCTAATTTAGAGACCTTGCATGGAAGAGCACCTTTAAGCAAAGTTGTAAAGAAATTCATGGGGAACAAAAGTCTCAATATGACCATCTCATGAAATTGACCCTAACATGCTCAAAAGTGGCCCACAAGTCAGTTAGAGAGGTAGCTCCAAGACTTAGAATTTTTCTAAGTCTGGAATCTGACCCTACAGTTTTACTGATGCCTACTTTAGGAGCTTTTAGTTTGCAAACCAGGCCAAACCAGCTTTCACTCATATTGACAAACTTGTAGATCACATGTAACCCTACAACTTTGTCAACATCACCCAAGCCTGGTTCTCAATGGTTCAAGAGATATCGTGTCATGAACTTAGGCTGTCAGTCGGCATCGTTAACTGAACCCCGGTTTCAGTTTCATCAAGCACTACTTTGAGGCCATGTAGTTTGAAATATAGGCTGAACCAGCCCAAACACCAATTGACAAAGTTGTTGACCTAACGTAGCTCTACAAACTTGATGTTGCCACCTTGGACTGAAACAGGCTGGTTTAGAAGTTAATCACGTTCGAAATCACTCTGTCAGTCACTACCGATGGCGTCAATGAACTGCGATTCAGTTTCGTCAGTGGCCGACCGGCCACAGGGCAACGCCGACGCGTGGAGGCGCGGTGGCGCCCGTACGCCGGCCCTGGCCCCACCAGTCAGGCCGCGACGCCTTCAAGACGCCACGACGCGCGAGCCGGCCTCCATTCCTCCGCCCCCTCTCTTCCAGTTGCAAAAACACCGAAACCGAGCCGCCATTGCTGTTCTTCTCCGGCGAGCTCAAGCGCGAGCTACACCGCATCATCGGCCGCCAGACCTCGCCACTTCCTCCGCCTCACCACCCTCCATCCCCTTGACCCACCGAAGCCCGCGATTTGACTCAAGGTGAGCCGCATTGCTTTCTTCCCCGTCTCCGAGAGGTCGCCGGAGCCCGCCATGGGACCTCACCGTGGTCGGGGTGCTTCGGGTCTCTCTCCATCCTCCCTTCCTATCAAAATGGATCCGCCTAGCTTCGGTGAAGCTCGTACCGAGCCTAGACCGCACCGTACATCCTCACCGGCGACGGTGCGCCGCCACCGGACATCACCGGCCACCGCTCGCGGTGACAAGCCCCTTCCACCCCATCCCCATCCATTCCACGAGCACCAATCGATGCACCGGGTGACGGAGAACACGAGGCGGTGTTCGATTGGCCGAGCGAGCTCTTCTCCGGCGAGCTCGAGCTCGTTGGAGCTCGCGGGTCTCCGCCTCCCCTGCCTCCGGTCACTGACCGCGGGGGCCCGCCCGTCAGTGTCGCGCGCGGGCGGGGGCGCTGAGCGGGCCGCGCGCGCGAGTGTGTGGGCCGAGTTTTCCGGGCCGGCCCAGTTCTTCCGAAATGAAATTCATTTTTATTATTTTGTCACTGATTTTTTGTACAAGTTGGAAAAATATAGATCTAGGGTTTTAATGATCCAAAAATCATGAGATAAATTTTGTTAGGGTCTACATGATGTGTAGTATTTTAGAAAAATATGGATCTGGCATGAGATGTTTAAATTCTGTAAGAATTTAATAGATCCTTTAAATGTGTTTTGGAATGCATGCAAATTTGTTAAATTTATAACTTGAGCTGTAGTGTTCCATAAATCATGAAATTTGGTGGGTAGGTTACTCTATGCTAGCCCTAGCTCTGGTAAAAAATTTGGGCATCAGTGCTTAAGTAATTTCGAAGTTATAAGGCTATCATTTTATTCTAGGAGATAATTGAAGGAATTTTTGTAATTTTTCTACATGTGCAATGTTCTTGTAACTTTTTGGAGAATGTCTTGGTACCCTAGAGTGTCTAAAAAAATATGAAATCTGTTGTTTGATACTTTTCAATATGATTTATTAATTATACAAAAATCAGCCTTTTTGACTGGTGAATTTTGTATAGAGAATTTCTGTGAATAAAACTTGTTCAAATTTTTACTGTGGTCTCCTTTTGGGTCAGAGAGTCCTCTGTAATTTTTGTAGAATTTTAGGAGCAGTTTACATATATGTTTAAAATTCCACCTAATTAATTAAGTAAAATAAGAAATGAGTATAAATAAATGTTCTAGGTAGTCACACCCTACTTTCTGGTGTTGTTATACCCCATGTGAACTTTTGGAAATCTTAGTTTGGTTTTAAGGGTCTTTGGCCACATCAATAAATGTTTAACCTTTGTAATTTTAGGTTTTCTGGACAGCTAGTAGTAATTCTAAATTTGGCTTTGATAAAATTGGTTGCTGGAAAACTTGTAAATACCAAAGTTGGAGTAAACTTGATGAACTAGCTTGTGTCAAAATTTGGAAGCATTTGGCTTAGTAGTTTGAGAGTTACTGTTGTTTAAAGTGGCAGTTCAAAATCTGCTACTCTCTGTTTTGAGAGGACAGATTCTGGAATTTGTGAAGTTTGACATGGAAAACTTAGGAGTTTGGAGTTGAGGTCTGAAAATGAATTGTAGTGCATTTCTTAGGCTTTCCAGATTGTCTTAGATCATATCTTTTGGAATTGTAAATCTCCAGTTGTGATAAAAACAAGTAGCTGCTATCCAGAATGCTTACTGTGGTGTTTTGCTGATTGATATGATGTGATATCCTAAGACATGCTACTTTTGTAATTGTTAGGTGTTAGGGCCTTAACTGAGGATGAGCAGCTTTATCTTAGGTTAAGTAGATTAGGTGAGTACTTCTCTACCGGAGAGGAAATTTGCACCTACTCTTTTAAAGTGATTTGATTAGAGCGTTAAATTGTTGTAATGCATTTCATTCCGAGCATATTGCATCTTTCATTATGCATTCATGGGATTTATTATGCACTCATGCAATAGGTGTACCGGAGGGGGTGACACTCCTCGAATTCGAACAAGCGATACCGGAGGAGGTGCTGAGTCAACCGGAGGAATTAGCAGAAGAACCCAACGTCGGGGAAGCTCCATCAGAAGATCTACCCGAGTGTCTGGACCACAGGCCCGCAACCTTTCTAAAAGGCAAGCCCCAGTGCATGCTGAACCCATCGTTTTATAAATTAATCTTGAGTATTTTAATTGTTTACTGCATTAGGTTGTAGGAGTTATATGAAAACACTTGTTGCATTATACCTGTCCTTGTCCAAATATCGTACTTAATCCTATATTAGGTTTAGGCACGTGTCAATGCTTAGCCCTGCTTAGTACGGTAGAAGTCGGGTGATTTCTGGTCATCCGCGAGATGTAGGAAGGAGTCACGAGTGGCTTTATGGCTATCGTGGATGGAACCATGCTTAAAAATGAAATTTAGACCGGGCGGGAGTTCGATAGTACAGCCGCAAGACACTTCACGTCTTGGGTGTGGAGCTATGCCCGTCTGAGTCGTTTAAGGACCGATTCGCTGTACGTCCTTGAGTCATGTTGAACGCAGTCTAACACTTAGTTGGCCGGATAAGTCGTTCCGACCGCGAAGCCGAGTAATGTGGTTCAGGCCGGGAATCGAATGGTAGGTTGCTTCTTGGAGGAGAGAAAGGATGTGCTTGGGGACATTGGCGTGAGACCAAGGGGGGGTTAGAGTCCCTATCACCTGGCAGAGTGTCGCCCTTGGGGTCACGACATCATTCGGACCCGCAATTCCTGAATCATATGAAAAGGTGGCCTGTGCGACCCTGGCAGGGGTCTGCACGGTGAGTGTTAGAAATACCCCTCCAGCTAGATAGGAATTCGTTTCGAATCACCGTCGCTCCCGGTTAGTGAGCACTTGACTTGAGCAGCGGCAACGTAGATCTCATTAAATGAACTGGTGGTTAAGGGAATGATACAATGTTGCCACAATTCATACCTGCTCTGGACATAATGATGATAATTGTTTGATTATAATCAAGTGCATGTTTAGTACAGGTGCTAAGATAGATGGCAGGTATATGCTAAAAATAACTGCTAGTACAGGCTATAAGAGTTTCAATTACTTATGCCTTTATGCAAAATGTTATGTCAGCTAGCCTCTTGTGTAAGCCTTGCATAATCCTTGGTGTCATCTTATTTCTGGTTTTCGACGGGTAAGTCTAGCTGAGTACATTCCAGTACTTAGGGTTTATTCCCTCCTGTTGCAGATGATATGCTCTATCAAGGCTTCTGCAAAACTTGTCTCCACCCTGCGGGTGATAAAGACTAGATCACTTGGGCGTGATCATCTTTTATGTACTTTCCTCATGCTTTTGTGGGTTGTTGATCATCAAGACTGGCAGTAGTTAAACAACTGGTGTGCGTTTGCTTCCGCTACTTTATAAACTTGGTTTGTAATAACTGCGACTCCGTGTGTGTAAACTTATTTCGGAACTACTTGCGAAATGTAACGTATGATGTTGTATGTTGAATGATGCGATCCTGGTTGTAAGCAGTTTAGTTTGAAATCCTTCGTGGTTTCGATTGACTACCGGGATTATATGGGCTCAAGTTTGAAAATTTGAGCGCTTCGGTGCTCGTTTTCGTACTTGTGCTCTTATAATTTGGTCGGTTCTGTTACAGGGGCCCTAGGGCTTGGACCCGCAAAGAGACTGTGTGTGAGGTCGCAGACAAACTATGGGGGAAACACTCGGGTGCGAGGGCACCACGGGCATCCCGACCCCTCGATCTGACCCGCACTACGCATAGGGGTGCGAGGTCGGCCTCACGAAATACCTAGCAACAAGTCACAGGAAGACAGAGAAACGCTTGTAGCTAAAATAAGCGTCGAACTGATAAGTCCATAGAAGACAATCAGTACCGACAAAGGACCCACCGGTTGGGAACTAACCGACCGACTACGATGACAGCGTTCGATACATGCGAGTTAAACATGGATAACGAGGGACAAAAATAGATAATCTTTATTCATAAGAGGACAACCCTAAGTACAAACTAAAGGGACTCGAGGATGACCTCCTTGGCGGGCACCTCGGCGGCAACGGCGTCCGCGGCCTCATCGAAGTCCTCGATGAGCCTCTCATGATCAGCCACCTCCTCGCCCTCCAAGAAGCCAACCAGGAAATGAAGCTCGTGGCCCGACCGAACCTGGGCCGTCGCCAAGGCAACGGCCGCTCCACGGTGGACACCATGTTCCACCGCGTCCTTGACGTGCTCGAGGATGTCAAGGAGACGCTCCTCGAGACGCTCGCCCTAGGCAAGCATGTAACCGGCGGCGGTGTCCGTGGCCTGGCGGAGTGTCTATAGCTTCGTCTCCAGTTCTTACAAGAGCGTGCAAGGATCAGATAAAGGACGAACCAAGAAGAAGGAAAACAGCGATCGCCGAAAGGAACTTACTGGCCACCCGGCCGTCGACGTCCGCCAGCTGGGCATGGACGGTTTCTACCTCCTCCTCGGTGGCCTAGAGTACGGCCTGGGCGACCTCGAGGCACTCCTAGAGTCGCTCTAACTCCAAGACCGAGTTCGCGTCTGACACGGCCCTAAACCAAGGCAAAGGTTAGAAGAAAACCCACAACCGCAGTGGGAGGAAATGAGAAGACGCCTCCTTCACCCCTATTCGAGCAGATGACGTTGAGTGGGCCTTCGCTCCTTAGGCGCATCGCCGGTAGGGCGCTTCCCATGTTCCATGGATGAAGCAGTAGAGACTGGAATGCAAGTGCTAGGAATTGGCCAATTGAGGCTGGGGTGGCAATGGACAGCGACAAACTGTGGAGGCTACAATTTATAGAAGGCTTACGAGAAGCCCAACCGGCACCAACACCAACCGTCGCAGCGGATGTAGCACGACGCGCCCCTTCAGCTCCCCCATGTGCCCATAATTGGGCGGTTTTTAAGACAAAAATGGTGTTTCGATCTCTTGCCCCATCCTGAGATTGGGCACGGCTCTCGACACCATGATAACGAAGGGACACGGAGCTAAGAAACACTCCTATAACCCGCTAAGGCCTAGGGGCTCACCGTTTGGTCCGGCGGGCAATTTTGACAGTCGCTCTAGGACACCCATGAAGCAGGAGGTGGTGAAGGGTGGGCCCGCTAGCAACCAATACCTAGGCATCTGAGCGCCATGGAGACCCTAGCCCACGATCGAGTACTAACCGCTGCTAGTCCATGGGGTTTTCCTAGTAAAAAGGCGAGTAGCCCCCGAAAACTGACCGAACAGACCTGAGAACTACCCGTACTGGCCATCAAGAGCCTAGAGTCGGTTGACTCCATGGCCAGACCCCTGCCGCACGTAGGGGCCTAAGGGCTCAGGCTTGCAAAAGAAGGCCCAAGGCATGGTCGCATATGAATGACAAACCATCAATGACCACCTAACCTAACTAGGGCCCTGAGGTCTCCCCGTATGAGAAAGCCTTTGGCAAAGTAGCCAACTTCCCCAAAGGCTCAGGGGCTACACCCGGCGGATGCGCTTACGTGCACCTCCAGGAGAACAAAGACCATAACATCCTATGATAAAAGCCTATGGAGGAGTATCTAACTCCTCCTCAGGCCTGGGGGCTACTATCGGGTACCAATATTAAGGTACCCATAGGACATGGGTTAAAAGACATCAGCCTCAGTCCGTATAAAACAGTTATGAGTGCAATTGCGGCTTAGTCTGGCCCAACCGAGGGAGTTTCTAGCTCGCCTGACTCCTCAAGCATAGGCTCCGCGTTGACCGACCCCTTAGGCGCGGGTCCTGCCTCGCCTAACCCTACAAGTAGAGGGCTCGGCCTTGCCCAACCTTGCGGGTAATGGCTCCGCCTCGTCTGACCCCAAGGGTCGGACCTACTCTCAGACAGAGGTAAAGGCTCCGAGAGGGGCCCACACCACCTCAACCACCACGGGCCTACACCTCTGACACGAAAGGAGGAGCAGGTATGCCCTGATGTGACCCACAACTTTGGCAGGTCATCCCTAGGAGTTCACATCGCCACAGGGTGGTCCTATGTCGCCAACTCCTCAAATGACCCCTGTTAGATGTCCACAGTTCTACACTATACTTCCAACTCCAACATGGTCTCTATCAGAGGAGTCCATTGACCATACCGTCCACCCGGGTGGTATGGAGCGCCACGATTGACCCACGACGTCCACACGTGGGACCAGTGACAAACGAGACGACAACATGGGGATGCCTTCATCATCTACAGGATAGTTAGGGCCCACCCGCAGGGGAAGGGGAGCAACGCGGCTCTGGGACTCCCTCCCCTCTCTTTTTATTTTTCTCTTTCTTCTTTTCCTTTTTTCCATCTTCTCTCGTGTATGACCGGCCCTTCCCTTAAGCTATAAAAAGGAAGAACTGGTACCTTTCTAGGGGATCACAATCCTACAACTCCACAACGACATATTCGACCTCAACACACAGAGACTGGGGAGTTCTGTAACACCCCTGGGTGTTAAGCATGCATTAGCATTTCAAAGCATAAAGCATTCTATCGGTGTTCGGACCAAAGGGGGTCCTAAACCAACGAGTAAATGTTGCGTGACTCTTTCCTGGATGGTGATGCAAGGAGAACACACGGGGGTTTATCCTGGTTCGGGCAAAAGAAGGCCCTACGTCCAGCGGGGAAGAGAGATTTGTATTTCCTTGCACCGGGGTGCTCGTGTAGGGGTTACAAGCAGGCGAGAGAGGGTGTCGAGCCCCAAGTCTCAAAGAGAAAAAGGAGAAAGATGGTTGCTTCGCGTTTTTTCCGTGATGCTTCGTGTTTTTTTTCTCTCTTTTTTTCCTCCCCCTGGTTCGCCCTGGCCTGCCTTTTTATAGGGCGAGAGGTGGCCAAGTCGAGGGGAGGCTTGAGGCGATGTTTCGTCGATTCCTGTTGAGTTGACTGTAGCGACGTGGCTTCGGGATGGCCGGCCATCCCTGGGTATCCTGACGCGGTACGGGACAAGAGGGTGAAATGACCCAGAGTGCCAGGCCATACCGTCCTTCGAGCTAAGTCGAGCGTTGGGGCCGGGTCGAGGCTGGGTCGAGGTCGGATGGATAAGGCCGAATCCCCGGTATCGCGGGGGACGGACCTTGTCTTATCCTCCCTCGAGGGTGACTGATGGTGAATAGTGCGCGGTATGGTGGATACAGTGACGGCTTTCACCTCCCATCACGGGATGGGCGGTAAAACAGTGAGACTTGACGTGGGTATTGTTCCCGCGTTGACCCATGCCGTAGCCATGTCGGTCGGTGGTAGTAGGTAACCGCATTGAATGCTATGGCTTTTGTCCCGGGTAGGTAAAGAAAGGGCGTCGAGGGGCCGGAGCGCGGTCGAGGCGCCCCGTCGAGCGAGCCTCGTACGAGTCGGAGCCGGGACGCGGTCGAGGCGCCCCGTCGAGCGGGCCTCGTACGAGTCGGAGCCGGGGCGCGGTCGAGGCACCCCGTCGAGCGGGCCTCGTACGAGTCGGAGCCGGGACGCGGTCGAGGCGCCCCGTCGAGCGGGCTATCTTTTCTACTGGTTTCGGTTTTTGTTAGTGTTTTGGCGATAGCTGTGGTACCCCGTACTGTTGGTACCGACAGTAGCCCCCGAGCCTTTGGGTGAGTGTGTGATCACTCTCCCAGAGGTTAGTCAGAACTGGAGTCGTAGCGTCGTGATTCTTCCGGTGGGGGCGCGCGAGCGCACCCGCCGGGTGTAGCCCCCGAGGCCTCGGTGAAGTATGGAGACTCCTCCGAGGTCTTGTTTGCGTTCGATTGGGGGACATTTTGTTGCGATCAAGCCCCCGAGCCTCGTGCGCGCGAGGTCGATTAGGGTCCCGGCCGTCTTTTGCTGTGCGACCCTCGCGCTCCTTTTTCGAAAAAAGGAGGAGGGGTGTAGAATGTCGTACTACCCTCGTTTGGGCCCGAGTTACGACGATCTCTGGTGAGCTGCTAGTGGGGGAATTCGAGTGAGAACCCATGCCCCGTTCGTTAGGGGTCGGCTAGTGGCCCGGAGGCGCCCTCAAAAACGCCAAGAAGTAATCGTGTGGATCTCGATTCCCTTCGACAGGATTCGAGGGCTCGATGCCTCCCCCGGAGGGATTCCTACCACAACCTTCTCCTTCGGCCTCGAATACGTCCTGGGGTGCCTCGAGAGCGTGGCTCGAGCCCTTGGCCATGTACGGGTGCACCCTGGGTCGTCCCTAACTCTGTTGCTCGAGGGCAGCTGTCGAACCCCGTTCGAGGGCCAGCTTTCGCTCCCTCGAGACTTATTGCGGGCTTCGCACCCATTTTTGCGGTCGGGATCCTGAGCCTCGCACGCACGAGGTCGATCAGAGTCCCGGCCGTCTTTCGCGACCCTCGCGCTCCTTCTTCGAAAAAAGGAGGAGGGGTGGAGTATGTCGCACTACCCTCGTTTGGGCCCGAGTTACGACGATCTCCGGTGAGCTGCTAGCGGGGGAATTCAAGTGAGAACCCGTGCCCCGTTCGTTAGGGGTCGGCTAGTGGCCCGGAGGCGCCCTCAAAAATGCCAAGAAGTGGTCGTGTGGATCTCGATTCCCTTCGACAGGATTCGAGGGCTCGATGCCTCCCCCGGAGGGATTCCTACCACAACCTTCTCCTTCGGCCTCGAATACGTCCTGGGGTTCCTCGAGAGCGTGGCTCGAGCCCTTGGCCATGTACGGGCGCACCCTGGGTCGTCCCTAACTCTGTTGCTCGAGGGCAGCTGTCGAACCCCGTTCGAGGGCCAGCTTTCGCTCCCTCGAGACTTATTGCGGGCTTCGCACCCATTTTTGCGGTCGGGATCCCGAGCCTCGCACGCACGAGGTCGATCAGAGTCCCGGCCGTCTTTCGCGACCCTCGCGCTCCTTCTTCGAAAAAAGGAGGAGGGGTGGAGAATGTCGCACTACCCTCGTTTGGGCCCGAGTTACGACGATCTCCGGTGAGCTGCTAGCGGGGGAATTCGAGTGAGAACCCGTGCCCCGTTCGTTAGGGGTCGGCTAGTGGCCCGGAGGCGCCCTCAAAAATGCCAAGAAGTGGTCGTGTGGATCTCGATTCCCTTCGACAGGATTCGAGGGCTCGATGCCTCCCCCGGAGGGATTCCTACCACAACCTTCTCCTTCGGCCTCGAATACGTCCTGGGGTGCCTCGAGAGCGTGGCTCGAGCCCTTGGCCATGTACGGGCGCACCCTGGGTCGTCCCTAACTCTGTTGCTCGAGGGCAGCTGTCGAACCCCGTTCGAGGGCCAGCTTTCGCTCCCTCGAGACTTATTGCGGGCTTCGCACCCATTTAAGACATACCTGGAGATATTTCGTTGTCCGGGCGCGTTTTTTCGGGAGGCGAGATCGGCGCGTTATCGGCGTATGGTTACGACGTGGGGAGCGGCCACGTGCTCAGTTCCTGCGAGATATAAGGAAACGGTTAGGCGAGCGGTTTTATCGCGAGAAACTGCTCCTTACTTTTCGCGCGGCCGTTGGGCTTCCGTCCGAGCATATAAAGCTAAGGCCTTGGGGTCTCCGTTCCCCACCGATTACTTGCATCCCTGCAATCCTTTGCCCTAGACATCCCCTACCACATCGCGTTCTCCGCCCGTCTTGCCGCAGCCACCGCATCCTTTTCTCCCATCCCCTTCCGACGACATCGATGGCAGGAAAGAGCCAGATCCTTCCCGCCGACGACTGGGCCGCCTCCTCGGTGACGGAGAGGAGGTTGGAGGAGTTGGTCGAGGACGGGCTGTTGCGGCCGAGGACGAACTCGGCGCGGCCGGAGTGGGTGGCACCGCCCCCCGCCCACCAGGAGCCAGTGCCCCCCGAAGGGTACGTGGTGAGCTTCGTCAGCTTTCATGAGCGGGGGTTCGGCGTGCCGGCATCGGTCTTCATGCGTGCGCTCCTCCACTATTACCGGGTGGAGCTTCACCACCTTTCCCCCAACGCCGTAGCGCAGGCCGCCATCTTTGCGGCGGTCTGCGAGGGCTACCTTGGGGTGGAGCCACAGTGGAACTTGTGGCTTCACCTTTTCAAGGCCGAGCTCTTCGCCAAGAGGGCAGGGGAGAAAGGCGTCCTGTCCGCGGCCCGAGTGGGGAGCTGCGTGCTGCAAGTGAGATCGGGTCGGACGGATCTATACATCCCGGCCTGACTCATCTCCTCGAACAGTGGGTGACACGAGGGTTGGTTCTATCTCCGCAATGATGAAAATCAGTTGCCGAGGTACACCGGCCGCGTGCTGACTGCTCGAGAAGAGCACTGGTCGTACGGAGTGCCCGAGGCCGAGAAGACGCGCTTGGATCCGCTGCTGGCGGCGCTGCAGCAGCTTCGCCTTCGGGGCCTGATGGCTGCGGCGGTGGCGGCGGGCTTCCATCGCCGTAGAGTGATGCCGTTGTGCCAGCGTCGTCTCCGCCTGGACCAGATGACTCCGGAGGCGAACCTGGAGGGCACCCGGATGTCCCACGAATCCCTCACCCTTGAGGAGGTTCTCCGGCGGGCTCGCCGGATGGTCAGGAACTTCAAGGCGGAGGAAGCCAATCAGGTTCCCATGAGGCCTACCGAAGGGTGCGAATCCGTGGTACATATCCCGGGGCTGAGGTATTGCTATTTTCGTTTATCTGTGGATTTCGCTGATGTGGTCGAGGCCGGCGTGTAGGATTTGTCGGCGTTGCGGGAAACGCGCCCACCAGTCCCGGAGGACCGGCCCGCCCGGGAGGCTCGACGCCTGCATGCCTCCCAGAAGAAGCAGGTCAAGGAGACGGCCAAGAAGCGGGCGATCCGCAAGGCCAAAGAGGCGGAGGCGTTGAAGAGGCGCCGGCGCCAGCAGACCATCGACGGAGTGCCCCTGTCGCCGTCGCCTTCCGAGACAGTCTCGGGGGAGGACGACGGCAGCAGCGGCGAAGATGATGATGCCCTGTCGCGGTATGAGATTGCAACCAGGCTTGGGGACCTTCCCGACATTCGCCCCCTGCTGGAGCCCATCGGGGGGGCGTCCTCCTCGGTCGTCGTGGTCGAGGAGGTCGAGGGGAAGAAGGTGGAGAAGGAAGCGGGCCCCTCGAGGGGAGGGGCCGTTTTACCCCGGACCCGGCGAGAGGGGTCGACGGGGACGTCCGCTCCAGCCGGGGCCTCGCAAGCTCCGGCAGGGGCGGAGACGGCGGTGCCGGCGTCGTCATCGGCGGTGGCGCCGGCGGGAGTAAGGACCCGAGGCCAGCTGGCCTCGGAAGCACAAAGGGCGCAGGGCGGTGCGTCGGCCGGGGCCCCCAGGAGCGCTCGGCCCGCTGGTGAGGCCGCCGCGAGGCCACCAGTGGCCGTCCCGGGAGGCTCGAGCCGCGCGGGGTCGAGGTACTTGGTGCCGATTTCCAGGTAAGTATCTCAGCTTGGTTGTCCTGCCTTTCCTAAAGTCCGTCGGCTGACAATTCTTCTCACTTCGCAGGCTGAAGCGGAAGGCGGAGCCAATGGGGCCTACCCCTGTGAAGTCGCTGCGAGCCAGCGCCGTTGTCCTCAACCGGACGGCGGAGCAGGACGCGGCCTGGGTCCGTCAGGTCGAGGCAGTGAAAGGGCGCCTGCGACATCAGCAAGGGTCGGCCGACGCCGCGGCGGTTGTCGGCCCGGAGCCCGCCGTCGAGGGGGCCGAACCGGCAAAGGCGGCGGCTCTTGACGTGGTCGAGGCGGGGCCCCGGCCGTCGGGGACGGCCGAGGCTGCTGTTGCGGTCGCGACGAACGAGGCACCCGTCCGCGACGCGGAGCGGGCGGGTGCTGACGTGACCGAGGAGGAGGTCACGTCGGTGTCGGGGCAAGAGACGTTCCTGGCGAAGGGGTCGCAGCCGCGACAAGGCCTGTCGGCAGAGCCAGCGGGCGTGGTGGAGATCGGGGCGGTCGAGCCCCCATCCGGAGCACCCGAAGAAGAGACGCCGGCTCCGGCGGTGCCGACGGTCGAGGCGAGGGTACCGGAGTCGTCGTCGGTCGAGGTGCCGGCTCCGGTGGCGCCGGCGGTCGTAAGTGCCCGCCCTCACGCTCCCCTCGACAACATCTCCCTGGACAAGGGAAAACAAACGATAGGGGTCGAGGGGGGTGAGGTCGCGGACCAGGCCGGTGTCTCGACGGCCGTTGGAGAGGCGGATACCGCGGGCGAGGCCGGTCCTTCCGCGGGACCGGGAGACGCCCCGGCCGGGTCGTCCTCCTCGTGGCCCGACATCGCCGCGCTGGCGATAGCGCGGGTCGAGGCGGAGCTGCCAAAGTGGGGGGGCCATCCCTTGAGTTTAGGGACGCTACGAACCCCGACGCCGAGCCCGTCTTTGTCCTTAGCGACAAAGACGAAGTGCACCGATGGGAGTACCTCGAGGGCGTCCGCCAGCGTCTCGACCGGTTGCTTCGAGTGGCGTCCGGCGCTGTGCGGAGTATGGGGGATGCCACCGAGGTATGATCGACCCGTCGGCTCGCTTGATAGGCTGTTTTTTCTTCGGATTTGTGACCTTTTCGAATTGCGTTCAGGAGCTGAAGGAGTACTCCCGCCGCAAGTCACTCTTCATCCGTGACGAGAGTGGCGTGTGGGGCGCGCTGTCCCAGCAACGGGTTCTGGTCGAGGAGGCCCAGAAACGGCTATCCGATCGGAACGCCGAGATGGCTGAACTGCGCGTCGCATACGCCACATTGAAGGAAGAGGCGGCGCAGGCATGGGCGGCCGAGGCCGTGATGCGCACAAGCCTGGACAAGGCTCGGGAGGAGGCTACCCAGGCGCGCAGGGACCTCGAGCCCTTGTCTGCGCGGGTGAAGGAGCTTGAGGAGGATGTCTCCCAGGTCAGTCTTCAGCGCGACGCCTTCCATGCCGAGGTCACGACGCTGCAGGGAGCCGTCCAAAAGAAGGACGCAGCTCTCGAGTCTGCTCGGCAGGAGGTCGAGGCGCTAAAGGCGGCCATCCGTGACAAGGACAACGCCTTCCTGGGGCTCGAGCGAACATGTGGGGGGCTCCGCGACGAGGTCGTGGGCTTGCAGACCCACGTCGAGGGTAAGTATGGTTGTTATAGTCACGACGTTGAAGGCCCCGCGTTGGGCACTAACTTGTTTATCGTGTTTCAGAGCTGGAGAGAGAGAACCGAGAGGCCCAATCGTGCGCCAACTCCTTCCAGAGCCTCTTCGAAGCCGAGGTCCGGAGGACCCAACTTCTCCAGGGCGTGATCACCACTGTGTGTGACGGCCTAGGGGTCGAGCCCGACACCGACACCGGGGAAGATGTTCCGGGGAACTCCTTCGTCCGACGGATGGTGGCGCTGGGCCGCCTTGCCCGGGAGAAGGTACGGAACGGCCTCCATCACGGCGTGAAGAGGGCGCTGGCCGTCGTCCGTTCGGGGTTTGTGTTTGATATGAGGCTCGTTGCCGAGGGCTTCATCACAGACCCCAATCGGACGGACGAGGAGAACGAGGACGCCTGCGTGGAGCTGATCGAAGCCGCCGAAGAGCCTGGGAGTCGTCTGGCCTCGCTTTTTGAAGCCGAGGTGGTCCCTCCTGCCGACGACGAAAGCCTGTGAGCCAAATCTGGGCATGAAGGCCCATGTAATAAGTTAGTATTTCGAATTTTGATCGCGGTGGCCGCGGAGGCCTAAAAGACTCGAAACATAAACCGGTTCGCGGTTGATTTAGTTTTACTCGAGCTTTTCTTCCCTTTATCGCACGGATCGTGTTCTCGCGTGATTTACCTAGCGCGCAGCTACATCCTTTGGCGTAAGGGAGCGAGTGGAGGTACCGTAGCCTCGGGGGCGTAAGTGATCTCGCGGCTCGACTGCCCTCGAGCTTCAGGGTGATGTTGCGGCCTAGTAAATCGTGTGAGAGCCTGATCTAAGCGACAGGGGGTATGTTCTTTTTTAACTTTAGGAACCGTTGTTTAGATCTTCTCAGCGTGAAAGGGTACCTCTAAAAGGCGCAAGGGTCGAGTGGAGGTACCGTAGCCTCGGAGGCGTAGGTGATGCTCCAGGCTCGAGAGCCCTTTCGAACCTTAGGGTGCTCTTTCAGTGAAGTCGATCTAAGAAACGGTTCTTAAATTTAAAAAAGAGCGCAAGTTTTTTCGGTTTTTCGGGGACCGGGGGTTCCCCCCTTGCCAGCCCCCGAGGGAGGGTCGACTCTGGGAGTGCAGGGTCGATCCTTCCTTATTACGAAATGAGAAATTTTAAACATCGCTGTATTCTTTATTGACGAAAAAGGAAATACAGAGCCTCGAGGCTTTTTAAGGAAAGAAGCGACGTAGCTGTTCGATGTTCCAAGCGTTGGTGAGGATTTCGCCCTTTTCATTGGATAGCTTGTAGGTGCCCGGCTTTAGTACTTCTGTGATGATGTACGGCCCTTCCCATGGTGGTGTGAGCTTGTGCCGTCCCTTGGTGTTCTGGTTCCGCCGTAGCACCAAGTCACCAACGTTGAGGTCACGGTTGCGGACGTATCTGTCGTGGTAGCGTCGGAGACCCTGCTGGTACCTGGCAGAATGCAACAGAGCCACATCTCGGGCTTCCTCGAGCTGGTCGAGGGCATCCTGTCTTGTGGCGTCGTTGTGTACTTCGTTGTATGCCTTCAATCTTGGGGACCCGTATTCTATATCGGTTGGTAGCATAGCCTTAGACCCGTAGACTAAGAAGAACGGAGTGAACCCCGTGGCTCGACTCGGCGTTGTTCTTAGGCTCCACAGGACCGAGGGTAGCTCGGCAGCCCATCTTTTGCCATGTTTGTTTAGTTTGTCAAAGATTCTGGGCTTAAGGCCTTGTAGAACCATGCCGTTGGCACGTTCCACTTGCCCGTTTGTTTTTGGATGAGCCACGGCCGACCAGAGCACACGGATGTGGTGGTTGTCGCAGAAATCCAAAAACTTCTTGCCAGTGAACTGGGTGCCGTTGTCCGTGATGATACAGTTGGGGACCCCGAAGCGATGAACAATGTTAGTGAAGAAGAGTACAGCTTGTTCGGACCTGATGCTAGTGATAGGGCGGGCCTCGATCCACTTGGAGAATTTGTCGATTGCGACGAGCAAGTGGGTGAAGCCGCCGGTCGTCCTTTTCAGTGGTCCAACAAGGTCGAGCCCCCAAACGGCGAACGGCCATGTGATGGGGATAGTCTGTAGGGCATGTGCCGGAAGATGAGTCTGTCTCGCATAGTACTGACAACCCTCGCAGGAGCGTACTAGCTTGACAGCGTCGGAGACCGCGGTCGGCCAAAAGAATCCTTGTCGAAAGGCGTTTCCGACAAGGGTTCGAGGCGCAGCGTGGTGACCGCAAACCCCCGAGTGAAGATCGCCGAGCAGTTTTCTGCCTTGCTCTTTCGTGATGCAACGTTGGAGGATACCGGTAGGGCTACGACGGTAGAGCTCCCTGCTGTCGCTCATGATCACAAAAGTTTTGGCCCGACGTGCGATCCGTCGAGCCTCAGTCTTATCCGAGGGGAGGTCCCCATGGATGAGGTAGTCGAGATACGGGACGCGCCAATCAGGCTCGAGGTCAGGCGGTGACGTCGAGTCTTCCACCTGCATGGCTTCAGCCCCGGTCGAGGGGGCTTCTGCCTTAGGTGGAAGGTCGATCGACGCCTCGTCGACCTCCCCGTCTGGCCTGAGGTCGACGGATGGGCGCTGAAGGTCTTTCGCGAAGACGTCCGGTGGAACCGTGGCTCGACCGGACGCGATTTTTGCCAATTCATCAGCGGCCTCATTATACCTGCGTGCGATGTGGTTGAGCTCGAGGCCGTGAAACTTGTCCTCGAGGCGCCGTACTTCCTGGCAGTAGGCCTCCATCTTGGGGTCGCGGCAGCTCGAGTTCTTCATCACCTGATCAATCACGAGTTGAGAGTCGCCTCGGACGTCGAGGTGTCGGACCCCGAGCTCGATGGCGATTCTCAACCCCGTGACGAGTGCCTCGTATTCGGCGACGTTGTTAGACGCAGGGAAATGAAGCCGGATGACGTAGCGCATGTGAACCCCGAGGGGTGAGATGAAGAGCAAGCCCGCGCCTACTCCCATTTTCGTTAATGACCCATCGAAGTACATGGTCCACAGCTCCGCTTGGAGCTGTGCAGGAGGGAGTTGTGTGTCAGTCCACTCGGCCAGAAAATCTGCTAACGCCTGTGACTTGATAGCTTTTCGCGGCGCATAGGACAATGCCTCGCCCATAAGCTCGACCGCCCATTTGGCAATCCTACCCGAGGCTTCCCGGTTCTGGGCTATCTCTCCCAAGGGGAAAGAAGAAACCACAGTAACCGGGTGACCCTCGAAGTAGTGTCGGAGCTTGCGCCGTGTCAAGATGACAGCATACAGCAGTTTCTGGATCTGTGGGTACCGACCCTTTGTTTCTGAGAGCACCTCGCTAACGAAATAGACCGGCCTCTGGACGAGCAAGGTGTGTGCCTCCTCGGCCCGTTCGACAACCAGGGCAGCACTGACAACTTGTGAAGTCGCTGCGACATAGAGTAGGAGTGGTTCCCCCGGGGTCGGAGGGACGAGGATCGGTGAGCTAGAGAGGGTGGCTTTCAGTTTTGTGAGAGCCTCCTCAGCCTCGAGGTTCTAGGAAAAATGGTCCGATTTCCTCAAGAGACGGTACAGAGGGAGTGCTTTTTCGCCGAGGCGCGAAATGAAACGGCTGAGTGCCGCCAAGCAACCTGTGACTCTCTGTACGCCCTTGAGATCTCGGATGGGGCCCATTTTGGTGATTGCAGAGATTTTTTCAGGGTTGGCCTCGATGCCACGTTTAGATACGATAAACCCTAAAAGCATACCTCGTGGGACGCCGAAGACACATTTCTCTGGATTGAGTTTGATGTTTTTTGCTCTGAGGCACTTGAATGCAACGTCGAGGTCGCTGACCAGGTTGCCGGCACGTTGGGTTTTGACCACGATGTCGTCGACGTAAGCCTCGACGGTCGACCCAATGTGCCCCCAAAAACATGTTGCATGCATCGCTGGTACGTTGCCCCCGCGTTCCGGAGACCGAAGGGCATCGTAACGTAGTAATACATGCCGAATGGGGTGACGAACGAAGTCGCGAGCTGGTCGGACTCCTTCATTTTGATTTGGTGGTAACCGGAATATGCATCTAAGAATGAGAGAGTTTCACATCCCGCGGTGGAATCAACGATTTGATCAATGCGTGGCAAAGGAAAGGGAACTTTCGGACATGCTTTATTTAAACCAGTATAGTCTACGCACATCCTCCATTTCCCACTCTTTTTTCTAACTAAGACAGGATTAGCTAGCCACTCGGGATGATGAACCTCCTTGATGAACCCGGCCTCCAGCAGTTTGTGTATCTCCTCGCCGATGATCCTGCGCTTCTCCTCGTCGAAGCGGCGCAGGCGTTGCTTCACCGGTTTGGCTCCGGCCCGGATCTCCAAGGCGTGCTCGGCGACTTCCCTGGGTATGCCCGGCATATCCGAGGGACTCCACGCAAAGATGTCGACGTTCGCGCGGAGAAAGTCGACGAGCACTGCTTCCTATTTAGGATCGAGGGTGGCGCTGACGCTCAGCGCCCTCCCCTTGGGATCAGCGGGGTCGAGGGGTACGAGCTTGACATCTTCGGCGGACTCGAAGCTGCCGGCATGGCGTTTTGGGTCGGGGATCGCATTGGCTAGACCGTCGAGGTCTGCGGCCAAGATCGCTGACCCAAAAGCAGCCTCGCCGTGCTCGACGCACTCGACGTCGCACTCGTAGGCATGTTCAAACGAGGGCCCTACAGTGATGACACCGTTTGGGCCAGGCATTTTGAGCTTGAGGTAGGTGTAGTTCGGGATCGCCATGAACTTGGCGTAGCATGGGCGTCCCAGGATAGCGTGGTACGTTCCACGGAATCCGACCACTTCGAAAGTGAGAGTTTCCTTTCGGAAGTTCGCCGGCGTGCCAAAACAAACAGGCAGATCGACCCGCCCGAGGGGTTCTGCCCGTTTCCCTGGCACGACTCCGTGGAAGCCCCCAACGCTAGGCTGGAGGCGCGCTCTGTCGACCCCCAAGAGGTCGAGGGTCTGAGAATAGATAATGTTGAGGCTGCTTCCGCCGTCCATGAGCACTTTGGTGAGGCGTGTGTTGGCGATGACGGGGTCAACGACGAGTGGATAGACCCCCGGGTTGGGGACGTAGTCTGGGTGGTCATCACGGTCGAAAGTGATGGCCACCGCAGACCAATCAAGGAAGCGGGGTACTGCCGACTGTACGGAGAAGACCTCGCGCCGTTCTCGCTTGCGCTGACGCGCGGAGAGGCAGGTCGAGGGTCCTCCGTAGATCATATAGCAGTCGCGGATCTCGGGAAATTCCCCGTCCTTGTCGTCACCCTTAGGGTCCTCCCCCTTGTCGTCCTTCTTAGCGCCGGCACCCCCGAAGTACCTGCGCAGCATGTGACAATCCTCGAGGTTATGGTTAGTGAGTCCTTTGTGGTAGGGACATGGCTCTTTGAGCATTTTGTCGAAGACGCCCCCGCCGGGGGGGCCTCGAGGTTTCTTGTGCTCGGTAGCAGCGACGAGCTCGTCGGCCGGGGCCTCGAGCTTGCCCTGCTGGCCTTTCTTCTTCTTGCGGTTGTTTCTCTTGGGGCCTCGGGTGGAACTCGCGGGGTCGTCGACCTTCTGCTCCTCCCTTGCCGGCTCGCCGCCAAAGATCGCACCAACCGCCTCCTCGCCGGAGGCGAAGTTGGTGACGATGTCCATCAATCTGTTGGCAGTGAGCGGGGTGTTACGGCCCAACTCCCGGACCAACTCCTTACAGGTGGTACCGGAGAGGAAGGCCGTAATCACGTCGGAGTCGGTGATGTTGGGGAGCTCGGTGCGCTGCCGGGAGAAGCGCCGGATGTAGTCCCGGAGGGACTCATCTGGTTTCTGCTTGCAGCTCCGGAGGTCCCACGAGTTGCCGGGGCGCATGTAGGTTCCCTTGAAATTTCCCTCGAACACCCTCACGAGATCTTCCCAGTCGTGGATCTGCCAAGGTGGGAGATCCTCGAGCCAGGCTCGGGCGGTATCGGAGAGGAACAGGTGGAGTTGCCGAATGATGGCCCGGTCATCGGTGGCCCCGCCTAACTGACACGCCAAGCGGAAATCGGCGAGCCAAAGTTCGGGTTTGGTCTCGCCGTTATACTTGGTGAGAGTCGTGGGGGGACGGAACCGAGCCGGGGGCACCGTCTCACGGATAGCCCTACTGAACACCCGAGGGCCTGGAGGTTCGGGTGAAGGGCTACGGTCTTCCGAGCTGTCGTAGCGTCCGCCCCTGTGGACGTGGTAGCCTCGAGCTACACCGTCACCGTGTTTGCGTGTGCGACGCTCGACGATGTTGCCGCGGGTGTCTCGAGGCTCGCGGTCGTTGGCGATGGGCTCAGGGGCAGGTGCTACCCGGTTCCGCCGGGCAGGCTCGGGATGAACCGAGGCTTCTCTCTCCTGTCGGGAAGGCTCGAGGGTCCGCTCCGAGGCTGCTTCGCGCCGCCTCGAGGCAGAGCTCTCGGCCTGCTGCATGGCGGCAGTCTCGAGAAGCCCTCGGATTTCGTCTCGAGCCCGACGGGCATCAGGGTTTGACGGCTCGGGCATGTTGCGCAGGAGCATGGCAGCGGCGACAACGTTTTGGCTGGCTCGAGCGAAAACCGGGGGGTCGACCGCCCGGTCCTCGTCGATGCGACGGTTGACGTCGCGAGCCCTCTCACGAGCTCTCCCGCCAAATGCGTGTTCCGCACGCTCACGCTCGAGGGTTTGCTGGAGGAGATCCAGGTTTTCGCGTTCCTCGTCAAGCTGGTCCTGCAACTCGCGAATCTGTCCGAGCTGCGCTCCTTGATCCGCAAGGAACTGGGGCTCGTTTCGCTCGGCAGGAAGCTCGACATGAGGGGGCGTGTGCCTTTCCTCGACCGGCTCTTCGTCCTCTGATTCCGAGGTGCTTTCAACGTCGATGTTGAAGCACTCACAAGTCGGATCATAGGTGTCGTCGGCCGAGTCGGAGTCAGGTGCGCCAAAGTAGTAATATGATGGGGGAATGTGTGGCCGATGCCAACCATCACCGAGGTGGTGACGTGGAGAAGCAGTCACACGGGGTTCTGTTTTCGGTGTCTCCGTAGAGTCCCGATAATCAGAGACCGGCGTGGACGCAACGAGGTCCAGAGTGGAGCGTAGATGGTGTCCGGGGAGTTCCTCATAAGCGCTCATGCGAGTGCTCACGGAGGATGCATACACCCGGGCGACCGAGTCTAGTCCAAACGGGAATGGTGATGGGGACGTCACTGTTCGTGGCGAAATAGATGCTATGGACAGTGGTGTCTCACCGGACGGGGGAGCGGCGGGATTCCTCGTTGGCACGCGACCCTCGACCAGGCTCATCCTTCCCAAATCTTCCAAAAGGAGATCTGGGCTAGCGCCTATCTGGGGGGTGCCGGACCGGGGGATCCCATCGCCCTCCGTCAGGTAGAGACGGTAGTTGTGCTAGGCTCGCCGTCGCCGGGCGGCCCGCGACCGCCTGGAGCGTCGGTGCCGGTTGACTGCTCCCCCGGGCTGGGAGAGCTCGTAATCTTCGTCGGTTGGGTGCCTGGGTGGGAGTAGGACCATGTCGTAGCCAGAGCCGAGCGACATGAACTCCAAACTCCCAAACCAGATCACCGTACCCAACGGGATCGGGCGTTCGGGGTTAGCCATCCAGGAAGAACGGCGACAAAGCGAGGTTTGCACGCAGCGTACCCCTACCTGGCGCGCCAACTGTCGGTGTTCGGACCAAAGGGGGTCCTAAACCAACGAGTAAATGCTGCGTGACTCTTTCCTGGATGGTGATGCAAGGAGAACACACGGGGGTTTATCCTGGTTCGGGCAAAAGAAGGCCCTACGTCCAGCGGGGAAGAGAGATTTGTATTTCCTTGCACCGGGGTGCTCGTGTAGGGGTTACAAGCAGGCGAGAGAGGGTGTCGAGCCCCAAGTCTCAAAGAGAAAAAGGAGAAAGATGGTTGCTTCGCGTTTTTTCCGTGATGCTTCGTGTTTTTTCTTTTTCTCCCTTTTTTTCTCTCTTTTTTTCCTCCCCCTGGTTCGCCCTGGCCTGCCTTTTTATAGGGCGAGAGGTGGCCAAGTCGAGGGGAGGCTTGAGGCGATGTTTCGTCGATTCCTGTTGAGTTGACTGTAGCGACGTGGCTTCGGGATGGCCGGCCATCCCTGGGTATCCTGACGCGGTACGGGACAAGAGGGTGAAATGACCCAGAGTGCCAGGCCATACCGTCCTTCGAGCTAAGTCGAGCGTTGGGGCCGGGTCGAGGCTGGGTCGAGGTCGGATGGATAAGGCCGAATCCCCGGTATCGCGGGGGACGGACCTTGTCTTATCCTCCCTCGAGGGTGACTGATGGTGAATAGTGCGCGGTATGGTGGATACAGTGACGGCTTTCACCTCCCATCACGGGATGGGCGGTAAAACAGTGAGACTTGACGTGGGTATTGTTACCGCGTTGACCCATGCCGTAGCCATGTCGGTCGGTGGTAGTAGGTAACCGCATTGAATGCTATGCTTTTGTCCCGGGTAGGTAAAGAAAGGGCGTCGAGGGGCCGGAGCGCGGTCGAGGCGCCCCGTCGAGCGAGCCTCGTACGAGTCGGAGCCGGGACGCGGTCGAGGCGCCCCGTCGAGCGGGCCTCGTACGAGTCGGAGCCGGGGCGCGGTCGAGGCACCCCGTCGAGCGGGCCTCGTACGAGTCGGAGCCGGGACGCGGTCGAGGCGCCCCGTCGAGCGGGCTATCTTTTCTACTGGTTTCGGTTTTTGTTAGTGTTTTGGCGATAGCTGTGGTACCCCGTACTGTTGGTACCGACACATTCAGCATCATTTCATGACTAGCATTGCATGAAATATAGCTCTTTTAAATTTAAACTTGAAAAGCAAATAATTAAAACCCTAACTTTGATGTAAGTGCCAAAAATGTAGTATACTTTTGGGTATTAGCAATTTTAAATAATCTAGAATAAATTAACATGATTTTTGGAGCAATTCTTGAATCCAAGTTTTTCTCAAATTTTGTTCTAAAAATATTCTAAACAAATAAATTTTTGATTAACAATTTAGTTTTAAATCCTAAATTCAAAATCTATTGAGAATTTTGAAAAGTGTCCTACATGAAAGTTGTAGAGAATTAAATTTTGAACAACTTTTATTTTGGGCAAAAGTTCTGAAAACCTCTTTTTCATCTTTAAATTCAAATTTGAAACAAATATAGAAATCGGAAAATTTTATTTATAAAAGAAAAATCGGTTTTTCACTTTAGTGGGCCGCGGCCTCCCTTTCGGCCCAGCAGCGCTGGCAGCTCGACCCGCGCCCCGCGCCGGCTTCCTCCCGCGCGCGCGCCCACGCGCGACGCCGTGGCGCCGTGGCAGGACTCGGCCGCCGCGTGGCCGAGCGACGGCGACGCCGCGCGACACGCGCCTCGGTGGCCCCCGCGTCCCCCGCGCCCGCTTACCCTCCTCCACGCGCTCGCCCGCCTCTGCTGCTCCCTCCATTCCCTCCTCTCGCTCCGCAGCAGCTCGCCAGCAGTAGCCACGCCATTGCCGGCTCCCGAAGCTCCGCCACCGCCGTTGACCGCTACTGCCGCGCCCGCGTCCGATTCCTTGCGGCCATTGTTCCGCCTCCCTTCGCTCTACCTCGTGCTCCCTCCAGCGGTCGCCTTTGTCAAGGTGAGGAGGCCAATTTTGGCCGGCCGCTCTTCACCGCCACTCGCCGGAGTTCGTGGCTACGGCAATCTCCCCGTTCCACCCCTCCTTCTTCCTCCCTCTCGCGGTCAGCAGTTTCGCCTCCCTCCCGCGAAGCCGTAGCGCCTCCCTGCCCGCCTTGCCATGGCCGGAGTCGAGCTCCCGCCGACGAGCCGCACCGTCGTGCCGCCATGCGCGTCGGCGAGCTCGCTCTGGTAGGCCACCTGGCCAAGACCGAGCACCGGTCGGTGCGGCTCGTTGTGCTGAGCACACTGGTGCCGCCAGCGCCGCACGTGGGCTCGCCGCCGGTGAGCTCCGGCCGGCGATGCCCCTGCTGGCCTCCCCTCCGGCTGACCTGTGGGTCCCGCTTGACTCCTGGGCCCGCCTGTCTATCTCGGTGTTTTGGTTCGGTGTGTAGCAGCGGGGTGCACGTAGCGTTAAAGGCCGGATAGACTTTTAGTTTTAAAGAAAATGATTTTTAGAAATGTTGAAAAGGCTTTCAAAAATCATATCTCCATATTTATAGCTTCAAAAATTGTGAAACAAATTTGGTAATGTTCCTCTTGAATAGATCTACAGTTTAAAAATAGCTCATGTTAATTTTGTGACACTTTGCTGTGCAAATTTATTTAATAGCTATAAATGCTGATATCTTAGAAAATATGTAGTAAATAAAATAATGAAGGGAAAAATGTGATTCTTGTTGCTTTAATCTTTATTAGTGATGTACTTTTTAGGAAAAATACTTGTGAAGTATGTTCTGTGAAAGATTTTTGAGGTGTAGTACAAATGCTTTTAATTGATAATCTTTGTTATTTTTAGTAGAAAGCTAAATTTGTATAGAACATACATGTGATAATTTTTGTAGTATGTTAGTTTACTGTTAGTAACATAGGAAAAATGTGAAATCTGTTGTTTGATACTTTTTCTAGTACAAAATAATTTTATGCTCATATTTAGGCTATAACTTGTTTATTTTGTATAGATAGTTTTACATATTAAATTCTCATGAAATTTTGGTAGTAGGTTATTTAGAGTAAGGGTAAGCTACTGTAATTTTTGTAGATTTTTATCTACACCAGAAATAGGTGTTGCTGTGTAACCCTAGTTAAATAGGAAATAAAAGATTATTCTTTACGAGAAATTGAGAGAAATAAAATATGTTTGGTGTATCTTTGAAGCATCATTATGCCTTGCTGATGTTGTGGTTGAGTTAGGTTGGTAAGCTTTGGTAGCTTAGGTTCACTTGTATGTGCAGATGATAGGCTAACTAATAGAAGAATAAGGTGCATGTTTTAGGGTATATGTTCTTGGATGACGTGGACTACCTTGTAGAAGAAATAGTTATATTCAAACTGCTCATTCCATGTGCTCATCTGCATCTCATGTCATCAAAGCACTCCACCACAATCCGATGCATCATTCGTATGTTTACTTATGCACTTGCATCATACAGGATCGCAGGAAGCGTCGCAGGTAGCAGTACAGGAGGAGCAGGCTTGGACGGATCAGCAGGAGCCCCAGGCATAGGAGGTGCCCGAGGAGGAAGAGTCAGGCGAGGAGCTGCCAGAGTGCGTCGACCACCATCCTAGCTCGTTCGAAAGAGGCAAGCTCCGGAGCATTTTAAGTCTCCTATTTTATAAAAGTTATTCCTTACTACATGAACTATAGTTATATATATAGTTGCATTAAGTTATAGGAGTTGAGTGAAACCGTTGTTGCATTATTACCTTGGCCACCGGATTATCTTTCACCCTATTAGGTCAGGATCGAGTAAATTGCTTAGCCATGCTTAGACCGGTAGAAGTCGGGTGATTTCCTGTCACCTGCGAGTTATAGGTGGATACCGGGTTATGGTTAGCTGTAATTGTGATCATAAAAAGTAACCAAGTGTTGATGGATAAACGAAGACCGGGTGGAGTCTTATAGGGTTTTGGACTATAGTGATTCCGTCTGTGTCGATTAAGGACCGATCGTTGCTCGTCCCTCTTGTCATGTTGAACGCATGCCTCACATTTAGCTGGCCGAATAAAGTACCTTTCGACCGCGAAGCTAGTGACACTTTTTCGAGCCGGGATAAACTCGGGTTGACAGACTGGTGTTGAAGGGGGTGTAACGGGGACACGAAAAGTGAGCCTAAGGTGCGTCTTGGCAGTCGAGCGGTCCCTGGGTAGTGCGATCCATGATTGTTATCCCACGGCTTCTTGGAAAGTGTCATTGGTGATCTACGTGACCCTGACGGGGGAAGCAGGGTTTGTGTGAGGAATAAATCTCCAGCTGGATAGGAATTCGATTCGAATCACCGTCGCTCCCAGTTAGTAAGCACTTGACTCGAGCTATGGCATCGTAGTAACATTAATGGAACACTGATGGTTAAGTGAATGATGTTGGAAATGCTAAACCTGATATGGTAATCTAGATTATTAATGATGAATCAAGTGATTGTTTTAGCAATAGGTTCTTACCTAGCTTGAATAGGTTATACTAAAAGTGATGCAAAAAGTACTGGTATAGTTTTTCATAACAACTTATGCTTTTCGCAAATGAGTCAAGCTAGTCCAATCTATAAAGCCTTGCATGATCCTTGGTGTCCTTTATTTCTGGTTTATGATGGGTAAGTCTAGCTGAGTACATTCTCGTACTCAGGGCGTTGTTCCCATTGTTGTTGCAGATGGTCAGATGTACTATGGGTACTGCTCCAACTGTCTGTATCCGGCGATGGGTGACAACTAGGACCTTGGGCAAGGGTCACTCTGTTCGTCTTATCTAATGCTTTTGTGGACCATGACTATCTACTGGCACTGTATTTGAACTAAGTGTGCGTGTAAAACTACTTGCTTCCGCTATGTTATTTTGGACTATGTTGTAATAACTTTTATTCTGAACTCTGATGTACTCCACTTTTATTGTGAACTCTATGTATCATGTGAACTGTGGCTGCTAAATCAGTACGATCTTGGTTGTATGTTGGTTGGTTTGAAATCCCTCGTGATTTCACGAAATCTCGGGTTATACGGGTTTAAGTTTGATAAATTAACCGCCTCGGTGGAAGATTTTCTTACTTAATCTCGTATAATTACGTTGATCCGTTATAAGTTCGTCCCTCTCTCAACCATTTGTAACCCCTACTGCAAACCAAAGTGCAAGTAACACGAACGGCTCGCCACTGGACGTAGGGACGTTTCACCCAAACCAGTATACATCCTCATGTCCTCTCTGCACACCATCCGAGCCTAGACGTGCAATCCACTAAATTTAATAGTCGGTGGTTTCTAAACACCGACACTCGATATAGGTGAATTAATGCAGCGAGTCCCTCACAACTGCGGTCTGGCAGCACTCCAGCGAAGAGGAGGCAACCAACGGTGAGGTCACCAGCGACGGGAGGGGCACCAGTGCACTCAGCACACTCACATGAACGCGCCTAAGGGGTTGGTTGAGCGTGTGCAAGCTCGCAGCACACGCTACTGCGGCTGTGGCAGCTCGACAACGTAGAGCACGCCGTCGCAGCGGTGCTCCGGCCATAAGGGCCTGGTAGTGACTAAATTGGCGGCGGTGTTAGCACGAGGGGCTCATCGAGACTTCAAAATGCTAGACGGTTGAACCGGGCTAGGCGACGGAGCTAGGTTGTCGATGTTGGAGACGATGGCGGCGGCGCAGCTCATGGGCATGACGATGTTCTGGCTCGTCTAGACTTCAGCTATGAAAACTGTCAAGCCTTTGAGCATCAGGGCGAAAAGAGGGAACAAAAACATGAGATGGTTGGTGTGGAGGTGCGCCACAGAGGGCTAGCCACAGTGAGGGGCTCACGGTGGTGCTCTGCTTGACGTCAAGGACAACAACGGCGCTAAGGCGATTTCGGTGGCTTCGGCTAGCGCGATCAGCTTGGGCAGGTGCGCAAGGGGATGGCGAGCGTGGCTGCAAGATGAATTGCGGCGAGGTGGAACGGTGGTGGTGAAATCAGCCTGCGAACTAGAGGCACTCGACGGCGGCGGGAAAAGGAGAAGAAGGGAGAAGACGGCCGGCTCGTTGATTTAAGGGAGAGGTGAAACGTCAAGGCTGGACAACAGCTGCTTGCGACGCTACAGGGAAGCAGCTGCGCGTCCATGCGCACGAGAGCGGCCAAAAAGCGGTCGATGGCGACCACCGACGTTGAAGCAGGCAGACTGCTCACCGGCCTCACTGTAGCAGCCTGAAGACTGATCTTCTGCTTCCTTTTTCTCTAGATTCCCATTGGCAACTCACTGAGCTCCAAAAACAAAAGTTGTTCCCCTTACTTTGATCTTCATCTTTGCTTTAAGCAAGAACACCTAATTCTAACTAGATTAGGAGATAAGGATTCAAGAACAGAGGGGGTTTGAAACTGAAAACTCATAACTTCAGACCTTCAGTTAGGGTTTTGAAATTTTGTTAGCTTAGCTTTGTTTGTGAATTAATTGGTGATTAATTAGCGAGAAAACCAAACAACCAATAACACCATTGCATAGTTCAGACTTCAAACTTTGAAATGATATTATTGTTTGAGCAAGTTTATTCAAGAAATTCATTTTAATAATGCCCCCAACTTTGAACTTAATGTTGGATTCAAGACTTAGCCAAATTTGACTAATTGCTGGATTCAAGTTTAAATTCAAATTTGGAGCTCAAATTTTAATAGGTTGGACTTGAATTCATACTCCATACTTGACACTGGTATAAAGCACCAACTCTACACCTAAAAGTTTATTAAAGCATAAATTCAAGTATTTTGGTGAAATTCAAAAATAGAAGGTCACAAAGTACCTTAAAAGGAATATTTGGTTTTAACTCAATATATCACAAATGCATTGCAATGCTAGCCAATTGACATTGATTTTAGTGAATGCGAAGCTTGGTTAGCTACCATGAATGCTTAACATGTATGATGATGACATGCTCCAGTTTTAGTGGTGCTTAACACCAGGGGTGTTACAGCTCTTAACGGGACCTAGATGACTAGATCTTCCCGTTTGAAAATATTTTTATTTAAGATTACGTAGGAGCCCTAATATTCCATAAACAATGGCGAAAAAGAATAAATATGGGACCCACATGGCATACATGGTACATTCGATCAAAAACACCTTCGAAACCATTGTGGACTATTTCAGCCGCGGTGACAGATGGTAATTTGTCTGGTTTTGGAAGTGAATGAATTCGCGACAAACCACGACAACAGACATCAACATCATCACGATTCACGATGACGAAACGACAAATTGCCAACCGCACCCACTTTCCACCTACCGACGACCTCCTGCAACGTCCGGCGCGACGAGCCATCGGGTGCCCACGGCAGGTCCGCCGCTTGCTGCAGGTCCCCCGTCCGGCGCCGCACGGCGCGCCCATCCTCGCCCTCCATCAGCTCCCTCACCGCCGCCGCGATCTCCTCGCGCCCGACCAGCTCGCCGTTCGGGCGGACGCGCAGCCGCAGCGCCACGCCCACGTTCTCCGACAGGACCACGGCGTTCATCCGCTGCTCCGCGTACAGCGGCCACGCCCACGCCACCATCGGCACGCCGGACGAGACGCTCTCCAGCGTGGAGTTCCACCCGCAGTGGGACACGAAGGCGGCCGTCGCCGGGTGGGACAGCACGCGCACCTGCGGCGCCCACGACGCCACGGCGAGGCCGCGCCCCCGGGTCCTCTCCAAGAACCCCTCTGGAAGCCATGCCAAGGGATCGTTCTCGTGGCCACCGCCGACACAGGATTTCCGGCCCATGTCGTCGGAGTGCTCGCCGTCCAGGCTTGGCATGCGCACGATCCAGAGGAACCTGTGCCCGCTGTCCTCCAGCCCGGCGGCAAGCTCTGCCGTCTGCTCCACGGACAGCGTGCCGGCGCTCCCGAAGGAAACGTACACCACGGATCCCGTCGGCTGCCGATCCAGCCACTCTATGCACGGCGACGACGCGCCGCCTTCATCGGACCTTGACCGGACGAGCGGGCCCACCGGATAAGCCGGCGGGAACATGCCTTGCTCGGCCGCCTTGTGGAAGTCCTCCACGATCGCCGGATCCATCTCGTAGAAAGTGTTCACCAAGAAGCCGGCAGCAGCGCGGTACCGGCGGCCCTCGTCGATAAGGTGCGCGTAGACCGGTTCCTTGCAGTCCAGGAACCCACTCGGCAAGTCCTCGCGGCGTAGCGACACGCCCCCGGGAAGCTGGAGAGGGTCCGGGAGGTCGCGATACTCGCCGGCGCCCGCGCCGTCGTTGAGCTCCACGGTCCTTTGCACGACGGAGAGCGCGCTGAGGTTGCTGGGGAAGAAGATGTATCCCGGGACGCCGAGCTCGGAGGCGAGGGGCAGCACCGCTGTGGCGAAGAAGTCAGGCACCAGCGCGGCCAGCGGGGCGGCGGTGTTGCCAACGTCGTGGAGCAGAGCGCGAAGGTGCGGGATGGAGCGGCCGATCACCTCGAGGAGCACGGTCTCGATGCGGGCGTCGGCGGGGAGGTCGTCGAGCGGGACTGCGGGGAGCGTGGCGGTGGAAACGTTTGCCGCGCGGAGGGAGGAAAGGACGGCGGCGGAGTGCTCGTCAGGGTCCGCGCCGAGGTCGGCGAAGGTGACGAGCGTGGCCGCGAGGGCGTTGTGCGCCACGAGGCGCCGCGCCAGCTCGGCCATCGGCATGAGGTGGCCTGCGCCGGGGCTGGCCACAAGCACAACGTGCGCCCGCCCGGGGCGTGGCCCGGCGGCGGCTGCGCTGGTGGTTACCGACGGCATGGATGGATCGCCCAGGCTTCGGCAGCAGGCTGCTACAGCGCCGTGATGCTGAAGCACGAGACCCGCGTGGTTGCTGTCGCTGCTTGTATCTGAGAGGATGGGCACCGTCTGTTCACTGCAGAGTGCAGACGCTATAGGACGGGACTGGATGGTGCCTTTGAATGAATACGTAAGATTTCGACGGAAAAGATCGAAACTGTGTCAAGTTCTGTTAGTATAAACGTATAATTGATAAAATATCAATATATTTCCAGTAAATCTACTCTATGCCTTACTCGAGCATTTCTTGGCTTCCGCTCACTCGATTTTCTGCGCCTGAGATGCACCACCCTCGCGCCTGCCTGTGAACTCTGTCGCTCGTCGGATGCACGCTGAACCGATCGAGCAGCTCACCCTCCTGCAGGTCAACGTGGTCCCACGCGGGACCCGATGCTCCCTGCATGCGTTACAGTCACAAAACAACCGCCGAGCATGGCCGTGAAAACGCTGGAGTCTCCATCATGTCCTCTCTCTATCATGTCACATCACCTATCACCTAGCCTCTATGCATCTATGTACGCAGATTCAGCACTTTATGAGCAGATTACATCTTACGCCCGTTTGGTTTGATTTTGTTAAAGTTTAACTCCCGTTATATCAATGTTTTCTCAAATACATGGAGTACTAAATGTAGACTAATTGCATGTATGTCGGCACAGATTAGAAGTAATTTACGAGACGAATCTATTAAGCCTAATTAGTCCAAGATTGAAAACTTTTTGTCAAATAAGACGAAAGTGCTACAGTGTTTGTTAACCTTTAACACCCCAATCCAAACACCCCCTTGTTACATCATAATTTACTCTTTATATTTTGGTGTAACCTCTATGTTCAATTGATATAAATTGATTATTCTACATGAGAATGGGCAGGATTATTTGAAAGGTTATCTGATCATCTTTTTTGGATTTTATATTTTATTTTCTGCATGTTTTATTTGGTTCTTCTTTGAAATTTTCTAATTTGTCTTCCATAGAAATAATTTGGCTATTTTTTTTGGTTTTTTGTTTTCTGTATGTTTTATTTGGTTCTCCTTTGATATTTTTTAATTTGGCTTACATAGAAATAATCTAGCTATTTTTTTGTGTTATTTGCATAGTTTTTTGTTCATTTGATCTAGATCCCAGGGTCATGAAAATCAAATGATGCATGAACAAGAATCATTTGGTTTTTTTTTTGTTGCCAATCGAGTGTTGGTGCGCTGTCCTAGGCTCGAGTGACGCGGCCCCCAAAACACTCGAACCATGGGTTGATAGACCTATATTTGAGTATCTCTATCTTTATCTATATCTATATCTATATCTATATCAATATTTCTTATAATTTTAAACCCCACTAAAATATTATCTTAACATACAAAGTATCAACCTCAGCAATATACTATCATTTGCAATTAAAGTTTAATTTATTTTTACCATCATATATTACCCAAGTAGATGCACGGTGAGGGGGTTGTTAAAAAATCAGTGATGGTGATGGAGTCAAACGCCCTGTTCGTTTGGACTTATCAGCAGAATCAGCAGCCATCCAGCAGTGTTTTTCTCTCACAACAAACCAGCGAACAGTGCTTTCAGCATAATATACCAGCGAAACGAACAGGCTGAAATATGTTGACGTTTTGGGTTACTTATTATTTATTGAGTAAAATATGCTGGGTGTGCCTAAACTTGGGTCGGTATGTCATATAGACCCTAAACTTCCGTTTTTTAATTTCTTGATTCTTAAACTTGCCTCGGACCTAGAGGACATACCGGCTCAAGGTTAGGGACTGCCGCTGATGCATTTTATTAATTATTATTTTTGTAACTGTACCCACGTTGCTCCATTTTTTTACTCTTTGAAATGATTAGAATAGGGCATCCATCCACCCGGGGACACCCCGTTGACCCACTCATATCTGCTCGTCTAGAAGGCTTCAGTCACCGCAGTAGCCTTATCCACCGTGCCATCCGACCTCTGCGACCGACTTCACCGCGTCACCCGCCCACTGCTCACCTTCTCCAGCACGGGAATCGCTCACCGCGGGCAACGCAGGTGCTCGACGTGAGCAGTGCTGCCGCCTCCACCACGGGGGCGCCTCGCCGCAGGGGACCACACCCGCCCGCCCCTGTCGTTGGAGCCGCGCAACCGCTCGGGGCCATGTAGCTGCCCGCCTGCTGGCATCCCCATACTACTCCGCGGCATCGAGCTTCGCATTGACGAGCCTCCATTTCGTCCAATCAGCAAGTAGACGTTACGATTGAAAGTGCATGTTGTGTTTCAAGTGTTTCAGATGTTTCACATGGATGTTGCAAGTGTTTCATATGAATGTTGCAAAAATAGATCAGGATGTTGCAATGGTTGTACACGTATGTTGCAAGATTTTGTTCCCAATATTTTATCTATTTTTTTAGACGTATATTGCAAGTATGTTTATCTAGATGTTGCATATGTTTCACATATATGTTGCAAGCGTTTTATCTCAATGTTGTGTATGTTTTGCAATGGTTTTCAAGTGTTTTTCAGGTGTTTTTATAAATGTTCCTGACGCATGTTTCAAGTGTTTTATCTATTTTCAGACAGAGAAAATTGGTTCCATACCGTTAAAAGATCACGAGAATCGAAAAATACCATAAAAAAATCTCAATCACGTGAAATACCATCAAAGATGGAAACGGTTAACTGAAAGTAGCATTTCATCACGTTCTGTCAGTTTGGAGCTAACGGCGTCCGTCTCCACTTCTTCATCCTCCATACATCTACTGCTCGCCGGCCGGACTGCTTGCAGAAAGCTAGAAACGACGAATGCCGGCGACCGTGCTGTCGCGGTCGAGGTGCGACGCCGGCGACATCGCCACGCTGCGTGGGTTCTCGACGGGCCTCAACGCCGCAGTCGACGGCTGGCCGACCGCCATCGCATCAGACGATGGGTGCTGCGTCAGGCCTGCGGTGATGTGCGGGGGCAGGTGGCCGCGTCGCTCGCCGGCCTCGCCGCGCTCTGGGTGCTCAACCTCTCCGACAGCGCGCTCCGCGGCAAGCTGCCCACGGGGCTGCTCCGGCTCCGGACCTCGAGGTGCTCGACGTCAGCGCCAACGTGCTCGCCGACGGTCACGGTCTGCCCAGTTGCGGACCGGCGGCAATCGACCTCCCAGCGCTCCGCGCGTTCAGTGTCTCGTACAACGCGTTCGACGGCACCCACCCCGTGCTCCCCGGCGCTGGCAACCTCAGGGCATACGATCGACGTGTTGGGCAACATCTTCGAGGGCCCGTCGACGCTGCCGCCCTGTGCCTGTGCGCCGCGTCTCCGATGGTGCGCGTCCCACAGCTCTCAATGAACAGGCTCTCCAATGCGTTCCCTCTCGGGTTCGGGCAATGTCGGTCGCTCGCCGAGCACCGAACTCTCCCTCGATGGCAACGGCATCGACGGCGCGCTCCCAGACTATCTCTTCGGCGTCACGTCGCTGCTGTCCCTCAGCCTCCACACCAACTCTATCTCCGGCAGCCTGTCACCTCGCCTGTGCAACCTCAGCAGTCTCGTCCGAGTCCGACTCACTTCTCCTTCAATGCCTTCGCCGGGCTGCTACCTGACGTACGTGCGTGTGCCACGGGCTCACCGGCCTCCAGGAGCTTTGGGCATCCTGCAACCAGCTCTCCGTCGAGCTCCCCGCCACACTCTCGCGGTGCCGTTGGCTCCGAGTGCTCAACCTCCGCAACAGTTCATTCGTCGGGGACATCGGCCTAGACTTTCGCACGCTCAGGAAGTCAGAAATCTGGTGTACCTCGACCTCGGCACCAACAGCTTCACGAGGCCCATCCCAGTGAGCCTTCCCGAGTGCAGGAGCATGGTCGCGCTCAACCTCGACCGGAACAGGCGAACAGGCTCACCGGCGACTCGCCAACATGCCGGTTGAGCTAGGTAGGCAACCATCTCTCTCTTTCTATGTCTTTTCAGTCGCATGGATGTGGATGGAGGTGACGACGTTACTTCTAAACGTGACAGAATGCTATTCTCAGGTAACAGTTGGTATTTTACGTGACAAAACTTTTTCGATGGTATTTTCTGATTCATGTGATCTTTCGATGCTATAGAACCAATTTTTCCTTTCAGATGTATATTGCAAGTGTGGCATCTGAATGTTTTAAAAGTATATCGGGGCGTTGCACATGTTGCAATATGACCCACCTGCCGCAGCCCCTAGTGTTGCTGTTGTTGTTGTCTTGTTGAGGCGCCGTCGTGGGTCACCGTGTGGGTGCATAAGCGTGCAGACACCACCGCAGGCGGGGGTGGTGGGCGCGCTTCTCGCAGGGACGGGACAAGGCGCGGTGGATGCGCTCGAACGATAGCAGTGTCCGAACGTCTGGGCTGATGAAAACGTGAGGAAACGGTATTGGATTTGGTTATTTGTGGCTGCGCTGCTTCGGCGGCTGCCGCTGTATTCGTTGTGCGAATAAAATACTATAGTATGCCATCGAAAGGTTTATTTATTAGAAAAACGACAAGGACGGGGCGTCGTTATGTGGAGGTAACAGTAACTAGAAGCTAACTATCACCTCTAAATTTTCATCATATATATATTAGCTAGTAGCTATATAATGATATATGACATCCTCTTTATTTTGTTCTAATAACTTTACCCTAGATGATATTTGGCTTCATCAGACCGGATCGCTTCCCAATTGGTCGGTGGAGACCAAGATCGTTTCCCAATTATTTTGTCATCTTTGGTGCGACGGAGAGAGAGGTATTTGCCGTAGCCAGCAAGAGATGGCTAGAGAAGCGGAAGAAAAAGAGACGGTGGTTGTAACGAACGAAGGAAATCGACCACTCTGTCTTCGCTTCCCAATGACGAAAAGGGACGGTCGATGTGTGTCGCGATGGCAACGGGGAATTCCCCGTCGGGGGTTGGCACCCCATCCCCGTCCAGTGGCGGATCTAGGATTTTACCTTAAGGTATGCCATCCAAAAAATTTCAAATACAATTCGGTAAATCTAATTTAGCAATTCGGTAATAATTTAAAATTTGCAATGTGGTCCTTTATAAATGTGGTAAGTAACACAATAAGGCTTAAATTCAAATATTAAGTTAAAACCATTCACAAAATACAATATAAATAGTTCAAAAGTCACACCGATAGTTCAAATATAGGTATAAATGAGTACAAAAACTTGATGCATGCTGGATGATTTTATGACATTAGCACTTAGCAAATAGCAATTAAAGTAGACATGATTTTTTTGTGGAAAGCTGAAGTGCAAAGATTGAACTGACCTAAATTCCGATCACAAAATTCACGATTTCAAGTAGATGCGACATGCGCCTAAGCCTCCACCGCCGCCGGTGCGCCGGTGCCGTTTGTCTGGCCGAGTGGCCGTGTAGTCTCTGGTCGTTCGTAGGGCGATTGGGTGAACTGACGAAGGCCGAAGGGCGTCAGGACTCAGGATGACTGGGGAGTGGGGAACGACGGGCAACGGCGTGAATGCAGAATGCGACTCGGTAGTCGGTACTCGCGCGATCGAAGCCGAGGCCGTCTCCCGTCGCCTGGCCGCATGGGCCGCGTGGGCCTTGAAGCTGGGCGCTGCCTCGCTGTCTGCCTCCAGACGCTGGCTGCCTTGTTCGCTCGTTCCGTTCTCACGTTACGGAGCAGGTAAGTTTTATTTTTCTTTTTCTTTTTGGAAATATATATATATATATCACTAGTAGAGAACCGACTTTCACTCTCGGCATCACTTTTGGAATTACTCTCGGTATTTATTGCACCCGGGAGTAAAGGGACAATTACTCCCGGTTTTAGCCACCAACCGGGAGTAAAGTCCCACACTCAACGACCAGTTCATCATGCAAGGACCTTTACTCCCGGTTGGAGACACCAACCGAGAGTAAAGGTAGACTTTTACTCCCGGTTGGAGACACCAACCGGGAGTAGAGGTGGAGTGAACCTTTACTCCCGGTTGGTGGCTCCAACCGGGAGTAAAAATGGACTTCCAGTCTGGGTTTTTAAGCACAACCGGGAGTAAATGTTTCTCTATATACTGAGCCCTGCATTCCTCTCGCGCCAGAGCCATTTGGAGCTCTGTTCTTCGTCGTTGCTCATCGTTCGTGTGTTCTTGCTCAAACAAGCCAGCTAGTCATCACAAGAACGATTTCTTCGACGCCTCCATCAATTCTTCTGTTGTAAAGGTCGTCATCTTCTTTCTCCTCTCATCTTCATCCTACATTTCATGGTTTAGACATTTATAAAAGAATTTTATTTTTTTCATTTAATTTCTTTTATTTAGTAAATGAGGAATTTACAATATTTTAATTACAAAAATGAGTGTAGAGAGTAGATGTAAACAGTTCTGAGGCTTCCGTAAATTAATCAGTTATCATGCATGCCTGCATGTTGTGTAATTAATATAACTAATTATATGCTCAAGATTTTAATACGTATGTACAGAATATGCTGGTGTTATAATGGAAGAAGGTGAAGAAAAACAATGGGACGATGACGTTATTACAGAATATGCTGGTGTCTTAAATGATACCCCAATTGGTTTGGTACCTTTTTCAGTTTAATTGAATTTCCGCGCGACTTCACCGGGTAATTCTACGTTGAACTGTGTCCAACCCAGAAAAGATCTGGAATTGTGCCAAATTTTGCCACATGGTCTCTTGTGCCCTAGGAGACAAGTATTTGTGGAGGTCGCTGCAGAATTCCAGTGTTTTCGATATGTAATTCACCATATTTTGTCTCACGCAGCACGAAGAAAAATGTAATAATAAAAATAATAATCAGAAAAACCTAAGATCTTGTGTGGGGACATACTTTGGGTGTAAATGACTGCCAAAAAAATTTCAAGCCATTTTGACAAGGTAGGAGTACACGTGCTTCACAAAAGGTATATAGAACCTTTCATCGAACCATGTCTATACACCTGGGTTCTTAGGAATTCTGAGGTCCAAGTGTCATATTGGTCCCAAACTTTTTCTCAGGCTTGCAAATGCTATATGTGAAGCAACCGCCAAGTTTGAGATTTTTTCGAATTGGTTTGGTACCTTTTTCAGTTTAATTGAATTTCCGCGCGACTTCACCGGGTAATTCTACGTTGAACTGTGTCCAACCCAGAAAAGATCTGGAATTGTGCCAAATTTTGCCACATGGTCTCTTGTGCCCTAGGAGACAAGTATTTGTGGAGGTCGCTGCAGAATTCCAGTGTTTTCGATATGTAATTCACCATATTTTGTCTCACGCAGCACGAAGAAAAATGTAATAATAAAAATAATAATCAGAAAAACCTAAGATCTTGTGTGGGGACATACTTTGGGTGTAAATGACTGCCAAAAAAATTTCAAGCCATTTTGACAAGGTAGGAGTACACGTGCTTCACAAAAGGTATATAGAACCTTTCATCGAACCATGTCTATACACCTGGGTTCTTAGGAATTCTGAGGTCCAAGTGTCATATTGGTCCCAAACTTTTTCTCAGGCTTGCAAATGCTATATGTGAAGCAACCGCCAAGTTTGAGATTTTTTCGAATTGGTTTGGTACCTTTTTCAGTTTAATTGAATTTCCGCGCGACTTCACCGGGTAATTCTACGTTGAACTGTGTCCAACCCAGAAAAGATCCGGAATTGTGCCAAACTTTGCCACATGGTCTCTTGTGCCCTAGGAGACAAGTATTTGTGGAGGTCGCTGCAGAATTCCAGTGTTTTCGATATGTAATTCACCATATTTTGTCTCACGCAGCACGAAGAAAAATGTAATAATAAAAATAATGATCAGAAAAACCTAAGATCTTGTGTGGGGACATATTTTGGGTGTAAATGACTGCCAAAAAAATCTCAAGCCATTTCGACAAGGGCGAAGTACACGTGCTTCACAAAGGTATATGAAACATTTCATCAAACTATGTCTATACACCTGGTTTCTTAGGGATTCTGAGGTCCAAGTGTCGTATTGATCTCAAACTTTTTCTCAGGCATGCAATTGCCCTATGCGAAGCAACCGCCAGATTTGAGATTTTTCTGAATTGGTTTGATACTTTTTCTAGTTTAATTGAATTTTCGCGCGACTTCACCATGTAATTATACGTTGAACAGAGTCCACCAATCAAAAGATGGACGTAAAATAGATGTGAAAACAAATTTCCTGTCTAAAAACAATAGATTTAATGGTATTACTTGAAGACTATATTTTTGCATTAATGAAATAATAATTATTATTTACATTATATTCAATATTTAAAAGAAAAATAAAATATTTTAGGTTACATATGTTCCATGTCTGCAGTATAGCAAAAGAAACTCTAATTTATTTTTTCAAAAAATTTATAACAACTATATTAATTTCTACATAAATAATAGTAATTTAGCAATTATAAATAAAAAGAAATATAAAAACCAAAATCCTGCTTTGAAAATGGCGGGAAGCCAAAATCACCCTAGCTTTGGTGGGCTGCATTTTGCGCGGGCCCGAAATATCTGACCTTTACTCCCGGTTTGTATTGCCAACCGGGAGTAAAGAGTTTTTAGTCCCGGTTGGGGTAAGACCCGGGAGTAAATGTGTGACCTTTACTCCCGGTTTGTATTGCCAACCGGGAGTAAAGGGTTTTTAGTCCCGGTTGAGGTTAAGACCCGGGAGTAAATGTCCTCCATATATAATAGCAAACTTAGGGTTCTGGATCGAGCTCCCTCCACCACCACCCGCCGTCTCTTCTCTTCTCCAGATCGGGCTCCCTCCATCAACATCACCGTCCCCTACATCATCCCTTCGGCGCCCCCCCCCCGGGAGCAGCCCCGTCCGGTGCCGCTCACCTCCGGCGGCGGCCCCGTCCGGCGCGCTCACCTTCGGCGGCGGTCCCCTCCGGCGCGCTCACCTCCTGCGGTGGCCCCCTCCGGCGCGGCTCACCTCCGGCGGCGGCCCGTTCGGCGTGGCTCCCCTCGGACATGGCCCCTCCGGCGCGGCAACCCCTTCTGGTGGCAGCCCCCTCCGGCGACGACGCCCCCTCCGGTGAGAATCGGGATTTTGGTTCCCTTGACAAGGTACAGAGACCTTAGCACCTGGACTGTATATCTATTTCCTGCTGCACGCGACGAGATTACGAACACAAATTGTTATTGGTTTCTGAAGAAACATCATGGGCTGGTTTCAGCTCTGCCTGCCCTTCCTTTTCAGGTTGATATGTAGTAATTGTTTTCAGGTTGATAGCAGAATTTGATATGCAGTAACTGTTTTCAGGTTGATAGCAGAATTTGATATGCAGTAACTGTTTTCAGTTAGCAGCACTTGATTAAACAAGCGCTGGTCGAGGTTGAGCTGTGCGTCCTGTCATCAGATTAAAGGTTGCAGCTTGGGATTGTGAAAGACTGGGACCTCAACTATTTTAGGTGGTATGTTTTTAATTTTAAAATAATTTCATATACTAATTCAGCTAGTACATGTTTAATGCTTTGTAACAGCAAATTCTACAATCAGCCCAAAAATACTAGTGACTACATTCATTTTGCTCTGCCAATTCTAGTATGCAAGTTTACTAATATGTTAACCGTGCACTGGTCCTGTTCAGCATCTGTAAGTGCAATAATCAAATTCAGTTCATGATGGTCTTCTGATCCTCCTTTAGGTTTGACACTGATCTTTTCCATTACATATTATATGTATAGCTGTTTGTTTGCTTCAGTGAGAAGGAATTCAGGGGACACTTATCCTTCTGCAGTTTTGTTTGACTAGAAAATGCTACACATAATTTGTTGTATGAATTTAGCTTTCCTGTTCTCTGCAGCTCACTGAACTAATAAGTTGCTTGAACTTATATATGCAAATCCTTCCAGCTTTTTACTTGCCTACCTTTTTGTTGCACCTGCTTGCTACCTGTTATGGGTTTGAATGACTGAACCAACAAGTGCAATGAACTGCCAATTCACTTTGTGAATCAAAAGAATTTCTGTGCTGTTGTTGTGGGACTAAGATAAACATATAATGTGTTTTCAGTCACCGAATTGTTGATATGTGTTGCTGCAAGCCTCAAACCTACTACTTGTATTTTTTTTAATGTTCTCTGTCTCTATGTGTACAGCAGGGACAGCCATCAGGCATGCCTTCACTGGTTTTCATATAGCAGCAGTACCACTTAGACAAGGTAAGTTAGCAGTAATTGTTTGAGATTGTACATGACTTCTGCCTTGTTCCATGCCTATAATTTTTATTTGCCTACATATCAGTGAATATTGCACATGTGTCATTTGCAGGGAGACAAGTACGCAGATCCGGACCATGATTCAATGGATTTTTTGAAGGAGCGCCACTATACAGCAAAAAAAAATCAAGCCTATGCACTAGCTGTCTAGAATGCTATTCTAATATAATAGTTGTGAAGGTCGACAAGGACCTATTTTTTGTGTTTCCGTATGATTAGAACGTGTTTTGTTAATGTACCAGAGATTGAGTTAAAGTTAATCAAATGCCAATCTGTGATGAACTCAAATGCCAATCTGTGACGGCTTGTATCGGTTTAATAAATGTATGACGCGGAATAGATGACGTTTTTCCAATTCGTCATGGTAAGTTAACTGTGACACGTTTTTGCCTATCTATGATGAAAGTAAAACATCACGTAAAGTCAAATTTCTTGTAGTGTACATTGCTCGAAACCAAACTTTACTATATACACGTGTATGCATATATTATTTGTAGGGCAAAAATCGTATACGAAAACCTATTTTAAAACCAAAATAAATTATGAATTGAAATGAAAAAGAAAAAGGAAAAAAAAGAGGACTTTTACTCCCGGTTGGTATTACCAACCGGGAGTAAAGGTGTCTGTCAGGCCGCGGGCCTAGCTGACTCTTTACTCCCGGTTGGTATTACCAACCGGGAGTAAAAGTCCCCCTTTACTCCCGGTTGTGAACCTTTACTCCCGAAAACGTACTCCCGGTTGGGCAACCGGGAGTAAAGGGGGTTGCCAACCGGGAGTATATGTCATTCATGTACTAGTGTGTATATATATATATATATATATATATATATATATATATATATATATATATATATATATATATATATATATATATATATATATACATGGTAACTTCCTAGGACTGCAGGGTATGCCGTACCTGGCATACCCTGTAGCTCCGCCCCTGTCCCCGTCCCCGCGGGGACAAAATCCGCCCCGTCCCCATGAACACTGTCGGGGAGAGTTCTTTCCCCATCCCCATACCCGAGCGGGGAATTTATCCCCGCGGGTCTCCATCCCCGCTTTACAGAGCGAGCCAAAATCCAATCTATGGCATCAAAAATTCAAGGAATAAATCAACTGTGCAAATATTTCTCGAACATTGCTAATTCGTGTCGCACAAAAAAGAGAAAATACAAGGAATAAATACATTATAAAAAACCAAAGCAACATTCAAGAAAAAAACCAAAGCCACGGATCTCCATAACGAAGCATATTTGCCCTTGTCTTCCGCAACTAAACTCACTGACAAGACCTGACGCTATTTGCAGCACGCACAGATATCGTGGTTGTAGCGGCCGCGTCAAGCAAAGACATGGCATCATCTCATCTCCACGCCGAGCTTGAGCAGCCGATTCTTCATCTGAAGCATACGTGGAGATCGGCTACTGACATCTCGAGGGAGCATGGCACGGCCGCACAGCGCTGCGAGCCGCACGGTTGGAGCGCGATTGCCCCGCTGTGCGAGGATGCGTGATGGCGGGAGGGATGAGAGAACGTGGGGCACCGCGTGTGGGATCGCAGAAGGGCGGCGGCGCCGTGCATAGCTCAGCTAGGTGAGCGGCGGCGAGCGAGAGTTGGAAAGGGGAGCAGATAAGATGGACAATTAGGTTTTCCTGCTTTTATATGCTTCGTTTCTATGTGGGCTATGACGGGCCATTGGGCCGAGCCAATGAGGCCGTGCGCAGAGTGCTCTGTGCGAAGCGGGGATCGGGGAATCGGGGACGGGGGATGTTGTACCGTCCCCGTCCCCGCCGGACCCGACGGGGACAAGTTTTTTCCTGTTTTCTTTCCCGTGGGGATTAAATTCTTCCCATCCTCATTCCCTAATAGGGGAATTTCTCGTGGAGAATCGGGGATCGGGTCCCGTTGCCATCCTTAATGGAGTGTGATGGGGTAAACTCTACACCCGCCGAGCCCGAGGCCGGACAACGATCTTGGCAGGCTAGCAGCAGCGGCCCGGACGACACGTGAGCTGGCGTCGAGGATCGGTTGCAGGGTGTTCATGTTTAGCGTCTCAACCGAACCAACCCACCGATCCAATACCAAATTACCAATCCAGTGCACGGAAAGATTACTAGACCTCGTTGCCACACATATTCATCTCGAGATCTATCTATATTAGAGTCTCAGCACACACAGGTTATAATAAATACGAATGCGGCCAAAGACTTTATTTGAGTTGGATCGGATATTGAGTACTTGGTTAGATTAGATAGAGTTAGAGCTCTAGGTTTCATAGATCATCCCACTTTCACACATATCACCGTGAATTCGCAAGGAGAGTTCTAGTCGATATGCCTCATAATCACACTCCAGCTACAGATTGGGACCACCGTCGCCAGTTCAAGGCCAAGTCCTCATCGTCGGTTCACCAAACACTCCCGCCGCCAGCCTCCGCGCCACCTGCCGCCTGCATGCTTCTCGGCATGAACCCGCCGTAACTTCATGTGTTGGCATCCAGCCCATGTGTAATCTGGTGCGCGCATGAGCGCTGGCACCGACGTGCCGTGCCACTGTAGCCGCAGCCGCACTACAAGAAAGCCTAGCGCTAGCGGGAAATGAACCAAGCAATCTAGTAGACTGGACGAGAGAATTTTTTGCTTTTTCTCGTTGAGCGTCACTCTGCGTCAGACCCACTTAATCCACCGTCTTCACCCGTCCTAAACCCAGCTCACTCAGATCACATGTGGATCAATAATCCGTCTAAACCCACCGAAGCACAGGCCTAATCAGCATCCAAGGTTGTTGTCACTGTTTCACCCGTTGAAGCTGTACACTTGTCACACACTAAGGCCATCTCCAGTGGCGAAAAAAAGCGACTCATAGTCCTAGCCGGATCCTGATGAGTCAAACCATACCACCGCAGCAATCGAATCATTCAAGGAGAGAGAAAGAATCGACTCGAGTTCTTGCATGGACTCGTCGTGATTTAAAAAATAAGAATGGACGAAAGTTTGCATGGAAAGCAGGTAGAGAGAGAACGTGAGAGAGGTTTGGATTTTTTATTTGTATATCTGGGGCTAAATGGTAAAAAAGTCGACTTACCACTGGACACAAGTATCAGTCGAACCAAACAAAATACGCATGTCAGCTTTTTTACCTGATGAACCGACTCACCACTGGCAATGCTCTAATAAATAGCTGGAGAGCTCAAATCACGAAAAGCGGCAACTATTGGCAGCCGAGCAAGGAACGTCACGAAGACCTACTTCGCCTCTTGAGAATATCTGTCGGAGCGACGCGCCTAGAGGTTTTTCGGATTGATAATGCCACTTAGAACGTCCACAAATCACGTCGAGATATGTGCAGGACAACAAGGTGTCATGTTGAAAGAGATTAGAGTTTAAAGATGTATATAAAGTACCCTTTTATTCTAAATTATAAATCGTTCTCGATTTTGTAGATGCACAGCTTTTACAACACATCTAGATATACATTATGTTTAGATCAACAGTGAAAACTACGTATTTAGAAAAGATAGAACGACTTACAATTTAGAACGGAGAGAGTAGATTAGCTTGTTTTTAGTCGTTTCCATACCTTGAATCAATCGTACCCCCTCCTATTTCTATAGGGTACGGTGGGTGGTCTTATCCCATTAGAAACGTTCACAACTTGAGAATCTACATGTGTTTCTAAAGTTGGACCCGGACTATGCTAAAATCAGCCTGGCTAGTTTCCCTATTGTCAGCCCCGATACAATGGAAAACTTAGCTAGCTGGTTTGGCGGATCGGCCTGCCTAATATTTTCATCTTGAGCCCAAATTGGTCATCAATACATGCTCTAAGTTTTAAAGTAAAACATGCAAATCTAAAACGGCGTAGCTAGCGCCCGGACGTCCGGATGGACGCATACGTCTGGACGCCGGTGTAGCCCGCCTCGTCCGCCTTCGCCACTCTCCATGCGTGCACTTCGCCCTCGTCTCTGCGCCCACTAGTCGCTCCTGACCCCCTCCTCTCTCCGCACGGACGGCACTCAGGAGCCCGGATGAACAGCTAAGGACAAGCACGTCCTGACCGCAGCACCACAACACCACTGTCTGCCGGCCCCTAGCGCCCTGGTCCACCGCCCCCCAGCACGTTGCGCGCCAAATCCGCTTGTCCTCGGCTCGCCCCCGGCCGAACAACATAAAACACTTGCAACATGAAAAACATTTAAATACAACGTACATCTGAAAATAGATGAAACATTTAGAATATGCAATTGCAACATGTGTGTAAAACACATGAAACATCCAAAATTGCAGCATGAAACCACTTGTTGCAACATAAGACTAAAACAACTTAAAAATTTCGTACATACTAGGGCAACATATGTGTGAAACATTTGCAACATCTAGATAAAAAAATAATTGCAACATACGTCTGGAAACAGATGAAACATTTTGAACAAACACTTGCAAAATGCTTCTGAAACATTTGCAACATATGCAACATCCCCTGATCTACTTTTGCAACGTCAAAATGAAATAATTGCAATATACATCTAAAATGTCTGAAACACTTGAAACACACATATACATCATATGGAGGAAAAGGTCGGGGCAGCAACCGAGAAATCAGGTTTGGACCAACACCATGGCAAGCGCTGCGGATCTGCGCTGGGATCCGGCAACCGGAACATGCTCGGTGACTCGCGGGAGTGCCTAACAGGCGCCGCCTCCTACTTCCCGCCTCACCCGCCGGCAGCGACGACACCGAGGCTGACATGATGTCCTTCCATCAGACCGAGCCACAACGAGCACCGCATGTCGAGGCCGAGTGGAGCGGAGCAATGGAGCTAGAGGGAGGGAGAGGAAGCGGAAGTGGAGAGAGGCAGGCATGCAGATGGGCTGGCTCGAGGTCGAATTGGGGAATTTCTGGATAGCGCCCCTTTGCGTGCATGTTGTTTTTTGAGAGAGAGCGGACGAGTGGATGAGGATGGGCCACATCCGAATGGTACGGACGCTCGTGGGCCAACATTATCGAATCTAGAAACACATTATAGCCATAAAACATCTAAGGGCGATGATTAACAATAGTAGATTGTTTGTTCTAAGGGCTATACTAGTCATTTTTTCCTTTTATGCTTTTTTCCACACTCTCGGATAATATGTATTCAAATATCTTCCATTTGCTCTAGATAGATGATCCCTTGCACCATTTGCACAAAAATGACCATGATTATCTATCCATCCTATACTAAGGAATCTAATGTTTAAAATTTATACCAAAATATAAAATATTTTGAGTTACCCAACCCCCCCTTCTTCCTCTATTTTTGTTAACAACATGCGCCTTTTCTTACAAACTTTCTTTCCATGCTAATTAGTGAGGAGCATGGTCGTCTTTTGCTAGCTCTATTTTATCTAAAAATTGTTTGGATTTCTTATATTACAGAATACAAAATGGAGGAAATACATTGTAAGGCGTTTCTAACTTTGAGATCACTAACAATCTTCCAAAATCCAAACTAGATCACAATCCTAAAAGGATTTTCCTATTATCTTGATGCGGTCAAGCAGTAAAGACAACAACAACCCTGACAAAAGTGACGGTTAGGGGTTATTTGGCACGAGTTGAGGATTTGTTTTACAGCTTCAACAACCAAACGCCCTCACACAACTCCACTTCAGGGAAGGAGCTGCACGATTTCTGCTGAGACAAGCAAGAAGAGAGAGGATGAGCTGAAAAAACCTAGCTTCGCTTAGCTTTGTCTTGATCTAGTGGGCCAATCACTGTCGTGGTCAACTTTGCCCTCGTGGGGAGGCGAGGCCGGCGCGGAGAGGGTTGACGATGCGGTCACACAGGAAGGGGTGGAGGCGGCGCGCTCGTCGAAGTGTAGGGACGGGCTGTTCGGGGCGCACATGCGGGCGTTGAGCCACGCGAGCGCCTAGCCACCAAGTTGCCAGGCCATGCATGGACGAGCTCGTTGGGCGCGTGTTGCGATTAGGGTGAGGCGGATGGGCGATGGTGGAGCTTAGACATGGGAAGTGAGGAGGAAGAAGAGATAGACATGGTGAGAAGAAGGGACAAGCTGAAGAGAGAAGAGAAAAAATAAAGAAAGAAAAAATAAAAGGTATTATGAATATTTTCTTTTTTCAACAACCTAGGCAAGTTATTTTACCAAATGTTCTCTAACTAGACAAACTAGTACTCCCTCCGTCCACAGAAGAATGCAAGTCTAGAATGGTGTCACGTGTTACTATATCAACTTTGACTAGTTATAGATAAAAAAAATATAAATATTTATAATATCAAATTAATATCATTAGATTAATTACAAAATATATTTTCATAATATATTAATTTGGAGTCATAAATGTCAATACTATTTACTAGAAACATGGTCAAACGTGAACCACTTTACGTGGCACGTAACCCATAGTTGCATTCTTTGGCAGTAGAACACAACATGGTCGCTTCTTCAAAAAGTCACAGTTGAAGTTGTTTTGACCAAATCTCACCCTGTACCAAACATGCGTCTGAGGTTGTTTTTGGAGCCTTTTACCTGTGTGTCATTACGAAAGATGGTCCTGGCCTACAAGCCACTAAAAAGTTCGAACGCACCCTGATGCCATGACGCTAAACTTTCTTGCCTTCTATGTCATTCCGTCCACTTTTACCTCTAACGATGTCAAACAAACAGATGAAATGACCATGTTGCCCTACAGTGGTGTCAGTGCATGGGCCCTAGGGTATCCCGCAAGGAAGGGAGAAGATCTAGTTCGACTAGGATTCTCCACATGTAATCCTAGAACACTGCTATCCTATAATCCTACTAGGACTCTTATATTGTAACCGACTAGGAGACTTGCCTCCGGGGATATATAAAAGAGGGCAAGGCTTCCTAGATCGGCAGGAGGAACAGACCTCACGGTCTAAACCCCAATTGCATGGTGCAATAAACTTTCCACCTAGACTGGACGTAGGAACGCTATTCCAGCGGACCGAACCAATATAAATCGTTGTCTCTTCGTTTACCATCGAATTCTGCATACGTGAAGCCCACCAACCATCGTCCCAGGTAGCCCCGTGACAAGTTACTGGTCATCAAACACCCATAGCTGACGCGCCAGGTAAGCTTTTGACGTAACTACATTCGAGAGCTCGGCGGACCTCAAAACCAACATCTACGACGACTCAGCATTTTGAGACAGCATCCCTCGATGTCATCCCACGGTGGTTTTTTGTCGGACCCCACAACAGCGCTGTCATTAACCCACCAGGGCAATCGTCGTCATGTCGTCCACAATAGCTCGTCTTTTCGCGAGGACATCTTGGCTCATCGAGCGCCGAATATCTCAGGCGGCCGTTCGCTGCTCGTCGTTTGCTGGAGATCCATCTGCTGCTATACTGTTGTGCACGCGACTTGAGGAAAAGGAGTCCCTCACGTTGTCAGGCTTGTTAGTGCACAGTCGTCAAGCCTCCAGCTCGTTCGTGAGAGCATGGAGGTCAACGTCAAAGACCAATTCGTGGTAACCGGAAGAGAAGCGCAGAGCCGAGCGGGCACCCCGTCTCCACGTTCGGCGGCACGACTCGATCCTGTCGTGGAACAGTCCGAGTCACATACGATCCGCTGGCAGCTTCGAGGCAACTCGGCCCTATGCTGATTCGAGTCCAACCTAGACACAAGCCAACAAGTCCTACTCCTCCATGAGCCAGCAACATGCAAGTCGACATCTCAAGTCACGGGCTCCAACACGAGATCAACGCGATCTATGATAATGCAAGAAAGCAAGCTATTGGCGACGTACACACATTGTCGGGGGGAAATATCACGGCCCCTAAGGACGAAGGGTTAATAAGCATCAACATTAACCCAACCGACAGTTAAAGATTATGAAACAGCCTTATCCGACCCCGCGAGGGGAAATCCGCCTTTGCCTGACCCCAAGGGCAAGGTTTCGCCTCGCCTGACCCTAAGGGAGTAAGTCTGGGCTCAGCCAACCCTAGTACCATACTCTCCGCCTCGTCCGACCCCAAGGCGACCGGCCCCACGCCGTCCGACCCCGTGAAGGGATTTTCTACCTCGCCCGATGGGATTTATGCAAATAAACCCTCGGGCGAAGGATACGTGTGTGTCAGGAGGGCCGTACAGATCCCAACCACTCTGGATGTGACCCGCACGCTTTGACATGACCCAGAACAGTGACGGGCCGTGCCCATGCGCCCATGGCAGCCCATGTCATGGAATAGGACGGCACTATGCTGCCTAATCCCCGTACGGCCCGCGTCACCATCTGCTATTTGACTCCTCCAACTCCTATCATGGCATGGGGCGTCTCGTCTGGATTGACTCCGAACGCACGTTGCTCTAGTAACGAACAGGACTCAGGGATGATGCCCGTCTCCATCCCACGCCCGACCGAGGGGGCCCGCGAGGAGAGGAAGAGGAGCGACGCCGTAGACCACCCCATCCCTTCATTTTTCTCTTTCTTCTTTTCCTTCTTTTTCTCTTCTCTCCATCCGCTGTAACCTGCCATCCCTTTCAACTATAAAAGGGGAGACATGGCGCCCCTTGCGCGGCATCGGAAGAAAAGCAGTCACGACCCTTCACAAACACACTCAACCCACAGAGACCTAGGAGCCAATCCCTCTCTCGACTGTTTGTAACCTCTACTATAAACCCAAGTGCAAGTAACACGAGCCGCTCGCCACTGGACGTAGGGACGTTCCGCCTAAACCAGTATACATTCTCGTATCTTCTTTGCACACCATTCGAGCCCAGACGCACATACAAATTTACTCGTTGGTGTTGATCTCAAACACCGACAGTTGGTGCGCCAGGTAGGGGACTTTTGCGCGTCTCGATGTCACCACCAGACTTCAGATGGCCAGCCACGGCATCAGCTGGGTCCTTAGGGCGCACTGCGCTTTGGGAGCCTGGATTTCATCGTCACCACAGAAGGGGAGCTAGTGAGGGCTCTTGCCCCCCAGCCTCCTCCCGCCACCGACCTTGACGTGATCTTCGAGGCTCTCTATGAGCTACAGCTGAGCACTCTAGAGGTCCACGCCCCATAGCGCCACCAGGTCCTCGACTTCGATTTCGAAAAGTTGGAGCACCAGCTCACTGTCTACCTAGGACCTGACCCATCCTGGGAGGACCTGCGCGCCCTCACCTTCTTGTTCGTCAACGTCATGACGCAGCTTGCCGGTAGGGAGCCGATCTCCCCAGATGTTCTCGCCTAGGATGCCCTAGCAGCATACCCGTTTGGCTTGCGCAATGCCGTGGAAACTATTGCAAGTTTCGTGGCTCAATGCATTTGCCCCTTTTCGGTGGACAACGAGTTCGTCGAGATGGCGGACTACATCATGGACTCAATCCATGATCTCCTAGGGTCAGACTCGGAGACATTTTTTGATTCCAGCTCTAGCAGAGGGAGCCACCACCCCTCGCATGAATGCTTCATGGCAGAGACCTCTAACGGTCACTTCTCAAGCGCCAGTGACTCTAGTGAAACCCCCTGAGAGGTCCCCGTGGGTGCAGTTGTGGGGGAGACGAGGGTCCCGCCTCCGGCGGCTGCGGCCTCAGCCCCACCACAGCTAGGACGACCACTGTTGGAGTAGCTGCAGGCACGGCAGCGTGAGCTTGAGGAAGCACGCCACGGGCTAGGGTAAGAACACGCTTAGCTCGAGCGCGAGATCACGTAACGCCGCACTGAGGGCGGGCACGCACGAGCTAGGGCCCGCGATGTTCACAAGCAGATTGTGGAAGACGGCGACAGCCTTCCATAATTCGCTCAGGCTAGCCAGAACATTGCAGCCGCTACAGCCTTGCTCCGGAGGCTTCCTGAGTTAGCGTCTCCTAAGGAGCGCAAGACCCAATGGGAGATCTTTGACTTGCTCAACTGTGCGGCAGAGCAGCAGGTGGAGAGCTCGCTATCACGACGGCGTAGGCTCAACACCAGCCAATGGGCGTCTACCGGGCATGATAACAGAGATGCATCTGTCCACCAGGCACCACATGGCATGGGGGCTGCCAACCTGCCCCTGATACAGGAGCGTGTTGGCCCCATCCGTGACACTCGCGTCGTTCTGGACGCCCGCAGAAGCTGAAAAGATGACAGGGGCAGGAAGCCAACCATGGGCACCATCCTCATCATGGTGGATGCTACGACACCAACGAGGACCGGAGCCTAAGCCCCCCACCACCGGGGCCTTAGGATTTTGCCCGACACATCCTCCGCGCACCATTCCCTCAACGGTACTACGCACCGGCGAACGTCCTCAAGTACTCTGGGGAATCAAACCTCGGTCTTTGGCTTGAGGACTACCGGCTTGCCTGCCAGGCCAGTGGTGTGGATAATGACTATTTCATTATCCACAACCTCTCCTTGTTCCTAGCCGACTCGGCCTAGACATGGCTAGAGCACCTCTAGCCCAACTCCATTCGGGATTGGGCGGGCTTGAAGGAGATCTTCATGGGGAGTTTTTAGGGCACCTACACATGCCCTGGGAACCCCTGGGACCTCAAGAACTATCGGCAGAAGCCGGATGAGTCCCACCAGGACTACATTCGATGTTTCTCCAAGCAGTGCAACGAGTTGCCCAACATCGCTGATGCTGATGTCATCAACGCGTTCCTATCCAGGACTACCAATGAGACCCTGGTTCACAACCTAGGACGGAAAAGTTCGTGGACTACCAAGGAGCTCCTCGATATCGCCACTAGCCACGCTTTTGGCGAGGACGCGGTGGGGGTGATCTTTGATCGCTCTAAAGGCAAGACAAAGCGGAACAAGGATGCCGATGAAGATGCCTCCAACCGCTTGGCAAGAAGAAGAAGAACAACAAGCAGTGGCGCGAGGCTCGCTCGTGGCCACTGCCAAACAAAAGGGCAAGCGGGCACCTGCCGAGGGCACCCAGACCACTTCGAGAAGATGCTCGAGGGGCCATGCTCGAACCACACCTACCCCATCAAGCACGCATACAAGGACTACGAGCCCATGAAGAGGTTCCTAGCCGGTGGCTCCAAGAAAGGGGAGCAAACAAGGCCTAACCCCGAGCAAGATGGTGCCTTCCCGCATGAGACCGGTTGCCTCATGATTTTTGGCGGGCCAGAGTCCTACACCTCCAAGTGCCGCCAAAAGCTTGAGTGCTGGGAGGTTTATGAGGCCGAACCGGTCACGCCCACTTTCCTCAAGTGGTCCAAGTCGGCCATCACCTTCGACCGATCCGACCACATAGAGAGCATCCCATGGCCGGGCCAGTACCCACTCGTGGTCGACCTCATCATCGACACAAAGCACCTCACCAAAGTGCTGATGGACAGAGGCAGCGGCCGCAACATCATGTGCGCTGAGACCCTTGACACCATGGGCATTAACCGATCGCGCGTCCGCCCGACCGGGGTGCCCTTCCATGGTGTCGTGCCGGGGAAGCAGGCCACACCCCTTGGATAGATCGATCTGGCCATCACTTTTGGGACCCTATCCAACTATCAGACGAAGACCCTCACCTTCGAGGTGGTCGGGTTCCACAGAGCCTACCACGCCATCCTAGGATGCCCATGTTACGCGAAGTTCATGGCCGTCCCCAACTATACCTATCTGAAGCTAAAGATGTCGGGCCCAAACGGCATCATCATGGTTGGCACCTCCATCTAGCATGCCTATGAGTGCCATGTGGATTGCTATGAGCTCACCTTGGTGATCATCGCCTCCAAAGGGCTCCCGGCCATCCACTAGGTGGTCAACGAAGGGGCGCCCGACGCCAAGAGATCGTCTAGATCATTTGAGCTGGCCAAGGACACCAAGGAGGTCCTCATCGACCCCAGCGGCTCCAAAGGTAAGACGGTACGCGTTGGCACCGCCCTCTCCCCTAAATAGGAATGCGCGCTCATCAACTTCCTCCATGCGAACAAGGACATTTTTGCATGGAAACCCTCGGATATGCCGGCCGTGCCAAGGGAAGTTGCCGAGCATGCCCTGTGGATCGAGTTGAGCTCCAAGCTGGTGAAGCAACGCCTGCGCCGCTTCGATGAGGAGAAGCATAGGGCAATCAGCGAGGAGATCACTAAGCTTTTGGTGGCCGGGTTCATCAGGGAAGTGTATCACCCCGAGTGGTTAGCTAATCCTATTCTTGTAAAGAAAAAGAATGGGAAATGGTGGATGTGTGTTGACTATATGGGCCTTAACAATGCATGTCCTAATGATCTGTTTCCTTTACCGCACATAGATCAAATAGTCGACTTAACCTCGGGGTGTGAAACCCTCTCCTTTCCTTAACACTTATTCCAGCTACCATCAGATCACGATGAAGGAGTCCGAGCAGATCGTGACCTCCTTCATCACCCCGTTTGGATCATACAGTTACGTTACAATGTCGTTTGGGCTAAAAAATGTAGGGGCAACATACCAGCGGTGTATGCTTAGGTGTTTTGAAAAACTCATCGGGCGAACCGTTGAGGCATACATGGATGACATCATAGTTAAGTCCAAGCGGACTGACCAACTTGTAGCCGACCTCAAGTCAGCTTTCAAAAAGCTCAGAGGGAACGACATCAAACTCAACCCCAAGAAGTGCGTTTTTGGGGTCCCGAGGGGTATGCTGCTCGGATTCATCATGTCCGAGCATGACATCGAAGCCAACCCTGAGAAAATAGCGGCCATCATGAAAATGGGCCCAATCCAAAATCTTAAGGGCAACAGCGGGTCACCGGTTGCCTTGCAGCCCTTAGTTGCTTCATCTCACGCCTCGGCGAATGATGCCTACCCCTTTATTGGCTTCTAAAGAAAGCCGACCAATTCACCTATATGTCCGAGGCCCAGGACGCGCTTGACAAGCTCAAGGAACTCCTATCGAAACCCCGATTCTTGTCCCCCCGACGGATAGGGAACAACTTTTGCTACACATAGCAGCAACCATGCAGATGGTCATTGCCACCCTAGTAGTGGAGTGATAGGAGGAGGGACACGCTCTCAAGGTCTAGTGCCCAGTGTACTTCGTTAGTGAAGTCTTGTCTGACTCCAAGACCCGCTACTCCCAGATCTAGAAACTCCTGTATGTCATACTGATCACCAAAAGGAAGCTCCGACACTACTTTAGATCACATCCAGTGATAGTCATGTCCTCGTTCTCTCTCAGCAAGGTTATCCAGAGCCAGGAGGCAACAAGAAGGATTGCTAAGTGGGCGCTCGAGTTGATGGATCAGGGAATCACGTACGCCCCTCGGATGACCAGATGCTAGATGATGTATTTCGATGGATCATTGATGAAGAGCTGGTGCGGGGCTGGTCTTCGTCTCTCTGCTCGGGGTATGCATGAGATACACGGTCCGCCTCTACTTCCCTGCTTCTAACAATATGGCGGAGTATGAGGCGCTCGTCAACGGCCTGCACATCGCCATCGAGCTAGGCATCCAACAGCTAGATGTCCGAGGCGACTTGCAGCTCATCATCGTCCAGGTTATGAAAGACTCAAGCTGCCATGGCCTCAAGATGGGCGCGTATAGCCAAGTAGTTCGCCGACTGGAGGACAAGTTTGATAGCCTCGAACTTAACCACATCTCGCGAAGGGACAACGAAGCAGCCGACACACTAGCAAAGATAGCGTCCGGCAGAGAGCCGGTCCCATCCGGCGTCTTTGCTAGCAACCAACTCAAGCCCACAGTCTGTTACACAGAACCTCAAGGGGTCGGTGCCAACCCTCCCACCCCAGGCACAGGGGTCGACCCTTTACCCTCGGGGGCTGACCCGGAATCGGCTCCCGATGTCTTCGTGCTCACAGAAGTCGACGAGGACCCAGCGACCGACCCTGACCCTCAGGCTGATTGGAGGACACCATACCTCGACTGCCTCCTCCACGAGATACTCCCCACTGACAAAACAGAGGTCCAACACCTCACACATTGAGCTAAGTCCTTCGCCATTATCAATAGGGAGCTCTATAAGAAGAGCCACACCAAAATCCTACAGCGTTGTTTCCTGACCAAATAGGGAAGGAAGTTTTGGAAGACATCCACGCCGGGGTCTATGGACATCATGTGGGCCCAATAACTCTGGTCGGAAGGCTTTTCGACAGGGTCTATACTGGCCTACCGCAGTGGCTAATGCCGACCAAGTTATGCACACCTGCGAAGGGTGCCAATACTACCTCGGCAAACACATCTCCTATCTCAAGCGCTCCAGACGATCCTCATCACATGGCCTTTTGCGGTCTGGGGCCTTGATCTGGTCGGGCCCCTAAAGAGGGCACCTGCTGGCCACACGCACTTGCTTGTTGCTGTCGACAAGTTCTCAAAGTGGATAGAGGTGAGGCCAATCACCATGATTAGATCCAAAGAGGCCATAAAGTTTTTCACCGACATCATCCATCGTTTTGGAGTACCAAACTCCATTATTACCGACAACGGCACATAGTTCACGCAAAAGAAATTCCTCAGGTTCTGCGACGACCACCACATTCATGTTAATTGGGCCACTGTAGCACACCCCCAAATGAATAGGCAGGCTGAGCACCTGAACGGTATGATCCTGCAAGGGATCAAGCCTAGGATCTTTAACAAACTCAACAAATTCGGTGGTCGATGGATGGCAGAACTCCCCGCAGTGTTGTGGAGCCTAAGGATGACCCCTAGCCATGAGATCGATCACACACCATTCTTTATGATCTATGGCGTCAAGGCCGTTCTCCCGACCGACCTCGACTACGGCGCCCCTAGGGTCACGATGTATAAGGAGCCAAAGGCCAAGGAGTTCCTCGAGGATGCCTTGGACCAACTCGACGAAGCCCGTGACGGCGCTCTTCTCCACTCCGCTAAGTACCAGCATACGCTGCGTCGGTACCACAGCCATCATGTGTGGGGGCAAGCCTTCAATGTCGGTGACCTAGTTCTCCGTCTTTCCCAGAGCAATAAGGGTTGTCACAAGCTCACCGCACCATGGGAGGGTCCTTACATCATTGCGGAAGTGCTCTGACCGGGCACCTATAAGCTCAAGGACGCGAATGGCAGAATCTACAACAACGCTTGGAACATCGAATAGCTACATCGCTTTTTACCTTTAGTAATTCCAAGTTGTATATATGCTCACCATGTCCCTAAAATTAAAAGCGTTCACCTTATCCACTTTATAATCGCTCCCTCAACTTTTTAAGTGATGCCTGACCCCTATAGTGGCAAGGGGTCGACCCTCACTCGAGGGCTGAGAGGGAAATACTTGCACTCAGAATTTTCTTTTACATCCAACCCCTTTTTCTGCAAAAAGATCCAAAAGTGAAAGGTCAGGAAGAATAAAATACCGAGTAAAACGGGTCGGACTGCGGGAAGCCTACGCCTCTGCGGCTATGGTAACTTTGCTCACCTGTGTGATCGAGATTTTTTCGCCCCCACCACGAAGCTTCACGATCTTAACAGCAAAGAAAGAGGTCGGGACATGTCAATTTCCATATAAAAACGCTAACAACTTTAATCCGACTAAAGCAAAGTGTTTTAATGATAAAAGTTTGACCAAACAAACTATGACAAAAGTAAAACGCTTGTTTTTCTTTACAAGTTTCTGGGCACTGCGGCCCAGCTGCATTGACCATGACCTAACTAGCCCCTCCGGGAGAGAACCACATCTTGTATTCTTCCTGCCAGGTCTCGAGAAAGAGGAACCACCGCCTCCTCCAGCTCCTCCAGCTCCTTCTCATCGTAGCTGGGCGCATACCTAAGGCTCATCGCCTCCAGGCTGATGGTCTCCCCATAGTGGGAGCAGGCGATCACAAAGGAGCGGTTGATGTCGGTGTGGAAGGTGTCCCTCTCAAGCGTGCCAGACCGGGCCATGATGTCAACGACATGAGCCACCAGAGAGTTGGTCCCTTCCGTCTACGCCACTTCGAGGTCATCACAGACGACCCCAATGGCAGCACGTAGTATGCCGTGCTTGTTGACCTCTGCCTCGTGGTCCTTTCTCGCCTCATCGAGCTCCCTATCCAAGGTCAGCACTTTCACCTTCTCCTGGCTCAGGTCTGCTGCGAGCCCGGCAGAAGCATTCTCCGCATCCAGTTTTCGGGCCTTCTCCCTTTCGAGCTTGGCCTCAAGAGATCCAACCTGCTGCTAGGCAGCGTCACATCCCTAATAGGCCGCATCACACTCCGCGTGGGCCGTGCCATGCTCCGTGCGGAGTCTCTCCTCGTTCTATCGTGACTCATCCCACTCTTTGCGTAGCCGCTCAGTCGTCGCCGTGTCTTGACGAGCCTTCATCTTCGAGCCCATGAGCCTCTGCTCCGCCGCTAGCTTTCGGTCCCTCTCCTAATTGACCTTGTCTAGAAGCTCAATAATTCATTAGCGGGCCACCGCATCTCTCTGAAGGAGCTCATCCTGCTCCGTCTTGATCGTTGTGGCCTCCTCGTTATCCTTGCGACCTCTCCAATAGCTCTAAGGCCGTCCGCTCGGCTTCATCAGCGTGTCGACGGGCCTTTGCCTCACAGGTTTGAAGGTTGATCACCTCCATGTTCAGGCAGTCCTATGCCTCCTTATGTTGAAGAAGGAACTAGGACTTTGCCCGGCTACGCTCCATAAGAGACTGCAAGAAAAGCACGGGTTAGACGTACCAAAGCGCAAAATAGGAACTAAGATTATAGATGTTTCATACTTGGCCAGTCGGAGCAGTGCTATTCAGTGCGCTTAGCGCATTGGTAAGAAACTGAGCCACACCTCCCAGCGACGAGTGTAGACCGTGCCACTCCAACCCCTCCGTGGCATCATCAAACGCGAAGACCATAGCCCCTGGATTATGTGGGTCCACCCACTCGATCTAAGATTCGCCCCACATCTCTGGACCACCACTCGCCCGGGTTAAGTCCTAGGGCATCCCTCCTGACGCTAGCACCATCAAGCCCCCCCCACCATGATGCCTCCGCAGGGGCTAACTCTCCAGCGGCAGAGGAGGACGGTGACACGGACGCAGATCCTTGTTGTGTCGTCACAACCACTAGGGATGCCTCGACTATGTCCCCTCCCATCTGACCCGTCTCGGATGCCATCGCTTGCATCGTTAGCAGCTTGGGCCGCGCCACCCCCTCCTGCGGCGTTACGGTCACGTCAGGCTACGACACACCCGTCGCGGGTGTCTCCGCCTCCGCCCACGTGGCCGGTAGGCCCATCTGCACCATTATCTCCATGAACTCCCCGCTCATCACTGGCTACCCCGTGGATGATGTGGAGACCTCCTGTGCGCCTGCCTCCTGCTGTCCTTTCGTGGATGCCGTCGTCATTGCTGACGGTACCTGCCCTACCGATGTCGCTGCACTGGCCGATGGATGATGTGCCAAGGCGACACTCTTCTTCAGCGCTAGTGCCAAGGGGAGCCTGAATTTGCCCACACTGTAGGGAATATGGACATAAGACCATGGCGGGATTCGAGCAAAGCTAAAGGATAGAGAAGTTTCACTGCTCACCTCGGTGCCACCGGGCGACGGGGATGCTTGGGGGACAAACCGCCTGACCCCTCCTACATCCCCTTGGAACGCGAGCTCTTGGAGCTATCCCTCTGCTCTAAGGGGTCAGATGCACTGGCGGCATGCCCCGCTTCCATTGGCTCTTGGGAAGGGTCAGTGAATGGACCTGTCCCCGCTGACCCCTGGGTCGGGCCCGTAGCCCTGCCCACCTGCTGCTAGGAGAAGTCACCGCCCATCGGCTCGACCTCCCCTACGAGGGCGTCCTAGGCGACACTGCTATCGTCATCCTCAAACTCCCCCTCTTCCTCCTCTTCCTCCTCCTCGTCAGTGTCTGAGATGTCCTCGCCTTGGTCTCGCCTCAACTGCATATCGTACTGCCTTTTCTACTTGTCTTCCTTCGCCTTCCTCTATGCCTCGTTCGAGGAACGGTTCACCACCCTCACGGCTTCTCTCCTTGGTAGTGGCGCTAGGTGTTCCATGAGCATGAGGTCCCTCGACTGGCATCACCCCACGCAAAATCAGATAGACGGCACTGAATGAATCAATTAGGGAAAAGAGGTTAGGGAGAGAGGGAAACTTACAAATCTGACGAAGCTAGGCTTCGGCCGCATCAGGGGGTGCCTTAGCACCGGGTACACGAAATCAATGATGGCCCTAACGATCCCTTCGGGGCATCCATCGCCTCCTTGAGGCACTGCGTGATCTCTGAATCGGCGAGGGGTCCCTCGGCGAGCACCGTCCCCTCCAGTCGAGCGACGGGAATCATACGATGCATTAGGAGCGCGCGAGCCATCAGGGGCACCATCCTCCTTGCGTGGTACGTCCTGATGACTCCACTCCCCTTCACACCGGCCTCCCTCAAAACCTTGATGGCAGCAAGGCAGTCGGCGATCCTCTTCATGTCCTTCTTTGGGACACCCCATCCCCATGACTCAGGAACCACCTCAATCATGTGCCTGGTATACTCTGATAGGGCGTGCTCAGGCAAGGAAGGGCAGCGTCATTCTTGAGATAGAACCACTATGAGTGCCACCCCTTATTAGACGTCGATAGCTTCATGGAGATGTAATCCTTGGCCTAGTTGTTCCTGAGGCAGATCCCGGCACACCCCCATCGGCATCGTCACATCCAACCAACCGTGCTCCCTCCTTGTGTGCAGACTGACACAGAAAAAGTACCGCCAGAGACCAAAGTAGGGCTCGATCCCAAGATACCCTTCGCAAAACACGATGAAGGCCGCAATATGCTGAATCCCATTAGGATTTAGATGCTGCAGCTCGATCTTATAGTAGTGGAGGAGCCCTAGGAGGAAGCGATGGGCAGGTGCCATGAGCCCACGGTCGTGGAAGTGCGCAAAGGACACCACATAGCTGTCAGGCGGCACTAAGAAGTCATGGCTGTCGGGCACTATCCACTCGTGCACAGCGGACTACGCACGAAGAAGACTGTGATTGACAAGGCCCTCCATGCGTGTGTGGCTGCAATCCGAGTGATTCCATAGATCCATTGGAGGTTACGGTTGAACGGCGGAGATTGCGGTGAAGGCGGCGGCGAAAGAATCAGAGGCGGCGAACCCTAGCGTTAGCTATGGTGGAACGGAGAAGGCAAGGGTGTAGGTATGCGTATCGATAACGGGAGCCTAACCCCTTGGTTTTATAGGGAGGGCAGAGGTGAGCGGCCAACTGCCCACATCGATCTCCGCGCCCACCACGTCCAATCTTCGTGTCCCATCAGAGGGCATGCACACGTGACCCCTGGCCGCCCCTCGAGAAACACGCTGGGAAGCGATCTACCTCCCCACCCAATGGGCCATGGCCCACAATAGGTATGAAGGGCAGCAGGGCCGAAACGCCCATACGGCCCGATAAGGCTCGAGAGTTCAAAGGCTGGCCCACTAAAAAAGGCCCGTAGCCACTTTGGGCACCCGTAGAGTAAGGGATGGAAAGGAACGGGTTAGCTAGCGGTCAGCACCCTGGTATGCATGCACCATGGGCATCCTGACCCACGTTCTAGTCTTAATCAGGACACAGTCCATGGTTTTTCCTCGAAGAAAGGCTGCGAGCTCCCAGGACCGGTCGGACGGACCTAGGAACTATATGGACTGGCCATCAAGAATCTAGAGCCAATCACCAGCTGATCCCAGCCAGGACCCAGCAAACTAGACACCAGGGCCCCACTCGAACTAGCTCATTAACAGCTCACCGAGCACCGCGACTCGCCCAATGAGGAAAGTGTGGCACGGCTCAACCCCTCCGTTTTTTGAAAAACACATGAGGGAGAACAATTGCAAGACAAAACGACCCCTCGGATGGATCCTTGCAGCGCACGAGGGCTTGGGGCTCAAATTCGCAAAAGAGACGAATAGCATGGTCGCAGACCAGAGAGTGAAAAAGCCTCTGAACGAGTGCCCCACTCCATCAGAGGCTCGGGGGCTACACCCAGCGCGTGCGATCGCACACACCCTCTGGCAAAATAAAATCGACTAGGGACGATGGTCTCGAAGGCTTGGGGGCTACTATCGGGGGAATATCACGGCCCCTAAGGATGAAGGGTTAATAAGTATCAATGTTAACCTAGCCGATAGTTAAGGATTACGAAACAACCTTACCCGACCCTGCGAGGGGAAATCCGCCTCGCCCAACCCCAAGAACAAGGTTTCCGCCTCGCCTGTCCCTAAGGGAGTAGGTCCAGCCTCAGCCGACCCTAGGACCATACTCTCTGCCTCGCTGTTGACGGTTCTTAACCATCAATTTTATGTGTCAACTAAAGATAGAAAAGGGGGTATAAAATGAACTTCACCATAGACTTAGGGATTTCACTAACAAATTCCATGAGTTTTGGTGAATATCTGTTTCTACAGGAGATTATCAGGAAAATACCAAGGGAGACCCACATGTCGGATTTACATAGAGAGAAACAAACATACGTGTAAAAAAGAACAATCTGGAAGACTCGGGAAGGCAACCCCTGGAAGCTGAGGCCCACCTGGCATAGGCCAGAGGTGACCACCTCTGCCCTAGGGGCGGTCGCCCCTCCCCCTGAGCCAATTAGGGTGAATCACGCGGATTGTGCCTCCACCGACTTTGAGGAGCAATAAAAATCGTCCATTTAGGTCGGTTTGATCCGACGACTGTGGTGCCTCCGAGAGGGCTATATATCCAGGGCCCCTCCCCCAGGAAAAACCCTAATTCATTCTACAATTGAGGTAGCCATCAGTGGAGCCAGGGTTTAGAGATCTCTCCACCAGAGAATTAGAATAGCTACTCTAGTTCTTAAAGTTCTACATAGGTTTAGACTAGATAGAGGAAGATTCGGGCGCTTGTGCTCGGAATTCCGGATCTCCATCATCAAGGATTGGTATTATCTTGTATCTATTCTTGTGACTTTATTCTAATATCATTATGTTTCTATTTATTATGTTCTTAGTTTATTCTAGTTCTACATTTGATATGGTTATGATCGATAATGAGTTTATGTATATGTTTGCAAAGCGCTTAGCTCTCTTCGCGGGAGGGTTAGGTGGTAGATTACATGTAAGCATGGTGCTTAGATGCTATTTACTTGCAAATGCACCCTATTGGTCGGGTCATGTGGTAGATCGTAGAAGTGACAGTTCCGTTGAGTCCTTTGTATTCCATCCCCCGTTAGTAGGTCTAGCAGAACTAAAGTTGCATAGGAAGTCCTGCTTTGTCTTAGCTTTTTATAGCAATGATCCTTATACATAGATGAAGAGTCTTTTGTGCTATATATGATAGTGTAGTGTTAGAGTAGATGAATGACTTAGTAGATTAGAACCTATCTAGAAATTCTATCTCTTGAACTAATCAGATGTCGACCTACCTTTTCATTGAGTAGTCTATCTCTAATCTCTGTGTGATTTATTCCCTGAGCTTTATAATTCATATTCTTTATTTATCATGGTTTACCCCCTGCCAAAAGTATGTGACTATGCAACTAATCACTCATAAGTAGTCATGTTTAGCAAGTTTATCTCATCGTTTAAGTCCTTAGTTCTTTCCCTTGAGCTAAATATAAATCAACGATACCTAGAATACTTCCCGGTGAAGTGCTACAATGGTATGTTATCTGTTCGCTTGCGGATCCCATATTTATTTTACTAGAGGAGCAGTTATCTATACCATGCTTCTGGCGCCAGGCTAGGGATGACAACTTAGCTTAAGTGGTGTTAGAAGTGTCAACACTTGCCCGACCCCAAGGGGACCGGCCCCGCGCCATCTGACCCCGTGAAGGGAGTTTTCACCTCGCTCGATGGGATTTATGCAAATAAACCCTCAGGCGAAGGACGCGCGCATGTTAGGAGGGCCGTACCGATCCCAACCACTCTGGATACAACCCGCACGCCTCGGCATGACTCAAAATAGTGACGGGCCATGCCCATGCACCCACAACAGCCCATGTCATGGAATAGGATGGCACTATGCTGCCCAATCCCCGTACGACCTGCGTCACCATCTGCTATTTGTGTAACACCCCAGGTGTTTGCCAATCACTAAGCAGTGGATTTGAGCTCAAACATGACAGATCAAGTGGAGATGGCAATGTCAAGGTCAATCTATGGAGATGAGCCTGACCTAAAGTTGGATGTTGCACCATTGCTTTACATACAGGCCATTTTCAAAGATATATGTTTGGATGGTGTTATTGCCATATCTTCATGTGTCTCAACTTGGTACCTATCTATATTGATCCCTGGAAAAGTTTCATGAAGTTTGGAATCAAAAAGTCACATAAAATGATAAGTTATATGCTTGTTTGGATTATAACTAAAACCTGCCTTACATCCCATGGTAACTAGTGTTTATGCAACATACAAATGCAACATGTGCAACACAACTTGTACACGTGTGGAACACCCTAGTGGAACATGTGTAGCGTGTATCTTGAAGCAAACACATGAAACAATTGAAATATGGCCTTGAAACAAGCACTACAATTATAGTGACTTCTATGTTTCAGTGCATGTGAGGCCTACACTTTTGTGCAACCTATGCGTGGTGTGTATGTTTGGTCTCTACAACCCCTTAACTACACTTAGGACACTTAATGGAACAACATTCATGTTGATCATTTTGCCTAAATGTGCTTCTAAGTGATGGTTGACCATGTATGGACTCTAGAACACTCTTGTTTGACCATTTCAAAAGTGTGACCTAGAAGCTTTGCATGACTATGCACCCTTTTACAAAGTTGTAGAGAATTTTATAAGGAACAAACTTTGTTTAAGAGTCAAGTCATGAAAATGTGTGGAACATGCTCAAAAAGGGCCCACAATTCTGAAATAGGGCTGATTTCAGCACTTAGACATTTAAAGCCCTGATTTCAGTGTCTTCGACGTTGGCATCTCACGTTCTCTGAATTTTGTTGAGTAACTCAAGTTGACCCAAAAATGAAAGTTGGAAACAATTCATTGGAGAGCAACATGTAAAAATTTGGGACCAATTTGACCAGGTTTGGAATAGCAAAGTCCCAAAAATCGAGCCCTAGTTTAACGTGTTGACACTGGTGAATTGGGGATGGATTATCTCCTAATCTACAACACTAATGACCATGACCTTTAAATAGAAAATGTAGAGCATGGTATGAGCTTCAACTTTGGTTTTAGGTCCAAGACCCAGATCGGCCCAGAGCAAGCCCAAATTTGGACTCCAACCGGACCACTTCACTGCCTGCCACGTGGTCGACGAAATGCCGCAAGGGCCGCCGCGTGCCCTGAGCGTGGCCGCCATGCAGAGCTGCCGCGCGCCCTCCACCGTGCCAGCACTGCCGCCGCGTGCCCTCCGCGTGTCCGCGCCTTGCCTTCACCTAAGTGGATGTGGGGGGGAGCGTTGCGCTGCCGAGCTCCCTTTTTCCCACTCCCTCTGGCTCGCGCTCACCCTCACTCCACGACACGCCGCGCGCCGAGCGCACGCTCGCCATGGGTGGCTTGCCGAGCTCCGCGGCCACCGCTGTTCCACCGCTCCAAGCCACCGCAGCTGCAGCCGCACCACCGCCTCCTCCTCGGTCTTCCCATGCCCTAGCTCCGTGCTCATGGCCGTCCATCGCCATTGCCGTGTTCGCCGCTGTCGGGCCGCCGGCTCGCATTGCCGGTGGGTCGCGAGGCCACTGCGATCGAGCTGTGCCCCTGCAGGTGAGCACGCACGGGTCTGGGCGAAGCCCTGGCATCCCAGCACCGCCGGTGCCGCTTCTGTTGCCGGCCGAACCGGCCTACTCCCATTCAGCTTCACGTAATGCGAACTGGAGGAAGAAGAAGGCAGTGGGAGTATGACATGTGGGTCCCGCCCGATTTCAATTGGTGCCCGAATTTACAGATTTTTCTTTTATCTTGTAAAATCTATATCTCATATTTGGTAGCTCCGAAATTTGTGCCATTTGTTTTGTTGGAATCCTTGGGAAGTGCTCTGCATATTAGGGTAACCGGTTGTGCCATGCATGCATGTGTTTGTGCTGTAGAAATTCATTAGTGAAAAGTGGTTTTGGAAATGGATTAACTTGCTTTCATCAATATCTGGAGTTTTAGAAGTCCAAAATTAGTGATTCCAATTTTGTTGGTCTTCTAGTAATATGCACTATCTAAGAAAAATATAAAACTTATAGGTTGTTTCCGGGTTTCAAGATGTTTTACCTAGATCTTGTTAAATGGAAAATAAATGCTTGTTTTCCTTGTTATTTTTATCTCTTGAGTTGTGTTGCTCCAATTGATGTGAAATTTTTATGGTAGGATTGTCATCTATGTATGTACTGTGTTATAAATTTCATGGTCCTTGCTTATTGTATGCTCAAGTTATTGATTTAACTTGTTTATAGCTTGATAAATAGCTTATAAATAATATATAGATGATAAAATAGAAAATGTTGTTCCATTACCTTAGTATGATGTTTCTCTATCATATTGATTCATAATATGGCCTTATGTTCACAGAAAATATTGAGTTTTAGGTTTAATTTGCTCTTACATGAATTCTTGCAATAGTCATTTGTCTTTTTCATAGAGGGTGATATATATGTCCAAATGGTTTGAAATTTATACAGTAAACTATTGGGAGCATATGTAGGCCACTATAAGTTTGGTAGAATTTATTGTGTACTTTTGATATGTGTTCATAATTCCACCTAATTATTTAAATAAATTAAGAAAAGGCATTAAAAGAATTTATTTAGAAACGGACACTAAGTTTTCTGGTGTTCATTAGTCATGTGTGAAATGTTGGTAAAGTTGGTTTTGTCCAATTATATGTTTGCAACATAAGATAATAATTATTTCTTGCAAATGAAGTTTCTGGACAGATCTGGAAACTTGGCAAAGTTGTTTATGATAATTTGCTTTGTTGTGAAACTTGTTTATACAAAAGTTGTAGATAATTTATGTATCTAGCTTCTGTTAAAATTTGGTGGCATTTAACAATGTGGTTTAGGAGTTATAGCTGTTTAAAGTTGGGGTACAGAATTGTTTGCTCTCTGTCTTGTTAGACCAGTTGTTGTGTTTATGTAAATTTGACATGTTAAACTTTGGAATCATGCTGTGATGATTATAAATGAAATGTAGAGAATTTCATAAGCTTTCCAGAATGTCTTCTTGCAAGTCATTTGGATTTAGGGATATCCAGTTATGATTAATTTACTGAGCTACTGTGTGTATGTCCAGAAAGTGACAGATTTTAGTTCTAGTGCTTTGATTAACTTTGCCATGCTTGTGTATTGAAGTGTGACACATGTCTTTGTTGGTACTTGGTTTGGTACCCTAGGATCTTATAAGACTTGTGTCTTGATTGATGTGTTTGCAATCTTCTATGTTATGCCCTAATGTGAATTAAGTTAATTAGCTCTAGGTGTTTATGAGAACTTTGGTATGCTTGCATGATTGCTATAGTTATTGCACTACTATGCATTCACACATGTGCATGATTGCATCTCATATAGGTACGCTAGCAGAAACGTGTGAAGGATGTGGCGTTGGAGCCAAACCCGAAGACGGTGTTTGGTGGATCCATCCCGAAGATAGAAGGACTGGACAAGTGTTAGATTGGGAGATGCTCGCCAAGTGAATTCATCTGACAAACTCTAACTTGAGTCAGATCCCAGGCAAGCCCCGGAGCATTATAAGCCTCCTATCTTCAAAGCAATTAATTCTATATATGTTATAAGTATTGTTGCATTAAGTGGTAGGAGTTGGTTGAAAACCTTGCTGCATTATATCATTCCTTGTCCAGATATATGAATCCTTGAATCCTACATAGACTAGGATCGAGTAGATGCTTAGCCCTGCTTTAAGCGGTAGAAGTCAGGTGATTTCCTGTCACCTGCGAGATATAGGGATATTCATATATGGCACGGTTGGCTATATTTGCTATCGTGGAATGGAACCATGTGTTAATAAAATGAAATGAGACCGGGCGGGATGACGATAGTGAAGCAACAAGGCATGGAGGTCTTGGGTGTGAATCTATCCCCGTCTGAGTCGTTTAAGGACCGATTCGCTGTACGTCCTTGAGTCATGTTGAACGCAGTCTAACACTTAGTTGGCCGGATAAGTCGTTCCGACCGCGAAGCCGAGTAATGTGATTCAGGCCGGGAATCGAATGGTAGGTTGCTTCTTGGAGGAGAGAAAGGATGTGCTTGGGGACATTGGCGTGAGACCAAGGGGGGGTTAGAGTCCCTATCACCTGGCAGAGTGTCGCCCTTGGGGTCGCGACATCATTCGGACCCGCGATTCCTGAATCATATGAAAAGGTGGCTTGTGCGACCCTGGCAGGGGCCTGCGCGGTGAGTGTTAGAAATACCCCTCCAGCTGGATAGGAATTCGATTCGAATCACCGTCGCTCCCGGTTAGTGAGCACTTGACTTGAGCAGCGGCAACGTAGATTCCATTAAATTGAACGGATGGTTAATTGGATAACGATGGAAAGATTGCCTCAATTTACACCTGCTATGGTTAATATTGTTTGCTCCTAATAAAGTGAGTGCTCTAGTACAGGTTCTAATATAGATGATAGGTTAATGATAATTAACTTGATGCTTAAGCATTAATGATTACTTATCTATATTAAGCTTTTATGCAAAAAGTTGTCAAGCTAGCCCACTTCATATCAGCCTTGCATGATCCTTGGTGTCACTTTATTTCTGGTTTCTGACGGGTAAGTCTAGCTGAGTACTTTGTCGTACTCAGGGTTTTATCCCCACTTGTTGCAGGTCGTGATGTATCATGGCGGCTGCAAGAGTTGGTTGACTCCTGCCATAGTGGCAGAGTGTGATCATGGGCATGATCCTTCTGAGCTACCTTATCTCTAATGCTTTTGTTGGAAGTCGACCGTGGTACTGGCATGTATTTGAAATAAGAATAATGTTAGTTTCAAATTACTTTGCTTCCGCTACTTTTGAACTTAAGTTGTAATAACTGTGTTGAACTCCGATGTATATTGAATTACTTGTGAAATGGTTGTAACATGTGACTTGTTATGTTGAATCACTACGATCTTGGCTTGTATGTTGGTTGGTTTGAAATCCCTCGTGATTTCATTGGACTACCGGAGTTATATGGGCTCAAGTGCGAGAATTTGATCATTTCGGTAATTGTTTTTGTACTTGTGCTCTTATAATTTGGACGGTTCTGTTACAATTTGACTCCTCCAACTCCTAACATGGCATGGGGCGCCTCATCTGGATTGACCCGAAATGCACGTTGCTCTAGTAACGAACAGGACTCAGAGATGATGCCCGCCTCCATCCCACACACGACCAAGGGTTCCTGCGAGGAGAGGAAGAGGAGCGACGTCGTAGACCACCCCATCCCTTTGTTTTTCTCTTTCTTCTTTTCCTTCTTTTCTCTTCTCTCCCTCCGCTATAACCTGCCATCCCTTTCAACTATAAAAGGGGAGACAGGGCGCCCCTTGTGGGGCATTGAAAGAAAAGCAGTCATAACCCTTCACAAACACACTCAACCCATAGAGACCTAGGAGTCGATCCCTCTCTCGACTATTTGTAACCTCTACTACAAACCCAAGTGCAAGTAACACGAGCTGCTTGCCACTGGACGTAGGGACGTTCCACCCGAACCAATATACAATCTCATGTCCTCTTTGCACACCATCCGAGCCCAGACGTGCATACAAATTTACTCGTTGGTGTTGATCTCAAACACCAACACACATACACATCGTTATGACAAGCATACACGTGCATGCTTATGCGAAGATGATCATGAGCAAGAAAATAAGAGACTCGACATCATCTATATAGGACCATAATCAGTGGTGACTTCTGTGATCGAGTACCCACTTTGACTCCTTCCTGCCGAGTTCGAGTGCCGACTCTAACCCCCTCATGCATCTGCACGCATCGCACGAGAGATGTGTTCATCAAGGATTTCTTTATCCATCACGCCAGGAGCTTCCACAACCTCCATAGCATGGAGGATGGCTAGCCCTCCTGTGGCTATAGGTATGCATTGGGAGATTAAAGATCAAAGCAAACACCAATGGGTCTCAAGCCGAAATCACCAACAGCATTGCTACCCTTCCCAACTGGGGTTGCATGTACAAACTACGGAGTTCCAGTTGACGGACATGTTCAAGTTGACATCAAACATGGATACGCTAGATGTCATCATCAACTAGCAAATTAAGCATGTATGTATATGGGAGAAGAAGGCTGGCATGTCTACTCAGCCGTGAGCTCATCACTCCATCGACATGCATAGTCGGATACTACACTGACTACTTAGGCTACGTCATGACTCTGCACGACTGTGGGCTCCGGCCCTTGCACGGCCAACACAGTCTGACTATGCCTATACGACACGTCAACTACTCCACTCGATTGTCAATCAACCTAAATCACAGTTTTAATCTTTTTCCAAATATTCTATAACTTTTTGCTAAATCTATCTCTCACCCGGGTGAAATATGTCTGCCTCTCACTCGAATTGCCTCCCGTTGGATCTGCTCCCCTGTCATCCGTCGTTGCTCTGTTTTTTGTTTTTATCTGTCGCTGGCATGTGGGTTCCTGTTGTCGGTGCCTCCTGTTTGCATTTTTGGGAATCACACCTTTATTTCTCCATTTGGAATCAGAGCATTGAGTCCATCGCATTCATTTCCCCATTGCTTCGTCTACTCGTCTAGCTGCGCTGCTTCGAGTGGCGACGCGAGGCGATTCCAGGAGATGCGTTAGGGTTCATCGTTTCTCCCTCAGTCTCTCAATTTCTTCCATTCCTTTGATCGATTGATGATGTATGCATACGTATTCGAGGTGAATCCCATTCAGATTTTGTTGATTGGTGTCGTCCCCTTTCTGCGTTCTCTATTTGATTGATGATGTATTCGTATGGATGATTCAATTTAGAACTTTGTGTTCGTTGTTAGGGTTTTCTTTAATTTTTGATCCCTAGCTTCTCTGTCTAATTTGTTCTAACCCTTTCTATTCATGGATGTATCTGTATGTTGGTCGATGTGGAGCTAGGATTTGCTGTTCTTCAGAGATTGGATCGGTTTTGGTCTTAAGGTATGTGGCTCTCTCATCCTGATCTTTTATATTCTGTGCATGTTCCTGTTTTTGTTGATATTAATCCTAGTTGGTTGGTATCTATCATTGGATTTGTCAATTCAATTTATGCCATGTCGATACTGCTTTTTTTAAGTGAAATGAACGAATTTGCTTATTCTTTGTTTGATTCCACTTGTCTTGATGCTGATTTGTTTATGTGTTAGTATTAGGTATAGTAATCCTGGTACTGCTACAGTGTCTTGTTGCCTTTGGAGTATGGAACATTGCAATGCTGAGATATTGTTTTTCATTAGATTTGTAATTGTGTTTATAGAGAAGAACTCTTTCAATATTATCATAAACTTATTGCTGTTGATATTTGTGTATGACATATTTTATTAGGTTTTATTAATGTTAAATATATGCCAGTATGACATGTAGTTGTGTTTGCTGAATTTAACAGTTGATGTTTTGACTCTTCCTCCTGATGGTTTGCTTTACTTATGTATTAATCAACTGATGATAGCTTGTAGCATTTCAGTCTGTGGTCTTTCATTAGCTTGATATAATATGTCCTTGTACTTGTGAATGATATTTAACATTTTTTTGGTCTTTCATTATTTGGTATTTCATTAGTCTTTGGTCTTTCAATATTCTATCTATTCTGTCCATTTCTATTCATCCATCTCTATGTATGTGTTGGTCGATGTGGAGCTGGTATTTGATGTTGTTCATAGATTGGTTTGGTTTATGCCCTAAGGTAGGTGGTTTTTTTGTCCTGATGTAGTGTATTGTGCCTATGTTCCTATTTGTGCTGATATCAGTGCAAGTTGGTTAGGTAACTATCAATGGATTGCTTTGTTTGAATCTATGACATTATGATGCTGCTCGTTTGTCCTATGTAACAGATCTATTTGCTTTTTATCTATTTGTCTCCTTTTGTTTTGATAATGATTTGTTATTCTTTATGTATTAGTTATATTATTGTTGTTAGTGCAACTGTTTTTTTTCCTATGAATTATGGATCATTGCTTTGCAGAGCTGTGTTCTTTCATTATTTTTTCTAATTTTGTGTTGATAGAAAAATATAAATTTAAATACTGTAATTAGTTGTTTCTGTTGATTCTCTTTGCATGACACATTATTGGAATATTAAATAACGATAGTATGCCACCTTTTGCTGCTGCTAAATGTAATTGATATTGTATGAATATTTGCTGCTGCTGGCTTGCTTTTATTATGAAATTATCTATTGATCATCCTTGGTGCTTTTCAGTCTTTGTTATTTTATTGGGTTTATTTATTAAGTCCTTGTACTTGTGCATTATTATTCACATGCTTTGTTTTTTATTTGTTAGATTTTTCATATTGGTTTTGTCAGGCTCTATTTTAGGATAATGTGCAACTATTTTTGTCTGGCTCCTATTTAGGATGAATATTACATGTTCTTCTTCAAGTTTATTTATAGTTAAGTATTTATCAATATATAATGTATATAATTTCCTTTGCTTGTCTTGGTATTTTTCTTTATCATACTTCTCTGGCTGATGCTAAATGAATTAGGTTATCCTTTGTGTATGCTGGATGGATCTAGCAGTTACCTCCGTAGAGTTAGCTAGGTAGCTTTGTAACCATATCTTAAATTCATTTAGTATGCTGATCCTATTTGTTGATTATGTTATTATAGATGGACACTAGAGGTAGAAAAAGGCGTCGAGATGTTGATTTATCTTCTGAAGATGAATTTGATGATATAGAAGATAGTGGTAGTGAAGATGTCATGTGTTCTCAATTTGTCCATGATGATGTTGTTCATGATAAATCTTTTTTCGATGATGATACTTTGTCTGAGGTTTGTTTCATTTCATTTTAATGTTTATGCTTTGCTTTTTAACTTGCCTTTAAATTATTGTTTTTATGTTTTTTGTAGGATTCGTCTTCTGGTGGTTCATCAATGAGAAAATTCAATGCAGCTCTCTATGAGCAATGTTTGAGAGATGTAAGTCATTATTTTTCCCCTTTTTTATTCGTATTGTGTGTCTAACTTTTTTTCATTGTAATAGTTTAAGAGAGTTAAGGAATTGAAGCGAAAATTGACTTTGGCTTTGCAATCTCAGGTATTAGTTTTTCATTTATGTTATGGATTATCAGTTCTAATTCGGTTCTTCTATTTCCTAATCCTTAGATTTAGCATTTATTCATAGCATTGTTTTATCTAATTTTCTAAATTTTCTCTTTGCTAATAGTCTAAGAAAAAGAAATATGTCTCGTGTTCGAATGATGGGTTCACTAGGCAGTCTGTCTCTAAATTTGCTATTGTTATTGTCTCTATGTCTAAAAAAAGAAGGATGTCATTAGGAGCTATGGATTTGGCTCGCTTTTGCTCTTTCACAAGTGCTTTGTGCCAAAGAAGTTTAGTAAGTGGTTGGCCTCCCATGTTGAGTGCAAGTCTGGTGATCTTCTTATTCGTGGCAAGGTTATATCGTTGACTGCTGAAACTGTCAACCTTGTTATTGGTATTCCTGTTGGAGGCACTCCTTTTCCTTCTAATTACTCCAATGGCAGATCTATTGTTTTGTCTAAGATTGATAAGTCTTCTTTGCCTCAAATATCTTTCTTTGTTGAGAAGCTTAATGTTGTTGATGTGACTGATGAACAAGTGTTGATATGTTTCTTGGTTGTGGCTCTCCATTGTTTTCTTTGTCCCAATTCTAACATTGTGCCTAGCCCTCGGTACCTTGGTGTTTTTGAAAACATTCAGAATATTCGTTCTTATGACTGGTCTGGGTTTGTGTTGCGTTGGTTGCTTGATGGTGTTAAGAGTTTCAATAGAGGAAAGAAAGATGGTCAGAAAGGTTTGGCTACTCTTGGTGGCTATATGCTCTACTTAGCTATAAGTGTTCTCTATTTGATGTGCATTTCATTATGTATTTGTTTATTCATGGTGATTGTTGACGGTCACTAACATCAATTATAAACCATCAATGAAACATGAATAAGGGCATAAATCAATCTCCAACATAGAATTAGGGATTAAACTGATATAATTCCACAGATTTTGGTGAATCTGTGTTTCTGCAGGGTTTATCAAGAAAATGAGGCAAGATATTAAGGACGTCGGGCTAAAAAGCATATTCCACCGCGGAGCCAACTTGAGAAGATTCTAGAGAACACGAGAAGGCGATCCACCGAAACTTGGGCCAAAGGGCCACAGAAGGGGGTCGGTCGACCTGGGCCTAGGTTGGCTAACCTAGGCCAAAGCCCATTCATGGCCTGCTTTGAACGTCGGTTCCCCACCACCAGTGAGGTCCAATCTTCGTTGTAGATCAAAGTCGGTTTGATCCAAGGGCTCTAGTTCATCCCACTAGCCTATATAAGCAGCCCTGTACCCCCTAAGCTAAAGGCATCCCTAAAACCCTAATTCATATTTTCCAGTGAGGATCAATTGAGAGGGGTCCCATAAAAGGATCTACCTCTCAGAGATAGCCATCAATAGAAGATTAGTCATGTAGTCCTCCAGAGATTCGACTAGTCTTTTAGATATAGAGAGATAGAGTGTGAGGGAAGAGTTTGGAGGAAGTGCCGGCCTGTCAGTGCTCCCTCTACGGCTTGTACCTACAGGATTAAGTTCCTCCGGAGCTTGCTTCTGAGATTCCTCTGGTAATCAACTTCTAACTCAAGTAAGTAACATTGTTTATATTGTTCTTTAGGATTGCGAGTCTCTTTTGAGTACTTTAACCTATGGCCGTAGTTTAAGGTATAATTCTAGTGTAAGCGTGGCACTTAGACTCGGGTTACTCGTAAATGCACCCTACTTTTCGGATCGGTGGTAGCACGCGAGGGTGACTTTACCTCATTGAATCTTCTATAGTCCACCTCTCGTTTGTAGGACTAGTAGGACCTGGTTGCTAAGGAAACCATCCTCTACTGGTGTCTTTTCTTAAGTAATGTCCCCAGATACACAATACTAGGCATAGCTTGCGAGGGTTAGAACTAGAAGACCTTAGTGATCTTCTTTATGTCCCTATCATCTCCGTCCTTGATGCTTCTCAGGGGTTAAGCATAGACTTAGTTGCGCTCACATGTTTCCCTATGGATATAATATTTAAAACCTTCGGGTGAAAGCTACAGCGGTATCCGTGCGCTTACGGACCTTTTTTATGAGCGTTAATAAATACCAACAATGTCGGTGTTCTAGAACGGGGGGTATCTAGAGACGGTGATAAGTGAATGAAGTTGCGCGTCAGAGCCTCCGATGTTGTGCAAGGCGGACATAAGATGTATACTGGTTCGGGCTGAACGTCTCTACTTCTAGTGCTCGCTGCTGCTCGTGTTGCTTTGCACCGAAGTGCTTGTAGTAGGGGGATACAAGCTGGCTGAGAGAGGGATGGCTCCCAAGTCTATGTGCGTGGGTGTGTTCGGGTGCTTGAGTGTGTGCTTAGTACATTGCCATTGCGTGGTGTTGTCTTGCCGTGCCACCGTCTTTGGTCGAGGGTCCCTCCCTCCCCTTTTATAGTATGCAAAGGGAGGGGTCGGGTGACAGCATTTTGATGTACGAAAATAGAAAGAGAATGCCCTAAGGTGCTCCCTATTCCTAGCTTTCCTCTCAGTTCATGTGTTCGCACAGTCATCGTCACGGTGGTGGCACGCCGTGGCTATAGATGATGCGGCGAGGCCATACCCTGACACGGTGTCATGATGAAGAAGATTTTGTGGCCCTAAAGATGCGCCAGCAGAAAGGTAGGGGGGCCTGGACAGCCGTTGCTCCCCGTCCCGTTGAGGTGGACATGGTAGGGTGCGGCGTAGCGTAGCTTCTTCCTGTTACTGTCATGGGGGCGAGAAAGATCCGTGCAAGCCTTGATTGGATCATGAATCAGGTGTTACAAGTTCCCAAGCGATCCTGCACGACGCGGCGAGCTCCTGTTCCTTAACAGGAAAGGGTAGGGGCCCGTGCATACCTATGGCAGTGTGTTACAGTGGGGGTCGAGCGAAGCAGTAGCCGTATAAAGGGGTCGAGCGTCTTGATGATGTCACAGGGCTCGGGCGCCTAGATGATGTCACGAGGGTCGGGTGAGATGGAGAGAGGTCGAATGAAGCGGAGGAGTGCTGGGAGGCTCGGGCGCTTGTCTTTTGGCTTTGGTTTTGAGCGAAGTAAGGCCTGGGCCGGCTGTGGGGGGCCGTGGGCCGTTACTATGCCTTGGTGGGTAGTTTTTGTGGTGAAAATCGGGTACCCTATTTTGCTGGTACCCGACAGTAGCCCCCCAGCCTTTGGAGGAATAAGTTTTATTCCTCCAGAGGCTTCAAGATGAGCGAGCAATTTGTTTGGTGTTCTCGAGGGTTTTCCGGTGGGTGCGCGCGAGCGCACCCACCGGGTGTAGCCCCCGAGGCCTTGGAGGGGTAGTGTACCCCTTCAAGGGCTGAGATTCGAGCATGCGATCATAGAGTTGTGGGCAACCTTGGCCGTTCACTAGGCTGGCAAGGTGGGGTCAGCCCCCGAGCCCTTGCTCTATGAAAATTGGAATGCTTTAGAGATTGGGCGTCCTTGACCAGCCATTGGCTAGTCACGGTGGGGTCCGCCCCCAAGCCCCTTCTCTTTGCGATGGTTTATCATGCCAAGTCCTTCAATTTCCTCTGCGAGCCTCTGAAACTTGGCTTGAAACAAGTGGGTTGTCCCAATCACCATCTGTTGGCTCTTGGTACAGTTCTGATGTATTCTGTTGGGCCCAAGGAAGACCTTTCTAGGTGAGTCTTGGTGAAAGGTGTTTTTCCATTTACCGTGGCCCATGGTCGGCCCATGGACGCGCTGGTGATCAGTTGTGTGGAAAGGAAGGTGAAAGGGTGTAGTTGCAGTTTTTGTCAGAGGTAATTGAGTGCGGTTAATGGGAGCAGTGTGATGACATGGCTTGGCTTCGAGGTTTTCATGGCGGTGGTCGAAAAAGTGGGTGACGGTTCATGATTTGGAATGTCGTGGTCTTGGTGGGAGGAGAGGGTGGTGGTTCATGAATCGAGACCACATTGATCACCCTGGGAGGCTGTGGAACCGAACGGTCACTTGGGGTCTATTTATACCTGGCTCAGAGCCTGACCCTTTCACTATCCCTGCCTTCCCTTTCCTGTTTCCTCTCCCACTTAGTTTAGCCTTGATGGAGCGTGGTGACTCATCAAAGGGGTCTCGGGCGTCCGAGGAGGTGGACGGCCCTCTGGCAGCGCAGCGCCGCCGTACTGATGACTGGGCCTTCGGTGGGTCAGGCCGCGTGCTGAACATTAGCGGCCTTTCCACCGGTGGCCTCCTTCGTATTGCTACCACAGCTCGGGTCGGCTCGTCAGAGCCGGTGGTGAAGGAGGCGGAGGAGCGGGCGCTGGAGGATGTCGTGGCCACAGACATCGAGGAGAGGGCGGATGCCCTCATCAAATAGCTTGAGGACGCCGATTGCCATGGCGTTCAAACGTATTCTTCTTCTTGTTGCTAGTTTTCTGATAGACATGGGGTTTTTTCACCAGAGGCGATGACGGAGCTAGAGCGTCTCTGTGCGGCTGTGGACGCTTTCCTCGACTTCCTAGGGGTCGCGCTGGGTGCCCGGGAGGAGCCCCTCTGGAATGCGCATGTCGTGTCCTCGACGCCATCGAGAGCGGCATCCATCATGGCACTGGGGTTGCCCTAGCCATGGCGGAGGTGTCAGTGGAGGCAGACCTCATCGAAGTTGATGGCTTCCCTGCGGGGGAGGAGCTGTACTGCTATGAGGATCTGGTAGCGCGTTATGGCCTAGCGAGGGAGGCGGTGGCCGCCCATGTTCCTACTGCAGAGGTGCTGGCGAGGCTCCCCCTCATTAGGGTTTTTTCCTTGTGTTTTGCTTTGCCTGTGGCACATCAACGCCTTTTGTATCGGACCTCTTATGAATTAATCGGTGTTTGGTTTTATCGCTTTTGTTCACATTTTTGGGTTAGCATGTAGTTAGTATAAAATGTCACTGGAGCATCGCCAGTGGCGAGTTTGGTGGGGTTCTTCGCGAGGAAGGAACCGCTCCTGAGTGTGTGTAGCGTATTATGGTCGATGTGACTACTGCCACTACCGCGTCCCGAGACGGGGTTGGTGTCCCTTAATGCCGACGCATGGAAGGGATAGTCGCCAGCCGGACTTTTTTGCCCTCGAGCGCTTCCAGAGTCTGGGCGATGGCCCGGGTAGACATCATACCTGTACATGGGCCTCGATGGGCCTTTGAAATAAGAAAGCAGATATGCGTATGAATCTGGGCCTCCAAAAATCTTCACCCGTGCGTCGATCTGGTCAGGAGGCCCAATGCATTCCCCTCGTGCTTCTTTTCCACAAAGGAGGGGTTGTACAGTGGCACGTCATCCCTCTCACCTAGGGTCAAAACGTGGTGCCCGTTTGAGTTGCTAACGGGTTTCTCAGTTCGAGCGGGGCCCCGATTCCCATTCGATAGGGATCCAATGGAGGTAGCTAGTGACCGACCCCTAACTCTTGATGACTGGTTCAGCAGGGTAACTAGGGTCGTTCGACCGTCCCCGACGGCTCGTTGCCTTTTTTCGATAAAATACCCTAGACCAGTGTTCATCAAGACTCGAACATGGATCGAAGAGTCCCATATGGTGCTTGGTGCAACCGGGTACTAGCCGCTAGTGTGCCACTCCTCATTCCATCCCTCAGTCTGTTGGCTTGGAGCGACTGTCGAAACCCCTCCGCAGGGCCAGCCTATGAACTCCAAAGCCAGATTCGTACCGTGTGCAAATGATGCAGCATGATGCATGTATGTCCATGATGCATATGATGACTTTGTATACACAGTATTGCAAGGGATATGAAGAGCAACTTAAAGGAAGATTTTTAAGAACAGCTTAATAGCAGTATTAATAATGAAGACAACGGGAGGTGGGCTCGGCGATTGTTTTACCAACTTCTGTTTAGGGACCTAGTTTTTCCTTTTATGGCCATGAAAGCTCGTAGCCGTCGAAGCGATCAATGAATTCATCATTGCATGGCTCGTCATCAAGGAGGTAGTTGCTGATGCGCAAAAGGTGTTGCATCTCTCAAAGTCTGGTGAAGTTGGTGCCGCCTTCATTGTCATTGCCGTTGTCGGAGCCGAGGAAGTTGGAGTTGGAGCTTGTCTCGGCCAACGCCAAGACGTCGGCGATGGAGCGCATGAGCTATTGGGGTAGATCCTCCGGTACCTCTCCTGCCTCTGAATTGAGATGATAGATGTTTGTTGATGATTTATGAACCTTCTTGTCATGGCAAGGCTAGCCAACTTGTGGTATGCTAGGGTAGCTGAACTTGTCAGGCCATGTGCCCTTCAACTCATCGGAGCAGAGTCGTAGGTTGGTCGCTGGCTCGGAGAGGCTGGCGGGCTCGCGCGGTCGGTGGGAGCAGGTCAAGGTCGTAGCCCTCCCCGACGATGATGAACTCAAGGCTCCCAAACCAAATGTGGGAGATCGGAGCAAAGTTGATGTCATTTCCGGCCATCGGAGACTTGGTAGAGTAGAACGTGATGCGCAAAGTCCCCTATCTGGCACGCCAACTGTCGGTGTTCTAGAACAGGAGGTGTCTAGAGATGGTGACAAGTGAATGAAGCTGCGCGTCGGAGCCTCTGATGGTGTGCAAGGCAGACACAAGATGTATACTGGTTCGGGCTGAACGTCCCTACTTCCAGTACTCTGCCTTGGTGGGTAGTTTTGCGGTGAAAATGGGGTACCTTGTTTTGCTGGTACCTGACAAACAGTGATTCCTCTATGTTTACTATATTTAGTTTTTTTATTTTCTACTTTAAAATTTTCTATTATTTTTGCTAGGTCATCTACTTGGATCATGTTGATTTCTCTCATCAAGTATCTGATTCTTTCCCTCGAATTAAAGTTTGGAAGCAGAACACGATCAGAGATTTTTCTGATCTTGATCTAAAATCTCCTTGTGTTTATGGTATGAGGCCTTTTCTTGATTTTGAGAAGACATGATATTACAAGGTATGTTATGCTTGCTTGTTTTTTAATATTTTCTTATGTATTCATATTTTATACCTATTAGGTCTCTGTTTTTATAGGCTACTACTGCTCAACAAGGTGCTGAGGCATCTGATGATGTCAATTTCTTGTCTAAACTCGAAGAAGTTTGTGGTTGTGATGTTCCTGATATTTTGAAAGGAGGTGTGGTCTCTTTGATTGAACGTCATTGCAAGAGTTGTCTTTCTCTAATTCCTATTGATCTAGTTTCTCTTGGTGATCTCCCTAATGATTTCAAGACCCTCTTCACGAAATTGATGGCTCATGTTTATGGTTTGAAGTAAAGTCAAGGGATTTAGTTCTTAAAGTGTTGAAGTTGTTTGCTGACTATGATAACTCTTCTGATCATCCTGTTGCTTCTCCTGTGATACCTCCTTCAGCAGAGCAAGATATTGGTGTTGATGAAACTCATGTTTTTTAGGTATTTATTTATTTTCTTTTCACTGTATTGTAATTGTATTCTTTATTTTGTTATTCGTGTTTGACTCATTTTTTGTTATTATTTTTAATTGCAGTCTAAAATTGATAAAGATGTTAGAGCTTCTTCTTCTGCTAAGGATCCTAGTGAGTTTTTTCTTTCTATTTTCTTTTCCTTTTTTATTTTCTTAATTCATTATTCTGTATGTTCTTATTAGCAGACCCTGCAATTGCATCTAAAGCTGGAAATCAAGGTCTTGCAAATGTTGCTCCCTTAGCATCTTCGTTGAAACGTGAGTTACCTTTTTTCTTTCCTTTTTTGTAGTGATCAGTAATTATATGGTCTCAACATTTATTTTTCTCATAGGTGTTTCTTCCTCTGTTGTGAAACCAGTTAGGTTGTCATCAGTTGTTCCTGAAAAAGATTTTTCTCAACCATATGATGTGTCTTCTAGAAGTGTTCATCGAGGCGATGCAGTTCTTAAAAGATCTCATCAGACTGTTCCTGCTCATCTTGTTGGTGATGTTATTCCTGTTAGCAAAGAGTATAATACTGATCCTAAAGGTGATCCAGTTCTATCTCCAGATCATTACATTGGAGTAAGTTATTTTTTAATATTTTATTTTGTTATCTTATAGTTATCATTTCATTCCTACTAAGCCAAATAGTTATTTTTGATCAACTTCATATTATTTTTTCATATTTTTATTTTTGTTTCAGGCTCCTATAGTTTTGCAGACTATCCCATTTTCTGATGATGAGTCTCCTGACATAACTCCTAATCTGTTGAAGAAGTTGCCTCCTAGACCTCAGTTGCATTCTTCCTCTAAGGCTGGGTGTTCTATCGTTTCTCTTGTTATTGTAAGTAATCACGTATTGTTTTCATTTGATTGTTTGTATTTATTTGTATGTTTTTTTCTTTATTTTTTGTTTAAATGTTTTTCTTAAATGTAGGTTTCTTCTCCTGAGGTTGCTATTGTTGGTTCGATATCTCTTTCTCAGAAGTTGAGGTCGATGGACAACAAAACTGAAGTTGTTTATAATTCTAAGTTGCAGAAGTCAAGTTCTGTTTTACTCACTCCTGATAAATCCTTGAAGAAGATTCATGGTTATCCGTCTCTGTCTCCCAACCAATTTGTTGGCTCTTCAAGTAAATCTGATTTCAAGGTGTCAGATTCTTCTATTGGTGGGAAACTTCTTATTCATGGACCTAGGAGGAATGTTAAGCCGAGTCATTTCTATAGTGATGAGTTTGAGATTAAAAGGGTTATATTTAAAGTGGACAAGTCTCAGATTAAGAATTACAAGTCTATTTGTAATCTGGCTATGTCTCCTAACAATGGGTATGTGTTGATTATTTTTTGTCTTATGTATATTTTAGTCTGTTTTCTATCTATTTTTCTTCCTTTTTTTCTACTGTTAATTTTGTTTTTATCTTACTGCAGTGATGATGCTATCTTTTTCGGTGGAGTTCGATGCACATTTTGGTCTCTTGGAGAGTCTTTGAAGCCTGGTGGTACTGTAAACAACTTTGTTATTGCTACATTTTGCTACCACCTGTACTCCCTGCCCTCTGGTCATCCTAATGTTTCGAAAGCCCTCTACTTCTTCTCTAATATCAGTGTAAGTGTTCTTATTTTTATTTTTTGTTTTTTACCTTTGTTTTCTTTGTCCTTGATTGTCTATTTCTTGTAGGATCAACTTTTCAAAGATCTAGAGAATGCAAATGAAGATGTCTTGAGTAGAGCTTTTAAGAAATCTCCCAGGAACAGGCTTCTTTATTGTTGTAATATGGTAATGATCTAGCTTTTGTTATATTTTGTTTTATTTTTATATGTTTCTAAATTTTTATTTTTTCTTTCAACTGTACTTCCCATGTTACCATGATGAGCACTAGTTTGTTTTCGTTCTTGATATTAAGGATCGTTCATTTGTTTTCTTGGATTCTTATTTTGGATTACAAGATGAATTCCAGGTTGAAGTTAGTGATAAATTGATATGCCTTTATCTCCTATTGTATTTGTTTGTTTTATTCATTTTTTTGTTGTGTTAGATATATTTTCGTTAGTCTTATTAAGGTATTTTTGTAGATTCCAAAGTTCAAGTATTGGTGGAAGAACTTTGGTTTGATTGATATGGGTTTCAACAATTACAAAGTTCATTATCCTTATATTCCAAAGCAGCATGCAAATAATTTGTAAGTATTTTTTGTATATTGCTTTATTTTGTTTTTTTTTGTTCCTATATATTATTGTTCATCTTTATTCTATCTATTTTGTAATGTAATGTAATCTATTCTCTAGACTATAATGCACTTTTTTAATGTAGCTCTGATTCTGGTGTCTATGTGATGATGTTTCTCAAGCATTGGAAACCGCCTTGGGATTCGCTCTTCACTCTATTCAAGGCTTCTGACATTCCGAATTTGAGGATTAAGCTTGCTAATGATCTTCTATTGTCTCCCAAGAATACTGGTTGCAAGGAACTTGTTACCAGTTACAAGTTTGAGGTAATCTTTTTTTTTTGCTTTGATTATGTCTTTTTAAGTCTTTGTTCTAGTTCTTATTATTGTGGTATTGTTATTAACTTGACAGGATGATGAAGAGATGTAGTCATCGTTGTCTTCTGCATTACATATAGCTGACTTGTTCGCAGGAACTTAGAAAAATGTAAAACTGGTTATTACATTGCAATGTTCATATGGATGTCTCTGTAATAGGGTAGAACTTTAAACATAAATGTTGTGTTTCAAGTATTGTGCTGTATAGATGGTATAATATTCTAGAATCTAATCTTCTGTGCCTTCAGTGCTTTTTCTAAGTGTTGCTTTCCCTGTAATGCTTCTTTTGCTTCATGATTCTGTATTGATTATTGATCTTCTCATCTTCTTCTTGTTTTTTCTATTGGGACCTGCAATGTGTTAACTTTCATCAGTATATCACTGCATTTATTATTCTGTATATATGTTTGTGGGTTGTATTTTTTCCTTACTTGATGTTTCTGCTTTCTTAGTCTTCTTCTTTTGTTTTGCCTTTCTCTTCTCCCTTTATTGTACGACTATATCTTTCCATCTTTTTGGCTTTTGTGTCTTCCTTTGTTCTTTATGCTTTCTAGGTCTTGCATTCTCAATTCGTCCTCTGAATTTTGAATCCTCTAAATAACTGTTTGTTGTGTATCATCATTTCCTACAGCAGATGCTTCAGCTGCTTCTGTCCCTTCAGGTATAGTTGTATTTCCTGTTGATAATATGATGTCTAGATTTTTCTCAATTCTTATGAACTCATCTAGTAGATATTCCATTGCTTCTTCTTTTGTTGCTCCTTTCGAAGTTAACTGTGCTGATTTTCTTGACAGGACGTTAAATCTGAGAATGTCGTCTGTTGCTTTTGTTGCCAGCACCCTCTTTAGGTTTGTTTTCTTTTCCTGTTTCCTCCACCTCTCTATTATATATTTCTCTGGAATCTTGCTAACTTCTGTTTCTACTAATATTTTGAGGATATGAGAGCATAGGATTCCATCTTTGTTGAATTTCCCACATATGCAGTTGTAGTCTTCTCTTCCACATGTCAAGATATAGTCTTCTCTTCCATGTGTCAAGTCTATGAGCACTATGTACTTTCTTGTTCTGTGTTTGTTGTGTACTTGGTTTGTCTTCTTCCATACCTCATACTGTCCTCTCTACTCCATTTCCTTATAACTTAGTCTTGTTGTAGCTCTAAGTTCTAACATGAACTTGTTGAATATGTTCCTATTATACATTTGCATTGCCTGTAGCTCAATGTTGTATCCAAATTCCATTTGTTTCGGTGTCTTCTGCATGTTTGCATTGTCTTCCCAGGCTTTTTCTATGTTAATTGCTTGTACTATTCTATCATATACTTTCAAAAAGCATGTGATGTTGTATGTAGGTCCTACATTATCCTTGAACCTTGCATTTGTGCCTTCACTCCTTGTGCTCTGCAGAAAAGGAAAGAAATCATTTTTGAAGTACACCAATACGAATCTTTCCCTTATTTCCCACATCTTGTTGAAGTACTTGTTTGTTTCCAGTTTGTAATATGAAATCATCTTTTTCCATAGGCTTTCAAACTCTTCTATTGTCAAGCTGTTGCCTATGTTATCTTCGAATTCTTCTGGCAAGCCTTCGTTGCTTGCGAAGCATTTGAGATTTTTGTTGTAGCATTTATTTTTGATGTGGAATAAGCAATTTTTGTGGTTTGTATCAGGGAACATCTCTTCTATTGCTGCTTTCATTCTGTGTCTTGATCAATTATGATTATGGCTGGGTGCTTTCCCCCTATACTTTCTAAGAAGGCTTCGAACAACCACTTGAATGTCTCGATTGTTTCGTCGCAAATGAAGGCACATGCAAACAAGCAGGTATGCCCGTGTCCTGTTACTCCCACAAATGGTGCGAAGGGAAGGTTGTATTTGTTTGTCATGTAGGTAGTGTCAAAGCTGACACAATTCCCATACTGTGCATAGTATTTCAGTGAGTCAGCATCTCTCCAGTATATATTTTTTACTCAGAGATGCTCATCGATATCAAATTTGTAGTAGAAGTTGGGGCCCTTTGCTTTCTTTTCTGTGAAATAGTTTAGTGTCTGCTTCATGTCTGATCCAGTGATTATTCTGTTTAGCTTAGTTCTAAAATTTGCTACATCCTTCTTCTTGTATGGTAGAGCTGTGACTCCTCCTCTCAGGTAGGATAGTATGGAAATCATCTTTCGTGTGAGTGTTCTAATTATTGCTTTCTCCATTTTGGTCATGTACTTGTGCTCGTTGAATATATGTTCTCTCTAATCAAGATGTAATGGGTGGTTGTGTTCCAGTTCTAGTCTTATTATTTTCCATTTTTCATTCTCTTCCTCGACCACCATCACCACTGGACAGTTTGTTATGACCTGTACATTTATTTTTCTTTTCTTCCCTTTTGTTTCTGTTCTATTTGATTCTCTATTTCTCCTTCTTCACTTCCTTCTTTTTTGTCTTTTCAGGTTTCCCATAGCAATGGCATCTCATTTCTACCTTGTAGATCGTATTATCCTTTTTCTTGCCAGTCGTTCTGCTTGTATGTGTAATTACTATCCGAAATCCTGCCAGGAATGCATAGAAGTGGAAGAAATGATGTGCATCATCCCGGCTATCGAACTGCATGCCAATCTGAGGTGTGTATTTGCATTGTTCCCTTCCCTTGCTGCCTGTTGTTCTGACTATATAAATGCATCAATCTCTTCTTTTGTCAACATTTGTTCTCTGTCAGTGTCTTCTATGTTCTGATTGCCATCTTGAGCTATGCTCGATGTTGCATTTGAGTTAGCCAGCTTCATGCTATATGAACTTCCTTCTCTTGACTCGTTTAGTCCTTGTATTCCTATGATAGTACTTTCTCTTGAAGTACTCTAAATATTTTCATGCATGCAAGGTCAAGTTCATTTTGTTATTCATGTGCTTTACATCCTTTGTTTATATTTACTCTTTAATTTGTATAAATATTTTTTTGCTTACTTGCTCAATCTCCAAATTGCTAAATATGTCTGTTCTCCAATTATAGTTGGTTCCTGTCAATGTTTCATGTTCCGGACCTGCAAGCTGTAGTTGATGTATGAAGAAGATAAGTTCCTTATCATTTGGTCTAATTTTTTAGTTATTGTTTGATTTCATTGTTTTTGATAAGTTTTCTTACCTCCTCTTGTTCTTGTTCATTGTAGTCTCAATTGATGTACTTATTGGAGCTCCTGACGTTGTCTTCATTTACCTGATGTTCATGGTAACAGAAATGTAAGTTTCAAAGGCTTCCTATTACTCTTGTCTTTTAGATTTTCTTTTGTAATGTGTAATAAATTAGATTTTTTTTGGGTACCTAAATGTCTCCCCTAGTTGTGATTTGGTTACTTGGTATTGATTCTTGCATTGTCACGTATAATCTCTGCATTTTTGTTACTTGCAAGCATAACATTATGGTTATTGAATGTGTCTATTAGGAAATATGAGTCCTTGCTTTATTTCTGTTCATGTTTTACCTTTGTGTTGATGTCTTCAAACAGTAAAGAGCTATATGTTGCATATGGATCCTGCATTTATCATTCTAGGTAGCATGACAGTTATTTTGATCCCTTTTTACAGTCTGATTGTTTAATTTTTATGTTGTACAAGTAGGTGTAATATGTGTTCAATTGTCTTGTAAATTTATCAAGAATGTATGATTTGTTTACCTGGTGATTTACTGGTACCATGTATTCTTCTTGTGAATTCCTTATTTGCTCCATCATCAGCCTTGTGTAGCCTCCTTGCCACAAAATTTCTGGGTCGGTCAAGTATAGATTAGTATCTTCTATCCTCATTTGATCTTTTCCCTTCTCCATGGATGTGTACCTTCTGATTTGATCATTTTCCTACAAATTAGATTGAATTAGGTTGTAGCTATGCATTTTTGTTGTATTTTTAAGATTTAGTATGTAATTTTGTCATTTTTATTCTAATTCTCGACTTTTGGCAAATGTGTAGGTGTTTCTGGACCAAATATGACATGAAGTTGTGTTTATCGAGCTTACTTGGCTTCTTCTATGATCTTTTGTTGGTTCCTCGATTTAATCCTGCTGGTGTAAGTCCTCTTCTTCTTCCATCTTCTTGTTTTCTTTTGTTTCCCTTTGTCTCCTGTATTTGTTCTTGACTCTAGATCTGTTTTTTGGTGAGTCGACGGCTGGAAGAGGAGGAGGCCATGCTTCATAGACTTGGTGATCAAGTTAGTGTGTTTGGGTTATTCTTGTAGCTAGGTTTTTTGGCCTTTATCTACATTATCTTACTTAGGCTTTTTCTTTTTTCCTCAACCTGTTTCTTGTTGGGCTTTTTATATCGTTTTATTTTTTTCTCTTGGGCTTTTACTTACTTATTCTTCTAGGCTTCTTCTACAGTGATTGGCAGTGAACCCTCATTTAGTGTGTCGCTGCCTGTTGGTGCGTGTTTCCGATTCCCATGATGAGTTACTTCTATTTTCTCTTGGTTTCCACATTTGACTGTCTGTTGAACTGCTCATTCGTGTCTTTATAACTCATTTCCCCTCCTCTCTCCCATCTCTCTTTCATTCTTTTCGTTCCTCTTGTTGGCCTCTCCGTCTGGTTCGCCTCCACGGTGATTCAGGTCAGTTACTCTTTCTTCTATGTTCTTACCTTGATCATCTCGATCTACCTTTCTCTGTTTTTCTCTATCTATCCTTCTTCGTTATTCTTCTAGTTCATTTGTGTTCAAGATTTCCTTATCTTGTAGTTTATCTTTTGATCTATTTATTTCTGTTCCATTTTGATTCATCTTGATCCATCATATTTTATCCTTTCGTCTCTGTTTCTTGATCTATTTCTGTCATTGTTGATCGATCTGTTGCATTTTGACTCATTTCAGGAACATCTCTGGGACAAGAAGGCATCATTTGGTATTCCCACGTTAGGTAATTTCCATGTGTTATTGCTTGATTAGTTTTGTTTCAATGTTCACTTAAGTGTTCAGTTTTCTTTGTTTGTTGTGATTTTTACTGTTAGGTTGTATAGTTGATTCATTGTTCATAGTTTACCATGCAGATGTTCTGGCTGAGAGCATTGGTTAGGATAAAGTTCTATTTTGTTGTGGTCTTCTGTAATATGTGAACTGTATATGCCATGTCCGTACTAGTTTTTTGTCAGTTAAAATACATGAATTTGGTTATTATCTGTTTTCATTCCTCCTGTCTAGATGCTGATTTTTTGTGTGTGTACTAGGTGAAGTATTGTTGTTATTGCAATAGTGTGTTATTGCCTATGGATTATGTAACATTGGAATGCAAAGATTTTTTTATTTGATTTGTGTTTATGTGTTCAGTATAAGTTTCTCGTAAATATTGTATATTTCAGTTTAGTTCAGTCAATTTTTATGGTACAGTCTTTGTTTCAGTTTTGTGTGTTTGAGTTCTTAGTTGCTATTTGTCCCCTTTTCTTTATGTTATTATAGTTTAGTTCTCAACAAAGGGCCTCTTAGTTCTTTCTTTGTATCATAATTCTAGAGCATGGTTTTTTGTAAATTTTTTTGTACAATGCTTTTAATAAAAGTCTAGTAGGGAGCAACTCCTCTTGTTTCCTTCAAAAAACCAAAGGGCCACTTAGAATACTGATTGTCTGACTGTTAGATACAGCCATAGAAAGGGTCTCTTTATTTTTTTGAGACAAGATATTTTTCTGATTCAAATTTATTGTTTTTGTTTCATTTTGATTTTTAGTTTAAGTCTAGTTTCTGGTTATTGTTGTGTATGTTTTTTGTATCCAGAAGCTTTCCGTTTTATTCAGTTTTTTCGGATTATTGTTTTTATTTTTTTAGATTGAGATTGAGGAACTTGTTGCAGCAGCCATCGTTAGAAAGATCAGATATTATTCTTTTAACATCTAAAGTTGAAGTCTGTATCTTGTGTAGCTGTGGCTTTGGGTTGGTCATATGCAGTTGATGTCTTAGTGCTTTTATTAATTGAGTGTAACTAGCTGCAGTTCAGTATTAGTAGCAGTGGCATTTCTTTTGTTTGTTTTGTCAAGTTTGCCAAGTCTTGTTGAATCGAAGCTATCTTGTTTCATTTTGTGTGTTTACCTCTGTGTTGATGTCTCCAAAATGTAAAGAGGTATATGTTGGATATGGACCCTGCATTTGTCATTCTAGTCAGCATGACAATAATTTTGATCCCTTCTTACATTCTTCTTGTTGAATTTTTATAATATACTAGCAGGTGTAATATGTATTGAATTGTCATGTAAATTCATCATGAGTGTATGATTTGTTTACCTGGTGATTTGCTGGTACCATGTAATAAATTATAATTTTTTATTTAGTTTGTTTTGGGATGAATTTTTCTATTATGCATGTGTCGATAACTAGTATTTTCAATTTCAATCCTGTTTTGGTTTCGGAGTGGTCATCAGAATTTTTACAAGTCATGTTGTGTTTAGTCGAATCCTTTTTGAAATAGATTCTCTGAAATCTATGCTATTTAGTTTCATTGAGAAAGATCATTGTTCAGTCTTTGTTTGTGAGCAGAGAACCTGGTGTAGTTGAGTTTTTATTTCAGATTAGGTTTAGGTTAAGGTGTATTCTTAATTAAGTTTAGTTATCACTTTAGGTTTAGGTTTCTCTTTTTTTAGTGTTCTTTATGTTCAGATTCAGATTTTGTTAGTTCATTCTTAAGTACTAAGTTTAGGTTTCACTTTTGTTTTTAAAAATTTTCATTTTGATGGAAGAAGGGCGTAACACGCGTCAGAGGCGAGGCCCTTATACGAACAGCCGCATTTGGTTGCATCGTTTTAGTTCACCATCTGCTCCTCCTCCACAATCCCCAGCCCAACCTCGTCAAGATTTATGACCGATGGTCAACTTGCGCGATGAATGCGCCATCTGTTCGATGCCTTATGCGGAGCAAACTGAAGACGTCGAAGCAGCTAGCAAAGAGCTTCGGGCCATGCCCTATTTGCATGTTTTCCATAAGGACTGTCTGTATGAGTGGCTTGTGCGCAGCAATAGCTGTCCCATTTATCACTGTCCTCATCCTAGCTTGGATGTTGACAATGTTGTGGAGGAGCCCTAGGTATAGTATCCTGCTAATTCCTTCATAGTGTTTTTATTTTAGTGGTCAACAGTAGAAGAAGGATATCAGTTCTCTATAGTTTCTATTTTCAGTTGAAGTTTAGGTTGAGTTATGTAGAAAATCTTAGAACTTGAAAAAGTCATTAACGATGAGGTTCAGTTCCTTGAATCAAAATATAAATCTAGGTTTTCAGCTTTAATTTAAGTTTAAGGTTTAGTATGGCTGTGGCCATATGTATATTAATATTGTTTCAATAATTTTTCAGGTTTAGAATTGTTATCAGTTCATTGTTTTGTTCACTCTTTTTTTCTTTTTGTTCTTACCATTCCAGGTTTGTAGGTCATATATTTTTATTTTTTTAAGTTCATGTTAGTTATCAATTAAGTTTTAGTTCATTTTTTATCTATATGTTATCTTTATTATATATTGAGTATCATTTCTGTTGCTGCATTGTTTCTATTAAGTTATTATATATCTATTATAACTATATATATTGTTTTTTTACAGGTTTTCATCACCATGGTCGTTGTGGAAGTATGTTTTCTATTTGTTTTAAATAGTTTTCTTTTTTCTATTTTGTTTTTAATTGGTCATTGCTCTTATCTATGTATCCTATTTTTTAAAAAGAAGCGTGGTGTCTTCACTTATGAGAACAGGAAGGTGTCTTATTATGTTATGGAATTTCTAGATCTTAAAGTTGGTGAGCAAGATCATTTTATGGCTGCTAGAAATTTGATGAAGTGGAAAACCAATGAAGATAAAGTTATCATTGTTGCTCGTGCTGCTAAGCAAATGGGTGCCTTAGCTTTTGTCAAAAAATTTAAGTTTTGCTATGATGAGGCTGATGAGACTGTTTATTGTCTTGTTCATCTCGATGGTCTAGCTGTTGAGAAGTGTTGTTTCTATTATCAGGTTGCTAAAGAATCTGTTACCTTCTTTCAAGTGAAGAGTATTGTTGAGAGAAAGAATTCAAGAAGAGATTTCCTTGATATGGATATTCGCATTAGGGTATGCATTGTTTGGTAATCTTATATCTCCCTTGTTTGGTTATTTTAAGTTCTTATTGTATTGCCCTATATCTAGTTTATATTTTTGTTTTATTCTGCTCACTTTGAGAATTATCGTATTAGAATCTATTACCTTCTTCATTGTTGCTCGTGCTGCTAAGCAAATGGGTGCACCACATTATAGTGTAGGGTGTAACATTTGAATTTGTTAATTGTAATTTTAATCTACATGTATTGTTTTTTCTCCCTTGTATCGTTTTGCTTCGATATTAAAGCTTAATTATGATGTTTCGTGTAAATGATATAGTTGTTTTTCTCTCTTTTTAGGGAGATCGCCCTGTTAAAACAGTGGACAATAAAATTGTTTCATTGTTTGTTGTTCAGCATCTGGATTTATTTTTTAGAGTTTAAGACAGACTTCTTGCTGCAGAGGATTTGGAAAATGGAGATAAGGTGAAGCTGGTAGCTCGTGTTGTTCGACAGAACCGTGGTGCGTCCTCTCTGCCAAAGTTGAAGTATGCTTTGGATTCTATAAATGGGACTGTCTATGTGTTGGTTCGTGACGCTCAGGAGGCTTAGTTGATGGCTGGTCGTTCTTTCAGAGTCAATGGTGAAATTATGAGTTTTTACCGTGTGTTGAACATTAAGACAAGGTCTGCAGTTGATGATATCTATCAGTCTTGTTATGTGGACAAGGTTTGGCCGCTTGATACCATGAAGGGTGTTTAATTCAACTTTGTTGAAGTATTTGGTTATATGAACTTTTATGTGGCAATGTAATGGCAAGTAGTAGTTGAAACTCTTTAAGTTGATAAATTAGTCAAGTAATGAACTCTTAATAGTATGTCATGTTTATCTAAACTTGTGTTTTTTGTATTCAATATGTACCCTTTAAGTTGGTGTATTCTTATTATATCTGTTGTGTTTCTTTCAATATGTTTGCTTATTTATTGTACAAGTTTTTATTTCAGTCCTTTGTTCAAATTATTTCTTGCTTGTACATATCATCTCAATTCCAGCCACTTGTTCAGTGTTTCCCTATAATTATAGTTCATTTAATCTTTTATTACAGTCTCTCAATACATTTTTTACAACGAATGTTGCAATGTAAATTTCTTGTGTGGGTGGTGAAAGCGTTCTATTTGTTAGTGTAAATAGGTTCCAGTTTGTGGTGTAAACTATTCTATTTGTAAATTTTAGATTTGAAATTTGTGTTTTTCTATTCAAGTTGGTAATATTCAAATTTTTCTTCCATAGAAATGATTTGGAAATTTTAGATTTGAAATCTATCTTTTTCTGTTCAAATTGTTAATCTTCAAAATTTCCTTCCATAGAAAAGATTTTTAAACTTTAGATTTGAAATCTTGGTTTTTTCTGTTCAAGTTGGTAATCTTAAAATTTTCCTTCCATAGAAAATATTTTTAAATTAGATTTGAAATCTGTTTTTTCTGTTCAAATTCTTAATCCTTAAATTTTCCTTCCATGCAAAAGATTTGTAAATTTTAGATTTAAAATTTTTGTTTTTTGTGTTCAAATTTGTGATCTTCAAATTTTCCATCCATAGACATAATTTGTTTTGTAATTTGTTTTTTGTTATTTTTCTAGACCTTTAGATCTTCATCTTCTGGTTTGTAGAATTTGGGTGAGAGATCTCTATATTTCACCAAAATCAGGTTCCTATGCAAATTTGGGTGATTTTTTGTCTTGTCTCACCTGGGTGAATCCTTGCCATATTTCACCCGACATATGAGTAGACAGACCCTAACTTTTATATATCTTCGGATATTATTCATGTGCCTCCACGGCCATACCATACTTGTGTTCTCAATTGCTCATACAGCTCCGAGCTTATAGTTGGGACTACACCTAACGAGTTTATAACATGTGCTCCACGCGCATTCTCCTTTTTCACGCAGCGCCGACTGCTCTAGTCTCCTCTTAACGGTTGTAAAAATCCTTGAGTAGTACGAACTCACATTTGTGACGCACTGTTTACTCACACGGCTCACATGGTTACGGTCATGGACCTCACGACCATACGCCAGAGATACAAGCGCTTACAAATACGGGGTCAACTACTCGGGGAATTTATACAGCCTAGCAAGAGCAAGACGCGAAAATATTTTTACATACATTTCATAATGATGGGATCCGTTCCTGACTTGTTATTTTACATCCCTACATCTTATATTACCGAAACCCGCTCCCGACTTGATATCCTGAATATCAATAACTACAACATATTTCTATGTTTACCTTGTAGCGGACCAGATCTCCACCACGCCGCAGGGTGAGGTACGCTCTTGAGAGTTGCTTACTCGGCCACCGCGCTGGCTTGCTTCCGCCACTCTGATCAGGCTTTTCCGCCTCCATAACTTAGTCGGCACTAAGTTCGTGGGCTCGGCCATTGTCACAGCTTACTTGGCTTCACTCTGACTACGCTCGAGGACTCGGCCATTATCATGGCTTACTCGGTTTCACTCCGACTACGCTCGGGGGCTCGAAATCAAGGGTGGAAGACAAAATTTACAAGCATTGAACCACTTGGCGATAAGCAGTCATTGATCATTGTCTTTGGGGGATTACTCGGCTGCACCCTTAGGACATCTACAAAGATCCTATAGTCAACTTCGAGTAGTCGGCTTTAAGCTCGGAGGCTACGGGATACATATCCTCAGAGGATGCATTCAAATTTCTTCAAAAAGGAATTGCAGACAAGGCCCTCCAACTCTTTGTTCCAAACAACAAGAGGCTTGGAGGGCTACACTCAGTGAGTGCACTTTTCTAAAAAGTGCACACCACTAGAAGATCTCAAGAAGCACTACAAGGTTTGTCTCAAGAAAGCACTCGGACGAAGCTTGTTTCTACTTGGCAAGACCTGGAGGAACAAGAAGGCTTCCAAATCAACCATACAGTGCTCAGGGGCTTGTCGGTGCATGGCCCCCAGGGTATCCCATAAGGAAGGGAGAAGATCTAGTTCGATTAGGATTCTCCATATGTAATCCTAGTAACATTCCTATCCTGTAATTCTACTAGGACTCTTACATTGTAACCGACTAGGAGACTTGCCTCCAGGGATATATAAAGGAGGGCAAGGTTCCCTAGATCGGCAAGAGGAACAGACCTCATGGTCTAAACCCCAAGCACAGGGCGCAATATACTTTCCACCTAGACTGGATGTAGGGACGCTATTCCAGCGGACCGAACCAGTATAAATCGTTGTCTCTGCGTTTACCATCGAGTTCTGCATATGTCGAAGCCCATCGAACACCGTCCCAGGTACACCCGTGACGGGTTGCCGATCTTCAAACACCAACAAGTGCGACCCATTTGTCAGCCACCAAACCTTCCTCTTTTTTCTTCTCTTCCGTGTAGCAGCGCTGCCCTGAATGAATCGATGGCGCCCGAGAGCCTAATGCAGTGCTGGGGGCATCCCCAGCCAATGCGACCAGTGCCCCGGCCACCGCTACCAGCGTGTGGGTGAGCTCAGTTCCGCCCAAGCTGCCGTGGGCGAGCTCTGCACCGGCCGCAGCGAGCGAGCTCTCCCCCGACGCACGGCGGCAAAGCTACTACCATCGTGTGACCTCTCCTGTAGCTTGACGAGGCCCTTGAGCGCCATTCTAGAAGGTGGGCGAGCTAGACACAGGCGAGGTTTCCATTCCTTGGCGTGCACCGTGGTCGCACACGATGTCGTCATCTGGGCCTAGGTGTTATCCATAGCCTAGGCCTTATCCATGGCGGCGGTGAGCTCCCCCTGCACGGCAAGCGTGGCGCCCGCCACTCATGTCCGTGGCGCCACCACCTGCGCAAGTGGATGACCCACCATGCTCTGGAAGCCACCACGAGCACCGGTCAAGCCCGTGTCTGCCCTACCTCGCGATGCCCGGCTATAAAAGCCAGAACGCGTCCGCCATGGCCACCCTCTGCATCTTTGAAAATTCACCATGATCGAGCCTTCTCATTTCGATTCCTTGTAGCAATGAGTGATTACGGTTGAAAGCTAGCTTCTGGAACAATCCCGTCGAGAATGATCAAGGGAAGGGGCTTTATTGGCTGATCTTGTCACCGCTGTCTGCCATGGCCGTAGAGCCAAGAACATGTGCAGTTGGATTTTTCCATCCCTCTCTTAGTCATCATCTCAGTATCCCTAACGCAGGAGGCAGCTCCACCGGTGGAGGTAGCGCATGGCCGCGCCAGCCACGCCACCCGTGCGCATGGCTACGCCCTGCCCCATCATCCTACACGTAGCCGCGCCCTACCCTACCGCAACGTCGCCCGCACGCATGGCATTCGGCAAGGCACGGTTAGCCCCAAGGCAACGCGCAGCCGACCCCTAGCCACGACGCGGCCATCCTCTAGGACGCGGTGTGGCCGGCCCCTAGGCACGACGTGGCTAGACCTCAGGCGTAGCTCATGGCCAGCTCGGGGGCAGCATGTGGCCATCCCGCAAGGTGCGGCGCGGCTCTCGGCCGGCCCCAAGGGGCATGCCACCCGCCTCCAGGCACGGTGCGGCCGGCCCCAAGAACGGTGAGCACGTGCTCGTGGTGGCATCGGATCACCCGACGTGAGATGCAAGCAAGGCGGGTGTCCGAGAATAGGGCTCATGCTAGCGACCGACGCACGGGTAGGGATGCGCTTAGATGGCGAGCGCCTCTGGTTCGGTGGCGCGAGCGAGGACGAGGAGACGGACATGGAGACTGACCGATCCTCGACGCCATCTCCATCCCCATCCCCGTTGTCATCCCATGCTCCTTCTACGTCGGCTGAAGCAGCGAGCACCAGGCCTCAGCTCATGTTGCTCATCTTGAGGAGGAAGGAGGTGTTGGAGTCGCTAACAGCTTGGCCCCACCTGACGAAGAGAGAAAGAGGTAGAGGATGAGGTTATGAGAGAAAGGCATTTTAGACGTTTTTACTGGCTAGGCCCACGTGTTAGGGCTGGCAAACGGCAAAAATCAAACGGAAGGTGAACAGAATGGCTTGGGAGGCAAAAAAATAAAGTGCCATGGCACCAGGGTGCATTAGAACTTTTCAGTGGTCTATAGGCCACAACCATATTTCATAATGGCACACGCTCTTGTTTTTTTTACCAAAGTTATACCAAGCAGCAAGCCAGCAACGCATCGCAGTATATATAGTACAGTTTATAGGAAGATTTCATTGTTGATGATGTCACTTAGATCCGAATTTCTATGCTCTGCCAGCCTGCGGCCTGCCAGGACCAGGACTGAACGCACCGTAGAGGCATAGTGTGAGGAACAGGCAGCGAGGAAGGAAAATCGAAGAGGGAAAGGTTGGCTTGAGGAAGAAGAATAGGGAGGAGGAGCACGGATGAGTTCTTAGTATTAGGATAACAGGTTTATTAACAATTCCGAAGTGTCCTCCCTCTCTCAATCGCTCAGCTTAAGTAGTTACAAAGGCAAGGCCTCGCTTCTGCGCATGCAAGCGCCTACATGGCCCATTCATCGTTGGCGTATCTCAGGTTCGCCCTTCTGGACCTTGGCTTCTTGGGCCGGATTTCATCACTTCCTTCTTCGGTAGTAGCAGGATGGTCCTCGGCCTGGGAAGTAGGTGAGTCGCTGACACTCCCCCTTCTTGGAATACTGCTGTCCAAGCAGTAGCTCTTGGATATTCTTGTCACAGAGCTTCATAGTCCTCCCAGGTGGCCAACTTGGTGGACAGGTTGTTCTATTTGACTAGTACTTGTTGCACTTGATTGGTGACACGGCTCACAACCTGGGACTGAACAATCTACTCGAGAGCAAGATGAACTGCAAAGTCAGTGAGCAATGAAGGGATTACCTCATGAGAAGCACCAACTACCTTCTTTAGTTGGGAGATGTGAAAAACAGGATCTATAGATGAATGAGCTGGCAAGGCCAAATGATAAACCATAGTTCCAACATGCTCCACAATGCAAAAGGGGCCGAAGAACCAGAATGCCAACTTCTGATGAGACCGGGGAGCTAGCGAAGTCTAAACATAGGGTTGCATCTTCAAGAAAACTAGATCATCCACTGCAAAAATGTGCTCGGAGCGATGTTGATCAGCTATTTCTTCATACGATTTTTAGCTCGGTGGAGATGGTGCTAGAGTAACTGGTCCATCCAACTACGAGTAGTTGTCCAGGTCTACACTTTTGAATGAACAGCCGAGGAGGGGTCCACAGCCAACATGCGAGGTGGATAACCATAGAGAACCTTAAATGGGTACGCCCAATCGTTGAATGAAGATAGGTATTATACCTGAACTCCGCAGTAGTTAACCACTAACTCCACTTACGTGGTCAAGCATGAACATAACAGCGCAAATAAGTTTCCAAGCACTGATTCAGGCGCTCCGTCTGACCATCCGATTGAGGGTGGTAGGCTGTGATGTGACATAGCTTGACATCGGTGAGCTTGAACAACTCAGTCTAGAAGTGACTGGTGAAAATACGGTCATGGTCAGAAACAATAGTTGTTGGCAATCCATGTAGGCGGTAGATAGAGTGAAAGAATGCTTTGGCCACGCCTATGGCAGTAAATGGGTGACCACACTTAGTCAGCAAATCAACCACAACGAGCATGCAGTTGTAAGTATCAGATAGTGGGAGGCCTTCCACAAAATCAAGTGAGATCACCTGCCAAGCCAAATCTAGAATAGGTAGCGGCTGGAGCAAACCTGGAGCTCGAGAACGATCATATTTGGACTGTTGGCAAATAGCACAAGACTGAACAAACAACTTAACAGCAGCCTTCATACCCTTCCAAGAAAAGCATTGCTTCAGACACATGACCAGCCCAAGCACTGGAGTGGAATGCAACAATCAGTCTTGTTTGTAGGGCATGATCGTTGCCCACCCAAATGCGGTTGCAGTAACATAACAGTCTAGACTGCAGTGAAAAATGAGGCACTGCTACAGGATCAACAGCTAACTTGGATAGGAGCTCAGTAGCATAAACATCATCCTTGTAACTAGCTTGGACTGCAGACGACCATGTCGGCACCAGGGCAGAGATGGAAGCACAAGAAGCTAGAGACTCCGGGTGCCAGGATAGAGCATCGGCCGCTCGATTAGCAGTCCTTAGGCGATAGACAATTCTGTACTGTAAGCCGAGCAGCTTAGTGAACACGCATTGCTGCCAATGTGTGTGAAGACGCTGATTGCTCAATTGTGTTAGGCTGCGTTGGTCTATAAGAATGACAAATTCTTGAAACTGAAGGTAGGAGTGCCATTGTTGTACTACTAATAGGATCGCCATGAACTCCTTTTCATAAGTGGATAAACCATGAGTCCGCAGGCCCAACGCCTTGCTAAAAAATGCCAATGGATGTCCATCTTGCATGAGGACTGCTCCGACTCCAAAATTAGATGTGACAGTCTCAATTGTAAAAGGCTTGATAAAGTTAGGCAAAGCCAAAAACTGGCGACTGACACAAGGCGGTCTTGAGTGCCTGAAAGGCAGATGTGTGCTTAGGTGTCCAAATGAACATGGTTTGCTTCTTCAGTAGGTCGGTCAATGACTTGGAGATAAGACCAAAGTGACGCACGAAGCGACGATAATACCCAGCAAGGCCCAAAAAGGATCTAAGTTCCTTGACAGATGCTGGCTGAGGCTAGTTTGTAATGGCAGTGAGATTCACAGGGTCGGTACCCATACCCCGGGAACTAATGATGTGCCCCAAATATGATATCTGAGTCTACGCAAAAGAGCACTTGGATAGCTTCAATTTCCAATTATCCTTAGCTAGCAACTCGAACACAATACATAAATGAGTCATATGCTCTTCCTAGGAATTGCTATATATCAATATGTCATCAAAAAAGACGAGGACGAACTTGCGCTGAAATGTGCTCGATGCCCGATCAATCTGAATGACATGACATGGAACTTAAACTAACCAAAGTGAGTCTGAAACGTTGTTTTATATTCTTTGCCCTCCTTCATTCTGATGTGGTGGAATCTGGCTTGTAGGTCCAATATTGTGAAGTAGGAAGCCCCAGACAGCTCATCTAACAATTCCTCTATGATAGGAACAGGGTATTTTCCTTTGACAGTGATTGCATTCAACTGACGATAGTCGACGCAAAAGCGCTAGCTTATCCTTTTTCTTCACCAACAATACCAGAGAGGCAAAGGAACTATTACTATGCTGGATCAGACCCTGCTGGAGCATGTCGGTGACTTGGCGCTTAATCTCATTCTTCAACAGAGGTGCATAGCTATAAGGCCTAACAAACACCTGTTGGACCCCAGAATCAGGGGTATGAAATGGTCACAGTCTATGCTCGGTGGCAGTCCTGATGCCGGCTAAAACAACTGATCAAATTCTAACAATAACGCGACAATATCAGAATGCTTAGACACACTAGCGGATGAAGAGGAGGCTTCTTGCAATAGAGACAACTGCACAATAGACCCCACGGGAAGGTCTAGAGCATTGCCAAAAAGCACCATAGTAGAACCTGCATCAGGCTAAAGCTGGAAAGCCAATCTATACCCAAGATCATGTCTTATGGTGACAATGGCAATATCTTCATATCAGTAGTAAACGAGTAACCTTGCTCAGACTAGCTACCATCAAGGATGTGGGAATGACAGTGTAGCACAGCACCATTAGCACATTGAACTGGCACAGGTGGGACCAATTGCTGAACACCAATCAAAGAGGTGGCAACAGATGTACTAAGAAATGTATGAGGGGGTAACAGAACCGACCAATTATATGAAATTAAGTAAGAAAATCACCCGCCGAAGCAGATAATTTAGCAAACTTAAGCCCGTATAACCCGGTAGTCCGGGAAACCATGAAGGATTTCAAACCAACCAACATGCAAATCAAGATCGTATAAGTTTAGTAGCCACAGTCATATATTACATAAAGTTCGCAACAACAATGAGTTACATCAGAGTTTAAAACATAAAGTTATTACAAACCAAGTTCAAAATAAAGTAATGGAAGCAAATAGTTTTAAAACCACACACACACGTTTAGTTCAGATACAGTGCCAGAAGATAGCCATTTCTAACAAAAACATTAGATAAGATACACGGAGCGACCATTGCCCTTGGTCCTAGTTGTCGCCCATTGCAGGGTACAGGCAGTTGATGCAATAACCGTAGTACATCTGACCATCTGCAACAACAATGGGAACAACGCCCTAAGTACGAGAAAGTACTCAGCTAGACTTACCCATCTTAAACTAAAATAAAGTGACACCAAGGAGTATGCAAGGTTTTCTTTTAGTAGACTAGCTGACTCATTTGCGAAAGAGCAATAAGTTAACATAATGAACCATTTAAGTATTTTGCATCATCTTTATTATAACCTATCAAGCTAGGTAAGCACCTATACTATAGCAATCACTTGATTAACCAATAACATCCAGTTACCAACTTAGATTTAGCATTTCCAACATCATCCATATAACCAACAGTGTTCCATCATTATTACTACGATACCGTAACTTGAGTCAAGTGCTCACTATCTAGGAGCGATGACGATTCGAATCGATTTCTAACCAGCTAGTGATTTATTCCTCACACAAACCACACTCACCTGCTAAAGTGAGCTATAGATCACCAATGACACTATCCAGGTAAACGTCGTGGGACAAACTGGAGCCGCAGTACCTAGGGACCACCCGACAGCTAGGACGCACCTTGGGCTCACTCTTCACGTCCCCGTTATACTCCCTTCAGCACCAGTACGCGCACCCGTGTAGATCCCGGCCCAAATAATGCCACTAGCTTTGCGGTCGAAAGGTACTTTATTCGGCTAGCTAAATATGAGGCATGTGTTCAACATGACAAGAGGGACGAGCGACACAGACGGAAAACTAATAGCACCCCAGAACCCTGTCTAGTTGCCTCCAACTTTTTCGTCCGGTCTCCAATTATCCATCAACACATGGTTATTTCTAGGATATCATCCATTTCATAGCTAAAGTATTCCAGTAACCACCTATAATTGCAGGTGACAGGAAATCACCGATCGCTACCGGTCTAAGCAGGGCTAAGCAGTTATTCGATCCTAAACCTAACAGGGTAAGAATGTAATAAGGTAGGCAAGGATAGTAATAAATGCATCAATAGTTTCACTCAACTCCTATAACTTAATGCAACAATATATAAAACTCATATATATAAAGAATTGCTTTTATAAAGTAGGAGACTTAGAATGCTCCGGGGCTTTCCTCGCTGGAACGAACTAGGTTGATGGTCCACGCACTCGGGCAGGTCCTCTCCTTGCTCTTCTTCCTCTGGCACCTCATGTGCCTGGATTTCCTATGGGTTGGCTCCAGGCTACTCCTCTTGCATTGCTACCGGCACTTCCTCCTGCGATCCTATATGATGCAATTGCATAAGCAAATATGCAAGTGGTGCATCGGATGCGATGGTATATGATGATCATGATTGCATGCAATGGAGATGAACACACTTAGATTCATTGGATGGTATAGAGGTAACACTTTTCTACTAAGTAGTCAACATCATCCAAAGACAAGTACCACGAGTACATGTCATCTACTGCATTCTCTTCTACTACTAACCACCGTTGCTTTTTCACTAACTAACATGTAGCCCTACACAAGTGCTACTACACTTCATCACCACAACTATACTATCATGCCAAGTGACAGTAGCAAATGATTTGATGCTTCAAGGATACACCAAAGTTACACCATTAAACTAATCATGCATAAAGAATATTATTTTATTTCACTATAAACTAAGGTTACAATAGTAACCTATATTTCTAGTGCTCATAAAACTCTAAGAAAATTACAGTAGCTTTAGCATAATATAACTAGCCTACCATAAATTTTTCATGGCAATTGGATAAGTAAAACAACCTACACAAAAATGACAAGCTATGGGGGATAAATGACCGTGAAAATATTTTGTAGTATGAAAAGTATCAAACAAAAGATTTGGAATTTTTCCCATGTTCTACACAGTAACCAAACACTATACAAAAATTATTATATGCATTCCTCAGAGCTGGTGGCCGATAAGGACGCTTGATCACTCCCAGGGCTTCTTCCTGCAGTTGGGCAAGCACACAAGCAGTATCCAATGTCAATAGACGCTGAACCAGAATGACTGCTTTAATATCATCATGCAAGCCATCAATAAAACGTTGAGTGTAATAGAGTGGGTCAGGATGTTTAGCATAGGCTTTGAGGTCATCCACAAGGGCGACAAATTGATCAATGTACTCATTGACAGGGCCGGTTTGCCGAATTTGGAACAAGCGACGAAGCAGCAGTTCGTGCTCATCCCTGGCAAAGCGTAAAAGCAACTGCAAGCAAAAGTCAGACCAAGCGAGACCCTCAAGTTGATCTTCGATGGAAGGCAACCAGCATTTCCCGGCGCCATGAAAATGCATAGTGGTAGCCTGCACCCAAACCTCGGACTCGACACGATAGAGCTCAAAGTAATGAGCGGCTTGCTTGATCCACAGCTTAGGATGATCCCCTTCAAACCTTGGGAAATCAAACTTGGGAAGCTTGCCGGTATGGCTGCCCCTAGAACCCCCTTGATGACCCGTCTCATAGTATCCTCCTGGATGAGGTTGTGGGTGGCGTGGTGATGGTGGGCGTGGAGGTGGACTAGGCAAGGGATGAGGAGAAGGGGGTTGGCAAGTGAACGTATCCTTGCCGGGAGGTGGAATTAGAGTGGTGACCACTCCAAATTCACCTTCCCGGTTCCTAAATTTGACGCGGTGCCCGTTGGGCTGAGTGGCTGCGAATCCCGTAGGTGGGCGCGGGGTAGCCTGGAAGTCACCGCATCCGGTCGACTTAAAGTTAGGGCTGAGGATGGGCTTGGCATCGAAGAGCGAAGAGCTTGGCGACGCGGGAGCCGAAGTGGACTTGGTGGCGGGCGCGGTCGCGAACACGCCAGGAGTCACAGATGGGTCGTCCACCCGAGAACGCTCCATATTCTTGGAGATCTTCCCCACCTTGAGCTTCAACGTTGAGAGCTTGTTGACTTTGATACGGAGGTCATCGATGACGCCGTCGACACCAGGGTGCCATTCGTCGAACATCTTGGCTGCAGACTCCAAGGCATCCAGACGAGAAGCAGAGGACGACGCGTGGAGTCAAGCTTGGCCGCGGTGGAATCGAACTTCTTCTCCAGCCCGTCGAAGCGCTTCTCCTGGGCGGCGAAACGCTTGTCGAGCTCGGCCAGCAGTGCCTTCTGGTCGAGACCCATGACACCACGGCTACGCTGTAGGCAGGTATAGTGATCGTGGGAGGCAGGATCTAGATCGGGCGCGCACACCACAAATCATGATCCCTGGAACGGAATTACGGAATCCCCAATTCGAACTGCAGCTCACAAATCGAACTCGGGTTAGACCAACCAATTCCGGTGGGATTCGAGCAATCGATGGGGTAAAGTGCAGTGGTCATCGATCGATGCCAAGGGTCGGTGTCTTTGATACCACTTGTGAGGAACAGGCAGCGGGGAAGGAAAATCGGAGAGGGAAAAGTTGGCTTGAGCAAAAAGAACAGGGAGGAGGAGCACGAACGAGTTCTTAGTATTAAGATAACAGGTTTGTTGACAATTCTGAAGTGTCCTCCCTCTCTCAATCGTCCAGCTTAAGTACTTAGAGCATCTCCAGCAGTACTACCTAAAATAGACTACCTATTTCTCTGTTTAGGTAGCCACCAATTCTCAGAGTACCTATTTTTTGCTATCGTCTCCAGCAGTACTACCTAAAACAGACTACCTATTTCATTTCTCACAAATGCATGTTGCCCCTCTATAATCTTCATTTCTCCTCTACAATTTAACCAAAAGTATTTCAACCAAAAATAAAACACATAGTTCAAACATAATTAATTGGAACATAATAAAACAAAGATCAAAATAAAGCACATAGTTCAGACATAATAAATAGGATATAGGATCCTACAAAGTTCAAACATACTTAAATAAAGTATGATGACAACAATTGGAAATAAAGAAACAAAGCTCAAATAGATGGATCGCCAAGTCCATCATCTCCTACATTACGACTACCACCACTGGAACCACCAAGGCTTTGGGAGAACTCAGCCATCTTCTGTGACGTGATTTGAGCCCTCATTGCCAAGACATAATTCTTCTGATCTATATCTAAAGTGTTGACATCACAAAACATTATCTTTTGCTCTTGTTCCCACATCAACCGTTTCTCCTCAATAGATATCCTACGCTCCTGAATTGCCTTGGCCTCTTGCCACCTCAAATCCTTCATCTTCTTTTCCTCCTTCTTCTCAACAAGCAATTCTTGAACCACATTCTTGTATGAACTATTGCTTGAAATTTCATACATTCCCTTTGGATTACAAGCAGAACAGACGAAATTCCTAGTCAAAGCAGACCAAGAGCAGAACATCCTCAAACATTGCTTGAAATTTCATACATTCCCTTTGGATTACAAGCAGAACAGACGAAATTCCTGTCAACCCACCATATCTGAGATGACTAAACTAGCAGAACAGACGAAATTCCTAGTCAAAGCCTCACAGGATTACACGAGCTAGTTCACCGAAACAGAAGCAGAACTGCAGAAGGGGTCACCTTTCGAGCGTCAGATCCTTGCTCTGGAAGGAAAGAACGAGCGTCAGATCCCAGCGCCGGAGGAGGTGTCGTTGGTGCCAGAGGGGGCAGGGGCACGGGCACGGAGGGAGGCTTCACGGTGCCGGGAGGACGACCGGCGTGGCCTTCTTCTTCGTGAGGACTACGGGGAGGCGGCCCTCCAGATCCGGCGGAGGAGAGTGCGGGCCGAGTCGGAGAAAGGGCAGCGCCGGTGAGGAGCACGGGGCAGAGCCGGTGAGGTCACGGGGCGTCGCCGGTCATCTTCCCGGCGCTGGTGGAAGGGCACAGCGGCGGCCCAGCTCTTGGCGGCGGCGGAGGGAAGCGCCGGGCACGAGCGTGGGAAAGAGTCGGGCACGCGCGGGTAGGGGAAACGACCGAACAGATTTTTAGCTGGCCATTTGTTGGGCCAACAGATGTAGGCAGTGGGAGGGAGAATTTGTTGGGCCAACAAAAGTAGGTAGTCAGATAGGTAGTCTGTTGGAGTGCATTATTTGGCCCTCACTACCTAAATATAGGATAGGTAGTGAGTTTAGGTAGCCTGCTGGAGATGCTTTTACAGAGGCAATGCCTCGCTTCCGCGCGTGCAAGCGCCTACTTGGCCCATTCATCCCCAGTGTATCTCGGGTTCGCCCTTCTGGGCCTCGGCTTCTTGGGCCGGCCTTCATCACTTCCTTCTTCGGTAGTAGCAGATGGTCCTCAGCCTGGGAAGCAGGTGAGTCGCTGACACATAGCCAGTATCATCCATCAAAAAAGAAATTAAAAAGGAAAATAAAATTAAAGTCCAAGTCTTACCCGAGTCCCCCCTTCCCGATCCGCCGGCCGATCCACCCACCGCCGCCATGCCGGCGTTCAAGGCCCCGGCGCCGGGCTTCGCCGTGCGCTTCAGCCCGTTCCACGAGAACCGCCTCCTCGCCGCCACGTCCCAGCACTTCGGCCTCGTGGGCAACGGCCACCTCATCGTCCTCGACCTCGCCGCCGCCGGGCCCGGGGCCGCCCCGGCGCCGGTCTTCTCCTTCCCGACCTCTGACGCGCTCTTCGACTGCGCGTGGTCCGAGTCCCACGACTCCCTCTGCGCCGCCGCGTCCGGGGACGGCTCCGTGCGCCTCTTCGACGCCGCGCTCCCACCGGCGCAGAACCCCGTGCGCCTCCTCCGCGAGCACGCGCGGGAGGTGCACGGCCTCGACTGGAACCCCGTCCGCCGGGACGCCTTCATCTCCGCCTCCTGGGACGACACGCTCAAGCTCTGGTCCCCGGACCGCCCGGCCTCCGTCCGCACCTTCCGGGGCCACGAGTACTGCGTCTACGCCGCCGCCTGGTCCGCGCGCCACCCGGACGTCTTCGCCTCCGCCTCCGGGGACCGGACCGCGCGCGTCTGGGACGTCCGGGACCCCGCGCCCACGCTCATCCTGCCCGCGCACGACCACGAGGTGCTCTCGCTCGACTGGGACAAGTACGACCCCTCCATCCTCGCCACCGCCTCCGTCGACAAGTCCATCCGCGTCTGGGACGTGCGCGCGCCGCGGGCGCCCGTCGCGCAGCTCGCCGGACACGGCTACGCCGTCAAGCGGGTCCGTTTCTCGCCGCACCGTCAGGGCATGCTTATGTCCTGCTCCTACGATATGACCGTCTGCATGTGGGACTACCGCAAAGAGGATGCTCTGCTCGCCAGGTACAACCATCACACCGAGTTCGTCGCCGGCATCGACATGAGCGTCCTCGTCGACGGCCTGCTCGCCAGCACCGGATGGGACGAGATGGTCTACATCTGGCCATTTGGGACCGATCCAAGAGCCATGTAGCACGCAGAGGCAGATGCAATAGACCAGGTGATTTGTACTATTTGTTTTCAGCTTTGCATTGTGCGGTGGTGATACAAATACAAACTCCTACATGTTCAGTTACTATATCCTCCTCAAATGAGTTGAAGAAGTTGGAATAATGTCAAAAATTGTTGTCAAATTGACATAGCTTCTTACTGCATTTCTCATTCTCCTCCTCAAATGAGTTGAAGAAGTTGGAATAATGTGAACAATTGTTGCCAAATTGACATAGCTTACTGCATTTCTCATTGTGTGTGTGTGTGGAAGTTAACCTGGCAGGAGCTCTAGACTCTCTTAATAATAGTAAGAAGGAAATGTTCACAAGCTCATCAACACCTGATGGTAACCATAGGCCACGATAAGTCGATAACTTGCCCATTTAGTCCAATTACATAATAATCAGTTCCAATTTACAAATGCAGAGAACCTACCAATAACAAGAGGGTTTCTAGCTAATCTTGTAAAAGCTGGTGGAATGCTTCCATTGCCATAGGCCATACACCTCTTTTGAAGGATGCCACCTGTTAAGATTTTGTTACAAAACAACAGCAGAGCAAAAAGATTGCATTTCTCTTCACTGTTGGTCATCCACATATTTTTCCCTTGAACTATTATGAGTTCCAGTGATTTGGATACCCTAGAGGTTTGTTCACCATTGATAACTGTTCCTATGAATCGAGGTCCGGTGTGTTTTGGTGTAGTTGGACATTCTGTAATGGGATCCATAGATGAATGAAGTCACCTTACCTGTCTACTATGTTGATCTCGGTTTTGTGCCCAGTGGTATCATCATGTACTCCCTCCATTCCAAACTGTAAAACGATTTGGCTTTTCTAAATTGTCTTATAATTTGGACTACAATTTGGAACAGAGGGAGTACTACACTTTATAAATCGTCTTCCTTCTGCGTCGACCAAGCAGTAGATCTATGGCGCTATGACATCAGGGGTTTACCTGATGAGCCATCTGTTCTCCCAGAAAATTACCTTTGGTACCATGGCGTAGCATAATTTATGTGGGCATATTAAAAATATCTCATTTATTTTGCCACTGGAGCAGCCACACGCAAGTCATTCTTGCTTAAAGATTTGACCAAAGAATTGTAGTGTAACTAGTTAGTGTGCTGCTGTTATAATTATGGGTGAACATAAGAGCATTCATGTTGTTAAGGAAGCATTCTCTGTGGTACCAACTCGTTACAAGTTTGAGCTTGTAGTGGTTTAACCCAAATATAGATAGCTGAAGTTGCCATGAATTCCTGGCCATGACATGTTGAATACATTATGGAAAGAGGGCTAGTAAACTTTGAAAGGCATGCGAAATGTTGTTCTAGGCCTTAGCCTCCGAACACCAGGTTGTCGCTCTAACTACCGAAAGCGCAATGTCGCCGAAAGCGAAGGACACAAAGATAGGACGAAAAGGAATGCTTGTATTGATCTCGGAACCAAGGTTCCATCCCCCTTGCAATGCTCCCGTGGAGCCATATTTATACACGACTGTATCTTTTTACAAGGACCATAATGCCCTCCTAACTACTAGGATATTCGAGCATATTCCTCTTCTCCGGGGGCGCCTTTGGTCCAGCCCGCATATGGCCTCCCTTGGACAGCGCCTCCCCTCCATAACAGGTGGGGTCCCCTTCCGTTCGGGCCCCATGGAAGGCGCCCGTCGGTCCCTCATGGCAGGGCGGTGGGCCACGTAGCGACGAAACACCTGCAAGCAATCGCACCACTCCAAAATGATTAGCTATTGGCATGCCGAAAGGCTCCTCGATTTTGTACTTTGCTGACGGCTGACGAAAGCTGCAGATGCCTTTCGCCCTCGGTTTCGTCATCGCGGCGCCTGGTCCCGGCGGGCGAAACCGCTGGTGGATGGCTTCTATGTTTTCACCCCCCTGACCCCAGGGCGAAAACTACCAAAACCTTTCGCCGACCGTTTCATCAATGGACGATTTGGCCCATGAGGACGAAACGTTGGTCGGAAACCTTGGCGCTTTACCGGCGCAAGCTCGGCGAAGCTGTCGCTTCCTTTCACCACCTATTTCGTCGATACACCTTTCGCCCCTGGAGGGCGAAACGTTGGTCGATTGATAGAAGAGGGAGAGGGCCCAGACCTTATGGCCTCCCCCAACAAGAAACAACCGAGGGATACTACTGCCGTCTAGGGAAAACTGGAGAAGTGCTTTGGGGGAAAGATATCGGCGACAGATGAAGACCTTTTGGTGAGACTGAGAGAGATGACATGGCACCAAACAGTTTCCACCCAACGATATAGAAACCTTGCAGTCATACTTAAGCTTCTAAATAACTTAAGAAGTAAATCCAATCTCAGGGAAGTAAGGTTGTGCTTGAAATGCCAAAGTGTTAGGATGATCTCAGAGGCCCAGCCCAACGGCTGGGGCCCCGTTGCCCCTGGATCGCGCCCTGATCGGGGGCGCCCAACCGTTCCATGGTTGGTGGGCCCCCGACGCGCTGCGCTATATAAAGGGAGTGGGGGCCGCAGGCTCGCGTAACGAGGTTCGCCGTGCCCCAAACCCCACTCTACAACCCTAGGCCACCGATCGGCATCGCGCAGTGGCGTCGGGAAGCACCACCGCGCCGCCACCTCTCTACTGCCGCACCACCGTCGTCGGACAACGCCGGTGGAGGCCCGAAGGAAGACGCGATCTACTTCACCGACACGCCCACGCCATGGACACCTCCGGATCCGCTCCCTCCAACGACGGTTTACCTCCTAAACCCCTAGATCTACCTCACAGTACATCACAGTTTGTTCTTTTGTCCCCGATTCCCCGTTAGTACTGCTAGTAGTAGATCCTAGCAAGTCTATCAATGGTATCGGCCGATCTACTAGTAGATCGGGGCTCGGGGATTTCATAGCAAGCATAGCAAGTAGAAGAAGAAGAGGTTTTTTAACAAACCCTAACCCTAACTCAGTTGAAATCAAGAACAACCTAACCCTAGCGCCTAGATCCAAACGCGGTACAGTGGGAATCCTAACCCTACAAGCACAAGAAAGACCGGGAATTTTTTGTTTTACCTATCCTGTAGTCGAACTCGAGCACCGCTCCGCCACCGCCGAGAAAACGGGCTCGGGCACCGCACTCGAAAACCCTAGACGGCGGCGCGCTCCACCATCGGAGAACGCGCGCACCGGCCAGGGCCCTCGGGGCGGCGCCGTTCCTTTCTCCGGCCGCCGTAGGGACTCGGTTCTCTTGTGGTCGGAGAAGTGAGAGAGAGCGGAGCAAAGGCAAGAGAGAGAAGAAGCCAGTGAGAAATGAATTAGGGTTCCTCACCGGCGGCTGCCTCAGGGGTTTTGTTCACCCGACATCGCAGGAGGACCGTCGGATGAGATCCGACGGCTCACAGCTGCTGGACCAGAAACAGCCCAGGCGGGAGGGCGCCCTGGGCCACTTTCCACGAGCCGGCCCAGGTTGCGGCCCGTTCTGCTTTTGCGCTACAGTGACTTCAGTCGCGGGCCGGTTTTTTCGCGTTATACGGGCCGAAATCAATCAGCTGAAGTCGGAAAAAAAAAAGGAAGCACTGCTGGGCCAGCGCCCAGCCAGCTCAGATCTCCCGAGCTGGGCCGCAAACGGCCATGGGCCAAATTGGTTTGCTGCGGCCTGATCAAGCACAGTGAATTTTTTCTTTATTCTATTTGATTTTCAGAAGCATTTAATATTTGTTTTGCCCAGTAATTAATCTCTATTTAATTGCACCAACGTGTTTATTACTTAGAGATCAAGTCAGCAAGTTATGCTTTTGAAAAATAGCAAGTTAATTCAAGTTTTCCGCTGCGCAAGCTCTAATATTTTATGCATTTATTCTATTCTGCCCAACGGTGATTAGAATTTATGTAAAGGTCTAATTTTTGTATATCTTGATTTTGACCAACGTTAAATTAAGATATGCAATTATTTTTTCCTAGATTTACTATTCATGTCCTCACTATTTTATTATGTTTAATTTCAGACCAAGCTCTCAATGCGATGCACTTTATTAGTGCAATTCCAAAGCTGACGGGACAGAACTATGTCCTGTGGCGAGAAGAACTTGATGCTGCTCTAGCACTTGCCGAGATAGATTTGGCTCTTCAGGAGCCAAAACCCACTGAGCCAGAGGAGCCCGAAAGGGCCCAAAATGAGACCGATGAAGCTTTTGCTAATCGGAAGCGAGACTATGCTCCCATTAGAGCAAAGTATGATCTTGAGAAATACAAGTGGGAAAAATCAAACCGCAAGTGCAAGATTGTCATCAAGAAAACCATCACAGAGGGCTTAAGAGGTGCCATCCCAGAATGTGAAACAGCAAAAGAATATCTTGAGAAAGTGAAGAATCAGTTCACTGGTTCCACCAAAGCTCATGCTTCCACACTGATCCAGAAACTCACTAACATGAAGTTCACAGGTGGGAGTGTGAGAGAACACATTCTGAGCATGAGCACCATGGCAGCTAAGTTAGACAAGCTAAAGATGCCCCTGGCAGATGGTTTCATCATTCACTTAGCTCTAAACTCTCTTCCTAAAGAGTATGAGACATTTGTTGTTAATTACAATACACAGCCAGAGGATTGGGATTTAGAGAAGGTGATTGCCATGTGTGTGCAAGAAGAAGAAAGGCTAAAGAATGCAAATGGTGGTTCTGTGAACTTTGTCAAAGGAAAGAACAAGAAGCCATTCTACAACAAGAAAGCTCCAGATGCCTCCACCTCTCATAATAAGGGAGGAAACTCTTCACAGCCTAAAGCACAGCCAAAACAAGACAACCAGCAGAAGCAGGAGGACCCGGATCGCTGTAGATGGTGCAATGAGACAGGGCATTGGAAGCACGACTGCCCTAAGTTCATGAGACACTGCCTAGTAAAGGGTGAGGACATTATAACTTTTGTTGATGAATCCTTATATCTAAGCTATGCTAGATCCACATGGTGGATTGACTCAGGTGCAACTGTTCATGTTGCCAACTCTTTGCAGGGATTCAATGGAGGGAGAACCCTTCAAAGAGGAGAAAGACAGATTAAGGTGGCCACTGGTGTTGAAGCTGAAGTTCGAGCTATAGGAAATCTATCTCTAGACTTAGCTAGTGGTTTCACACTTCAGTTGCATGATGTTCTTTATGTTCCCTCTTTAGCCAGAAATTTAATTTCAGTTTCATGTTTGTCAGACTATGGTTTTGATTGTCATTTCAGCAAGAACAATTGCAAGCTACAATTAAATAATCAGTGTGTGGGTCTTGCCTTCCGACAAGACAAACTTTATTTATTATCTACGTCTGAGAATGTGAATGCTGAATGTAATAATGCTGAGAATGCAATACCCGCAGATGCTAGCAAGAAAAGGAAAAGAATTGATTCCTCATCGAAATTATGGCACTGTCGTTTAGGCCATATTTCGAGGGGGAGAATAGAACGCTTAGTCAAAGAATCAATACTCCCACCACTAGAACTCTCAGAGTTAGAGCAATGCGTTGATTGCATTAAAGGCAAGTTAGCAAAGAACATAAAGAAAGGCGCTAAGCGAAGCACGGGAGTACTAGAATTGATCCACACAGACATCTGTGGACCTTTTCCAGTAACATCTGTGGATGGTTTTGATTCCTTCATCACATTCACAGATGACTACTCTCGTTTTGGATATATATATCCAATCAAAGAACGTTCAGAAGCTTTAGACAAGTTTAAGATATTCAAGGCTGAGGTTGAAAATCAACTAGACAGAAAAATCAAAGTAGTGAGATCTGACCGTGGGGGGGAGTACTACGGTCGACATACCCCTTATGGACAAGTTCCTGGACCTTTTGCAAGGTTCTTACAGGAAAATGGCATAGTAGCCCAGTATTCAATGCCGGGCGACCCACAGCAAAATGGAGTAGCAGAAAGGCGTAACCGTACTCTGATGGATATGGTGCGCAGTATGATGAGCTATTCCACTCTGCCACTGAGTTTGTGGATGGAGGCCTTAAAAACCGCCATTCACATTCTCAACAGAGTTCCGAGCAAGTCAGTACTTAAAACACCGTATGAGTTGTGGACAGGCAGGAAGCCCTCAGTCAACCATCTGCGTGTCTGGGGGAGCCCTGCTGAAGCAAAAGTATTTAACCCAAACATAGGAAAGCTAGACCCCAAAACAGTAAGTTGCCATTTCATTGGCTATCCAGAAAAGTCCAAAGGTTATCGTTTTTACTGCCCTGGTAGACATACCAAGTTTGTGGAAACAAGACACACTAGTTTTCTAGAAGATCAGATGATCAGGGGGAGCAAGACAGCGCGAGAAATCACCCTTGAAGAGAAGCGGGTGTTCGTGCCCATCCCTATGGTGCAGGAACCCTACTTCACGCTGCCTGTTGTTGTTGGACCTACGCAAGTGGTGACAACACCTGCTGTAATTTCGCCTACGGCTAATTCGGAACCTGTCCTTCAGGAACCGAATGAACCCATAGTTGATGAACAGCAGCCCCAACAAGATCAGCCTCAAGAACAAGAAATGCCAGTAGCAGAACCTTCTGGCAGACCTCAAAGAGCGAGAAAGTCTCCTATTCCAGATGACTACATAGTTTATGAATGCGAAGAAATTCAGATGGAGGATGAACCTACCTCATTTGAAGAAGCCATGAGGAGCACTGAAGCATCTAAGTGGCAAGAAGCCATGGAAGATGAATTAAAGTCCATGAGTACCAATAAAGTTTGGGACCTAGAGGAAATTCCTGAAGGAGCCAAAACAGTAGGCTGCAAATGGGTCTACAAAGTGAAACGTGACTCCAAAGGGAACACAGAAAGATATAAAGCAAGACTAGTAGCAAAAGGTTTTACTCAACGAGAAGGGATAGATTACAATGAAACGTTCTCTCCCGTCTCGAGCAAGGACTCCTTTAGAATCATAATGGCCCTAGTGGCACATTTTGATCTAGAATTACATCAGATGGATGTGAAGACAGCGTTTCTCAATGGGGATCTAGAAGAAAGAGTGTACATGGCACAACCGAAAGGTTTTGCTGTGACAGGCAAAGAAAGAATGGGCTGTCGCCTGAAGAAATCCATTTATGGATTAAAGCAAGCATCCAGACAGTGGTATTTGAAGTTTGATAAGACAATCAGGAAGTTTGGGTTTAAAGAGAATGTTGAGGACAATTGCGTGTATGCAAAATTTAAGAATGGGAAATATATTTTCCTAGTACTGTATGTAGATGACATTCTACTAGCAAGTAGTGATGTCACTCTGCTACAGGAAACCAAGAGATTTTTGTCCTCAAATTTTGATATGAAGGATTTAGGTGAAGCTTCTTTTGTCTTGGGCATAAAGATTCACCGAGATAGAAACCGAGGGGTATTAGGATTGTCTCAAGAGGCATATATAGAGAAAATATTGAAGAAATTCAATATGCATAAGTGTAGACCATCACCTGCTCCTATTGTAAAAGGTGACAAGTATGGGGAACACCAATGTCCCAAGAGCAAGTTCGAGCGCGATCGCATGCAAGCCGTTCCATACGCTTCAGCTGTCGGAAGCTTGCAGTATGCTCAAGTGTGCACACGCCCAGATCTGGCTTTTGTGACTGGGCTGCTTGGCAGATATCAAAGTAATCCAGGTATGGAACACTGGAATTTAGTAAAGAAGGTCTTAAGGTACTTGCAAGGTACGAAAGGGCTCATGCTAACCTACAGAAGATCTGATGACCTACAAATAGTAGGATATTCAGATTCTGATTACGCGGGAGATGATAGAAAGTCTACCTCAGGGTATATATTCACTCTCGCGCAAGGAGCCATATCATGGAAAAGCTCAAAACAAACAATAGTCACTGCATCGTCCACAATGTATGCTGAGTTTATTGCTTGTTATGAGGCGTCAGGACAGGTGAATTGGCTTAAGAAATTTATACCCAGTTTGAAGGTGGTCGACAGCATCGATAAACCACTAAAGTTGTATTGTGATAACGAGCCAGCAGTGTTGTACGCTCACAACAATAAGTCAAGTAATGCCGCCAAGCACATTGACATAAAATATTATGTTGTGAAGGATAAAATCCGGGATCATGTCATAAGTCTTGAACATATAGGCACAGAAAAGATGTTAGCGGATCCGCTTACGAAAGGCTTACCGCCCAATGTGTTCAGAGAACACGTAGCCGGCATGGGTTTGAAGGAAGGCCTGTGATTCCTGGATAAGTAAGAGGGCCCAAGGCGAGAATCTACCACTGAACAGAAAAGTGTCTGTGGCTGTGTAATCTAATGGTAATAACTGTTATGATGAAACATGCTCAATACACTAATTTGTGATGGAGTGGGTTAACAAAGTGAGAAAGCAGAGATGAGATCAAGGGGGAGAATGTTAGGATGATCTCAGAGGCCCAGCCCAACGGCTGGGGCCCGTTGCCCCTGGATCGCGCCCTGATCGGGGGCGCCCAACCGTTCCATGGTTGGTGGGCCCCCGACGCGCTGCGCTATATAAAGGGAGTGGGGGCCGCAGGCTCGCGTAACGAGGTTCGCCGTGCCCCAAACCCCACTCTACAACCCTAGGCCACCGATCGGCATCGCGCAGTGGCGTCGGGAAGCACCACCGCGCCGCCACCTCTCTACTGCCGCACCACCGTCGTCGGACAACGCCGGTGGAGGCCCGAAGGAAGACGCGATCTACTTCACCGACACGCCCACGCCATGGACACCTCCGGATCCGCTCCCTCCAACGACGGTTTACCTCCTAAACCCCTAGATCTACCTCACAGTACATCACAGTTTGTTCTTTTGTCCCCGATTCCCCGTTAGTACTGCTAGTAGTAGATCCTAGCAAGTCTATCACAAAGCTCTCTATATCTGTTGGAATCATGTTTCCTGTGAATTTCCGTAGAGATTAGTATTGTTGAATTCTTGTGTTTCTCAATTCTAAACCAAAACTGATCACCTGTTGAATTGAACATACCATGGGCATTTCTGGGCATGAATCATAAAGGAGATCAGGCCTCTTTTGAATTTTTTTTTATTTAGTTCTGCATTGACAGTTTGGCTCGCACTGGAATGCTATTCTTGTGCTGGTATCCGTCAATGCGTGCATCGGTGCATGCAAAATAGTAGGCGGGATGCTCGCAGGCATGGCTTTTGAAGGGTCACCTTTTCTGCGCCAGCCAGGTGAATTTTGGATGAACCTGGGAGTGTTCCTATTGCTCTGCTGCTGCCTCGGCGGCGGCGGCGGCCAAGATGAAAAGCATCAGATCAGCCCGGCAGCGTCAGCCGGTTTTATTCAGCCAAAGATGAAACAGCATCAGATAAGGCCGGAATACTGGTACAGTACCTTCGGCGACGCAACAGAGGAACATTTTTTTTCAGAAGCAACGAAGGATTGTTGCATTCTCTTTTCGTCCAAAAAAGAATGCAATATTGTTGCATGCTCTGGTTTCGTCTAAAAAACCGATTGTAGGTATCAATCTGGATATTTGGCTATTTGCATGCGGTGCTTATCTGTGAATCTGTAGAAGCACTTCTCGTCCTGCACTCCTGCTTCAGTGCTACATAACTACATCTGCACCTACCGACGAGGCGACGACTTTGTGTTGAGATGACGCCGTCTGGTTGCACATGCACAATGCGCTATTTTTGCAGGAGCGCCCAGAGCTACACAAGTTCATCAGTTACATGGGCTCCTTGTCTAGTGATCTTGTCCTGTCGGCTCAGCGAGGCCCAATACTCCAAACTGTACTGTACATGTCTACGGGCCTGGGCGCCTGGCGGAAGAGGACTCTAGTATAATCAGTTCATCAGTACTTTCTTATCATCTCATTCATGATAATAAGATCTCGAACTGATTATTATATATATGTATAAGGTTCGTTCCTGCCTTTCTGGGTACTCACACTGCTCATGTGAAGGCCTCATTTGTACCTAGCGTTTACATGTACAACGTACTTCTTTTTTACCGCCTTACACTATCACCACTGCATATACATATCACGCGAGTTCCTTGTAACAAAGAAACCGGAACATATATTAAAAAGTACATATGATTAGAGCGTCCGAACGCTACATGGTCTCATCGTGTGCACCTAATGTGTCCACCACAGGTGAGAAATATCTGATATCTCCCCCTCAAGTGGCTACTCAGACTTATTTCCTTCTCTTCCATCTCGTCTCTCTCTCCTCCATGTCTCTATAAAATCACAGAGCACCATCTTTGCTTTCTTCCTCCATCCAAGCCGACTACGCCACCTTCTCCCTCAGTTCGCGCAGCACCTCCCCGGCCTATTCCCCAACCCCAGTGCCGAGCCACCGACGGGAAGCCTCGCTGCGCCTCAGGTCGTCCCTGGCCGAGACAAGGGCACCCACGAGCGCGACCCGTGCTGGCGGTTCTCGCGCGCCGCTGCTCAACGCCAGCTCCCACCCCGACCACCGGAATTGAATGGCCCGTCCTCTCCCTCCCCTAGGTTGCAAATGTAGGTTTCAATTGTTTTGGATGTTTAAGTGGTATGTTGCAAATGTTTCATATGGATGTTGCAAAAGTAGATCGGGATGTTGCACATGTTGCAAGTGTTTCTGAAGTATGAGGCATGTTGCAAGCCTTTATTGAAAATGTTTCATCTGTTTTCAATCTTACGTTGCAGCAACTGTTTTTATGTCGGAAGCTACAAATGTTTTATCTGGATATTGCAAGTGTATGTTCTAAATGTTTCTTTTGTTTCAGACGTATATTGCATTTAACTGTTTCATGTTGCAAGTGTTTGATGTTGTTCGGAGAGTCACTGGGTGCGGTGAGTGATGAGCGCACGGATAGGGGCGGGGTGTGCGTGCGGGGCGACGAACGGGGATTGGCTACGCAGGTGACGAACCGGGGGCGGGCTGCTCGAAATCCCCGTTGCTTCTTACGCGAGCGGCAGGCGTCCGATGCTAGCGTCCTGGAACGGACGTCCGGATGCTACCAAGTCCGTAAAAGGTATATCTGTTTTTTTTCTTGATTCAGAATCAGATACAGATAGTGTCATATGTGTCAAATATGGTAACATATATTAAATGTCTAGATTCATATATAAAAAATAATTATCCAAATGTTTGAAGTATGAACCCAAATCGGACGAGCGGATAACGGGAAGTAGCTATCCTGATTTACGTCTACGGCTCTACTTGTCACTCTGAGTGTTTGTCATCAGTATCTTCAATCTCTGGCCAACGGGTTTTCCCCTTACTGCTCATCCTTGTCAGCTGCAAGAAGACGGAGATTGGCATTGCAAGAAGACGGAGAAAAGATGTCGCAGTATTAACTGCCTGTATGGAAACTGAACCTATGAAGCTTGTACTTCCTTTTCTAAAAAAATGAAGCTTGTACTCCTACTACATAGTGCCGCTTTCGCTCCCTTTTGCATGCTTTTGCCCTCGAAAGTCGAAAGCGCATTGTGATGGCTGCAGAAAATGCAAAGGTTGTGTGGCATGGCCCAATCAAGCGTACCAGGACTCGAGGAGTGGCCATGGCTGGATCTGATCCCCATGTATGGTGCCCACATGCGCTTGTGTTTTGATCGGTACGTTGCGCTTTCATTAATCAGGACGGAATGCAGCAGATGTAGGCCAGCTTCTCTGTGTATAAAGGCCTGTACAACAGCCATCACTTTGTTTTCTGAGGAGTCCTTGAACCAATCCATCAAAACCAGAAGGAAATTCGGTCATCACAACTCACCACATGCCCTCTGCTGTCCATTCCTTTCTGCATCTTTCATGGACACCGCTTACTAGTAATCTGTAGAGATTTATTTGTTGCTATATGTTGTACTGCAGTATCAGTGTTGTATTCCTTCCATCGCACTATATAGAATTTTTTGCTAACAACTGATGAGAGAGAGAGAGGATGATTATTTGAGTGTTTAGATCTAAGGGGCTAGTTAGCTGCTAGAATTAGTTATAGTAGATCCAAACAGCCCAACCAATAGCTCGAAATGGATTATTTAGCTAATAAAAAGTTATTAGCTAGCTTTTTCTAGGTAGCAGCTAACATTTAGCTTTGCACTATGTCCAAACAGGTCTTATACGTAAAAATGCTAATGAGCTAACACTATGTTTGGATCCATTAGCTCCTAATGGTTAGCTAGCTAGCTGACAGCTAATATTAGCTAGCTAACTATTATCCGCTATTAGCTGGTTTGATTCAACTAATGAGATAATTTGTTAGCTAGTATTCATCTAACAACTAGTTAACTATAATAATTTAAATACGTCTGTTTGGCTGATGGTTTATGCGGCTGATAAGCCGGCTGAAACTGATTTGTTGTGAGAGAAAAACATTGTGCCATACCTGATAAGCCACGCTGATAAGTTAGCCTATTCGCTTGAACTTATCAGCGTGGCTTATCAGTCATGGTACAGTGTTTTTCTTTTATAACAAATCAGCTTCAGCCATATGGATTCAAACAGTGCCTAATTATGAGAGGTACGCTAACTATTCCTCTTCTTGCCCAAATCCATTGTACCCGGCCCTTGTTTAGATTGCCTCAAAATTCTAAGTTTTTTCACTCTCTCTCCATCACATCAATTTTTAGACATATGCATGGAGCATTAAATGTAGGTAAAAAAATAATTAATTGCACAGTTTGGTTGTAAATCACGAGATGAATCTTTTGAGCCTAGTTAGTCCATGATTGAATAAAGTTTATCAAATACAAACAAAACGTGCTACCGTGTCCAGATTGCAAAAATTTGCAATCTAAACAACCCTGGAAAGTGCCATGAAAGGCATATGATGGAGACAATAAGAAAGCTAGTATGAAGCGTAAAGATGGTGGGAGAGGCGTCATATATCCATCACCTGTCCTGTTCAGTTAACCACTTGGGCTGCTTTCTTGTGAGGGCATGACAGGGAAACGAAGGCCGTGACGCGTAGAAGCACGCCTCCTCGCAACGACAGCCTGAATTCCAGCTCACCTCTCCATTTTCCATTTCTCCTCCGCGGCTGAATTAATTTATGAGATGAGGCCCAAAGAAAAAAGAAGAAGAAGACACAACAAGGCTGTCTCCATCTGTGTGTGCCTTGCATGTCCGTCCGACCGACCGGGGGGAATGAAAAGCGACGTGTGCATTTGCATGTCCTCTCCCTTCTTCGTTTTCCTTTTTAACTTTTTTCTCTCCCTTGCCCAAACCGGCTTGGAAAATGGTGGTGACTTCAACGCAGACACGCACACCCAGTACGTGCTTTCAACAATCAACATAGAGGGAAATTTGCGGCTCCAAACGAACGGGACCGGAGAACACAAGGTCAAGGTCTATGCCGTGCGCTGATGCTATAATATACTCCATCCATTCTAAATTATAAGTTGCTTTGACTCTTTTGATACACACGTTTTGCTATGTATCTAGATATAATATTGTATGTCTAAATAAATAGCAAAATCGATATACCTAAAAAAAGTCAAAGTCAAAACGACCTATTATAATTTAGAACGAAGAGAGTGGTATATACTACTGATCGTACCTCCATTTTATAAAAACATAAAAATAAAAATCTTGTTTTCTAAAAAATCAAATAATTCTAAATTTAACTACATTTATAAAAAAATAGCATCAATGTTTTATCTTTAAATATATCAATTTGTCATGAAATACATTCCACCATTGATTTAGTGATAATTGTTATGTACAGAATTATTATTATTATATATTTAGTTGAATTTGAAATTATTTGTTTTTTTATAGATGTGGGTCCAATCGTTTCGAGACGGAGGGGCGTAATCGGGTTGGTCTAAGTTCGCGGGTCAATCACGTTTTGCTATGTATCTAGATATAATATTGTATGTCTAAATAAATAGCAAAATCGATATACCCAAAAAAAAGTCAAAGTCAAAACGACGTATTATAATTTAGAATGAAGAGAGTGGTATATACTACTAATCGTACCTCCATTTTATAAAAACATAAAAATAAAAATCTTGTTTTCTAAAAAATCAAATAATTCTAAATTTAACTACATTTATAAAAAAAATAGTATCAATATTTTATCTTTAAATGTATCAATTTGTCATGAAATACATTCCACCATTGATTTAGTGATAATTGTTATGTACAAAATTATTATTATTATTATTATTATTATTATTATTATTATTATTATTATTATTATATATTTAGTTGAATTTGAAATTATTTGTTTTTTTATAGATGTGGGTCCAATCGTTTCGAGACGGAGGGGCGTAATCGGGTTGGTCTAAGTTCGCGGGTCAATCAACTTCACCGATTGCATCTCTAAGGCCAGTCTCAATGGGGTGTCATGGGGTGTGTCATGCACATTTAATAGGGTGCCACGTCAGCAAACTGCATGAAACAAGAAGGAAAGAGAAGGAATGCGTTTCATGCCCACGAAACGTTTGGGCACCGTAATCGAGGCCTCGGTAACGCGGTGAAACTCGCATTGAGGGGGTTGGGGCGTTTCGTCGTCGATCCCGTGCGGCGGCGCGCTTGCCTCACTCCAGGAGCGCCCAATCTTCCCGCCACCTCCCGATTTCTTCCCGCCCCTGCCCGCCTCCTCCCAATCTCTCCCGCCCTCCTCTACATCTTCCCTTCGCACCCCTGCTGCCAAGCAACAGCGAGGGGATCCAGCTCCATGGATCGAGTGCCCCGTGAGAGCGGCAGACGGAGCACTTCCGGCAAAGGAGGAAAAGGACGCGGGGGCAGCCGGCTGGGATGAAGGCGGCGTCCTTGCGTGCGCCTGGGCCCTTGCCGCCTCCTCCTTCGTCTCCGGTGCCAGCGCTGACCCCGCCGCCGCCTACTTCCGCCCCAGCTCCACCACCAGCGATGATGTCGTCGATTTCTGGCCCCGGTGTGCCGACCTCTTCCCCTGCTGTGCCGACTGTGCCGCCGCCACGGCCACCGCAAGGACCAGGATGGGTCCCCCCAACTTTTCCATCTCAACATGGAAACCAGCAAGCCCCAAGTCTATGGTACGTGTTGATTTGGTTCTATGCAATTAGTTGTTTTCGATCTATGCACGTAGTTGATTTCCTCTCCTGGAATTAGTTGATTTTGATGCCTCCAAGTGCTTGAACTGAATACAACTGATTTGTATCATCTCTGAATGTCGATCTATGCTTGTGCAAGTAGTTGATTTTTCCTGTGTGTTGCCTGGATGACAATCTGAATGCAAGTGATTGCCTGCAACTAGCTGAATTTCAGTCCGAATGCAAGTGCTTGCCTGCAGCTAGTTCTGATAGGGTTGAGATAGCAGACAAGTCAAGTCTCCGAGCATGATCTGGTTATGTTCAGTGGTACAATTGTTTCTTTTAGAGGTTTGCTACATAAAACATCTTTTTAAGATGAGAGTATATTTTAGCATATGTATTATTGCCCCCGGATTTTGGTCTACAGTTAGCTGATTTTGGTCTAAATTTCAGGGTCTATCCACCCGGTGGTTTTGTGAGTTTGATTCAACAACCACACTATGCAATTAGTTGTTTTTCGATCTATGCACGTAGTTCATTTCCTCTCCTGGAATTAGTTGATTTTGATGCCTCCAAGTGCTTGAACTGAATACAACTGATTTGTATCATCTCTGAATATCGATCTGTGCTTGTGCAAGTAGTTGATTTTGGTCTGTGTGTTGCCTGGATGTCGATCTGAATGCAAGTGATTGCCTGCAACTAGCTGAATTTCAGTCCGAATGCATGTGCTTGCCTGCAGCTAGTTCTGATAGGATTGAGATAGCAGACAAGTCAAGTCTCCGAGCATGATCTGGTTGTGTTCAGTAGTACAATTATTTTTTTTAGAGGTTTGCTATATAAAACATCTTTTTAAGAGAAGAGTATAATTTAGCATATGTATTATTGCCCCCGGATTTTGGTCTACAGTTAGCTGATTTTGGTCTAAATTTTAGGGTCTATCCACCCGGTGGTTTTGTGAGTTTGATTCAACAACCACACTATCCGCAGCAGCCACAAGTACAAGGAGAAAATTTTCATTTGGTTGGTCAGCCTACGAGCTTCAACTCGATATCTCAGTCACCACCAAGTGCCTATGGAACACCCCAACATGTGAATTCAACAAAGGAGCCTATTGTCGTTGATGAAGATGACAACAATGGGGTAAATAGACCAGTACAGAAAAGATTTTAGAGTCATAAAGAGGAAGAGAGGCTGGTAATAAGTTTTCTTATTTTTCATTTTGTTCACAGTTTCTTATTTTGTATTTGTAGGCCAGTGTTTGGTTCAATACTTGATTTGTTCATATTTTCTTATTGTGGATTTTGCAGGCCAGTGCTTGGTTGAATGCTTCTAAAGACCCAATTAAGGGAAATGACAAGAAAGGTGATACATTTTGGAAGGAAGTTACTTATGAGTATAACAAGAAAGGGAATGGGAAGCGTAGAAGGGAAATAAACCAATTGAAGGTTCACTGGTCACGCCTGAAGTCATCGATCAGTGATTTCAATGACTATTGGACTAAGGTAACTCAAATGCATACAAGTGGATACTCCGATGACATGCTAGAGGAAGAGGCACAGAAGATGTACGAAAACAGGTTTGGAAAGCGTTTTTCATTGGTGCATTGGTGGAAGATACTAAAAGATGAGCCTAAATGGTGTGCACAGTTTGAGACAGAGAAAGCCAAGAGTGAGATTGTTGATGTTCCAGATGAACAATCACGTCCCATTGGTAGAGAAGCAGCAAAGGCTGAGTGCAGTGGAAAGCGCAAGAAGGAAAATGTTATGGAAGGAATTGTCATCCTTGGGGACAATATCGAGAAAATTATCAAGGTGCAGCAAGATCGGAAGGTGGAGCGTGAAAAGGTGACAGAAGCACAAATTTAGATATCTGATACAAATTTGAAGGCAGCAAAGGAGCAAAAGGAAGCGAAGATGTTTGAGGTCTATAATTCCCTTCTCAATCAAGATATAAGTCAAATGTCTGAAGATCAAAAGGCTAAGCGAGACAGAGCAATACACAAGTTAGAAGAAAAGTTGTTTGCGAACTAAGGTTAGTTCTGAAATGTGTCTACTGCCATTAAGAATTTGTCTAAGTAAAGATGTGACTATTTATCTTTCTGTCTCTACTGTCAGTTTCTACTGCATATGAAAACTGCTATATTTATCACTGTCAGTTTCTACTGTCAGTCTCTACTATAGTTTTGTACATCTATTTTTTGTTTAGTAGACATTTGTAGCTCAAATTTTTGTAGGGTACAGAGCCAAATGCATGGCAACAAGTTTAGTACACTTTGATGCCTGCAAATACTTGAACTGATTTATTTGATTTCTTCAGCATGTCTGGATGCTCTGGATGCTCATCGTCAATTAATTTCTTTCTGCAGGGTGCCGTGGCGATTGGTTTTCGCTGGAGATTTTTGCCTGCCGTGGAGGCACATGAGTTTATTTGGAGACACCTAAACCTTTTGGCCTGAGTTGTGACAGCAGCTATCTTCCTTAGTTATCAATTTTAGTCAGTTATCTACCTTAATTTAATTAGATTGGTGAACTTATGCACTTTACGTCATCTATCTATCTTAGTTCTGAATTTGTGCATTATATCTATCTTAAGCCTGAATGTTGCAGTGTGCTGGTACAACTGTCTTAGTACTCTGTTCAAAGCATATTGGCTCTCAAATCTGAATTTTGATGTAACAAAATTACGCCATTCAGAACTGATATGCACAAGCATTTGCTGCTTTATCTGATGCCTGTGTGCACTTGAGACCTGATGTTGTGTGCACCTGATGGCTTGTTCTTTTTTCAGTCCAGTGTTTTAATTTGGTCACCTGATGCTTTGTGTGTTGTGTGTGCACCTGTGGCCTGTTCACCGTCTCAGAGATGGCTGTTGTTGCCGGCCTAAATTTTTTATGCTAGTCCGAATGCACCTGAAGGCTTGTTCAATGTCTCAGTGATGGTTCCTGGCTACACGATTACAATGGTGCATATGATCCCAACATCATGCAGCAATTAAATGCTTTTATTTAGCTTTGGAATTGGTAAAATAAAATGCTGCACTGTAAAGGATGTTTCATTCATCGTTACATCCCAGTCTAGATGAGGTGGCCATGTTGAAAACAGTGTAGGGACACTGGCCATTGAGACTGGCCTCATAGGAAGGCGAAAAGGGATCTTTCCACCACGCGTTATATTCCTTTATTTATTATATCATTTATATATGCTAATAATGCTAATGGTGACACCGATGTAATTTGGCCAATGTTGTCAATTGTCATCTCGTGTGCTGTGTTTGATTAAACAATTAGCGGTACTAGACAAAAGCGTCACGATACTGTGGCCCTGATGTCTGATGAGATCGAGACTTCTGTGCAATACCAAAACTTAGTCGAATCTGTGTGCTAGAATAGTTCAGCCTCCGGTTGCTGCAGATCTCAGGACGTTTGCTAGAAGCGCGTCGTTGGTACGATTGAACTCTGGTACGTTAATTGCAATAATACGTAAATCTTTTACGTATTTGAAAAAATATTGGGATATATATATATATGGGGAGCATGCATTACTCAGGCTTCTAATTGGAGTATTACCGACAGATTCACCCAGAGGCCAACAAACACCTAGGGTCTAGGGATATTTGGACGCAACAATTGGAGCCCTCAATCACACTAGTTATTTAAAAGGATGGTAAAAGCTTTGCTGCGATTTTTATTAGACGAAGAAAAAAATGACAAATACCTACTTAGGTTTTTGAATGGAAACTGGCTCCAAAAACCATACAATTGAAGAGACTGCTCCACTCATCTAGCACAATTATGGTCAACGACCGGACAACGGTCATACTTACACAACTACTTGCTCCAACTTGTCATCATAATACTTGCTCTAATAATGCTAATGGTGACACCGATGTAATTTGGCCAATGTTGTCAATTGTCATCTCGTGTGCTATGCTTGATTAAACAATTAGCGGTACTAGACAAAAGCGTCACGATACTGTGGCCCTGATGTCTGATGAGATCGAGACTTCTGTGCAATACCAAAACTTAGTCGAATCCGTGTGCTAGAATAGTTCAGCCTCCGGTTGTCATACTATAGATCTCAGTACGTTTGCCAGAAGCGCATGGCTGTATGATTGAACTCTTGTACCTTAGGGTGTGGTTAGATGGGGGTGTAAAATTTTTGAAAGCACATTAACTCTTTTGTTTATATTTAATAATTAATGTCTAATCATGGACTAATTAGGTTCTAAAGATTCGTCTCGTGATTTACAACTAAACTGTGTAATTATTTAATTTTTTATCAATATTTAATGCTCCATGCATGCGTTAAAAAATTCAATGTGACGGAGAATCTTGTAAAATTTTTGGAAGTTCGAAGGAAGTGAACACACCCTTAATTGCAATAATACGAAAACCTTTTGCCTATTAAAAACATTGATATATATATATATATATATATATATATATATATATATATATATATATATATATATATATATATATATTTGTTGGGGAGCATGCATCACTCAGGCTTCTAATTGGAGTATTACCGACGGATTCACCCAGAGGCCAACAACACCTAGGGTCTAGGGATATTTGGACGTAACAATTGGAGCCCTCAATCACACTACCAATGCTTCAGTTATTTAAAAAGATGGCAAAAGCTTTGCTTCGACTTTTGTTAGACGAAGAAAAAAAAAGAACAAGTACTTACTCAGTTTTTTTGAATGGAAACTGGCTCCAAAAACCATATAATTGAGGAGACTGCTCCACTCATCCAGCACAATTATGATCAACGACCGGACAACGGTCATACTCACACCACTACTTGCTCTAACTTGGTCGAAACAACCCAACTAACAACTCAACCTGGTTGAAAAAACGACCCAATTATCACCCCAACTTAGTCTAAAAGACCCAACTAACAACTCAACATGGACGAAAAAAACTCGAAAATCACACCAACACTACAGCCTGGAGCACCACCATGTGCCAGAGTGTAACACCCTGAAATTTTGAAGAAATGAAAAATAGGAAAAATATGATTTTTATATATTTTTGTGAGCATGCAACTTTAGAGTAATAATAATTTTTATTAACTTAAAATCAAATATAAGAGTAGAAACATGTTTGTGCACTCATGCTGTTGCATTTAAATTTTTGAGATGAGTGGTTTGATCAAATTCAAATTTGGATTTGAAAATCTTTTGAAAATTGGCTTTGAAAAATTAGAAAAAGAAAAAGAAAAGAGAAATCCGTTTCATTCGGAATTCGGCCCGTTTCTTACCGCAGCCCAGCGCACGCGGTCCGCTTCCTCCTCCCGCGCCCCGCTCCCGCATGGGCCGAGCCCAGGCGCGGCCTGCCAGCCCAACTCGCGCGCGCTGTTTCACCGAGTCGCCGACATGTGGGACCCACCTGTCAGCGACGTGTCTCCTTTCCTTTCTTCTTCCTCCGGCTTCGCACCGCCTTCCTCTCTCTCTCTCCAATTCGGTGAAACGAATCCGCCGCAAATCTTCGTTCTTTCCATGTATATCGACGCCTCCGGGCTATAAAAATGGGACCCCTGTGCTGTTCCGCATCCAACCCGTCCCTTTTAAGCTGTTTTGGTCGTCTCGTCGAGCCACCGCATGTGCCACCGCCGCCATACCCGCCACCGTGAGCTAAGCGCCATCTTCGGTCCCTCAATCGACCTCCCTCTTGTGCGTGGTAAGATCGCCGTGACTTGCTCGTGCTCCCTGTACTTTCCGCTTGTTGAATGAAGGCCAGGAGCGCCGTTTTCATCAAATGCCGGCGAGTTCGGCCGGTTCTGGCCATGGCGCCACCGCACGGTCACCTTCTCCGGTGGAAGCGCCGCCGGCTCCCTCCCCGATCCAATCTGGATCGTTGATTTTGAATCCGACGGTCTAAATTAGAAGATACCGATTCGGCCGGCGTTTTTGCTAAAGAGACCCTGTGTTTTTCAATTGATTAACCCGCAGTCCAAAACGTATTATCCCGCGTTCGTTTTGATCTGTTGAAAGCGTATTTCGTCTCGGTAATTGAAAAATACGTTTTCTGATATTTACAGTTTTGCCACTGAGTTTGTTTTAGTCATAAATTATCCGTTTTAACTCCGATTTGACCCGTTCAAATTGTGTTAGATTCGTATTTGCGAGCTCTACATGATGATAGAACTGTACAGTAGGTTTGAGATAATTTATTTTCGAGTTTATATTAAAGTAATTATTTATCTATAGGAAATCTTAGAAAATTCATAACTTTTACGTTTTAAATCCAAATTTCGTGATCTTTATGTCTATGTGATCGTAGTAACGTGTAGAAGAGTTTTACAAACTTTTTATACTGTTAGTGCTACTGTTGGTTAGGTTTTCTACCTTTAAGATTCGATGTTAGATTTAATCTATTACTTTTAATAAAGTAGATCTTGTTTAAATCATATCTTCTACGTTTTAGATCCGTTTTAGCTCATTCGAGTTGCGTTAGATTCATAGCAACGAGATCTACGCGTTAGTGACAGTGTTTACCATATTACTAATTCTGAAATTTTATGGTTTAAATCATATCTTGATTAATAATTATGCAACTGAGTTTTGTAAATAAAATATGATTTGTTTTACTTTAGTTTTATAATTTGAATCTAAATTTGACTTAATTCCGTATATAGTATTTATAAAATATTTTATATATATGTTATTATATAATTAAAACTCATGAAGCTAAATAGTTTTATATTTTCTTCTATGAGCAAATCTTTCGGTAGATGTATCTTTTCAACTGTAGCTCTGAATAGTGTGCTTTTCGCGTCTGTGTGTTCGTAGTGATGCGTAGAATCGTGTTTCAAACTCTTTTATTTATTTTTGTATGATTGGTGTCATGTTCTAATATAGATCTATTGTTTGCTTCGTGTATGATTGCTCGATGTGTGTGTGATGATTTATTGATCAAGTCCAGTCGGTGAGATATACGTGGTTATCAAGAAGAAGAAGAAGAAGAACGTTGAAGATTAAAGCTTACCGAAGGATCGGTGTTTAAGGCAAGTATAGCATGGGATTATCCTTGTTTCCTATTCATCTTTAATATACTTAATTCATGTGCATGTGTCTACCTTGTTACCATTAAGGATATCCTAGTTTTTGTATCTTGTATCTTGACACCCATGGGACGTTGCATTGGGTAGTATTTATGCTAGTGCTCAAGATAAATAACCATGATCTGTAACTTGACTAATGATATATGCAATAAACGTTTAAATGATGCTTTAAAGCAATATGGCTCAAGAGGGCTAGAGCATATTTGGTTGTTTTTATGGTGCTCTAGTTTCTCTCCTTAAGGACTTATCTGTAAGCGAACATCCGGGACTTACAGTACAACTGTGAGGGCTATATGGCTCTGGCTTTAGCTCAGTATGAGGACCTTTTCTAGCTTGTTAGAGGTTACCCTTGTGGCGCAAATGGGGTAAAGCAGACTGTGGATCCCTGCGTGGTGTATCACACGGACTGACTTCGGAAACCTAGCGGCCCTAACTTGTTAGACGAACCTTTGAAAGGCTTCATAGTGAACCCTGCTTGCTCACCTTGGGAGTGTTTTGGGGATTGGCCGCCTCGGGCATATGGGTAATCACGACTCATAGTGAAAGTGTACAACCTCTGCAGAGTGTAAAACTGTTATAACAGCCGTGCTCACGGTCACGAGTGGCCTTGGACCCTTACAGAATAAATGATGAACACTGATGATAATGATAATACTGATGATATTGATGCTCACTAATGATTATTGTTTCTTGCTATACATTATTCTCGTTTACATGATCATGAGGTTATTTGGGATTTGGTAAACTTGTTGCTACTCAATTGTTAAAGAGATGACTCACTAAAAGCTATTGCAGTAAACCCGTGTCAAACCTTTTGAGCTTCATGAACCCTATGATATATTTGCTGAGTTCGACATGGACTCACTCTTGCTATTTCCCACATCTCAGGAAGGGTACCAGACTGTTAGATTCTGGAATTGTTAGGCTTGTGATCAACCAGTTAGTTTGATCCTGGAGTGAAGGTTGCACCCGGTGTTCGGAGTTGTCTTTCCGCTGTGTTGCTCTCTAAGGTATATTTTTATACTATTGTGTTATGTATATTAAGCATTTGTCTTTTGATATTACACTTATCTGTGGCTATATGTAAGATTTGTCGTCTTTATTTCACATATAGTGTATATCTGGTTTTGTCCTTAAAACCGGATGTGACAGATTGGTATCGGAGCAATGCTGACTGTAGGACGCAAGCCTAGTTAGAACTGGACGTTTAGCATGTTCTCATTGTTGCCTATTTCTTGCTTCTCTTTAACTTTGTTATTTTCTCAAAGTTATGCTTAATTCTATCCCCGTTCTGTTATAAAAACCTTGTCTCTATTTTGAACCTTTTCTCCTTGTCTATTAGACGGCTCGTGACGAGAAGACTGTGGATTTCAGAGGTTAAGAGGACTGAATTGTGTCGCTCTTGCTCACTTTTGACAAGAAACCATTAGCGATGCAAAACCAATTACTAGAAGAAATGGCTCAACATGGGAATTCTCAACGATGCTTATCTCAAGATCAAGCCAACATATCCAAGGGGTCAGAGAAGATACAAGTAGCAGAAGTTTGGAAGAATATGAAATCCAATAAAGATGTTGATAATAAGGCATTTGGAGAGCAGGAACAATGTCACTGCTGTAAGCATTATGGTTTTCCCTGTCTTCGAAATGAGTCTAATAAGGGGAAAGTCAAGGTGGATCCAAATTTTGAGAACAACATGGACAAGAAGAGAAAGGCAATCTCATTAGAACCACTAGTGGAAAACAATGAGCAAGCGAGTTCTACTACATTGTCACATGCAGCCCTGATCCCCTGTCAAACAAATCCAAACCCTAAAGAGTTAGAAGCCCCTCCCGCTAAAACTACTCCCCATGAAGTAGTCATAGATGGGTGGACAATTACCTATAAGGAGTATCAACTTCGAAAGGCCAAACAAGCTAGGAAACAAGCTAAAGGGACGAAGGTGAACTTTTATGGCCAGCAAGATAGCAGCATACCAAACAACAGTTCCTTGGAGTATGACATCACAAAAGATCCAGCTAAGAGAAAGTGTTATCATTGCCAGCAGGAAGGACATTATATCAAATCTTGCCCACAGAAGAATCCACAACAGCGAGACCCAGGACAGGATGTCCAAAAGGAGCATGTGCAGAGAAATAAATTAAAGAGAAATTACAATCATGGAAGGTTGAAACATGTGGATATTTCCACCATTCCCGGAGCTAAGGAGGTCGTGTTTGGATCAATTCCAGTAAGTTCAGGAAATGCCAAGGTTTTGTTTGACCCCAGTGCCTCACATTCGTTTATATCTAGACAATATGCAAAAGATCATAACATACTTATGCTTCCAAAGGGAAAAACAGTTATGGTTGAAACTCCAAGAGGTGAAATAAAGGCAGACCGCGTATGCCCAAAAGTTAGTCTGGACATAAAGGGGGTAAATTTTAAGGTAAACCTCATTGTTTTGGAATTAATGGGCATTGATGTTATCCTTGGAATAGACTGGTTATCTACTTGTAAAGGAGTGATTGAGTATGCCCAATGTTCAGTGTTTCTAACTACACTTTCAGGAGAAAGGATTGAGTATGAGGGTATTAAATCTATACCTGAGGGATACCAGGTTGACCCATCTTAAGGTATGAGTTATAAGAATGGTAAAGAGGGATGCAGAGATTCAGATGTCCATATGAAGCAATAAGGAATGTAAGAGACGTTATCTACTCTGGATACTGCTATAATCACACCATGTTTAAGGAATAGGAGTTATGTCCCGTGTAATAAAACCGTTAGTAGCCAAGTTGAGTCGTCTTAATGTGTGGCTAATGAACATTTAAGTGTTTAGTTGCTTTGTGCTTATGTTTATGCTTGAGTTGGAATTTTGTAATGAGTGGAATGATCTCGTGGGTTTTGACCATGATTTCATTTAGTTTATATGTATAAGGTATAAGGATTAATGAAATAAATAGCTGGGTTTTGGTTATCTCCTGCTTTCTATATCTTGTCTTTCGGAGCAGCCTGTCTTTATCAACTTATATATCTGTTCTTGAAAGACCAAAAATCATGAGAAAATTTTGGACAAGAGTGGACTTCAACATCTCTCTCTAAATGCAAGAACTACCCTCATAGCTATTTTGGATTGGGAGATACAAAAATCACAAGACAATGCAACTGTGCTGTCTGAAACCTGGAACAGAATCTGTTATGTGTTGTTTTCGGTCAAGTTAACTACAGAATCTGGAAGTGTGTTCTATAAGAAAGTTGCAGAGAATTTTATAAGCTTTCCATCGGTGTAAACTACAGCTTCATTGGATTAACAGAATGAGAGTTACAGCTGTTTTACTGCACTGCTGATTTTCTGCTCGTGAGAAATTTCAGATTTCTTGTTCTTACCCATACACAAGAGTATCATTGGGATGTCAGAACACTTTTATGCTAAGTAGCTCATCTAGAAGAAAAATGTTCAAAGCTACCCTATTTAGTGTCTCTTATTTTAAGGGGGGTAGCCAATGTAAAGAAGGATTATTAAGATTGAACTTTTTAGTTGGAAGTATTGGTTAGTCTCCATGATTGAGTTGCCACTCTTGAGCAAAAATGTTCTGTGAACAAGGTTGATAATTTTGGATCCATGGAGACAAGAGTTGTCCTTTTGGATAGTTCATGATTATGATCATCTATACTTGCTCGTGTTGCTGATGTTGGTCACTTGATGACAGAAAGTGTAGTGTCTCATGACTCAGGAGCCCTATATGACGTCTCGCACTAATATGTGGAAAAAGATTGATGTTTCTGCCATTGAAGGATGTTATGGGTATGATGAAGCCGAGCACTATTAAAATGTTGAAGAGCAAGTTGGGAGTGAACTAAGTCATAATCCACAACAACGAAAGCGAAAAAGGAAAGTCCATAAGAAGCCTGTTCAAGGAAGCAAAGCGCAGCAAAACTATGTCAATGGAAGACTAAGCAATGTGGATATGGATAAAGTTCATGGAGTTACCAAAGTAGTGGGAGGTTATATTCAAGTAAGCTCAGTATAAGTTTTTGCTTTATTGGACCCTAGTGCTTCGCATTCTTTCATTTCCGCCGACATGGTAGAGACGTGCAAGATGGTGAAGTGTCCAATGAGGAGGCCTTTGCTAGTTCAAATCCCAGTGGGAGAAATGCAGGCAGATCAGATATGCCCGAATGTCAGTCTTGTCATAAAAAAAGAAAACTTCACCGCGACACTCATTGTGTTGGAGTCACTTAAAATTCGCGTGGTTCTTGGTAATGGATGGCTCTGTGCACACAAAGGAGTGATTCATGGTACTCGGTGCACAATGCTCTTAACAACACCGTCAGGGAAAAGAATTGAGTATCAAGGTGGTCGACTTTTACCTGAGGCAGATGAGAATGATCAATTAGAAGACAGGTACACCAAGGATAGCAAAGTGGACCATGAGTTTACTGAAGTCATAGCAGAGGAACAAATAACTTTGGAGGAGCTCAATAGGAGAGATGATCATGCTTAGGCAGATTAGTTAGTCAGTATATGAGAAACTGTCTCATGACTCTGAGCGAAAAGAGTAATTTGGAAAATGAGGATCAAATAAAGACAAAGTGTCATTATCTCTTTTATCATCATCTTCCGAATCTCGGGACGAGATTCATCTTAAGGGGGGTAGAATTGTAACACCCTGAAATTTTGAAGAAATGAAAAATAGGAAAAATATGATTTTTATATATTTTTGTGAGCATGCAACTTTAGAGTAATAATAATTTTTATTAACTTAAAATCAAATATAAGAGTAGAAACATGTTTGTGCACTCATGCTGTTGCATTTAAATTTTTGAGATGAGTGGTTTGATCAAATTCAAATTTGGATTTGAAAATCTTTTGAAAATTGGCTTTGAAAAATTAGAAAAAGAAAAAGAAAAGAGAAATCCGTTTCATTCGGAATTCGGCCCGTTTCTTACCGCAGCCCAGCGCACGCGGTCCGCTTCCTCCTCCCGCGCCCCGCTCCCGCATGGGCCGAGCCCAGGCGCGGCCTGCCAGCCCAACTCGCGCGCGCTGTTTCACCGAGTCGCCGACATGTGGGACCCACCTGTCAGCGACGTGTCTCCTTTCCTTTCTTCTTCCTCCGGCTTCGCACCGCCTTCCTCTCTCTCTCTCCAATTCGGTGAAACGAATCCGCCGCAAATCTTCGTTCTTTCCATGTATATCGACGCCTCCGGGCTATAAAAATGGGACCCCTGTGCTGTTCCGCATCCAACCCGTCCCTTTTAAGCTGTTTTGGTCGTCTCGTCGAGCCACCGCATGTGCCACCGCCGCCATACCCACCACCGTGAGCTAAGCGCCATCTTCGGTCCCTCAATCGACCTCCCTCTTGTGCGTGGTAAGATCGCCGTGACTTGCTCGTGCTCCCTGTACTTTCCGCTTGTTGAATGGAGGCCAGGAGCGCCGTTTTCATCAAATGCCGGCGAGTTCGGCCGGTTCTGGCCATGGCGCCACCGCACGGTCACCTTCTCCGGTGGAAGCGCCGCCGGCTCCCTCCCCGATCCAATCTGGATCGTTGATTTTGAATCCGACGGTCTAAATTAGAAGATACCGATTCGGCCGGCGTTTTTGCTAAAGAGACCCTGTGTTTTTCAATTGATTAACCCGCAGTCCAAAACGTATTATCCCGCGTTCGTTTTGATCTGTTGAAAGCGTATTTCGTCTCGGTAATTGAAAAATACGTTTTCTGATATTTACAGTTTTGCCACTGAGTTTGTTTTAGTCATAAATTATCCGTTTTAACTCCGATTTGACCCGTTCAAATTGTGTTAGATTCGTATTTGCGAGCTCTACATGATGATAGAACTGTACAGTAGGTTTGAGATAATTTATTTTCGAGTTTATATTAAAGTAATTATTTATCTATAGGAAATCTTAGAAAATTCATAACTTTTACGTTTTAAATCCAAATTTCGTGATCTTTATGTCTATGTGATCGTAGTAACGTGTAGAAGAGTTTTACAAACTTTTTATACTATTAGTGCTACTGTTGGTTAGGTTTTCTACCTTTAAGATTCGATGTTAGATTTAATCTATTACTTTTAATAAAGTAGATCTTGTTTAAATCATATCTTCTACGTTTTAGATCCGTTTTAGCTCATTCGAGTTGCGTTAGATTCATAGTAACGAGATCTACGCGTTAGTGACAGTGTTTACCATATTACTAATTCTGAAATTTTATGGTTTAAATCATATCTTGATTAATAATTATGCAACTGAGTTTTGTAAATAAAATATGATTTGTTTTACTTTAGTTTTATAATTTGAATCTAAATTTGACTTAATTCCGTATATTGTATTTATAAAATATTTTATATATATGTTATTATATAATTAAAACTCATGAAGCTAAATAGTTTTATATTTTCTTCTATGAGCAAATCTTTCGGTAGATGTATCTTTTCAACTGTAGCTCTGAATAGTGTGCTTTTCGCGTCTGTGTGTTCGTAGTGATGCGTAGAATCGTGTTTCAAACTCTTTTATTTATTTTTGTATGATTGGTGTCATGTTCTAATATAGATCTATTGTTTGCTTCGTGTATGATTGCTCGATGTGTGTGTGATGATTTATTGATCAAGTCCAGTCGGTGAGATATACGTGGTTATCAAGAAGAAGAAGAAGAAGAACGTTGAAGATTAAAGCTTACCGAAGGATCGGTGTTTAAGGCAAGTATAGCATGGGATTATCCTTGTTTCCTATTCATCTTTAATATACTTAATTCATGTGCATGTGTCTACCTTGTTACCATTAAGGATATCCTAGTTTTTGTATCTTGTATCTTGACACCCATGGGACGTTGCATTGGGTAGTATTTATGCTAGTGCTCAAGATAAATAACCATGATCTGTAACTTGACTAATGATATATGCAATAAACGTTTAAATGATGCTTTAAAGCAATATGGCTCAAGAGGGCTAGAGCATATTTGGTTGTTTTTATGGTGCTCTAGTTTCTCTCCTTAAGGACTTATCTGTAAGCGAACATCCGGGACTTACAGTACAACTGTGAGGGCTATATGGCTCTGGCTTTAGCTCAGTATGAGGACCTTTTCTAGCTTGTTAGAGGTTACCCTTGTGACGCAAATGGGGTAAAGCAGACTGTGGATCCCTGCGTGGTGTATCACACGGACTGACTTCGGAAACCTAGCGGCCCTAACTTGTTAGACGAACCTTTGAAAGGCTTCATAGTGAACCCTGCTTGCTCACCTTGGGAGTGTTTTGGGGATTGGCCGCCTCGGGCATATGGGTAATCACGACTCATAGTGAAAGTGTACAACCTCTGCAGAGTGTAAAACTGTTATAACAGCCGTGCTCACGGTCACGAGTGGCCTTGGACCCTTACAGAATAAATGATGAACACTGATGATAATGATAATACTGATGATATTGATGCTCACTAATGATTATTGTTTCTTGCTATACATTATTCTCGTTTACATGATCATGAGGTTATTTGGGATTTGGTAAACTTGTTGCTACTCAATTGTTAAAGAGATGACTCACTAAAAGCTATTGCAGTAAACCCGTGTCAAACCTTTTGAGCTTCATGAACCCTATGATATATTTGCTGAGTTCGACATGGACTCACTCTTGCTATTTCCCACATCTCAGGAAGGGTACCAGACTGTTAGATTCTGGAATTGTTAGGCTTGTGATCAACCAGTTAGTTTGATCCTGGAGTGAAGGTTGTACCCGGTGTTCGGAGTTGTCTTTCCGCTGTGTTGCTCTCTAAGGTATATTTTTATACTATTGTGTTATGTATATTAAGCATTTGTCTTTTGATATTACACTTATCTGTGGCTATATGTGAGATTTGTCGTCTTTATTTCACATATAGTGTATATCTGGTTTTGTCCTTAAAATCGGGTGTGACACAGAGATGGTAGGAAGAAACGACGCCAAAAACGCCGACGAGCTAGCCCGTTAAGGAAAGGTTTTCACCTACAAATCCAACTTCTAGTATTTGAAATTAGAAATTTGCCAACTTTGATCAGGGCATCAATTCGTTTCCGAGTCAAACCTGGCCAAATTGAAAAACCGTCAATTTCGTCCATATTTCTGCCTGAATCATTTATTCCGGATCCGTTCTTCCTTTTTAGTACGTGCAATGCATGTGACCCATGTGTCCTGGACCTGGAGGCTACAGAGCTCGCAATAGTTGACCAGTGGATGGGCTCGTGAAGTCGTGAGTCGTGACAGAACAGAACGTACAGAAACTCAGAAAGGCCTCCTGGGGCAACGGCGGCGGCGGCTACTCGCACCGTGCGGCCTGCTGGCTGCCGGGGTGGTAGATCCGATCAAGATTCCCACAAGATCCCGCCCACGAGGCCCGCCGCCGCCCATTGGAACGTCAAACTCTGCAATCTCCGGACCCCGGACTAAGCACGCCACTTTGCATAAAACCCCTCCTCATCAAATTCTAAAATCTTTTCAGGAAATTCATCACATTCACAGCCTAGTTCGGTCAAAATGGGGGTGGTTCAACCATGGTTCGAACCGCATCCGAACCACCGAACCATTTAAGTAGCACAGGTGCACCGGTTGCTCCATTTCCATTTACTACTGACCCTTGGAGCTCCAATGGGTTTTACGGTTCGCTCCACGCGTCGGGCAGTAACTGATGTCCAAAAGCTTCGCCGCTGCATGCGTACTCAGCTCCACGCCGCTGCATTGACTGCTCTGTCAAAGGCCAAGGCCTGCTGTATGTAAACACCAAAGTGTACGTACAGGCCATGGCGGGACGAGTGAGCTCGTTCACTCGTCCCTGTACAGACCAAGCAAGTGAACTCGTACATATAATAAAGACTGACAAATGAGATTCTACTACCGGTCATTATTTCTATGCAATGCGGCACATCAACTGCAACTGTATATATAATAAAGACTTGTACATGAACCATAGGCACAAGACAGACTCCAAGCTGTGCTCAGATAATTGGCCGGATCAGTAATCAAATGACATAATGATTAAACTCAAAACTCTGCTTCAAAATGCTAGTATCGATGGCACAGCTCTATATAGGTGTATTCACAGGCTTTCAGCTCCCAGACACGAATTCAGATAAAAACCAGAAAGAAAGACTTTACAACACCCTGTTGGACCCTGAAGAACTGTTGCGTATGAAGCTTGGAACTTTGCGTACTCTTTTAGAGAGACCTGGAGGACATCATATTACAGTAAGTTTCGTGATCACCTTGGAAGACATTGCATGGAAAATACCAATGTCAACATCTAAGTAAATATAACACTAGCAGGTTTATCAATCTCTAGTGAAGCATTTGGTCAAGAAGATGCCTTAATTGGCTGTGCAGAAATTTGATACAAGGACAAGTAATCTGCACAATATAGAACAAAACTAACCACATACTTTCTGTGTTACCAGAATACAATTTGCCTTGCAGTCACAGTTCCATGATGAAGAAAATGCAAAGTTACTAATATTGCTTGAGATTACATTTTTATGTGAGCATGGAGTTCACAAATATTCTAGATCCAAGGACCAATATTTTTAGGAACTCTAAACATGTCATGCCTGTCCATATAACAAAAGGAAAGGTGTCCAAATTGAAAATTTCTAGGAATATTATTATACATACATAAAAAAGCTGCATGCCTTGCTGTTTTGAAGTGAAAAATTAGCATATAACCTTGATAAAGGATTTCACCAACACCCAATAGCTAAAATGTAGAAACCAATTATTGTCATCACTGTTAAATGCAATTAGATATTAAACAGAGCAAGTAAAACATATATGGTACCTTGGTAGGAGGAAGGAGAGCAGTGGATGGCGCCGGTCGTCCTATGCCCTTGTCCACGGCGGCTTTCTTCTTGGCTGCTGGTGTGGATGGCGCCGGCGAGAATGCGGATGGTACCTTGGTAAGAAAAAAAAATGCAGGTTTGGTTCATTGCAATTTCTATAGGCGCAATGTGCAATTTTCGGTACCAAGAATAAAAAACCCATTAGACAAAAACACAAACTCGAAAAAATTGAATACTATGTATAGCAGTATAGCACATACACCCTTGTACAATAGCATGAAGGCAGGACTAGTTACCAACAGGAATGTGATTTTTTTATTTGCAGTATGTTTGCTGACAGAAATGAAAGGAGAATTCAGACTTGGTATTCTCAGTAACACTGCTGCTGTCTTCGAAGCACTAAAATTACATTATATAATATGACGGGATAGAAGGGTTGTGGGAACATCTTCTTAACATCTATTTTACAAACTGTGAGCTAAATTTATAATTCAGGAAATCCTCTTTATTGCACACTTGTGACTAGCTCACTCACCGTGTAGAGGGAAATACTGAGGAGAGCAAGACCAAAGGAATTTGACATTAATAAGTCTATAGCTGTCTTCGCCCAAGAACTAAACACCAGCGCTAGGGTCTGAGAAGGCAGGGGATGTACCTTGGGAGGAGGAGGAGGAAGGAGAGTAGCGGATGGCACCGGTCGTCCTGTGCCCGTGTACATGGCGACCTTCTTCTTCTTGGCTGCTGGTGCGGATGGAGCCGGCGAGCAGGAGCAATTGTCGCGGGTGGGAGTAGGGGAAGTCGCGGATGTGCACGTGTCCACGACGGCCTTCTTCTTGGCTGCTGGTGCTGACGGCGCCGGTGAGCGGGAGCAGCAGACGTTGCGGACTGGAGTTCTCTTTCTCCTTGATCCACTGCTGGAAAACAAATTGATCACTAAAAATAGTAATAACAGGACTGTAATGCAGTAAGACTTTGCCAACCAAACTTCTCACCTGAGGGACTGCAACACTGGTGTTGAAGCAGCAGCGGGGTGCAGGACGTCGGGCGGTAGAATCTCATCCTCGAAGGTAGGGGACCCTTTACCTGCTTCAATCCTGCTCCGGTTCAGTCTTGCTTCCTCTCTCACCTGTGGCTCCATTCCCTCAGCTGTGGTAAATCATATGGTGATTACCAATGACCAAATGAAATCTTGTTGAGAACCACTATTCTTACTTTACCAAACACATAGCACAATATGATAAAAAAAACTACTTGATGAGCAGCTAGCAGCTAGCAGATAAAAAACTAGCTGCATGGTCAAATCTACTTTTGTTCCAAAAGAAAATACTATGCCTTTTCTGGACATAACTTGATGTTTTCTAGCGCTGATTAACATGGGGAGAGACATGCCTAACCTATACTAATTTAGTAGACAATAATGACACCACCATAGATTAACTATATAGAAACAAACACCAAGGTCATGATGCTTAAAAGATATAGTTTTGCACTTAATTCATAGTCAGATGGCACTGATAATAGAAAACTGCTAACAGACAGACAGATGAGTAGGGCTAGTTTTGATCCAAAAGAAAATACTTCAATTTATGATAGTCAATCCATGCATCATAGTTACACAGTGCTCGTGATTTTCTACTGCAATTTGTCAAACAGTGCAAAGCCCGTATAGGTCCTATATCAAGTTACACACAAAGTTCATTTAGGGAAAAGGCAGAGAACACCTAGATCTTGCAGTAAGCACTAGTTCCTTGCAGATCGATCGAGAAATCGAGTGTAGTAGTATCTGGCGAGAGCTAGGAGGGGAATGAGTACCTTCTCGGGGCTAGTCAGGACAGCTGTGTGGGCAACCTCCGTGGGGTCGCTGCACGGCCACGCCCTGGACGGAGCCCGGTGCGGCTGCAGCTCGGGACGGCGGATCCGCAAAGTAGGTGGCCGCGCCAAGCGGCCCGGCCGGCGCGGGAACCTGGGACACTGGAGAGCGGCGCTGCTGCTGCACTCGCCTCCTCCTCCTCGTCCTCGGCAGCAGCGGTGGCGGCAGCAGCGGCGCCCACGGCGGTGGCGGCTCTGAGGCGCCGCCGCCACACCGACGGGAGGCAGGAGTGGGTCGAACCACTCGACCCTAAGGTTAGAGGGTTTCGATCCACAGATCCTAAGTGCTTTCATGGGTTGGATGTGGAGCCCAATATGATCGTTTTTTTGGACCGGTTCGTCGAACCGCTGGGCCGAACCGCACCACCCCCATTTTGACTAGTTCCTCTCTTGTGAATACCGAGAGGAAGCATTGGTTGGGCTTCAATTTGTTTAGTTCGAATGATTGATTGGTGAGAAACCTTATTTACCGGAGATGAATGATTGATTGGTGAGAAACCTTATTTACCGGAGATGACAACCAAATGTTGGGTAGGGTACAAAAAAAACAACACTCTTTGGACGGTGCCAGCTTCAACGGCTAGCCGACCAAAATAATACACAACTACTAGTGCGTGCTTGGACGACATGGAGATGAGGTGTCACAAATAGAGTAGAAATTTGTTTCCTTGGGGTTCTTGGAGAAAGCTACCTTTTCTTATTGCTCCATGCCACATAGTAGACCAAATAATTGGCTGGGCGTGACAATTGGCGTCAGCTTGACACTATGGCCCACCGGAGGCGGCAATCAGAGGTCGTGCGAAAAGAAATTCATCAAGGAGCAAGGAAATTCAAGTTTCTCGCCGTTCCACACGCAATGCGAGACTCCATTTCAACCTACTCTAGGTCTGTAGCTATTCCATCATTGGTCTTGTTTAGATTCTAGAATTCACCTCCAAATTCCACTATGCAAAAAGAAGATTTCTCATCACATCAAAATACCGGCACATATATGGAGTACTAAATGTAGATGAAATCAAAAACTAATTGTACAGTTTTATTGTACTTTGCGAGACGAATATTTTGAGCCTAATTAATCAAGATTTAGACAATTATTACCACAAAAAAAATAAAAAGTGCTACAGTGCTCAGGGGTGGCACTGTGCAGAATCGGCCACCCCCGAGTCGGTGATCTAAACAAGGCCATTATCATTCAGTCCCAACTTAGACTAACGTAGGAATAATTATATATAGAGAATCACAATAACAGAGCAATAATTCATCTCAATGTAATCATATCTATTCGTACCTGTGGTGGCAGTGGCGGATCCAGCAATCAAATCCTGTGGGGCCAGCTAGTAGACACTGTGGGGCCAAACCATATAAGCTACAGTAAAATTCTACTAGTTTCATCAAAACCTGTGGGGCCAGGTGGCCCCACAGGTTTAGCCCGCATCCGCCACTGTGTGGTGGCAATCAGTACTTGAGAAAAAAAAACAAATATCGAACTATTTTGCCATAGTAGCAATCATTTAGTTTCAAAGAAGAAATGACAATACGATGATTACATTACCTCATAGACGATTTTTTTCCTTATATAATTGTTGCAAAAATTACAATGGGTGCTCTGATATGCATGAATTAAAATATTGGTAACAAATACATGGGTGAGAGTTCCATTAATCCATTAGCAAAGATCTTTAAGAAAGGATTTAGCACATACACCACTAGTCAACCACTCATTCTACTGTACTCTAGCTCCTCAAATTTTTAAGCAAATAAACTTATGAAAATCAAGAGAAGAGAAAAGAAAAATGACCAAGTATAACCCCATGACCATTTTTCCCTACATCATCATCAAATGACATTTGCATGACTTTCTCTTGATTTATGAAGTCAACAAAACAAGAGACTGAGAGGATGAAATTTGACCAAGCATGTTTAAATATTCATTTTCCTATAATTTTTCAACATGGTTTGACTTTTGCATGACTTTCCTTGGAAATACATAAAGACAACATCATGCAAAAGTTGGACGGTTGTTATTGGCCAAGGCTTTTTCTTTGCTTTGACCATCAATAAAAGATAATCCCTTTCTATTACCTCTGGTCTATAATAATGATCCATAACACACTATGTACAAAAAGAAGCAAGTTCCGATTTTCAAGAAAATGAAAAATGAGTAAATGACCATCCAAACCCCTATTGATGTAGTTATATAGCCATATCTCATATTGGAGCATTTAATTATGGGTGGGAGTGACTTGGCAGTCTCGATCGACAAGTATCACAGAGCATTTTCTTCCAAGACTATGTACAAGTATGATGTAGAATGGAGCGACTATTGTTTAAGATAGCATATTTTCATCAATATTTTTTAAATAGAATGTTTTCATAGATAAGATTCATCAAAGTGGCATATTGGAGATCTTATATATGTCCTGATTGATTAAGGGTGCTTTTGTTTAGTATGGATCCAGGTTCTCTTCAAAACATATAGGATCTAGGTTATCTTCTCATGTGATGAATCAGAACTACTTTGTGATATCATTTAGTTAGTAGGCTGGATTCTCATTCATATTCATATGAAGAATATATATATATATATATATATATATATATATATATATATATATATATATATATATATATATATATATATATATATATATATACTTCAAAAAAATTCTAAACCTTTTGTGGACGAAGAATAATTTAAATATAAACCATTTTAATTTGTTGCAATAAAAAAAAGATTACAACTGAAAAATAAATCGGTAGCTTATAAGTGCATCAAGGAATCCGGAACAATTCTATGTGAAACAACTGTGTTCCGATTTCTAACTTTGCTAAAGAAAAAGCGGAACTAAAACGTTTTGGATCAGACAGAATACCGTTTGGAGCCGTTTCTAGTGATTCATATGAGAAATGAACCCGATTCTCATATCCAAATGGGCCGCAAGTATATTGCATCACAATGCTGACTTTTTTTTACATGAGACAATATGCACACATCACGCCTCACGCGGCACTGATTTTCCAACATTCCTAATTAAAGTATTCCGGTGATGCAATGGATGGGAAGTAAACTGAAAAACTAGAATGGTGTCTAATATAATACACAAGCCATATATTCATAGAGCATTTTCTTCCAAAACTATGTACAAGTATATTGTAGAATGGAGGGACTATACTATTGTTTAAGATAGCATATTTTCATAAAATAATTTTTTTGAATATAATGTTTTCATAGATATGAATATATGATTCATCAAAGTGGCATATTGGAGATATTATCTATCTATATGTCCTGATTGATTAAAGTTGCATTTAGTAGGGATTCATATTCTCTTAGAAACATTTCAGCTCTAAATTATCTTTACATGTGACGAACCAGAGCTACTTTGTGATATCATTTGGTTGGCAGGCTGGATTCTGATTCATATGAAGATATATGTTTTTCTTAAAAATCATATAAATAAAATAAGTTTCAAAGAATTTTAAGGTTTTCGTGGATGACGAATAATTTAAATACAACTCATTTTTATTTGTTGCAATAAAAAAGGATTACAATTGAAAAAATAAAAAATGGTATCTTATAAGTGCATCAAAGGATTAGAAATGATTCTGTGCAAAACCACCGTGTCCCGATTTCTAACTTTGCTGAAGAAACGTGGAACTGAAACGTTTTGGATTCAGATAGAACACGATTCATATGAGAAACGAACCCAATTCTCACGTCCAAACGGGCCGCAAGTATATTGCATCACAATGCTGACTTTTTTTTTGCATGAGAATGAGATGCACGACAATGCACACATCACGCCTCACGCGGCACTCTGATTTCCCAACATTCCTAATTAAGTATTCCGGTGATGCAATGGATGGAAGTAAACTGAAAAGCTAGAATGGTGTCTACTATAATATACTAGAGATATATTCATCATAGATTTAAATCCCTTACTTACAAAGGGTCTTACAAGTTGAAGGAGTTCTCTAAAATTTGTATGGAGAATTCCAAAAATAGACACGCAAATTTTTACTGTCTTAGAAGCTATAACTACAAATAATCCCCAAGTCCACAGGGACCAATCTGCCAAACTAGGAGTACTTTTTTTTTTGAAATCAGGCGTACTTGTACTTGGCATGATGAGTCATGACCACGAGGGAGACGCACGGTTGAAGAACATAAAATTCTCCAAACGGGCCCCACCACACACGATCACCATCACCCCCGGGCTCCCGTCCCCCCTGTACAAATAGGCACGCACACTCCCAACTCCCACCCCCATCGCCTCCGCCGCGCACACCCCCCAATCTCCGCTTCCGCTTCCGCCCCCGCTGCCGCCGCGCTCAGACGAGCCGCGGCCGCGGCCGCCACCACTCTCCACTTCTCACGCCCGCCCGCTGCGGGCTCGCGGGCGGGAGGAAATCGTCTGTGCCGCCGCCGGGCGGGAATTTTGATTCGTTCGGATTCGCTGCGCCGCCGCGATGCCGGAGCGGCACCAGTCGATCGACGCGCAGCTTCGGCTGCTGGCCCCCGGGAAGGTCTCCGAGGACGACAAGCTCGTCGAGTACGACGCCCTCCTCGTCGACCGCTTCCTTGACATCCTCCAGGACCTGCACGGCCCCCACCTGCGCGAATTCGTACGCCCCGATCGCATCAATACCCACTCCTTCTCCTCATCCCCCAGATCCGTGCTGATCAGGTGGCGTCTCTTCGCGTGCGCAGGTGCAGGAGTGCTACGAGCTCTCGGCTGAGTACGAGAACGACCGGGATGAGGCGAGGCTCGGCGAGCTCGGGAGCAAGCTCACCAGCCTGCCGCCGGGCGACTCCATCGTCGTCGCCAGTTCCTTCTCGCACATGCTCAACCTCGCCAACCTCGCGGAGGAAGTGCAGGTCGCGCAGCGCCGCCGGATCAAGCTCAAGCGTGGGGACTTCGCCGACGAGGCCTCCGCGCCCACCGAGTCCGACATCGAGGAGACGCTCAAGCGCCTCGTCTCGCAGCTCGGCAAGTCGCGGGAGGAGGTCTTCGACGCGCTCAAGAACCAGACCGTCGACCTCGTCTTCACCGCCCACCCCACGCAGTCCGTGAGGAGGTCTCTTCTCCAGAAGCACGGCAGGTGAGGACGATCGTAATCGTAGCGTTACTGTGGTTGCTTGCAAATGCTGGCTGCTCTCCCTGGTGTTGATTTGGTTTTGTTGTTCAGGATCCGTAACTGCCTGAGGCAGCTCTATGCCAAGGACATCACTGCTGACGACAAGCAGGAGCTTGATGAGGCACTTCAGAGGGAGGTAAAATATCTCGACTTCACCACTTGAGCTGAAAAAGTTTTGATAAAAAAGTCACTCGTGAGGTTTTATTGCAGATTAAGCGTGCACAACAACCTTTGCGGTTAACTTTTTTAGTTGGAAAATAGGTGGTCATTATTTGACTTATCATCTCTAGGCCCTTTGTTCCTGATGTTGCTAGGGGCTCACGTTTTTTTTTAAGTGTGGATCCAGAGCATAGGCATCTCCACATTACAGTTATTAGAAAGCTTATGTTGCATTTTTTAGCCTCTTTATGTGAGTGGTGCCTGTCAGATTCCGAGACCCTAGCAAATCATTTGGCTAGAATGCTATCTCTATTGTCTATACACCGTTCTTTTAATAGTAGGATACATAATAACTTGAACAAGACAAGGTGATAGGAAGAAAGCAGTAAAGTATGTACAATATGGGCAGTTTCTTCCAATGTTTTAAAAAACGCAATTAAACTTCGTTTAATCTCGATTAAACGCTAAACGGAGGCCCAACGTCTCGTTTAGGGCCTAGGCACCCAATTAAACTTTGGGCGTGCCAAGATGCTGCGTCTACGCGCTAGGCGGCGTGTAGGCGGCGCGGACGCGTGAAAAATCGGCGCTAGGCGTCGCTGGTCGGGTGGGCGGCGGCCGCGCGCGCGTGGAGAACGCGAGCGGGAGAGGGCACGCTCGCGCGGGAAAAAAGCGCAGGCTATGGGCGGGCTGCACGCGGAAACAGAGCGGGCGGGAGGGATCAGATAGGCATGGAAATTACTCCTTTCCTTTCCTCACGCACGCGAGGCCGTGACCTGCCGCCACTCTTGCCGTTGGTAGCGAGCGGAGCCCCTGCTCGAGAAATCGCACAACCTGGAGTGGGATCGAGGCAGCACATCCAGGTGTTATTACTTAGTACTTACTACTAATCTTGCTCCCAGCAAGAGGTATGATCACTGTTATTACTTCTAGTTATGTTATTAGTACTGATTTTGCTCTCAGCATCACAAAAATAAAAAAACCAAAAACGTTTAATCAGGTTTAATCTACGTTTAAACTTCCTAAACTCTAAACCTTAGGCTAGCGCACGCCTAGCGTCTAGCGTTTTTTAAAACATTGGTTTCTTCCTTAAGAACCAAGAAGATATACCCAATGGGCCAATGGAGATTAGTTGATAATAGCACTGACAGAAGGCTAGTTATCTGAGAAAGTTGGAAGGTTCTCTGGGTGTGCTGCGGCACAACAAAGATTTCCTGTGTTTGAAATTATAGTCATTGTTATTTGTCCTACAGACCTCAAGGTTATTGTTATCAGAAGTAGCTTTCAAACTTTTGGAAATAACTAACCTTCAGTCAAACTAACTCTTAAGCACACACAAATTATTGTTATCAGAAGTGAGCACCAAACTTTTTGAAATTGATCTGGTGAAGAGCACATTATTTTTTTAGTTTTTACTGTAACTTGTTTTTGAGGTTATATTGTGGATCCCATTAGATGTTTCGAATGAAACTCCACCTTGGTTGTACCAACATTTTTTTCTCTAAAAATGTTTGTTGAACTCTTGTATGCTTGCACATGACAAGCAGACAAGGTGAAAGGACAAAAAATAGTCAAATGTGCACAACAAAGGTAGTTTCTATGCTACAGTTGATTCTATATTACTGCAGATTTTTTTTGTTGACACTGCAGTTCAATTATCTGATGTTATAGTCTTTCTTCACAGAATGGCTGCATAAAATGCTTTCGAGAGTGCAGTTTGATGATATAAAAAAAACGAGTTATGGTCATGCATTCATTTTCAGTCAATTGTGGTGAAACATATGTTTTGCTGATTTGTTGTTTGACACCCTTCCCAGATTCAAGCCGCTTTCAGAACTGATGAAATCCGCAGAACCCCTCCCACTCCTCAAGATGAAATGCGTGCTGGAATGAGTTACTTCCATGAAACTATATGGAAGGGTGTACCAAAATTCTTGCGCCGTATTGACACTGCTCTGAAAAATATTGGGATCAATGAACGTCTCCCTTACAATGCTCCTCTCATTCAGTTCTCTTCCTGGATGGGTGGTGATCGTGATGGTAACTTCTGTTTTTATATGCCACTGTATACATAAGTGTTTGTCTGAAAAATATAATACTTCATTGAAGAGTTTTTGTACAAAAAACAGTTTGAATAGTTCTAAAATGTTCCGGACTCTGGTCGCATGTGTAACAGAAAGTTGTCGATATTGACTATTAAGATTTCTTTTTGCACTCAAAACTATAATACTTTACAGTTCGAAATATTTTGGGTAGAACCTTTTTTGTTGTTTTGCTGACTAACTGTAGAAAGAACAGCTAAAACTTCCATGCTGTATTGTTTTTGTAGGAAATCCAAGAGTAACACCAGAGGTTACACGGGATGTATGCTTGTTGGCAAGAATGATGGCTGCTAACTTGTACTTCTCTCAGATCGAAGATCTAATGTTTGAGGTATTGCAATATAAAAAGTGCTTCCCTTACATGTTAAGAGCTGCAACATTGTTTGTTCCCTGGTGCTAAAACACAATATTCTATTCTAGCTCTCTATGTGGCGCTGCAGCGATGAACTTCGGATCCGTGCAGATGAACTACATCGCTCTTCAAGAAAAGCTGCAAAGCACTATATAGGTAACAGAGCTGTAATCTAACAAGGCAATTTGGATTAAACTGCATATCTGTTGGTTAGCTTATTATTCTTGCTTTTTTCTGCTTTGGCCATGTGAAGTTATTCACTTAAATGAGAGTTCTGATCTGAAAACTGTACAAACAATTAACTCTGAAGGATGCCATTACTGTGCCTGTGCGGATAATAACCTTTAAAGTATGCCATTTTTGTATTTTTATTCTTATTGTCTATGGTTCACCGTAGGATTATGTATAATGGCTAACCACATCTTGGTTCTCTATACCTTTTGAATTTCCGAACACTCTACTTGCACTTAATATGCATTAGTGCATATGCACTACAAAAGTATGCATACTAATTCGAGAAAAGTGTGCATGCTAATTGCCATTTATAATTTATATATGGTTTGGATACACAACCAAAGCTTGAATTCGTCAGATATTTTAGAAACCGCATATGTTAGGTCAAATAAGCTAAAATTTTTGAGTTTGTAGAAAATAATTTCAATTTAATACTACTCCCTCCGTTCCAAATTATAAGACGTTTTGGCTTTTCTAGATACATTGTTTTTACTATGTATCTAGACATAGTGTACATCTATGTGGATAGCAAAAAACTATGTATCTAAAAAAGTCAAAACATCTTATAATTTGGAATGGAGGGAGTACGTAGCAAAGCTAGGTGAGAGAAGGTTTGAAATATGTTCTGGAGGCCGCAAAGCTCTTTCGTTTGAATCATTAATCTATTGTAGTTCTTCAATAGACTTGAATATATTTTTTATGTCCTACTAACATGGATGCATGTTGCTAGTATAATCTCAATATTTTTGCCCTCAGTTTGGTTACTCCTTTTCGGGTGTGCTTGTGGTGATTGTGTTATGAGGCTCTGTGCTTGGAGTCTAATCTGCGGGATTTTTACTGTTGCAAATTCAAATAGATTTTCAAACTAGCAACATCCAGAATTAGAACTAAGTGTCTTATTAGAGCCACCACCACAATGCCAAACAGAGCCCTAATCAGCAACTTGGATGCAACACCCTACATTCTCTTGTAAGAGAGAATGATTTATTACATTTTTCCCTGCAAAGAGGCTTACTTCATTTGTTCAAAGGTTTATATTACTAATTGAGCGTTGTTGCCCGCAGAATTCTGGAAGCAAGTTCCTCCGAATGAACCATATCGTGTCATACTTGGTGATGTCAGGGATAAATTGTACTACACACGTGAACGTTCTCGTCACCTTTTGTCATCTGGAATTTCTGAGATTCCAGAGGAGGCAACTTTTACTAACGTTGAACAGGTTTGCTCTTTTTTCTGCGATATTCATATTTGTCACTGCAGCCATCATACTTATAGTAATCTAATTACCACTTTCTATGTTACAGTTTCTGGAACCTCTTGAGCTCTGTTATAGATCATTATGTGCTTGTGGTGACAAACCTATAGCTGACGGAAGTCTTCTTGATTTCTTGCGTCAAGTATCAACTTTTGGGCTTGCCCTTGTGAAGCTCGACATCAGGCAGGAATCTGATCGACACACCGATGTCCTTGATTCAATAACGAGACATCTTGGAATTGGCTCCTATGCTGAATGGTCTGAGGAGAAACGCCAGGATTGGCTGTTGTCTGAACTGAGGGGCAAACGTCCATTGTTTGGTTCTGATCTTCCTCAGACTGAAGAGACTGCTGATGTTTTAGGCACATTTCATGTCCTTGCAGAGCTTCCAGCAGATTGCTTTGGCGCGTATATCATCTCGATGGCAACTGCTCCATCTGATGTGCTTGCAGTTGAGCTTTTGCAGCGTGAGTGCCATGTAAAACAGCCACTGAGAGTTGTTCCACTCTTTGAGAAACTTGCAGATCTTGAAGCAGCTCCAGCAGCTGTAGCACGACTCTTTTCAATTGATTGGTACATGAATAGGATTAATGGCAAGCAGGAGGTCATGATTGGATATTCAGACTCTGGCAAAGATGCCGGGCGTCTCTCTGCAGCATGGCAAATGTATAAAGCACAAGAAGAGCTCATCAAGGTGGCAAAGCATTATGGAGTGAAGTTGACAATGTTTCATGGAAGAGGTGGAACAGTTGGCAGAGGAGGTGGTCCTACTCATCTGGCCATATTATCTCAGCCACCAGACACGATACATGGATCGCTTCGTGTAACAGTTCAAGGCGAAGTTATTGAGCACTCCTTTGGAGAGGAGCTCTTGTGCTTTAGAACTTTGCAACGCTACACTGCAGCTACTCTTGAGCATGGCATGCATCCTCCAATTTCCCCCAAGCCAGAATGGCGTGCTCTGATGGATGAAATGGCTGTTGTAGCAACTAAAGAATATCGATCAATTGTCTTCCAAGAATCACGCTTCGTTGAATACTTCAGATCGGTAGGTTTCAACTGTATCCAGTATTGTTACAAGCATAACACTTTGCACTTGCACAAGCATGATGTTGACTTGTTTCAAAGCTGCTAAAAGACCCTAATCTGTACCCTCAAAAGAGTGCACTTGAAGCACGACTGCCTTTTGTCAACCTCTTATTTGGTTCTTTAGAAAATTTGAACAAATGTAGTTTTCTGCAAATCCTTTTTAACTGAAACGTGCTAGAACACTCTTAAGTGGACACAGACCAATTTGAGAAAAAAAAAACTAAGACAAATGCTCTCATTTCTAGGTAGAATATCATTTTTACCAAGGCATTGGTGTCATACAAGTGATGCACTGAACTGTATGCATTGACCAATAAGGACTTTAAACATTTTTTATATCTTATTAAGCATCCTGTGTCTCACTGCATGATGATTCAGTGGGCTGCTATTAAACTGGTTCTAGAAGTCGGTGTGTGAGTATGCGAACTAACTCGATCTTATATTCTTTCAGGCTACGCCTGAGACTGAATATGGTAGGATGAATATTGGCAGCCGTCCCTCAAAGAGGAAGCCTAGTGGGGGAATAGAATCGCTCCGTGCAATTCCATGGATCTTTGCTTGGACACAAACAAGGTTCCATCTGCCTGTTTGGCTTGGATTTGGCGCAGCGATCAAGCACATCATGCAGAAGGACATCAGGAACATCCATGTACTGAAAGAAATGTACAATGAGTGGCCATTCTTCAGGGTCACCCTTGATTTGCTTGAGATGGTTTTCGCCAAGGGAGACCCGGGAATTGCAGCTGTATATGACAAATTGCTAGTGGCTGAGGATTTGCAATCCTTTGGTGAGCAACTGAGGAAGAACTATGAGGAGACAAAAGAGCTACTCCTTCAGGTAAAGTGCTCTAATAGCTCACACTCCAAAGATTTGGTTTTGCTTGCATTTCAGCTATTTTTGTATTTATGTAGCCAACTCAAAGTGCCAAGTTTTATGTGGCCGTCTAGAATTCTGAAATTTCATGAGTCTAATTGCATTATGATTCTAACTGTTGCCATTTCGCTGCAGGTTGCTGGTCACAAGGACGTCCTTGAAGGCGATCCTTACCTGAAGCAGCGTCTGCGGCTGCGTGAGTCCTACATCACCACTCTGAACGTGTGCCAGGCCTACACCCTGAAGCGGATACGTGACCCGAGCTTCCAGGTGAGCCCGCAGCCGCCCCTGTCCAAGGAGTTCACCGACGAGAGTCAGCCAGCGGAGCTGGTGCAGCTGAACCAGCAGAGCGAGTACGCGCCAGGCCTGGAGGACACACTGATCCTGACCATGAAGGGCATCGCTGCCGGCATGCAGAACACCGGCTAGGCCATTAGGCCAAGATCCTCCTCGGTGTACAAATAACCCGTCTCCCATGAGATGGTGGACGATATGTGTAGCCTGTAAGCAGCTAGTTCGCCGGCGCCAGTGTGTTCTGGAGGAATTTTTATGTCAGAGCCTTTCTCTTGCGTGCTTGATGTAGATGCCAAGGGGAGCTTATTGTCTGTTGAAGCCTGATGCAAAATAAATTATGGAACTATGTTTTTTGTTTATCTAATAACTAGTGAATATGCTTCCGTTGCATTGAAACTCGTATGAGTTTATCTAATAGTTTTGAGCAGATATGTTTTTTTGTTGCGTAATCATCTGGGTGACTTGCGTTCTGAGTTTTATTTTATGATCACGTCATCTATTTCAATTAATTGTGGAAGTGGACAGGGCGCGTTTGATATGGAGCCTAGGGGTGGCCCTGCGCCCTCCAGCTGCAACCGGCCTTGTTTGATTCCTCTGGTCCAGTTTCCAGCCTGGCCCTCTAGCTGCAAATCTTGGGGTGTGTTCACTTCCCATGCAAACCCAAAATATTTCCTCTTCTATCCATCACATCGAATCTTTGAACGCATGCATGTAGCATTAAATGTAAGTAAAAAAGATAACTAATTGTATAGTTTGTCTGTAAATGTCGAGACGAATCTTGTAACACCCTAGGTGTTTATCACCAATTAAGTAGTGGGTTTAAGCTCAAACATGATAGATTAGTGAAGATGACGATGTCAAAGTCAAACCTATGAAATAAGCCCTAACCTAAACTTGGATATTGCACCCTTGCTTACGTATAGGCTCAATTAAAAGATATATGCTTGGGCATTGTTATCAAAGTATCGTCACATGTCTCACATCAATAACTATCTATATTGATCCCTGGAAAAGTTTCATGAAGTTTGGAATCAAAAAGTCACATGAAATGATAAGTTCCATTCCTATTGGAATCTGTCCCATTAAGTTAATGAAACTATAGATCATCAACCAAACCTTGCAAACTTATCCAAATGACTCTAGATGAACTCTACAAGACCTTAACTACACTTAGGACACTTAATGGAACAATGTTCATGTTGATCATTTTGCCTAAATATGCTTCTAATTGGTGGTTGACCATGTATGGACCCTAGAGCCCTTTGGTTTAACCATTTCAAAAGTGTGACTTAGGAGCTTTGCATGACTATACACCCTTTGACAAAGTCGTAGAGAATTTTATAAGGAACAAACTTTGTTTAAGAGTCAAGTCATGAAAATGTGTGTAACATGCTCAAACAGGGCCCACAAGTCAGAATTGGGACTGTTTCCAACACTTAAACAATTTTAAAACCCCGATTTCAGTGTCTTCGACATTGACATCCCACGTTCTCGAGTTTTTACTAAGTAACTTCAATTGGTCCAAAAATGAAAGTTGGAAACAATTTGTTGGAGAACAACATGTAAAAAGTTGGGATCGATTTGACCAAGTTTGGCATTTCAAAATCCCAAAACCGAGCCCTAGCTTAACTTATTGACACTGGTGATTTGGGGACTGATTATCTCCTAATCTGTGAGTCTTATGACCTTGGTGCTTAAATGAAATTTGTAGAGTATACTGAGATGAACAACTTTGCTATTTGACCCAATTCGAAAATCGGCCTGTATCGAGCCCAAAATGGCGTCCCAGCATGGCCTCACCGAAGCCCACCACGTGCTCGACAGGTGTCCCCTAAGGGATGGGCGTGGCGGCCATGCGCCGTGCGTCTCCTCCATGGACGCCACACGTCCTTCTCTCTGCCGCGTGCCCTGCCTCCTCCTTGCATGTGTTGAACGCTGAGCCGCTCACAGACGCGCCAGGCTCCCCACTGCTCCCCCTCCTCCGCTCTCTCCCTCGCTCGGCTCCGCCCTGAGCGCGCTGCCACGACGTCCGCCATGGCCGAGCTCCGGCCGCCCCACGATTCCTTGTCTCTGGCCTCCCTCCACCCGAACCGGCCGCGCCATCGTGTTCCCCATACCATGCCGCCCCTCCCGCGCCCCTTCCTCGGCCCCGTTGGTCGCCGGCAAGCTCCGACAACGGAGCCGCCACGGCAGTTTCGCCGGTCACTGTGGACAGCGAGCCACGGTTCCGCTCTCAGTCGTCCACGACCACCGACAGAGTTGCTCGGGCACGGGGATGGACGCGCGGCCCAAGGCTCGCCGCCGTTGGCCTTCCCCTGGCCGGAGCTAGCACCGCCGGTGAATCGTTTCCCCCCTCCTCTGCTCTGTTCTTCCGGAGGAAGAAGAAGGCCCCTGTGCCTCTCTCTGTCTTTCTCCAAGAGCATGATAGGCGGGCCCAGTTGGGCGAAGGGTCCCACTTGTCGGTTTAAGGAGTGGCTGTTTTGGGTGTGTTTTTGGGTGCGCCTAGCATATTCGGTTAGGTATGGATAAATCCTGTTTTTGAAATTCAGATTTTATGTAAATCTTCTAAAATGCATATCTCTTGCTAGGTAAATCCAAAAATAGCAAAAGTGGACTTTTTGGAAACCTTGGGAAAAGATCTATGCAGTGGAGTCATAATATGTTACATGTTGTAGATATTTTTCTGATGTCTTTATTTTAAGCCTTAAAATGCTCCAAAAATGCTTACCAACTTGAGCAGAGCCATATCTAGAGTTTTAGAACTCCAAAAATGATGATTATTGTTTTGTTAATTTTTGTGATGACATGTACTTGCTAGGAAAAATATTAATCACACTAATTGTTCACTATTTTCTTAGGGTTTTGATTGGACCTTGATAAATAAGGAAATCTATATTATTTTGCTTGTCATTTTATATCTTGAGTCGTGATGCTCCAAATGATGTGAAATTTTGATGGTAGGTTTGTCATGATATGAATGTGCTGTAGTATAAATTTCATGGTCATTGCTTACTGTGTGCTCAAGTTATTGATTTAACTTGTTTATGGCTTGATAAATAGCTTGTAAATAATATATAATTGATAAAATGGAAAATTTTGTTTCATTAGCTTAGTATGATGTTTATCTATCATATTTATTCATGCTATGGCCTTGTGTTCATAGAAAATATTGAGTGTTAAGTTTAACTTGCTCTCACATGATTTATTGCAATATCCATTTGTCTTTTTCATAGAGGTTGATATACATGTCCAAATGGTTTGAAATTTAGACAGTAGACTTTTGAGAGCATTTGTAGGCCACTGTAATATTAGTAGAATTTATTGTGCAATTTTGATATGTGTTCATAATTCCACCTAATTATTTAAATAAATTAAGAAAAGGCATTAAAAGAATTTATTTAGGAATGCACACTATGTTTTCTGGTGTTCATTAGTCATGTGTGACATGTTGGTAAAGTTGGTTTTGTCTAATTATATGTTTGCAACATAAGTTAATAATTATTTCTTGCAAATAAGGTTTCTGGACAGATCTGGGAACTTAGCAAAGTTCTTCAAGATAACGTGTTTTTTTGTGAAACTTATTTATACAAAAGTTGTAGATAATTTATGTATCTAGCTTTTGTTAAAATTTGGTGGCAGTTGGCCATGTGGTTTAGGAGTTATAGCTGTTTAAAGTTGGGTTACAGAATTGCTTGATCTCTGTCTTGTAAGACCAGTTTCTATATTTGTGTAAATTCGACATATTAAACTTTGGAATCATGCTGTGATGATATTAAATGAAATGTAGAGAATTTCATAAGGTTTCCATAATGTCTTCTTGCAAGTCATTTGGAATTGTAGATCTCCAGTTATGATTAAATTACTTAGCTGCTGTTCTGATGCCCTGAATGTGGCAATTTCTAGTTCTAGTGCTTTGATTAACTTTGCCATGCTTGTGTATTGAAGTGTGACACCTATATTTGTTGGTACTTGGTTTGGTACCCTAGGATCTTATAAGACTTGTGTCTTGATTGATGTATTTGCAATCTTCTATGTTATGCCCTATTGTGGATTAAGTTATTTAGCTCTAGGTGTTTATGAGAACTTTGGTATGCTTGTTTGATTTCTTTGTTTATTGCACTTCTATGCATTCATACATATGCATTGTTGCACCTCATTTAGGTACGTTAGCTGAAGCACGTGAAGGACCTAAGGTGGAGCCAAACCTGAAGATGGAGTTGGTGGATCCATCCCGAAGATAGAAGGATCGGGCAAGTGCTAGATGGGAGGATGCTCACCAAGTGAATTTATCTGACATACTCTAACTTGAGTCGGATCCCAGGCAAGCCCCGGAGCATTATAAGCCTCCTACCTTCAAAGCAATTAATTCTATATATGTTATAAGTATTGTTTCATTAAGTGGTAGGAGTTGGTTGAAAACCTTGCTGCATTATATCATTCCTTGTCCAGATATATGAATCACTGAATCCTACATAGATTAGGATCGAGTAGATGCTTAGCCCTGCTTTAAGCGGTAGAAGTCAGGTGATTTCCTGTCACCTGCGAGATATAGGGATGTTCATATATGGCACGGTTGGCTATATGTGCTATCGTGGAATGGAACCATGTGTTAATAAAATGAAATGAGATCGGGCGGGATGATGATAGTGAAGCGACAAGGCATGGAGGTCTTGGGTGTGGATCTATCCCCGTCTGAGTCGTTTAAGGACCGATTCGCTGTACGTCCTTGAGTCATGTTGAACGCAGTCTAACACTTAGTTGGCCGGATAAGTCGTTCCGACCGCGAAGCCGAGTAATGTGATTCAGGCCGGGAATCGAATGGTAGGTTGCTTCTTGGAGGAGAGAAAGGATGTACTTGGGGACATTGGCGTGAGACCAAGGGGGGGTTAGAGTCCCTATCACCTGGCAGAGTGTTGCCCTTGGGGTCACGACACCATTCGGACCCGTGATTCCTGAATCATATGAAAAGGTGGCCTGTGCGACCCTGGCAGGGGTCTGCACGGTGAGTGTTAGAAATACCCCTCCAGCTGGATAGGAATTCGATTCGAATCGCCGTCGCTCCCGGTTAGTGAGCACTTGACTTGAGTAGCGGCAACGTAGATTCCATTAAATTGAACTAATGGTTAATTGGATCACGATGGAAAGGTTGCCTCAATTTATACCTGCTATGGTTAATATTCTTTGCTCCTAATAAAGTGAGTGCTCTAGTACAGGTGCTAATATAGATGACAGGTTAATGATGATTAACTTGATGCTTAAGCATTAATGATTACTTATCTGTATTAAGCTTTTATGCAAAATGTTGTCAAGCCAGCCCACTTTATATCAGCCTTGCATGATCCTTGGTGTCACCTTATTTCTGGTTTCTGACGGGTAAGTCTAGCTGAGTACCTTCTCGTACTCAGGGTTTTGTTCCCCACTTGTTGCAGGTTATGATGTATCATGACGGCTGCAAGAGTTGGTTGACTCCTGCCTTGTGGTAGAGTGTGATCATGGGCAGGATCCTTCTAAGTTATCTTCTCTTTAATGCTTTTGTTGGAAGTCAATCGTGGTACTGGCATGTATTTGAAATAAGAATAATGTTAGTTTCAAATTACTTTGCTTCTGCTACTTTTGAACTTAAGTTGTAATAACTATGTTGAACTCCGATGTATATTGAATTACTTGTGAAATGGTTGTAACATGTGACTTGTTATGTTGAATCACTACGATCTTGGCTTGTATGTTAGTTGGTTTGAAATCCCTCATGATTTCATTGGACTACCGGAGTTATATGGGCTCAAGTGTGAGAATTTGATCATTTCGGTGATTGTTTTTGTACTTGTGCTCTTATAATTTGGACGGTTCCGTTACAGCTGGCATCGGAGCAAGATTCAACATTAAACTTGTCGTATGTATATTTAAAACAAAGGATTTGTTTTATAAAATCAGTTTTATCAACTTATAACTATATATAGGTTTGTGAAAACTAAATTCTAAATCTAAGTATGCCAGTGGTCAATTTCCTTATGCCCATATAAGGATTATTAGGTGGCTTATATAAGTACTAACTTGGGGGTTTTTATCTATGCATCTACGCCCAGGCCAAGGTATGTATGTGTGATGACTCTCCCACACTATGCTACCCGGTGTGTCAGATTAGAGGTAGCCTTCATATATGAAATAGCCATATATGTCGCTAGTTTACTTTTATGCAACGTCGCACCTACGCTCAGGTAAGTGTGAGTTGTGAGAGCATGATCGTCCAACCCTCGGTCTAGGAGAGAGCTAGTTTTGGTTACTGGATTATTTACATGTTACACACATGTATATATGAAGGTACTTAATTGTGGGTGATCGAATGATTCGGGTAGTTTTGGTGCTACATGTATATATACGGGGGTATATGTACATGGGAGTACTTAGAATTTTACTTCTCTGCTTTCATTGTGTGCTATATTGGGAAATGTTGGGCTGCAATGAAACTTTTCTGCAGGTACGCTAACCATGAATACGTAAGTCGAATGTAGCTGACGACTAGCTATATATCGAGAGAGTGCGTGTAATGCCACCGACATAGAACGTGATCGCCACCTTAGATTGGCAGTCTTGTGAGGACGAATAGGACGAAGCTTGCATTATCATGATTGTTGCCTTATGCATAGTTATGCTCATCTCACCCTTGTTCTATAGTGTGTAACTTGTGATCAATGTGTTACACTATCTTTCTTGAATGAAGCTAAATAAGAATGCCTTACTCCATGTTGTTTGAGAAAAGTGTGTGCTTAGCCTTACTAGAAATAATTATGGTTACCTGCTTGACCCTATAAATGCCCTCTAGTTTAGTCAAGGGGTGAATTTGTTGTCATACAAGTGTTTGCAAATGCTTTAGACCTCACCTAAGTAATTGTGATTCTTATTAATGAATTAAATTAGTTGGTCTAAGGTAATAATAATTAGAGCTACTAGAATAACATGTTTGTGTGCTCTCTTGTTAAGTAGAACAAAGGCAAGTTTAGTTTTGCTTGTCGAATGTTGGATGCTAGAACATTTTCTATTGTAGTGATGCTTTCGTGGTCATAATGGTGTTTTCTGTAGTTATGGGGAATACCAAAGTTGTAGCTAACTTACTTATCTAGCTTGTCCTAAAATTTCATGACCCTAGGTATTATGGTTTGAGAATTATGAATTTTAGAAGTTTACTGTCAGGTTTTGTTTATGCTCTGAATAGATCTGAATGTTTGATTTATTTGACCTATGTGCATAGGGAATCATGTCTCGGAGATAGTAGAAGAAGTGTAGTACTTTTTCTAAGCTTTTCAAAATGTCCTATGGCACTAATTGTGGTGGTCTAAATCTCTAGTTATGAGCTTGCAAAGGGAATTGACAGAATCTGTCCAAATCTGGGTAGAGATGTCTTCTTTGTCTTGTTTGACCTTGTTAGCTATAGAATCATCTTAATATAATAATAAGAAAGTTATAGACAACTTAATAAGCTTTACATAAAGTTAAGGCTCAGCCTTGTTGTGTCCCTAGAACTCTAATTATGCATTTTTGAAGTTCTTGTCAGTTTTCTGTCCATATTGGTATAGATCTGAAACATTAGCATTTTTGGTCATATTAATCTATGAATTTTGTAACAGAACCGACCAAATTATAAGAGCACAAGTACAAAAACAAGCACCGAAGCACTCAAATTTTCGAACTTGAGCCCATATAATCCCGGTAGTCAATCGAAACCACGAAGGATTTCAAACCAACTTGCTTACAACCAAGATCGCATCATTCAACATACAACATCATACGTTACATTTCACAAGTAGTTCTGAAATAAGTTTATACACACGGAGTCGCAAATATTACAAACCAAGTTTATAAAAGTAGCGGAAGCAAACACACGCCAGTTGTTTAACTACTGCCAGTCTTGTTGATCAACATCCCACAAAAGCATCAGGAAAGTACATAAAAGATGATCACGCCCAAGTGATCTAGTCTTCGTCACCCGCAGGGTGGAGACAATTTTTGCAGAAGCCTTGGTAGAGCATATCATCTGCAACAGGAGGGAATAAACCCTGAGTACTGGAATGTACTCAGCTAGACTTACCCGTCGAAAACCAGAAATAAGATGACACCAAGGATTATGCAAGGCTTTCACAAGAGGCTAGCTGACATCACATTTTTGCATAAAGGCATAAGTAATTGAGACTCTTATCACCTGTACTAGCAGTTATTTTTAGCATTTACCTGTCATCTATCTTAGCACCTGTACTAACCATGCACTTGATTATAATCAAACAATTATTATCATTATATCCAGAGCAGGTATGAATTGTGGCAACATTGTATCATTCCCTTAACCACCGGTTCATTTAATGAGATCTACGTTGCCGCTGCTCAAGTCAAGTGCTCACTAATCGGGAGCGACGGCGATTCGAATCGAATTCCTATCCAGCTGGAGGGGTATTTCTAACACTCACCGAGTCACGCCTGGCGAGGGCTGCTCAGGTCATCTTTTGTACAGTTCAGGAATCGCGGGCCCGAATAATGTCGTGTCTCCAAGGGCGACACTCTGCCAGGTGCTAGGGACTCTAACCCCCCCTTGGTCTCACTGAAAGTCCTATGTTTGGTGTTGGTAATTAGTGACAATGCCTAAGTACTAATCCCATGCCTAAGTTGTATATAGCATATGAGGATTAGTACACTCCAAGGTTGGTGGCAAGATGGACATGGTGATCATGATGGCCACACTTGGATTTGGACGCAACCCTACGTGATCAAGGCAAAGGTATATGCTTAAGGGTTGTGTTTTAGTAACCAAGACACCTAGTGGGTGTGGTTACATTATAGGATAGATAGCCGTACTATAAAGAGGGGAATGACGTGGCCATTGAACTCCTAAGTGCCTCTAGATGTGCATTTCATGATCATATGCATTTGGAAAGAACTAATATCGCCTCGAAAAATGATTGTGAAAATGCTAACACACTCACACATGACGTGATCACTTGGTGGTGTTAGCACATTTGCGATGGCGTTGGAGTTTAAGCGGTAGAGAGGGTTTGGGGTCATCTCTCCCTCTCGCCGAGCGTGCGAGCGCGGGATTCAGGCAATTTTAGGGAAATGAAATGCCTATTTTCCACTACGCCGAAAGTCGGAAAAAGAAACGGAGGCAAACGGGGGTCACAGTGGTGACCGGACGCTGGACCGGACGAGGTCACTGTTTGACCGGACGCGTCCGGTCAGTGTCCAGTATCTGTGCGTTTTTTAGTTGTTTGATCGGACGCGAGGCACGTCCGGTCACAGGCGACCGGACGCGTCCGGTCATCCAGGGAGCTTACTGGACTCCAACCGGACGCGGGCACTGTGGCGTCCGGTCAGTTCTTCAGCGCGTCCGGTCGCTGGTTCGTTGTGCGCGGCTCAGGGTTGACCAGCGCGTCCGGTCAGTTACGGGACCGGTGCGTCCGGTCGTGACCGGCGCGTCCGGTCGTTGCGACCGGCGCGTCCGGTCGGTGCTTCGCGAAACTAGCCGTTGCGCGACCGGCGCGTCCGGTCAACGCGACTTCGGCTGTTTTAAGATTCTAACGGCTATATTCGAAGGGGTACGTCTATAAATACTCGTTGGCCGGCTCAAGGCTCTCTCTCTCGAACATTTGACATACTTGTGAGCACTTTGAGCTAAGCAACTCCCCTCCCACTCATCTCTCTTGCTTCTTTGCATATTCGAAGTGAGATTGAGTGATCCAAGTGCATTTGCATTGTGAGATTGCATCTAGTTGGCACTTGGTGGTTGATTTGCTGCGGGATTCTTATTTCTCTTGGTGGTTGCCACCACCTAGACAGCTTGGAGCAGCTTGGAGGCGTTGGCAAGAGTTGGTGTTTGTTCTTGGCCACCTCCGGTGATTGTGAGGGGTTTGTGCCTACCTCGGCGAAGTGCCAAAGGCAACATTAGTATATTGCTCGTGTCATTGCAACCTTTTGCCATTTGGTAGGTTCTTGTGGCGCCTTTTGAGAGGCTCGGTGTGTGACCGATTAGCCACCGAACCACGTGGTGAAGAGGGACACAACGGGGACTAGCGTGCCGGCAAGCACGTGAACCTCGGGATAAATCTTCGTGTCATCACTTTCATATTGTGATTGATTGATCCCGGTGTTCGGTTATCTTGGTATTCATTGTTGATCATATTGGTTGGCTCAATACTTCGCCCCTCGGTGATACCCTCCTAACTCAACTCCACATTTCTTTCTTAGTTATCTTTGCTAGCTAGTTAGCTTTGCTAGAGTAGCTTCTTTGTGTAGCTTGCTAGTTGTAGTTTCCTTCTCGGTTTGACTTGTGCGGTTGAGTGCAATTACTAGAATTGTGAATTGGTTAGGTGGCTTGCAAACACCCCGTAGGCTAAGCAAAACTCGCATCTCGCTATTTGTTTTATTGATAAACTTGTTTAGCTTGTCTTTGTAGAAAATTTTAATAGGCTATTCACCCCCCCTCTAGCCATCAAGACCTTTCACTCACGCCAATGTCTCTAAGCACATCCTTTCTCTCCTCCAAGATGCAACCTACCATTCGATTCCCGGCCTGAACCATACTACTCGACTTCGCGGTCGGAACGGCTTATCTGGCCAACTAAGTGTTAGACTGCGTTCAACATGACTCAAGGACGTACAGCAAATCGGTCCTTAAACGACTAAGATGGGCATAGCTCCACACCCAAGACGTGTAGTGTCTTGTGGCTGTACTATCGAACTCCCGCCCGGTCTAAAATTTCATTTTTAAAGCATGTTTCCATCCACGATAGCCATAAAGCCACTCGTGACTCCTTCCTACATCTCGCGGATGACCGGAAATCACCCGACTTCTACCGTACTAAGCAGGGCTAAGCATTGACACGTGCCTAAACCTAATATAGGATTAAGTACGATATCTGGATAAGGACAGGTATAATGCAACAATTGTTTTCATACAACTCCTATAACTTAATGCAGTAAACAATTAAAAGTACTCAAGATTAATTTATAAAACAGTAGGTTCAGCATGCACCGGGGCTTGCCTTTCAGAAAGGTTGAGGGCCGGTGGTCAGGGCACTCGGGCAAGTCTTCAGCGGCGTCTCCTTCGCCGACTGGTTCCACTGGCTCCTCTGGCTGGTCCTGGACTTTCTCCGGAATCACAGGCTCGAATTCGAGGAGAGTTACCCCCTCCGAAACACCTATTGCATGAGTGCACAATAAATATCATGGGTGCATAATGGTGCAACATGCTCGGAATGAAATGCATTTCAGAAATAAAATATAATAATCTAATCAAGTTACTTTATCAGTACGTGCAAATCTCTTCTCCAGTGGAGAAGTACTTACCTAATCTACCCAACCTAAGATATAGTTGTTCATCTTCGGTTAAGGCCCTAACACCTAACAAACACAAGAGTGACATTATTTAGGTTACCACATCCAACCCAAAAATCACAGTAAGACATTCTGGACAGCAGCTACTTGTTTCTAACATAACTGGAGAATCCCAACTCCAAAAGATATGATCTAAGACAATCTGGAAAGCTTATGAAATGCACCACAAAATGTTTTCATACCACAACACTTAATTCCAAAGTTTACCTAGTCGAAATTCTAAAGTTCCAGAATCTGTCCTCTCCAAACAGAGAGCAGTCATTTCTGGAGAGTCACTTTAAACAGCTATAACTCTTAGACCACTAGACCAAATGCTCCCAAATTTTAACACAAGATAATTTATCAAGTTTACTGCAACTTTGGTATTTACAAGTTTTCTAGCAAACACCTTTATCATAGGTCAAACCCAAAAATACTACTAGCTGTCCAGAAAACCTAGAATTGCAAAGATTAAATATTTATTTAAGTGGAAAACATTCTCTAAGACCAAACCAATGTTACCACAAGTTCACACTGGTCACAAAAACACCAGAAAGTAAGGTGTGCCCACCTAGAATATTTATTTAAACTTATTTCTTAATTTACTTAAGTAATTAAGTGGAATTTTAATCATATATGTAAACTGCTCCTACAATTCTACAAAAATTACAGGAGAATCTCTGACCCAAAAAGAGGCTACTGTAAAAATTTGAACTAAATTTATTCATAGGAACTTCCTACACAAAATTCACAAGCCCAAAAGGCTGATTTTTGTATAAATAACAAAGCATAGCAAAAAGTGCCAAACAACAGATTTCCTAATTTTCTTGGACACTCTAGGGTACCAAGACATTCTCCAAAAATTTATATGAACATTGCACATGTAGAAAAATTACAAAAATTCATTTAAGTATTTCCTAAAATAACAAGATAGCATTATAACTTGAAAAGTACTTAAGAACTACTGCCCAAATTTTTACCAGAGCTAGAGCAAGTATAAATTAGTCTACCCACCAAATTTCATAATTTTTGGAACACTAAAACTCAAGATATAATTTAAACAAGTTTGCACATGATTTAAAACACATTTCAAAGACCTATTTAAATAGCCCGAAAACTAAACATCACATATCCAATTTATATTTTTCTAAAATACTACACATCCTGTAGATCCCAACAAAATTTATCTCAAAATTTTTGGGCAAGTAAAACCCTAGATCTATATTTTCCAAAACTTAACCAAAACTGTGATAGAATAATAAAAAATGAAACAGATCTTATTCGTTACTGGGCCGGCCCGGGAAAGACGCGGCCCACGACTCGCGCGCGCGGCCCACGACGCACGCGCGGCCTGCTCGGCCATCCCGCCCGCGCGCGCGCTCTGACGAGCGGGCCCCACTTGTCAGCGAGACGAAGGCGGGGGAGGAAAACGGTCGACGGCAAACTCGCCGCCGGCGGCAGCTCCGGCGAGACCAAGGGCACAGACACGTTCGCCTCATCCAAGCGAACCTAGGGGTGCTACTAATTGGAGCAATTGCTGCGACTATGGGGGATGGCGGCGAGCATGGCGGCTCACGGCCGCGGTTTGGCCGGCTCCGGCGACTAGACGGCGACGCGACCCAAACGGTCGGTCCCATGAGCACCAGTGGCTCAAGGCGGACTCACAAGGCCAGAAAAAGAAAGCTGTGGGGTCCTAGAGGAGCACGGCCACAACGACGGTGGTGCTCCGGCGAGAAACGCCCGAGGCGGACGGTGGCGGAGATGGCAATACGGCCGTACCTTCACACGATTGGCTCAGGTAAAGGATGGAGGAGGTAGAGGGGACTCTGGCGGAGCGGTGGATGGGGTTTGGGTGGCTGTGGCGTGACGGTGAGCTCGCGCGCCCACGGGAAGGGTGCGGCGGCAATGGCGCCTCCGTTTTGCGCCTCGGTGAGCACGGCAAAAGCGAGAGATGAATGGGGATGGCGAGCGCGAGTGAGTGTGAGACGTGGTGTCGGCTCGGTCTTCACCTCTGCGCCTGGACTCACGACGTGGAGACGTTGGCAGAGCGCGGGCGCCACGCGGCAGCGCCGTTCTGCCCGGTCGCCACGACACCGCCCCCGTCTGAACTCTGAACCCGACGGCTTCGGTGTCCATCAACCGACTGACGGCCAAAGTTCAACCGATCACCGTTCCCAATCTAGCTAGAGTTAAAGATAAGTGTTAACAGCAACTTTGTAGAGCTATGTGAGGGCAACAAAATTGTCAATTGGAGTTTAGACTGGTTCGGTCTGGATTTGAAACTACAGAGCTCCAAAGTAGTGTACTTGGAAACTGAAACCTAGTTTCAGTCACTAGGCCGACTGAAACCCGATTTTCTAGACACTATATCTCCTAAATCATTTAGAACTAGGTGATGGTCATGTTGACAATGTTGTAGAGCTATGTGTGGACAACAACTTTGTCAATTGGCTCAAGGACTGGTTTGGCCTAGTTTGTGAGTAACAAGTTGCCAAAGTGAGGTACAGTGAAACGGTTTTCAGCTTCACACTTAGCCAAAATTTGCTAAGTCCCAAAATAGCCCCTAATACTGACTTGTGGGCTATTTTTGAGCATGTTCAGGTCATTTTCATGAGATGGCCATATTAGAACTTTTGTTCCTTATGAAATTCTATACAACTTTGCTTAAGGTTGCTCCTCCATGCAAGATCTCTAAACTGGACTTTTTAATTGGTCAAACCAGATCACTCTAGGGGTCCAACTTAGTCAACAACATTTGGAAGGGCAATTTGGTAATTTTGGTCAACATGAACATTGCTCCACTACTTACCCTAAATGTAATTAAGGTGTTATAAGACCTAATTAGCCACTCTACACATTGGTTGCACAAGATTCCTAGTGTTACATACTTTGGAACAAGTAATTCAATACTTTCACCCAAATGTTGCAAGCTCATGTTGCACATGTTGCATGAGTGTTTTGCATAACACTTGCTAATTATGTTACACTAAAGTGGTTGACATGTCTCACAAAGGAAATTGCACATAAGGTACTTATGTTTTGCACACTACTCACTTCTTACTTCACATGAAATATAAACATATGTGGCAATGTTTCCAAAGCATGTTTTACATATTATAAGCTTATGCATGAAATGAATGATGCTTGCTTATTCTTATGCAAATGCAATGCAATTAAGGACCTAAACACCTGAGGTGTTACAAATTTACTTTTGGTATGAATAACTAAAGTGTAGTCATCTTCCTAAGCTTTCTAGAAAGTCTAGGATCACCTTTATAGAATGTCTACAACCTCAATTATGGTTGAAACAAGTAGTTACTATGCTGCTGTCTAGATTCCGTGCACGTGCTAAGTTGGCTCCCTTAGCTAGCGTTTGTTTTGAGCTAAACTGGTAGTTAGTTCATGCTTGAGATAAATGCTTGTTTTGGGTGAGCCTTGTGCCTTGTATTGGTTGCTTAAACCCATTCATTTGAATTTTCTCAAATGACTGCTTGATTATGATGCGTGTATGTATGTTCATTATCTAATTAGTGCCACAGTTGTCACCTTATTGTCCTCGGTGAGTATACGAGTGTCGAATAGCTTTATCTTAGAGCAATACTCGAGTTACGTGAAATGATCTCTTAGTGTCATCTCCAATTAGGTTCTTTTCCTTATAAGCCTAAGCCATGGATGTTTTGCAACCCTCTTTGTGAAGACCCTTGTCGACTGATCCACTAAGTTAACTTTCATCAACGCTAGCCTTTGACCATGGTTCGTACGTTGCCAGTTGTGGAGACCGTACCCAAATCCATGTTGGACCTTCTGGTTACCTCTCCCAAAAGTTAGCTAGTGTGACGCAATGTATCTCTGCTGTGGCCTCTAAATCGTGTGCTTGCAAATTCGTGCATCTACCCTATCAACTCAATCTATGACTACATATCGGTTTTCGCCTGTGAAATTTGCTTAATCCATCCCCAACCTTCTCAAGTCTCAAGATGTTTACCAGTCTTGATCTCATGTTGTGGTCCAACATGACCAAATCTCATGGTAATCTTTCATTTTGGCCTCACTGTGGTGAACGCTAGGTGTATGTGGAATTAAGCAAAAATCTCGTGCTTAGTCGCATTCAGCAATTGAGCTATGTTCTCTTGTGAGGTGTTTTGATCTACGGATAGCTTCCCTGTTGATTCTAAACCTTATGACTACCTTTACTTGCTATCCCTCCTTGGTATGGTGCTTGTTCAGACCACCCAATCTGTGTCATTTAAAATTCCTCATCGGGTGTATGTTCGGTAATGGTGTTACGATTAGCATTCTATGGTACCGCGATGAAACCTAGGGCCTCCTTGTGACCGGCCGGCACATGGTTGTGCTACTAGGCACGCGCTGGTATCGAGGTTGCTAGTCATAGCCCATTATGGAATTACATCAATGTGGACTTTTCTGGTGAGATGTTCCTTGGTTATCTTTCCATATCGTATCGTAAGATCCATATCTTGAACCAAAAGTAGTAAAACTTCCTTCTGAAGTTGCTAAGAGAATAACTTTGAAGAACAGGTCACCGACATAAATATTAACAGACCATAATAGGTGGTATACAAGTGACTCTACTTAGTTGTCCCAGTATTGACGAACGACATCTAGTGAGCAACGTATCTCATTCCTGTTGGATAAAAAGGACACAACACTTAATATTGGATAAGTCATTTGTTGGATAAGAATCAATAATCACATTATGCAAATTTTAACCTTTGTATGCATAATGACCATACCGTCGAGATCAACCATCTCTGGTAAGACTCCGCATCTGCTGACTTCGATGGCAATCATCTGCTTTGTGTCAACCACAATTATTATGATCAAGAATGAAGATTTGGAACTTTTTAGTGTTGAGAGACAACTGATTAGTTACCAATAGGAAGGTTAATCTCCAATTAGGTAACGACTCTTGGTAGCTACAATGGCTATGTATTACAGAGCAATAGCCAACAAGAGGTTAATCAACTAGCCAACAACTTGAGTGCTACTCTATCTTCCCGAGCCATTGTGATCAAGTCAATTCCATCTTGGACAATCACACAGATAGTGCAAAGGGTTCAATCAGCTGAGGTGAAGAATTAGAGAAAGTATGCCCTAGTTTCGATCAACATCCTTGTGCCCTTAGGTACCACAAATGATTTGTCCATAACTTTATTGGACGAAGTGTTGAAGAATATTCGGGAGCGGTTCCTTATCCTTGTAGGAATGTTCTCCAGGCAGAGTATGTGTTTTGCCATGCAAAAGTAATCTGCCAGTTCAAAGCGTGTGCATCATCGGGTTGATATATAAATTAATGGTCGAGATCTGCTATTGGATGGCCCTTTTGAGGTCTCACAGATACTAGTTTACACTCTTTCATTTGCTTTTGCTTTCTCGTATCCCCAATGTACGAGCAGCCTTGGTTTCTGCAAATCAATTTATACCATCACGAATCAAAAGCAATTTGAAAAGTGTCAAACAACAGATTTTCCATCTTAGAGCTGTTATTTGATCCTAAAAAGGAAGCTTCAAGGTGAAAGTTGGTCTGACAAAGTTGTTATGCTGCAAGTTAACTCAACTTACAGTACAACTAAGTCACCATGGAAAATTTTACTCAACAGCTTTGCGGTAGACTACTTTCCGTGGTTTAGTAAATATTACAACTTTTGTTGTCCTTAAGGCCTCGTTACATCTTTCTTTGGGAATTATTTTCCAATGATGACATACTTTGGTACCTTATACATGTTTTTACCAAGAGCTTACATCTGATTCCACCCGGATAACTATTGCATTTGGATAAGAGAATCTTTTAGATAACTATTGATAGAAATACGAAGCCGACAGAGTCAGCTATCACATTCACTAACCCCTCGATAGACTCAGATAATACAGTGTTGTCATCAGAGAAAGAGAACTGCACACATGGAACCTTAAGTAGTTTTCCATTAGTTGATATCGGAAGGATTGAACATTTACGACCAACATAGATCATGTCTATTGGTTAGTCAGTATCCTATAGCCTCAGAGTATATTTGTCGTCTATGATCTCACCCTTTTGGAAGGTTGTACTCGAGCCATTTTGGTAGAGAACTGCTTTTCAAAACCATGTGAACATAGAGTCATTTCAACGAGTATACTTCTGAAAATTTTGGCCTAGTGTCAAGTTCATATGGCCTATGTGGTGCTTTTTAGAGAGTCAGATACTTGTGAGTGGTTCACTCATGGACCAAATGATCTTCGTACACTGAGAACGCAGTATGTGCTATCTTGGATTCCTCCCAAAGTAACAATGCTTCATGGAAGTCAATGAAGGAAATTCTTCAGACAAATTTTACCATGAAGAGTAAGTATCAGAAAGTTCCTTTGGTCAAATTGTTCACCGATGTTGAAGCTTTTAGCTGAATGCTATAGCAGATATTGGGAACTAGATAACATGTCTCTCTTCCTTAAAAGATCTTCCATTCTGAATCTCGGGACGCGATTCTTTTAAGGGGGGAGGGCTGTAACACCCTAGGTGTTTATCACCAATTAAGTAGTGGGTTTAAGCTTAAACATGATAGATTAGTGGAGATGACGATGCCAAAGTCAAACCTATGAAATAAGCCCTAACCTAAACTTGGATATTGCACCCTTGCTTACGTATAGGCTCAATTAAAAGATATATGCTTGGGCATTGTTATCAAAGTATCATCACATGTATCACATCAATAACTATCTATATTGATCCCTGGAAAAGTTTCATGAAGTTTGGAATCAAAAAGTCACATGAAATGATAAGTTCCATTCCTATTGGAATCTGTCCCATTAAGTTAATGGAACTATAGATCATCAACCAAACCTTGCAAACTTGTCCAAATGACTCTAGATGAACTCTACAAGACCTTAACTACACTTAGGACACTTAATGGAACAATGTTCATGTTGATCATTTTACCTAAATATGCTTCTAATTGGTGGTTGACCATGTATGGACCCTGGAGCCCTTTGGTTTGACCATTTCAAAAGTGTGACTTAGGAGCTTTGCATGACTATGCACCCTTTGACAAAGTCATAGAGAATTTTATAAGGAACAAACTTTGTTTAAGAGTCAAGTCATGAAAATGTGTGTAACATCCTCAAACAGGGCCCACAAGTCAGAATTGGGACTGTTTCCAACACTTAAACAATTTTAAAACCCCGATTTCAGTGTCTTCGACATTGACATCCCACATTCTCGAGTTTTTACTAAGTAACTTCAATTGGTCCAAAAATGAAAGTTGGAAACAATTTGTCGGAGAACAACATGTAAAAAGTTGGGATCGATTTGACCAAGTTTGGCATTTCAAAATCCCAAAACCGAGCCCTAGCTTAACTTGTTGACACTGGTGATTTGGGGACTAGTTATCTCCTAATCTGTGAGTCTTATGACCTTGGTGCTTAAATGAAATTTGTAGAGTATACTGAGATGAACAACTTTGCTATTTGACCCAATTCAAAAATCGGCCTGTATCGAGCCCAAAATGGCGTCCCAGCATGGCCTCACCGAAGCCCGCCACGTGCTCGACAGGTGTCCCCTAAGGGATGGGCGTGGCGGCCATGCGCCGTGCGTCTCCTCCATGGACGCCGCGCGTCCTTCTCTCTGCTGCGTGCCCTGCCTCCTCCTCACATGTGTTGAACGCTGAGCCGCTCATAGACGCGCCAGGCTCCCCACTGCTCCCCCTCCTCCGCTCTATCCCTCGCTCGGCTCCGCCCTGAGCACGCTGCCACGACGTCCGCCATGGACGAGCTTCGGCCGCCCCGCGATTCCTTGTCTCCGGCCTCCCTCCACCCGAACTGGCCACGCCATCGTGTTCCCCATACCATGCCGCGATTCTTTTAAGGGACAGCGAGCCACGGTTCCGCTCTCAGTCATCCACGACCACCGACAGAGTTGCTCGGGCAAGGGGATGGACGCGCGGCCCAAGGCTCGCCGCCGTTGGCCTTCCCCTGGCCGGAGCTAGCACCGCCGGTGAATCGTTTCCCCCCCTCCTCTGCTCTGTTCTTCCGGAGGAAGAAGGAGGCCCCTATGCCTCTCTCTGTCTTTCTCCAAGAGCATGACAGGCGGGCCCAGTTGGGCGAAGGGTCCCACTTGTCGGTTTAAGGAGTGGCTGTTTTGGGTGTGTTTTCGGGTGCGCCTAGCATATTCGGTTAAGTATGGATAAATCCTGTTTTTGAAATTCAGATTTTATGTAAATCTTCTAAAATGCATATCTCTTGCTAGGTAAATCCAAAAATAGCAAAAGTGGACTTTTTGGAAACCTTGGGAAAAGATCTATGTAGTGGAGTCATAATATTTTACATGTTGTAGATATTTTTCTGATGTCTTTATTTTAAGCCTTAAAAATACTCCAAAAATGCTTACCAACTTGAGCAGAGCCATATCTAGAGTTTTAGAACTCCAAAAATGATGATTCTTGTTTTGTTAATTTTTGTGATGACATGTACTTGCTAGGAAAAATATTAAACACACTAATTGTTCACTGTTTTCTTAGGGTTTTGATTGGACCTTGATAAATAAGAAAATCTATATTATTTTGCTTGTCATTTTATATCTTGAGTCGTGATGCTCCAAATGATGTGAAATTTTGATGGTATGTTTGTCATGATATGAATGTGCTGTAGTATAAATTTCATGGTCATTGCTTACTGTGTGCTCAAGTTATTGATTTAACTTGTTTATGGCTTGATAAATAGCTTGTAAATAATATATAATTGATAAAATGGAAAATGTTGTTTCATTAGTTTAGTATGATGTTTATCTATCATATTTATTCATGCTATGGCCTTGTGTTCACAGAAAATATTGAGTGTTAAGTTTAACTTGCTCTCACATGATTTATTGCAATATCCATTTGTCTTTTTCATAGAGGTTGATATACATGTCCAAATGGCTTGAAATTTAGATAGTAGACTTTTGAGAGCATTTGTAGGCCACTGTAATATTAGTAGAATTTATTGTACACTTTTGATATGTGTTCATAATTCCACCTAATTATTTAAATAAATTAAGAAAAGGCATTAAAAGAATTTATTTAGGAATGGACACTATATTTTCTGGTGTTCATTAGTCATGTGTGACATGTTGGTAAAGTTGGTTTTGTCTAATTATATGTTTGCAACATAAGTTAATAATTATTTCTTGCAAATAAGGTTTCTGCACAGATCTGGGAACTTAGCAAAGTTCTTCAAGATAACGTGCTTTGTTGTGAAACTTATTTATACAAAAGTTGTAGATAATTTATGTATCTAGCTTCTGTTAAAATTTGGTGGCAGTTGGCCATGTGGTTTAGGAGTTATAGCTGTTTAAAGTTGGGTTACAGAATTGCTTGCTCTCTGTCTTGTTAGACCAGTTTCTGTATTTGTGTAAATTCGACATATTAAACTTTGGAATCATGCTGTGATGATATTAAATGAAATGTAGAGAATTTCATAAGGTTTCCATAATGTCTTCTTGCAAGTCATTTGAAATTGTAGATCTCCAGTTATGATTAAATTACTTAGTTGCTGTTCTGATGCCCTGAATGTGGCAATTTCTAGTTCTAGTGCTTTGATTAACTTTGTCATGCTTGTGTATTGAAGTGTGACACCTATATTTGTTGGTACTTGGTTTGGTACCCTAGGATCTTATAATACTTGTGTCTTGATTGATGTATTTGCAATCTTCTATGTTATGCCCTATTGTGGATTAAGTTAATTAGCTCTAGGTGTTTATGAGAACTTTGGTATGCTTGTTTGATTTCTTTGTTTATTACACTTCTATGCATTCATACATATGCATTGTTGCACCTCATTTAGGTACGTTAGCTGAAGCACGTGAAGGACCTAAGGTGGAGCCAAACCCGAAGATGGAGTTGGTGGATCCATCCCGAAGATAGAAGGATCGGGCAAGTGCTAGATGGGAGGATGCTCGCCAAGTGAATTCATCTGACATACTCTAACTTGAGTCGGATCCCAGGCAAGCCCCGGAGCATTATAAGTCTCCTACCTTCAAAGCAATTAATTCTATATATGTTATAAGTATTGTTGCATTAAGTGATAGGAGTTGGTTGAAAACCTTGCTGCATTATATCATTCCTTGTCCAGATATATGAATCACTGAATCCTACATAGATTAGGATCGAGTAGATGCTTAGCCCTGCTTTAAGCGATAGAAGTCAGGTGATTTCCTGTCACCTGCGAGATATAGGGATGTTCATATATGGCACGGTTGGCTATATGTGCTATCGTGGAATGGAACCATGTGTTAATAAAATGAAATGAGACCGGGCGGGATGATGATAGTGAAGCGACAAGGCATGGAGGTCTTGGGTGTGGATCTATCCCCGTCTGAGTCGTTTAAGGACTGATTCGCTGTACGTTCTTGAGTCATGTTGAACGCAGTCTAACACTTAGTTGGCCGGATAAGTCGTTCCGACCGCGAAGCCGAGTAATGTGATTCAGGTCAGGAATCGAATGGTAGGTTGCTTCTTGGAGGAGAGAAAGGATGTGCTTGGGGACATTGGCGTGAGACCAAGGGGGGTTAGAGTCCCTATCACCTGGCAGAGTGTCACCCTTGGGGTCGCGACATCATTCGGACCCGTGATTCCTGAATCATATGAAAAGGTGGCCTGTGCGACCCTGGCAGGGGTCTGCACGGTGAGTGTTAGAAATACCCCTCCAGCTGGATAGGAATTCGATTCGAATCACCGTCGCTCCTGGTTAGTGAGCACTTGACTTGAGCAGCGGCAACGTAGATTCCATTAAATTGAACTGATGGTTAATTGGATCACGATGGAAAGGTTGCCTCAATTTATACCTGCTATGGTTAATATTCTTTGCTCCTAATAAAGTGAGTGCTCTAGTACAGGTGCTAATATAGATGACAGGTTAATGATGATTAACTTGATGCTTAGCATTAATGATTACTTATCTGTATTAAGCTTTTATGCAAAATGTTGTCAAGCCAGCCCACTTTATATCAGCCTTGCATGATCCTTGGTGTCACCTTATTTCTGGTTTCTGACGGGTAAGTCTAGCTGAGTACCTTCTCGTACTCAGGGTTTTGTTCCCCACTTGTTGCAGGTTATGATGTATCATGGCGGCTGCAAGAGTTGGTTGACTCCTGCCTTGTGGCAGAGTGTGATCATGGACAGGATCCTTCTAAGTTATCTTCTCTTTAATGCTTTTGTTGGAAGTCGATCGTGGTACTGGCATGTATTTGAAATAAGAATAATGTTAGTTTCAAATTACTTTGCTTCCGCTACTTTTGAACTTAAGTTATAATAACTATGTTGAACTCCGATGTATATTGAATTACTTGTGAAATGGTTGTAACATGTGACTTGTTATGTTGAATCACTACGATCTTGGCTTGTATGTTGGTTGGTTTGAAATCCCTCGTGATTTCATTGGACTACCGGAGTTATATGGGCTCAAGTGCGAGAATTTGATCATTTCGGTGATTGTTTTTGTACTTGTGCTCTTATAATTTGGACGGTTCCGTTACAAATCTTTTGAGCCTAGTTAGTCTATGGTTGAACAAATTTTGCCAAATAACAACGAAAGGTGCTACAGTAACTTTTCACCCACTTTTCGCCAACTGAACACACCCTTGCTCTCTCTCCTGCACCTGGGGAAATGCCCATAAGCTTGCTTTCTCCCAGGCCAGTCTCGCTCCGTCCTCACGCGCTGTATCCTGTGAATTTTTTTTTATATTTTTAGCCCAAATTTAAAACATATTTTGGATCTGACCCGTATTTAAAAATATTTTCAAAACTAGTCCGTTCGGCCCCGCCACCATGCATGGCGGGGCAAATGAACTGTACCCCGCCATGCATGGCGGCGGGGTCCAGCTGCCACGTGGCCTGCAGCCCGGGGTGCATGCTGACGTGGCTCGGTAACGTGGAAAGGCATACCCCGCCACACATCATGGCGGGTTACCCTACCCCGCCACACATCATGGCGGGTTACCCTACCCCGCCCCCCATCATGACGGGGTACGGCCATGGCCACTTAAATGGTCGGGCCCATCTTGTTTGTGTCATTCCTTCCATTCCGCGTCGCCGCCTCCTACGTCCGCGCCGCGCCGCCGCCTGCCGCACCCCGCCCCGGCCCTGGCCTCATCCCCGTCCCTCGCCCGCCGCCCGCCGCACCTCGCCCCGGCCCCATCCCCGTCCCTCGCCCCTGGCCCTGCCTCCTCCCCCAAGCTAGCCGGTGGCCGTGTGAGGCCGGGGCGACCGCGACCGCCTTCTGCATAGGGGCAGCGCCCCCTCCCTCAGCGGCCTTGGAGGCCACGCGGCCCGCGCCCTTCGGTTCACGGTAATTTTTTTAATTTTTGTTACTTAAATTGTTAGGTAGTTAGTTAGTTAACGATTATTTGTAGTTAGTTAGTTAGTTAATATTAGTTATTAGTTAATAATTTAGTTAGTTAGGTAGTTAAGTAGTATTACTATAGTTAATTAGTACTAAGGTTAGTTAGTTAGTTAAGTAGTATTAATGTTGTATTTCTATAGTATAATTGTACTTAGTTAGTTAGTTATGTAGTAATTAGTACTACCATATTAGCTAGTTGATAATCATATGTCAAATCGTTTTGTAGATGGATTACGGTGTAAGAGTTTTTTTACGGAGGAAGTGTTAGGAGAGAGGATTGCCAGTTTGAGGATATGTATGAAGAATTGGAATGGTTTGATGACACCCCTAGTTTCAGCGATCTATCTGACCGTTTGAGTTTGGAGTTTGGCGAGGCTTTCACACTAAAGGGTAGGTTTGATGTTGGAAAGAATAGGGCACACTATGTGATGATGGACTTGTGCAACCAAGCTGAGTGGTCCCGATACAATAGGGTCATCCAAGGTTCGAATGTCGGCATGGCTGAGTTGGTGCTGGAGAATGTTGAGAATAAGGAGCCGTCCTTCGACAGTGGTACTCAAGGAGATTGTGGTGTGCAGGTGCAACAAACTATGGAGAGTATGGACTTGGATGGTAATTGGACGCAGGAGCGGGTTCATTCTCCTCCAGTTGGTCATATAAGCAATGATTTTGACGTAGATGAGTTTGAATAGGAGGAGGAGGAGGCAGCAGAGGAAATGATTGGTGATGATGTTAGCACTGATTCTGATGATTCAGAAAAATGAGGAAGGAGGTCCACATGCCATGCGAGCACTGGTTCATGCCATGCCCTCTGGAGGTGCACCTGCCATGTGTACACCGGTTCGTGGCATGCCCTCAGGAGTACCTCTTGAGGTACTTCATGCCATGCAGACTCAGGGCACATTAGCCACAGGGTATCCAGGTGATGGAGTGGAATATGAAGGATGGGGCAGGGTTAGGGAGGCACAACATTATGTTGTACCACCCTCTTATACATCGGCAGAGCTTACATAGCTGAGGGAGGCTGGCTTGCCCTTTACCGGTGTGCCAAATTATAAGGATGTCAGCATGTCGCATATGGCAGTTTGTGACACGGGTTTGTAGATGTATAAGGAATCATTGTACAACCATAAAAATGTAATACTCAGGAAGGGAATGCTTTTCAATATGATGTCTGAGATGAAGTTGTTCCTTCAGGACTATGCTGTGTATCATCATAGGCCTTACACGGTTTGACATTCCGACAAGGAGGTAAAATTCCATATAGTATGCAAGGCAGGATTCCCGTGCTCGTGGAAGTTGAATGCACGGAACGGGACCGCACAGACGTGGGCTGGAGAAGCAACATGGTCCCTACGAATCTGAGGAGGCGGCGGAAACCGCGAAACCCCTACACCCCTGGCGATTACTAGAAGAGTCATGTTTAGCAGGCGGCGGACACCTGTTATCTTAGTTATGTAGTGCTAGAACATTTAAATTATCTGCAGGTGTAGCAGTAGTACATTGATCTTAAAACTAATGTACTTGGTTATTTCGATTGGACTAATATAGTTGTTAACACTCGTCTAATCCTTGGCATAAATGCATTACTTTGTGCCATGGCTACCATATAACTTGCTGCAAATGACTCAATATGGCATGTTCACATTTGTCACGCGTCACAAACGCAAAATTTAGGCAGAGTTTCTGCATTCCAGCAGATTTAGGGATGCAATGTTCGCCTCCACTGCCTTGGCCTGAGAGGCCTGTCCCACCCCCAGTCATGGCGGGGTACCCCTAACCCGCCCCCAGTCATGGCAGGGTGTCCCTGAATCTGCTGGAACGCAAAAAACTGCACTGATAAACTACACCAGACAACAATTTTAGTGAGTGGAGCAACACATGGACAACTACACATGGAACGAATGAAGACGTGAGAATGCAAATTATTACAATCACAAGTTTCAAAGTACAACACTCTCATCCCTAAGACACTAACAAACACTACTACGTCAATCAAACTGTGTGCACCACTGCGTAAGCAACTCGTCCTCGGACTCTGAATCCTCCACTACAACCTCCTTACCCATGCTCGCCTCCACTGCCTTGGCCTAAGAGGCCTGTCGCCGGTAGTAAGCCGCCTCCGCCTCTTCCGCGGCCCGAGAGTACAACTCGGCCTCTTCCTCGATCATGTCTGTTGGCCTCCATGCGTCGAACAACGGTGTCTTCTGCCTATGGTATGCAGGCTGACCCTCCTCTAAGTCCCTGACAGGCCCAATGACAAATGCATCACCATCCTCCTCGGGCATCGGTCCTAACTCCTCTACAAGACGAAGTAGCTCGGCTATCCTTCCCATGTCGTAGGCATCCTTGTCCTGAGGGTAGCCCAAATCCTCGGCTAGACGAATGAGCTCGCCTATCCTCCCGGTGTTGTCATCTTCCTCCGGCTCGGCCTCCTCTTCAACCATCGGATGGCTTGCGGTGCCACCAACTCCAGCGTCCCGCTCTAGTGTCCTCTTCTCCGCGTACCTAGCACGAGTCACATCTGCTTGCCAGTTGTCGGTGCATCCAATCTCTGCAAGTACAAAATGCAAACAATTAGCATGATGTTTGCAAGGACTTTATTGCCAGTGAAACAAAGAAGTTTGACTTTCAAAAACGCAATGACTCACTCGCACATAATGAGGCAATAGTATCGTTCAAGCCTTGCATCTTTGCTCTCTCAGCCTCCTCTGCAGCCTTCCTTGCATCCTCTTCAGCCTTCCTTGCCTAGTACTCCTCTACTTCCTTTTTTCTCTTCTTGTACCACTTCTTCCACGCAATACTCTCTGGGTTACGAACACGCATCTCTTGGGCCATTGAAGCATTTTCTTCTTATGGTCCTTCACGAAATTAGTGACATAGTTTGCAGGATATCCTCTCATCTTGCGAAGTGCTACTCTTTTCTTATACTCATCCTTGAACTGAAACACATCATCATATGATTCCCATTTGCATTTCTGAGTGCTCTGTTACAACAAATATATGAATACAAAGTTAGTGTACCAAAACAAACAAAATAAAACATTAGCACTAAGTGTCCACAGTCCTAGCAAACCTCATCATAATCAATCATGTGGCCACAGAAGTGGCCAATCCCAAAACCTGAAGGGACTAGGCCGTAGCTAGCTTCGACACCACATTTGCACATAACAGGAAGCGCAATAGACCTCCTCTTCTTCTTCCACTCTGGCACCTCCTCCTTCTCTGGCTCCGACCAATGGCTCTTTGGACCATAGATCCACTCCGTGAAACGACACTTTGGAAAATCACGATCCTACAAAATCAAAACATTAGAACACACATATAGGACATGACATTTCAAGGTTAACTCAAACCTTACTTCACGCCGTAGAGGACAAATGAACTCTTGTTCATTGCGTGGGTTTATCACGGCTTGCTCTCCGCAATGGCACTTTGGAGGATCCTCGAGCCGCCGTGCCGATGCTACGGCCTTCTCTTCCTCCGTCATAGGAGGGTTAGGAGGGGGCGGAACCCAACGAGTAAACACCTCACGCTTGCAATGATCAATGCCGGGGTAGAAAAGGAGAATCCTTGGGTCAAACTTGTCCGGACCGTCGATCCATTGGAAGAAAAAGCACCGGAAGTAGGGCTACAAAATAGTTTCAATTATCTCATCGCGAATACAACATCACAAACCAATAAGAAAAACAAAGGGCACAATTACTTATGCTACAACTATAACATGTGTAGAAGCAACATGTTGGAGTATCCAGATGTCTCGACTGGCCCACATGCGTCGGATGACCACAGTCACAGTTAGGGAAAGGTTCCTCGGGAGGCACGGGCGCATCCTTGCAAGACACGTCGGGGTACATCTCTCTAGCATGACCCTTTTTCCTCCAAATCAACTCATGATACGAGTCCTCCATCTAAAAACATGAAATTATTTCAACACAAATCACATATCACTTATAATTCATACAATTCAAAAATAATCCACAATATCAATACGATTAAAACTAATATAACTTTACTAACTAAATTAACCAAACATACTATAACTAAGCAAACTAACATGACTAAACTATAGAAATGGAAAGTAAATAAGAAATTTTACCTTCCTTATACGAGGGGTGGCCAGGACAAGGATTGATGATGGGCGGCAGACGCCGGGGAGGGGCACTGGGGGGAGGGGTGCCGGAGAGGGGCGCTCGGGGGAGGGGCGCTCGGGCGCTGGGGCAGAGTTGGAGGACAGCGGCGCTGCGGGGTATGGAATGGAAGGAAAGACAGAAACAAGAAGGGCCTGGCCATTTAAGTGGCCATGGCCGTACCCCGCCATGATGGGGGGCGGGGTAGGGTAACCCGCCATGATGCGTGGCGGGGTATGCCTTTCCACGTTCCCGAGCTACGTCAACAGGCACTCCGGGTTGCAGGCCATGTGGCAGCTGGACCCCGTCGCCATGCATAGCAGGGTACAGTTCATTTGCCCCACCATGCATGGTGGCGGGGCCAAATGGACTAGTTTTGAAAATATTTTTAAATACGGGTCAGATCCAAAATATGTTTCAAATTTGGACTAAAAATAAAAAAATCCATCCTGTCACCTCCTGGTCCGAGTTTCACCTCCCACGCTGGAGCCCTTCTTCACTCCGCCGCCAGCACCGCGGCACCTCGCTTAGCTCCGCATCGACCCCGTGCACTACGTTGTCGCCTTCTCCGCGCCGTGCGTCGCCGACGCGGGGCACAAGCACTGCTGCCTCGTCCCGACCTCCTCTATGCGCAAGAGGATGCTGCTTGAGCTGCCCCCATCGACCCCGCACCGAACACACCGTCGCGAGGTGCCAACCTCGACCATCTCGACCAGGACGGGGATGCCACCTTCCTCGACGACGGCGGCACGGCCCTCGCCGGAGCTGACAACGAAGTGGAGGACGTACGTGGCTGTGTCCACCATGCCAGACTCTAGGTCAGCCATGAGGTCCAGCAGGGGCCACACGGCGCCGGCCTCCATGGCACATTGCCAGTTCTCGCGTGCGCCGCTGCAGAGCGCGTACAGTGCCGTGGCAGCGTCCTTCTTTCCTCACGCGCCCCCGGTCTCGAGGAGGGAGACCAGCAATGGGACAACACCCGCACGGCCAATGGTGGCCGTGGAGGCGCTGTCGAGCTGGGACAGCCAGAGCAGTGCGCACGCGGTGTTCTCCCACGCGGCCGTATCGCTCCTGCCTCGACGATGATCACCTTGTTCTCATCGCGGATGGAGAGGTTGAGCAGCGCCGTGACGCCATGCTCCTGCAGTAGCTTGACGGCAATGTTCCAACGCTAGGAAGGCCAGTAATGAGGCACCATGGGCTTGCTCGTCATCTGTCGTTGTCGCCGAACTTGCCTTGGCCATTGCCGACTCAAGCTCACCACAACCATGGCCGGCGCCTAGCAAGTGATCGATAGAATGCCGAAAAGAGAAACAGGAGGGTAACTTCACCATATTCCAGATAAAAGGTCATCCTATCCATCTGGTCACCAAATCAAACACAATCCCAACCTCGTATGGGCACAAGTGGCTCGGACATTTATATATACAATAATTATGTTATCATTAATGCTAGAAGTGGGCAGACGGACCGCTCCGCGCTCGCTCAGTCCAACCGGTCACCCCACTTATTCCCTTCCTCTCTCTTACGCACGGGCCCAAACGTCAGCTCCTCTTCTCCTTCCTCTAAATAGAAAACGCATCCGCTGCATGCTCATACAAGAGCACGCGTGCCCGCTCCTCAACACGTCCCCCACCGACTCTCGGCCACCCACCCCGATGGGCCGCCGTCGCACGCCACTCCCTGTCCTCGCACCCTACCACCGCGCCACCATCCTTGTTGCTCCCCGCGGCCATCCTCTCCGACCTTGCTGAGATCAGCGGCTCCTTCTGGCTGCTGTGTGTGGCTAGGCGAATAGGAGAGGGGTCATCACTGGTCGAGGCCAAGCCAGGCACAGGTGCAGCTGTCCATTGCCAGGGCGTGCCATCATGCTTAGCCACCGACTATCCGGAACTGGTCGTTCCCTACTCTGCTCTATGTTGTTCGGAAGAAGAACAATAGGGTGAAAAACGCATGTTGCTATTTCACGTGTTTTAGATGTTTCATAGGTATGTTGCAAGTGTTTCATGTGGATGTTGCAAAAGTAGATCAGGATGTTGCATATGTTGCAATGGTTGTACACGTATGTTGCAAAGTTCTGTTCTCAATATTTTATCTATTTTTCCAGACGTATGTTGCAATTGTGTTTATTTGGATGTTGCATATGTTTTAACCATATGTTGCAAGTGTTTTATCTAGATGTTCTGTATGTTTTACAATGGTTTTCAAGTGTTTTTCAGGTGTTTTTGCAAGTGTTTCAGATGCATATTTCAAGTGTTTCATATGCCTTTAGACGTATGTTACAAGTGTTGTATCTGGATGTTTCAAAACTAGATCGGGTGTTGCATCTCTGTCCTCAATTTCTACTGCCTTGCCTTGGTGTCTTCTCCTCCCGACGCTAGCTAGTCATCCACCGCCCCTTCCCTCTTCTCGATGCTGGTGACGTTCAGGGTGGCGTGTGTAACACCTCAAGTGTTAAGCTTGCATTTTGCACTTGCAATGCATGAGCATAAGCATCATTCATTCATGAGCATGAGCATGTGAATTGCATTTTGAATGTTTCATAAGTGTTGTTTCATATGTTGCATAGGTGATGTTTCATATGTGGCATGAGTAAGGTTTCATATGTTGCATAGGTGATGTTTCATATGTTGCATAGGTGATGTTTCCTATGTGGCATAAGTGATGTTTCATATGTTGCATAAGTAATGTTTCATTCATGCAACTCATGTTTCATTTATAGCATTCATATGTTTCATATGTTGCATATGTCATATGTTTATCCCATATGTATGCTTAATGACCATGCTTGGCTAATACAAGTGGTTGTGTGTGGTCACTAAAACACCTTAGACACACTTAGGATGAAAATGGAACAATGTTTATATTCATGACTTGGTCCAAAATTGCTTCTAAGTGTTGGTTTGCTTTAAAATACCTTTTTCATGATGCTACTTTGACTTAAGTTGAATAGTAACTTAGAGTGTTTGCATGGAAGTGGACCCTAAATAAAAGTTGTAGTTCATCTTATGTGGAACAAACTTTGTTTAAGGGTCAAGAGCTAATTCATTGCCTAGCTTAGACAAATAGAGCTCACAAGTTTCAACTTAATGCTATTTTTGGAACTCCAAAAATTTGTTGTCATAACTGAGTTACAATTTCCATGTACCCATCTTTGGAGCTTTGTAGTTTGAAAACCGTTGGGAATTAGACCAAACTCCTTTAAGCAAAGTTGGAGATCTCATGTAGCTCTACAACTTCTGTTATTGGAATTTTTGCTAACTCAAGCTGGTTTGGGAGATCTAGAGGCTCAAAGTCGGGCTGTCAGTCACCTGAATCGGCCTTGTCGATTTGAATTGGACGCATGTCGTGGCCGACCGCTCGTGCCGCGTGGCGACCGTATGTTGGTGCCGAGCCCTCGTCGCCGTGCCAAGGAGGGAAAGGGGACGGGCGCCCGCTCACTCGCGCTCACTCTCGCTCGCTCACTTTCCTATCTCTCCCTCTCGCTCTCGCCAGTGCCGAAGCGGACCGCGAGCAGCACCGCTGCCGTCGAGCCTTCGCCGGCCAAGCACGCCACCCACGCCTCCACCGCTCGATTGCTCACGTGCATAGCTCCACCATGACCCACTCCACCTGCCTGACCCACTCGCATCGTCGTTTGAGCCAAGGTAAAGCCCCTCGGGCCATTGCCGTTGTCGTGGCCACCGCGGCCACTGTTACCACCGCCAAGCTCGAGCTCACCATGGCCAAGCTGCCTCGTAGCTACTCTGCTCTCTCTATCCCTCGTTCCGCAGTCACTAGGGTTAGCTTTAGCTCGAACCGCTGGACTTTGGCCAATGTTGGCCTCGTCGGAGATGGATCACCGAGTCGTACCGTCATGAACCAGCTGTGCCGCCACCATGCACGTGGCCGTGCCTCATCGGCGCCACTGCGAACCCCAATCCTAACCCTAGATCTCCAATAGGTCACCACGAAGCTATAACCGAGCTCGTCCGAGCACGCCATGGCTGGAGATGGCCGAAGCTCCACCGTGCCACGCCACCGAGCCGCCATGAGCACCACCGCCCTAGCTAGAGTTAGGTAGAAGTTCGATAACCTACCTCAATCGACGCGGGAGACTGCAGGGAGCACGTTGGTGCCAACCCCGTCGCCGGAGACCTCACCGTCGGTGAGATTTCGCTAGTCAACCGTCTCCTTTGCTTCGGTTTGAATGACGCGTGGGGTCACGCTAACCATGGGACCCATCTGTCAGTGTCTTCGGGTGCGCTAGACCGGGTGCACGTAGTAGTAAATATGGTTTTTGATGTTTTCTTTATTTTGTTTTTCTAGATTTGAATGGAATCTTGCAAAAATCATATCTTGAGCTAGGAATGTCCAAATGGAGTGAACCAAATTTTGTTAGCTTCATATTGATGAGTACTGTGTGTTAAAAATATGAAACTTGCTATATGCTACAGTTTTATATACTGTTTGTATTTATCTTTTTTAATGCCTATTAATCTTAGCAAATGCATAACTTGAGTCAGGCAGATGCTAAAAATGTGATTCCAATTTTGTTAGTCTTGTTTTGACATGTTGTAGCTAGGAAAAATACTGAACCTACGTTGAGCATGCTTTGAATGTGACTTTGTGATTTAACTTGATTAAATGCTAGTTTCTTGTGAAATTAATTGTGGTAAATATATGTAACCTAAGAGCATGAAATTATTTCCACAGTATTCTTGTGTTGTGGTGAAAATAAGAAAAATATGAAATCTGTTGTTTGACACTTTTCATTAAGCTAAACCATTTTATGCTATTATAAGCCTATGCAACTTGTCATTTTTTAGAGGTTGCTACATTTATCCAAATGACATTAAATTTAAACAGTAGACTCTTGAGAGCACGTGTAGGCTGCTGTAATTTTTCTAGAATTTATTGAGCACTAGAAGTAGTAGTTCCCAATTTCACCTTGCTATGCTTAATAAATTAATAAATGCTTTTAATAAACTAATTGGGCTTAGCCATGATACTTTCTAGCATGCTTGTGATGCATATAATCTGTTCGTACCTTTGGTTGTGTCTAGTTTTGATTAGTTGTATGCAGTTAGCAAATTATTGCTCTATGTTGCACTTATATCTAGTCCTATTGCTTTGTATGAACTTGATGCTTGTTAATTAGATGCTTAGGCTAATTAAGATAAGTTGTTAGCTGTAGGTTTTAGGCCTCTTACCGATGATGAACAATTTTATCTTAGGTTACTCGAACATGGTGAGTGTATGTTTGCTTTACTAGAGAGGAGATATGCACCTACTCAGTAAACTAAAATTAATCTACTAGAGAGGAGATATGCACCTACTTGATAAAGTAAAGTTAATCTTGTTATGACATGTCATCTTGTTGCTAAGAGTGTATAGGTTTATGCATTTCATTATGTCATACTTGCACTTTATTCCTTGTGCATTCCCTATATTTATCTATGTGCTCATACATATAGGATCGCCAGAAGAAGTAACTCTGTTGGAATTTGAGGCCGTGGGAGAGGAGGACCAGTAGGAGACCCAGCAGTAGGAGGGTCCAAAAGGAGGAGAACAGGTGCAGGAAGAACTACCTGAGTGCCCAAATCATAAGCCCTCGGCTTATTTGAAAGGCAAGCCCTGGAGCATTCTAAGTCTCTTATGTTTTATAAATGCCAACTTGAGTTCTTTATATTTGATGCATTAAGTTGTAGGAGTTGATTGAAAACACTTGATACATATACCTTCCTTGTCCAGAAATATTACTTGAACCCTGTGTAGGTCTAGGATCGAATATCTACTTAGCCATGCTTAGTTCGGTAGAAGTCGGGTGATTTTTTATCACCTGTGAGATATAGGTGGATACCTAGTCACGGTTGGCTATATTTGCTATCGTGAAAAAGAACCATGTGATGATGTAATTGGAGGTCGGATGGAGTCTATGTTGTAAGTTGACTCATGTGATTCCATCTATGCCAATTAAGGACCGCATCGTTGCAGGCGCTCGTGTCATTTTGAACACAGCCCTCACTTAGTTGGCTAGATAACTCGTTCTGACCACGAAGCCGAGTAGCTCAACTCAAGCCAGGAGTCATTTTGTAAGAGTGCACACACGGGAGCTAGTAAGGATGTACGGGGAGCCGGATGTGAGTCCAAGGGCAGGCCGGGCCTGATCATCCTGGCAACTGGTCAGTCCCTGAGTGTGCGGCGCTGATCGAACCCACAACATATGATCTGAGTTGTACCAAAGGTGACCTAAGACTACCGTGGCTGGTGGGCCTGAGTTTGTGTTAGGAATATTGCCCAGCTGGTTGCAATCGATTTGAATCGATGTCTCTCCTAGATAGTGAGAAACTTGACTGAGCCCCTTCATCATAGTAATACTTGATGGAATGAGATGGTTATGTTGGATATGAAAATACTACACCAGATATGGTTATGATTGTTTGCTCTAACTTAAATCAAGTGATTGCATTAGTATAGATGCCAACCTAGATATGCTTAATCATAAAGGTATAACTTGATGCTAGAGTAACTAAAATAGCAAGACATGAATTACTGTAGCTTTCATGCAAAATGTTGTCAAGTTAGATCCACCATGAAAAGCCTTGCATAAATCCTTGGTGTCACTTTATTTTTGGTTTATGACAGGTAAGTCTAGCTGAGTACCTTCTCGTACTTAGGGTTTATTCCCACTTGTTGCAGATGGTACAGTATATCATGGCTACTGCAAGAACTGCTTCTCGCCCACTGTGGATGAGGAGTGAGACCACGGGCATGGTCCTTCTGTGTTGTCTTACCTGTGTTGCTTTTGATGGACTTGACCATGGAACTGGCATATGTATTTAAACTATGTGTGTGATGTTGGCTTCAAAACTACGTTACTTCCGCTACTACAATTGAATTTGGTGTTGTAACAACTCTATTTGAACTCTGATGTATGTTGAACTATTTGTGAACTTGTTGTAACATGTGACATGTATGTTGAATCATGTACGATCTTGGTTGTATATTGGCGATGTTTCGAGATCCTTCATGATACTCGACTGACTACCAGGTTTATATGGGCTCAAGTGTGTGCGGGTCAACGTATAAGCGGGAACCGCCATGCTTGATCTTGTATAAATTGATTTGTTTGGTCGGTAATTTGATTTGCTCGTGATAAGCGGGCGCGTGACATGTATATAGGCAAAAAAACCCGCTTGATTTGTTTGGTCGGTAATTTGTACACTAAATTCACAAACACAATAAAATCCACATCATAAAGCTAAGTCAATGAGTTTAATTCCCTATATTTACATTAGAATTTCCTATTTCTATTTTGTCTTTATTATTCTCTTCTTCTATACGATTTTCTCCACTTTGACAAAAAAAGGAAATTGGAGGATGGGATGCGTGAGCAAGAAAAGGGAAATCAAAAAACAACCAAGAAAAAAGGACAAAAAAACATAAAAATGGTGGACAAAAAGCTAGCACTGATAATAAAGGAAAAATGAACAAAAAAAGAAAAAGGCAGATCTTCTAACGTAAAAAAATAGTAATGCTACGCCCGTCCGACGGGGACGTCACGCGCCCACTTCCGCGCTCACTGCTGCCATGTTTCCCACTCCGCCTCACTGCTGCCCACTCCATGCGAGTGACCTCTCCTCAGCCACGTGTAGCCGCGATGCCTGTACCGACCGCCGAGCCGGTGCTCCCAGCGCCTTCCTCTGTGTCCCATCCTCGCTCCTCTCTAAGCCGCTTCCCATGCCGCACTCTCCGCCTCCCCACGCCCTCCTCCCACCATGCCTCCTTCCTCCCGTGCGTCGCATGGTAGGCCCGAGCGCTCTCCGTCCTGGGTGAAATGATCTCGATTTTCCTCAAAGGGAAAATCCACATATACGATTTATAATATAGTAGATCACGAGAGCAATCCATCACATTATCAATTATCAGCTGACATTATAGTCATACATCGTAGGATTACAAGTTACAAGGCTTTACAACACTGGTTAACACACCTATTACATCAACTAATCTAGCGAAAATGCACACACATCTTCATCAGAGTCATTGTAGCGCATCGGCGGGTGAAGGCTCCTCCTTCATGGCAGTCATTAGAGTTGGTGTAGAATGTCAGTGGGCGTAGACTCCATCTTCTCAACCACACTTGAGCGTAGGCACGAGACCATCTACTCCTAATCCAAGTCCTTGTGGTCGTCGTTGATTTCATCCAAACCTGTCCAAAATCTATCAGTACGATTTGTACTTGCCACTTTCTCTCACCCTATGCTTTTGTGTATGCTTTGTGGTAAATGGAATGCAAGGGTAGATGAAAAGGCCTATATATGGCTGTAGGTTTCCTATGCAAGTTCATCAATATTTTATAATAATAGTTCATCAAGTTTTAATACATCTCATCCATATGTTCTCCCATCCCATCACACACATCTCACCACACTCTCACACTCTCTAGGTGGCAAGATGACTCCCGCTCGTACCTTGCCTCAACGACCAAAGCCGGATCCAACACCAAAACCTAGGGGAAAGGTAGAAAGGACTCCTCTCTCTAATCAAGTGAAGTGTAGGTCATGGGAATGTCCATATCCACGGATGTGGCTATACGTATAGATCAATCAACTCTGCAGAGCGTGTACACCTGGAAATCCACAAGATCACCATCATCGGCGGTGCCCTGCCTAGGCTGATGCCGACTGCCTCCCAACCGGTATGGTACCACCCTACCACTCAGCCCTGAGCCACCCTAGAGTCCACCGAAACGCTGAGACTGTGAGATGTAGTACCAGGCCCCCAAGGTCACTATGCTGTCTTAGGAGGGTGTGGGCCCCCATGCCCGTACCTCCCTACACTATCACCTTCCAACCTAGTAGTAGTGGCACCGCCCTAGTCAGTCGGGTAATCGTCTCCCGCCCATCAAGAGCGAGTGGTGTGCACAAAGGGTCCCATGGTTCCGGTTCTCAAGACATATGAAAGCCCAAGTTTGGTTTTGGAAATTGAGTGACACCAAAGTTGCTAATGTTATGTGATCAAGTGTGATTAAGCTAGGCATAAGCAACATGTGATGGAGGTGGAGATGGCATGGAGAGATGGCCACAAGACCACATGATTTGGTGCATGAAATGATGAGCAAGATCATGAAGGAATGCACATAAAATGATGAACATGATGATCAAGTGGAGGAGAAGGATCTAAGAGCGCAAGGCAAAGGTATAACCATAGGGTTTTTCTTTTGCCAGTCTAAAATGAGTAGAGAAGCGATTGACCGGGTTTAGGATACATAGCTGACTGTCAAGAGGGGCAATCATGGTTAGCTCGGGAATCAAGTGCCACTAGATCAATGTCTTGAGCATATGCATTAGGATCTAGTTGAGAGCTAACATAACCCTTTAAAAATGTTTATGAAATGCTAACACACATGCACATGATGGTGTACACTTGGTGGTGTTAGCACATTTGTGAAGGCAGTGGAGTTTGAGCGGTAGAGAGGGGTTTGGGTGGTAGAGAGGGGTTTGCGCTTTTCATGGAAATGAAATGCCTTTTTTCCATTGCGCCGGAGGCGAGAAAACGGAGGCAAAAGTCCGGTGTGTTTCTTACTGGAAAACAGTGACCGAACACTGTGGTTGAACAGTTTAAACCACGGGCAGACGCGCGCGCGAGAGGGTCATGGACCGGCGCGTCTGGTCCCTCGCGGAACTGGCGCGTCCGGTCAGACACCCATTGGTGCAGCGCATGAAGAAGAGCTGATCGGACGCACGGCGCGTCCGGTCACATGCGATCGGACGCGTCCGGTCATGATGGGAGCTCTCTGGACTCCGATCGGACACCGGGTGCAGCGCGTCCGATCATTTGGTGAAGCGCGTTCGGTCACGGCAACGTCTCTCTCTGACGCACATGGTTGCTGCTTGTCCTGTAGTGACCGAACGCACCGGTCAGGGTGACTGGTGTGTTCGGTCATCACATTTTTCACTGCGTTGTCTGGTAACGGCTAGTTGCTTACCCCTTTGCTATAAATAGAAGTTGGCCAGGGTTTGGGGGTATCTCTGGCATTCTTGCTGACCTTGAGACATCCTTTGAGCTAGAGAACAACCCCTCCACTCATCTCTTTGCTTGGTTGCACATCTTGAGTGAGATTCAAGTGCATTACTTGAGAGTTGCATTCTAGAGGCACTTGTTCTTCGAGTTGCTGCGGATTTTTTGTTACTCTTTTGTGTTTCTCGATGCGGTAGACGGCTTGGAGCAGCGAAGGTGATTGAGCTCGTAATTGGAGATTGTTGGAGCCCTCACCAAGTGTTGTAAGGGGTTCTTGATCATTCCCCGCGGGAGTTCACAAATTGGATACTCTAGTGGAGCTCGTGGCTTGGAGGATCCCCATCTTATGTGCGGTTGTGCGGCGCCCGTCGAGGGCTTGACTCTTGATAGTCGATTAGCTCATGAACTAACAAGTGGGTGTATCGCCATAACGAGGAGTAGCTTGCCGGGAAGCAAGTGAACCTCGGGATAAATTCTTGTGTCGTTCTCTTCCCGAGGATTTCTCTTGTGTGATTGATTAGTTGTTTCTTCTCATCTCTACACGGCGGTATAATCTCTCGAAGCTCTTCTCTTGCATTACTCCTTATATCTAACTTGTAGTTGTTGTTGTGTTTAGTGGATAGCCTTGTACTAGACTTGTGTAGGTGGCTTGCTTAATTAGTTAGAGCTAGTGCATTTTGCTTTGCCACCTTTTGTACTAACACTTGTGGTTAAGTAATTCTTGCAGAAGTTTTAATTAGGCTATTCACCCCCCCCTCTAGCCAATTTGGACCTTACAACATACCAGTCCTTAGGAGGACTGGACATGATATCTTCTCAAGGGAATAACCAACACCTCGTGCCTCGATGGCACCTCCACTAGGGATAACCAACACCCCGTCTGCTCACACATGCACCCACCACAGGTACCTCTCACGAGGGATGCCCAGGTCGCACTCCTCTGGCATGACATGCCCTAGAGACTCATTATAGGATCCTGTCTGATCGACTCAACACTCACCACACACCCAAGGTGCACGCCAAGATCTCCCCAAGTTCATTATCTAGTTTTACCAAGTTATCGGCACCACGTGCCTTATCCACTCACGTTATTCCTTCACCAAGCATCACATCACAGATATAATGCGTAGTGAAAGTAAAGCAGTAAGTAGTATGCGAGTGTCTAGCCTAACAGCGGGTGTGCAGGGGAATAGGTTGCATCAAGGTAATGGCTCACAAGCAATCTACCATGCAACCTATCACAGTTCATTTGCATAATAGTAAAGCACTAGCATCTACATTGTTGAAAGTCCTATGTTTGGTGTTGGTAATTAGTGACAATGCCTAAGTACTAATCCTATGTCTAAGTTGTATGTAGCATATGAGGATTAGTACATTCCAAGGTTGGTGGCAAGATGGACATGGTGATCATGACAGCCACACTTGGATTTGGACGCAACCCTACGAGATCAAGGCAAAGGTATATGCTTAAGGGTTGTGTTTTAGTAACCAAGACATCTAGTGGGTGTGGTTACATTATAGGTTAGATAGCCGTAATATAAAGAGGGGAATGATGCAGCTATTGAACTCCTAAGTGCCTCTAGGTGTGCATTTCATAATCATATGCATTTGGATAGAACTAATAATGCCTCAAAAAATGATTGTGAAAATGCTAACACACTCACACATGATGAGATCACTTGGTGGTGTTAGCACGTTTGCGAAGGCGGTGGAGTTTGAGTGGTAGAGAGGGTTTGGGGTCCTCTCTCCCTCCCGCCGAGCTTGCGAGGCGGGATTCAGGCGTTTTCGAGGAGTTGAAACGACTTTTTTCCATTACGCCGGAAGTCGGAAAAGAAACGGAGGCGAACGGAGGTCATAGAGGTGACCGAACGCTGAACCATACGCGATCTCTATTTGACCGGACACGTCTGGTCACCGTTCAGTGTCTGCGCTTGTTTCAGGTTGATGATCGGACGCGCAGCGCGTCCGGTCACTAACGATCGGACGCGTCCGGTCATTCAGGAAGCTTACTGGACTCAAACCGGACGCTGGCACTGTGGCGTCCGGTCAGTTCTACAGCGCGTCCGGTCACTGTTTTGTCGTGCGCTGCTCAGGCTTGACCAGCGCGTCTGGTCAGTCACGAGACCAGCGCGTCCGATCGATCCCAGCGCGTTCGGTCTGCGCGATGAGCGCGTCCGGTCAGTGCTTCGTGACTTAGCCGTTGTGTGACCGGCGCGTCCGATCATTTGGACCAGCACGTCCGGTCAGCGCGATTTCGGTCATTTAAGTTTCTAACGGCTCTATTCGAAGGGTTACGTCTATAAATACTCATTGGCCAGCTCAAGGCTCTCTCTCTCTCTCGAACATTTGACATACTTGTGAGCACTTTGAGCTAAGCAACTCCCCTCCCACTCATCTCTCTTGCTTCTTTGCATATTCGAAGTGACATTGAGTGATCCAAGTGTATTTGCATTGTGAGATTGCATCTAGTTGGCACTTGGTGGTTGATTTGCTGCGGGATTCTTGTTTCTCTTGGTGGTTGCCACCACCTAGATGGCTTGGAGCAGCTTGGAGGCGTTGGCAAGAGTTTGTGATTGTTCTTGGCCACCTCCGGTGATTGTGAGGGGTTTGTGCCTACCTCGGCGAAGCACCAAAGGCAACGGTAGTAAATTGCTCGTGTCATTGCAACCTTTTGCCATTTGGTAGGTTCTTGTGGCCCTTTTGAGAGGCTCGGTGTGAGACCGATTAGCCACTGAACCACGTGGTGAAGAGGGACACAACGAGGACTAGCGTGCCGGCAAGCACGTGAACCTTGGGATAAATCTTCGTGTCTTCACTTTCATATTGTGATTGATTGATCCCGGTGTTCGGTTGTCTTGGTATTCATTGTTGATCATATTGGTTGGCTCAATACTTCGCCCCTCGGTGAAACTCTCCTAACTCAACTCTGCATTACCTTCTTAGTTATCTTTGCTAGCTAGTTAGCTTTGCTAGAGTAGCTTCTTTGTGTAGCTTGCTAGTTGTAGTTACCTTCTCGGTTTGTCTTGTAGGGTTGAGTGCAAATACTAGAATTGTGAATTGGCTAGGTGGCTTGCAAACACCCCGTAGGCTAAGCAAAACTTGCATCTCGCTATTTGTTATATTGATAAACTTGTTTAGCTTGTCTTTGTAGAAAATTTTAAAAGGCTATTCACCCCCCCTCTAGCCATCAAGACCTTTCAATTGTAGCATGCCTAATAGGATTCTATGAGGTTGGGTGGGACGTGGCACCTGTTGAATGTCATGTTTGAGATCCTCAGCGTACTTGTAGTTGCTCTCCTCCAAGGTCCCTCCATCCGCACGTCCTTCCTCCAACAGGTCCCGATCCGATCAACGCTAACCTTAACGCAATTACCTCGATACAGCGACAAGCAAAAGAGCAATCAGACCATAAACCTAGAAAGACTGTGGAAGGAGAGGCAACAAGGCACAGAAAGACAACTACATTGAAAAACACAAAAAGGGAGAATGACTTAGCCCTCTCGGTGGATGTCTGATCCCTGGGCCAAAGAAACGCAAGTGGTGATTTGCTAAGCACAAACTTAGGTCTTAGCCTAGCAAGTACTTCTCGGGTCGACCGTGTCAACCTGTACGGCTTAAATAAAATGGCATAGACTCTAGTTCATCCTAAGCAAACACCACGGCTCACAACTTTCGATCTGAGCGTCATGGAGACTGACGAGAACCGAATAGACTACAAGCAGGAGAAGTTTCGTTCTCCCTCAATCCCGATGCCATTGAAATTGATGGGAACCAAGAGAGGGTGGAATGGGGAGAAGAGAAGAGAGGTGGTCTACTTCCAATACACACGCCATGGCAAGAGACGGGGCGTCGAAAGAAGAGACACGCAAAAGAACACAAGTGCCCAAACGACTTGTAGGGTACCACGACCTAGGTACACTAAATGCACTAGGACATCCCCAGGGTTCTTTGCGGTGTGGTTGTCATCGCAAGAACCAAAGAGACGCTACGGTCTAGAAGGTACAAGCATACAAGGGTTCAGCACGACAACCAAAAGATGGGTAAAGACGCAGGACTCACCCTCCTTTGATCCACATGTCGTAGCAATGACGGGAATCGAAGGAATGGAATCAAAAGAGCAACAAACACCAAACAAGCAAGGGACTCAACCCACATCTTTCTAGATCGACGAGGATTGATAGGGGAAAGGAAGAGAGGACAGAAAAATAGCCCTCGCATTCTTTCGACCAACTTGCCATGGGAACGGGCTAGGATTGAAAGAATGGAGGCACAAACCCCATGGTCTCTCGCTCCACACCAACTCGTATGGCCCCACAACCTAGGCGCATAATTAGCACAAGACTATTCCTATGGTCTTTAGCGATGAGGTTATCATCGCAAGGGCCAGAGGAATGCCAGGGTCTAGGTGACATAGGCATATGAGGTGGCTAGGAGAGAGTAAAAAGAGCAAAAGCAAAAGAGGTAGAGTCCGATGGTCATAGCGAGGCAACTTGCGGCCATAAGCTGTACCTACACGAGTTGGCTCCCGCTGGTACCACGATTGTCGTCCCCTAACTCATATCCCACTAGATTATGTCTCACAGGGCTCGAATGGTGCGGATGAGAACCGCGTCGATAACAACATCAAGTCCATGGTGACCGCATCCTAGGGACGTAGGTAGGAGCTCTTGATCATGGCACCACGAAGACAACAAAACATAGGGGAACGAGTTATGCTCGACACCACGGCCATAGCGGGATAAACCCATGACCAAGATGAATGAACACAACACTTCTCAACCGGCTTGAGGGCACAGTCCATAGAAGACACACGAACAACCCACAAAGGTCCACAAGGCACAACAACGAACCACGACTCGATAACCGACCACACACGACGCGACATGGAGTAGCACTTCTTCATAGCATTCACAAAAAGATAGATAGATAGATAGACCGGCACGAAGGCACGGCGCAGGCATTTATATAGATAGGTGATCATGTAACAAGTGTAAGAAAAATGATATATAGATGACAAATATGCAAGGAATGAAAAGTGGACACTTTTGTCGACGTCGAGGATGGTGTTAACAGGGATCAAAGGGTCGACCTTGGAGCGAAGGAAGGCGAAGGGCTGCTGCAGCTTGTTCGGGCAGGCCCCGGCTAGCTATGGTCGGTTGCAGCCACCCTCGGCTGGCTGCCGCTTGCTGTTGGTCAGCTACGGCTAGCTACGGCTGGATGCGGCTGGCCAGCAGCTTGCTAGACATGGCCAGAAGCTGGCAGGTGGTGGCAGCGGACGTCTGGAAGGTGTCGCAACTCCGGCGGCGTGGAACAGGGCAGCCACGCCAAAGGAGAAGCGAGGCGCGGCATCTCGGTGGTGGAGCATGACGGCCGATGGCGAGGTGGTGCTGGCCGTGGCAGCGAACGGCCAAAAGTTGGCTGATGCTACCGAATGTGGCCCAAAACAGGGGCTCGCCATGGCTGAGGGATGGTAAAGGTGTGGCCTTCCTGCGGTAGTGAGGAAACATGGCACGAAGGCCGGGCATCAGGCATGAACGGCGACAAAGTCGATGGAAAGGGGGAAAAGGCAGAGCTTGGCTACTGGTGGCTCACCGGTGGCAGCTGGCGATGAGGAGGAGCAGGTGACATCATGGTCCAGAGCAGACGATGGCGTCATGGCCGCGGTAGGTAGAGGTGGGGTGAGGGAGTCCGGCACCGCAGTGACGATGGTGACCGCGTTGTGGTGAGGCCGAGGAGGTCATTGATGACGCTGAGGGTGGCGCGGATGTGGAGACGAGGCGGTGCTTGGCTTCACGGGCCTGATGCCGAGGTGGAGTGAGGGCACCAGGCGGTGACACGACGAGCTAGAGGGCACGCTGTGCGCGGTCAGCGTTGCAGCACGGACCGCGGTGGTGGTGCGGACTGGCTCGGAGGAAGCCAGGACGTGGCCTTGGATGTGAAGTAGAGGAGGCGACGTGGTGGTGCGCTCGATGGCGTCCGCGACTGACGATGCTGGCGAGGATGGCTCGAGCGAGCAGAGGAGGTCACAGCGATGGTGCCTGGAGCAGGGGCTCGGCGGAGCAGTGGGTGATGCGAAGGCGCGGTTGCGGCTTCGTGGCTCGCAGCGGTGGGCTGGGGTGATGCGGTGGCCGTGGCTTGAGGAGACGGCTCGGCTGGTGGTGCGGCACAGCAAGGCACTAGTCAGCGTTGGATGGCGCGGTGGCCGGCTGCGGTGGAGCTCCAAGCGGCGCACGGTGATGCCAGGGGGAGCGAGGAGGAAGGATGGAGCGGCAGTGTGAAAGGTCCTTGTTTGGTTTTGGTAATTGAGTGACAACTTAGGTGGACTAATATGTGGTTATGTGAGATACACAGGCGATTAGTCCACAGGTGATGGTGTCATGAAGGAGGCTATTGCACATGAGACATGACATGGAGTCATGTGACCAAGGTGGCAAAGATCAAGATGAGGCTTGGCTCGACGGACCGGTTGCAAGTGTAAAGGGCAAGTCGGAGGCTTTGGAGCGATGGACCGTGAGGCGGTGAAGCTTGAGCAAGACTTGGCGCCGATGGACCGATGCAACGGTGAAGAGCAAGTGAGATCAAGATCGATGGACCAAGGCCACATAATGATATGAAGTGGATCATATCATTTATGATATGGTTGGTGCATGTGTTGCATCAACGTCGGAGGAGATGGAGTGGAATGCGCAAGGCAAAGGTATAACCTAGGGCATTTCCATTTCACCAGTCATAGGTGTGTAGAGAAATTGATGACTGGGTTTAGGATAGATGGCCGTACTATCAAGAGGGGCAAACTTGTTTGCATATTGGTCATCTAGTGCCACTTGAGCGATCTAACTTTACATACGTGTTAGGATCGAGTGGCGAGGCAAGTTGAGTGCCTAACTTCTTCGAGAAAATGATTGTGAAAATGCTAACACACATGCACATGGTATTTTACACATGGTGGTGTTGGCACATTTGCAAAGGAGAAGGTGTTGGAGTTGATGTTGATCAACTTGGAGAAGAGAGAAAGGTTTTTCGGTGTTCTCTGAACACTAGGATAGCTCTTAGAGTGGAATACTGCTTTGATCCATTGTGAATTGGATCAAGTGCTTTAGTGGGTTGTGTAGCCCTCTGAGTAAGCTTTCCAAAATATCCAAGATCATCGAAATCGGAGTTCGGAGCTAAGAGTTATCGCCGTTTTACCGAAGAGTGGTCTGTGACCGGACTCGTGACCGGACGCGTCCGGTCAGCACCTGCGAGTCCGGTCAGCGCGTTCGGTCAGTGTTTTTCATGGGCAAAAGTGACCGGACGCTGCAGCGAGTCCGGTCAGTGATGACCGGACGCGTCCGGTCGCTTCGGGAGCTTACTGGACCCTCTCTGTTCGCTGTTTCGCTGTGACCTGCGCGTCCGGTCCCGTTAGTGACCAACGCGTCTGGTCAATACAAGTTTATACGCGTAAAAACTAGCTGTTGGAGCACGCTACTGACCTGCGCGTCCGGTCAGTTCGACAGGCGCGTCCGGTCAGTTCGACCGGCGCGTTCGGTCGACCCAAAACTTGCCCAGTGAGGGGACTAACGGCTCTATTTCGTTGTGGAGCTATAAATAGATGTTGTGGCCGGCCATAGCCGGCAGCTGAGCACACTTTGGCCTTGGTGGCTTATGTGGTAGTGCTTGGAAGCCCTCTAACTCACTCATGCTTGATAGTGTTCATCGGATCGAGTGAGAGAGCGATTCTAGTGCGTTGCATCGAGAGGATTGCATCGAGTGGCACTAGGTGATCGTGTTGCAAGCCGGTGGTGCTTGTTACTCTTGGAGGTTGCCACCTGCTAGACGGCTTGGTGGCTTGTGACTCCATTGAAGCACGCGTGGAGATTGTGCGTGGCTCCGGAGGAGAATTTGTGAGGGGGATTGTGCTCACCCCGCGGGGATCGCGAAGAGCAACTCTAGTAAAGCTCGTGGCTTGGAGGATCCCCATCTTGAGAGTGGATGTGCGGCACCCGCTGAGGGTTTGACTCTTGATAGTCAATTAGCTCGTGATCCATCAAGTGGGTGTATCGCCACAACGGGGACTAGCTTGGTGGCAACCAAGTGAACCTCGGTGAAAAACCGCCGTGTCAACATTGTGTACACCTTCTCGGTGGTTTGCTTTCGATTCACAAGCTTGTATTTACATTCATATACTTGTGCTTGTGTAGTTGCTCTTGTAACTAGTTTGCTTGTGTAGTTAGCTAGTTACCTTCTTGCTTGTGTAGCATAGAAGTAGCTCCCGTTGCGTGGCTAATTTGGTTTGTGTAACCTTGTTAGTCATATTGCTTAGTTTGTGTAGCTAAGTAATTTGCACTCTCTAGTTTGGCATTAGTTGCCTTGCTATTGAGCATTGCTAGTGAGCATAGATGGCTTCGTGCTTTTGCTTACTAGAATTGTGTAGGAGCTCCCTGGCTTTGCTAAAGTACTAGTGCATAGGTTTGTGTGACCTTGCTCTAGAATTGTTTAGGAGAGCTCTTGCTAAGGAAAGCACCTTAGTTACATAATTAGGATCTTTGTGAGGTGCTTGTGAACTTAGATAGAGGGGTGTAGTCTTGGCTAGACCGATAGTTTTAATTCCATATTTGTTTCGGTTTGCCGACGCGATTAGTTTTAGAAAGGACTATTCACCCCCCTCTAGTCTGCCATCTCGACCCTTCAATTGGTACCGGAGCCTGGTCTCTCATTTATGGTCTTCACCGACCCGAGAGGATGGCGGAATATGGGCTAGATGTTGATTGTCCACACATGTTTGATGGCACACACTTTGCACGGTGGAAAGATTGGATGATATGCAATTTTAAGTTTATTTGCCCTCAAATGTGGTGGATGGTAGATGTAGGCTTTTCTCATGTGTTGGATGAAGATAATCTAACTCAAGCACAAGAGAAATGCCTAGATCTTGACATCCAAGCTACTAACATCATGTTTAGATCTTTGGATGATAGCATCTTTGGTAAGATCATGGACCTCAAATCTGCTCATGAGATATGGGCCTATCTCAATGAAAAATATGGAGCTATCACCAATGATGTCAAGCCCAAGGAGGTTGCACATGATGATGTTGAGCATGACCACAACATGGTGGTTGTGGAGGATTGCTCCACCTCATGGTCAAGTGATGATGATGATCGATCTACCACAAGTTCACTTGACAAGGATAATGATGATGCATCAAGTGTTGCAAGTGACGTTTCTACCCCAAGCACACTTGATGGTGACAACGTTGGTTCATGCTCGGGCCTTGATGATGCTACTATAAGCCCATCCACTACATCACATTGCTTCATGTCACTAGGTGACACAAAGGTATCAAATGATAATGTGATTGATCATGTTGATTCATATGATGAGTTTGTTAGTAGACTTGCTAGCTTGAACAAGTCTTTAGAAAATGAGAAAACTAAAACCATGAAATTGTAAAATGAAAACTCTTTTCTAAAAACCACATGTGAACAACAAAAGCATCTACTTTATGTTACTACTTGTTCACATAAGGAGCTAAAATTAGCTCATGAGGAACTTAGTGTTGCTCATGATAATTTGGCACAAGAACATGCTTCTCTCTTTAAGATGTTATTAAAGAAAATTAAAAATAATGAGAGCTCATCACATGGATCAAATGATCAATTGCAAAATGTGACTAACCCATGTGATGTAGGGAGAAAGCATGTATCCACCTCTTGTGATGACTTATTAGATATGCCATGTTCTTCATATATATATGCTTGTTCTACTTCTATGTCTTGTGAGACTAACCTTTTGAAGCAGAACAATGAGCTCAAAAATGAAGTGAAGAATTTGAGCAACAAGTTAGAGAGGTGCTACAACTCAAAAGTCACCTTTGAGCACATGTTGAACAACAAAAGAAGCTACGGTGACATGAGCGGCATTGGCTTCAACAAGAGCAATATCAAAGGCAAAAGATGGGGGAAGAGAAGATATGAAAGAGAGATGAAGAAGTAAGAACAAGAGAAGCTCTCTCATTTTATGTGCTTTAAATGCCATGAAATGGGACATCTTGCAAAAGGTTGCCCAAATGAAGAAAAGCTCAAGTTGAAGAAAGAAGAAGAGAGGCTCAAGCATGTCAAGTGCTTCAAGTGTCGCACTTGGGGTCATCTCACCTCAATGTGCCCAACCAAGAAACTAGTGAAGCAACAAAAAGAGCCTCAACCAAAGCCACAAGTTAAGCAAGAAACCACACCCCAATCTCAAGTCAAGATCAACCACAAGGATGATGATGGTGACTTGATGAAGAAGAAGAAAACAAGAAGAGGTGGAAGAGGAAGGCATCCAATGCAAATCCAAGATGCCAAGATGATGAGCAAGATTCAAGATAAGAAGAGAGATTTGGCTCACATCAAGTACCTCAAGTGTGAAGATATGGGACACTTTGCCTCGGGGTGTCCTACCAAGCTTGAGAAGAAGGCTCAAGCAACTCATGAGAGGCAAGGCAATGAAGAGCATCACATGAGCAAGGAAGAAAAGACTCAACTAAAGAGAAGATGCTATTCATGCTGGGAAAGGGGACACATGGCTCATTCATGTCCCCTAGGTAATAATTCTAAGCCTAGTTCAATTAATGATACTAACATGCTTAGAAAGGATGGCAATGGTACCTCATTGGTTGGAATTGCAAAACATCCCGCTACCCATACTAAGGCTTTGCCTAAGTATGTTGCTCCTAACTTGAGAGGACCCAAACTTGTTTGGGTACCATCAAAAAGTGGATGATTGTTTGTAGGTACCATCGGCATTGGAGGCTTGATTCATTTGGATTCATATTGGTCATCATATGTTGAATCAAGTTTTAAAGCTTAGTGCATATTCTATCCCAATGCCAAGTCAAAATAAGTGGAGTCTAAATGCTACAACATACAAGTGCAACATTCAAGATTGTGGTGATTTATTAGATATATTTGATGGCTTGCAAATATTTGAGTTGGAGCTTGCTAAGAGGATGATCATGTGATAACCAAGGTATATCTCTAGTTGATCATTTTATTTGGGTGCATATGAGTTGATTGAATTGGATATATATGCAATGTTGCTTGCTATGAGATGATTGAATGGATTAAATGCCTAGCAATTAAATTTGGATTGATTTGTGTTGGCTAAATTCATGAGATGACATTTAGTAAGTGGATTGAATGGATATATGTCTTATGAAAGTGTTCAAACAAGTTAGTTTCAAGTTTGATTCAATTTGGTGAAGTATAGCTCAATGTATTGAAATATGTCCATTATTAAAAATCTGAGCTAGCTGAGATCAAGTCTGAGTTTGAGTGACCAAATTATATTGTATTGGCTTGAAATTTGGTATGCATGCTCTAGACTTATGATATGAGATGCTGTATAAAATTTCATGATAATTGGATGAGAAATGCTATGGTTTTAGAGCACATCTTGTCAGCTATAGTGCAGCAGTTTTCAGCATGTAGTAGTGGTGAAAGATTTGAAATCTAGTAGCAATATAGAAGTCAAATGAAGCTCAAATTTTTACAGTTGCTAGATGAATTAGTAATTCACATCTCCATAAAATTTCGTGGCATTTGGACCTGTAAATTGGGAGATATGAATTATTCTTTGAAGGGTACAGAATCTGCCAGAAAAGTGACAATTATTGGATTGATCTAGAGTCACTTTAAGTGAAAGGTCCTTAAGTTGGAGACATATTTATAAGTGTTTGAGGCACCTAAGTTTGGTTTTGAATTGATCTAGAGGCATGACAAGACATGCGTACAAGGGCATTGATTGTGGAATGTACTTAGTGTACAAATTTGGTACTCAAATTTGAAAATAAAAATCAAACTCAAGATGAAGATGAGGTTCAAGTTCTAGTAATGATTGGAGATCATTTGGTAGAAAGAAAAGTACTTAAAGAATAATTCAAGGTTACTCATCAAGTTAAGTCTATAGATCAATCAATCAAAGGCAATTCAAGTAAGTATCAAGGATGGTTCTTTGGAGAGAGGTCACTTCTCCCTGCTGAGGGGGCTTGCCGCCCATGGGTGGATAAACCGAGCACCGGCTTGGAAGGCTAAAATGGAAGTGATGAATTCAAGGGACAATGGAGATGCTTAATTGAAGCAATCAATAGGGTTGATCAAGAAAAGCAAGCAACACCCAAAAGAGAGCTAGTCATAGTTATAAAATTGGTATCATAAGTACTTCTCTGATGCAAGCATTGATCAAAGAGAAAAAGCAAGCCAACCACAACAAGAGATAATGCACTTGATTATTACTGGTTCTCATTTCATATGGGTGAAGAATGGATTTCTCTATAATGATTGGTCTTCACCAAGCATATAAATTGGACTTCACATTTCTATTGGAGTAATGAATTGGAATCTATGTGACTATCCTCTACTCCAATATAACAAAGGTATCATTACAATATGCATGATCATTTCATCTCTTACTAGTATGCGATTAGTGCATATAGTACATGCTTACTAGGATCATGCATAACAAATGAAATGTTTAAATTCATAGCCTACCACTATTGCTTGAATTGTTTAAATGATCTAGTGGTATGTGTATGAATTTGTTCATGAGCTAGTGAACCCAAGTACTTGATCTAGTTTGGATTGCTAACAAGTGATAAGTACAACATTGGCAAGATAACCCTTAGTATGAGGAGTGAAGAAGCTTGTCATTGGATCAAACCGGACTTAGAATATTAGGCAAATCAACTTAGTTCAAGTCATACTAGAAGCTCATGACAATGATATGGGTACAAGCACAAGACAACAATAGAAATGGATATCTAGGGTGTTTCAAATTGTATCTAGACTTAAAATATTTCTTCAATTGGTATTTACAAGTGGTGTCTAGATCATGATCTACAAGTGATATCCTACAAGTGGTACTCATAAAGATAGCAAATGTTCAAGAAAAGATCATATTGACAAATCCTACAAGTGGTTCCATGATAGAGGATTCTTCAAATTGGTATCACACACTTATTCGTGGTATTTCTACACATGATATCATTTATACAAGACGGTGGTTCCACAAGTGATCCTCAACTTTAAGTGATCATCAAATGAAGAAAGTTCCCTCACACACAAGAGCTCAAGATTATCAAGTGAATGACCCATGCTATGACATAGGGGGAGGAGCCCCACCTAATGGTATCAAGGTCAAAGATCCTAAGTAGTATCTCAAGAGCAACATACAAGTAATGTCATTCCAACATGTGCGGTGATATCCATCAACAACGCAATATTCAAGTCTCAACCATCTACCCCAATGCAAGCCTTTGCATCAATGAGAAGTACACCCTTTATGGAAATTGATGACAAAGGGGGAGAAGTTGGAACAAAGATATGTCAATACACCAAGAGAGAGAGGTTTGGGAAGAGATTGAACAAAGATATCATGAGAAGATGAGTTTAGACATGGAGATGGACAAAGAGGGAGCAACATTGAAGAAATAAGAAGGATCAAAATTCTTGGACAAAAGAAGCACACAAGTAGGGGGAGCAAGCTCATGAACATTGTTTGGTTGCATTTGATATGTTCATATTCATGTGCTTGCTTGCATTGCATAAGTTTTATATTTAATATGCATGCTTGTGTGTTGTATGCTAGTTATAGAACTTGAATGATGATATGATAACTAGCATGCATAGGATGATAGCTAGACTTGTGTTTATCATGAAAAACTAGAACCTTGCTTATAATGTTGATCTCACAGGGTTTCTAGTATTTTTGATGTCTAGCTACTCATGATGCTAAGGATGATGGCAAACTTGTGATTTTCAATTGATATCGAGCTATCAAATGGTATCGAACTACAAAGGTTTATTCTATACACCTTAGCATCACTTAGTAGTGCTAACCCTCCCACAAATTTCATATTTATGCATATGTGCAAGCTTGAACTAAACCATTTGAGCACATATGTAGGGAGAGTTATCACTACCAAGTCAGATTTTATGGTGCTTATCCAAATCCTAACATAGAGCTTAAATGTTGGATAAGTGGCATAAAGTCCAAAAGAACTTAATTTCCATATCTTTGTAGAGTTGTCATCAATTACCAAAAAGGGAGAGATTGAAAGGTCCTTGTTTGGTTTTGGTAATTGAGTGACAACTTAGGTGGACTAATATGTGGTTATGTGAGATACACAGGCGATTAGTCCACAGGTGATGGTGTCATGAAGGAGGCTATTACACATGAGACATGACATGGAGTCATGTGACCAAGGTGGCAAAGATCAAGATGAGGCTTGGCTCGACGGACCGGTTGCAAGTGTGAAGGGCAAGTCGGAGGCTTTGGAGCGATGGACCGTGAGGCGGTGAAGCTTGAGCAAGACTTGGCGCCGATGGACCGATACAACGGTGAAGAGCAAGTGAGGTCAAGATCGATGGACCAAGGCCACATGATGATATGAAGTGGATCATATCATTTGTGATATGGTTGGTGCATGTGTTGCATCAACGTCGGAGGAGATGGAGTGGAATGCGCAAGGCAAAGGTATAACCTAGGGCATTTCCATTTCACCGGTCATAGGTGTGTAGAGAAGTTGATGACCGGGTTTAGGATGGATGACCATACTATCAAGAGGGGCAAACTTGTTTGCATATTGGTCATCTAGTGCCACTTGAGCGATCTAACTTTGCATACGTGTTAGGATCGAGTGGCGAGGCAAGTTGAGTGCCTAACTTCTTCGAGAAAATGATTGTGAAAATGCTAACACACATGCACATGGTGTTTTACACATGGTGGTGTTGGCACATTTGCAAAGGAGAAGGTGTTGGAGTTGATGTTGATCAACTTGGAGAAGAGAGAAAGGTTTTTCGGTGTTCTCCGGACACTAGGATAGCTCTTAGAGTGGAATACTGCTTTGATCCATTGTGAATTGGATCAAGTGCTTTAGTGGGTTGTGTAGCCCTCTGAGTAAGCTTTCCAAAATATCCAAGATCATCAAAATCGGAGTTCGGAGCTAAGAGTTATCGCCGTTTTACCGAAGAGTGGTCTGTGACCGGACTCGTGACCGGACGCGTCCGGTCAGCGCGTTCGGTCAGTGTTTTTCGTGGGCGAAAGTGACCGAACGCTGCAGCGAGTCCGGTCAGTGATGACCGAACGCGTCCGGTCGCTTCGGGAGCTTACTGGAACCTCTCTGTTCGCTGTTTCGCTGCGACCTGCGCGTCCGGTCCCGTTAGTGACCAACGTGTCCGGTCAATACAAGTTTATACGCGCGAAAACTAGCCGTCGGAGCACGCTACTGACCTGCGCGTCCGGTCAGTTCGACAGGTGTGTCCGGTCAGTTCGACCGGCGCGTCCGGTCGACCCGAAACTTGCCCAGTGAGGGGACTAACGGCTCTATTTCATTGTGGAGCTATAAATAGATGTTGTGGCTGGCCATGGCCGGCAGCTGAGCACACTTTGCCCTTAGTGGCTTATGTGGTAGTGCTTGGAAGCCCTCTAACTCACTCATGCTTGATAGTGTTCATCGGATCGAGTGAGAGAGCGATTCTAGTGCGTTGCATCGAGAGGATTGCATCGAGTGGCACTAGGTGATCGTGTTGCAAGCCGGTGGTGCTTGTTACTCTTGGAGGTTGCCACCTCCTAGACGGCTTGGTGGCTTGTGACTCCGTTGAAGCACGCGTGGAGATTGTGCGTGGCTCCGGAGGAGAATTTGTGAGGGGGATTGTGCTCATCCCGCGGGAATCGCGAAGAGCAACTCTAGTAAAGCTCATGGCTTGGAGGATCCCCATCTTGAGAGTGGATGTGCGGCACCCGCTAAGGGTTTGACTCTTGATAGTCAATTATCTCGTGATCCATCAAGTGGGTGTATCGCCACAACGGGGACTAGCTTGGTGGCAACCAAGTGAACCTCGGTGAAAAACCGCCGTGTCAACATTGTGTACATCTTCTCGGTGGTTTGCTTTCGATTCACAAGCTTGTATTTATATTCATATACTTGTGCTTGTGTAGTTGCTCTTGTAACTAGTTTGCTTGTGTAGTTAGCTAGTTACCTTCTTGCTTGTGTAGCATAGAAGTAGCTCTCGTTGCGTGGCTAATTTGGTTTGTGTAACCTTGTTAGTCATATTGCTTAGTTTGTGTAGCTAAGTAATTTGCACTCTCTAGTTTGGCATTAGTTGCCTTGCTATTGAGCATTGCTAGTGAGCATAGATGGCTTCGTGCTTTTGCTTACTAGAATTGTGTAGGAGCTCCCCAGCTTTGTTAAAGTACTAGTGCATAGGTTTGTGTGACCTTGCTCTAGAATTGTTTAGGAGAGCTCTTGCTAAGGAAAGCACCTTAGTTACATGATTAGGATCTTTGTGAGGTGCTTGTGAACTTAGATAGAGGGGTGTAGTCTTGGCTAGACCGATAGTTTTAATTCTGTATTTGTTTCGGTTTGCCGACGCGATTAATTTTAGAAAGGACTATTCACCCCCCTCTAGTCCGCCATCTCGACCCTTCACAGTGGGTGCTGGAAAAATGGGGAGGGGAGAAGTGGTAGCTGGGGCTTTATAGGCGTGGCGCTAGGGCTTGATGTGATGGACGACGACGAGCCTCGACGTCCGTACTCGGGGGCACGTTGCGGCCATCGCGTGGCGGGCGCAGACGCCTAGGGCATGAGACGCACGGGTGCGCGTGAAGAGCAGCGGCGACGGCTCGGGAGTGCCCACTCCCACTAGGGTTAGGCGCTGGGTGTGGCTCGGGCCTACGGGGGCCGACATGGATGGGCCCGTGGGGGCCTCCAACTGGGCCTACGGGGGCTGCGGTTCTGCGTGGGCGGGGCGAGCTGGGCCACACGTGCACGGCCAGAGGAAGGGAGGCGTGGGGCAGGTCGGCCTGTTGGTCGAGCTGGGCCTGCTCGGGGGAATGGAAGGGGAAATGGGAGGTGCTGGGCTGGGCCGGCGGGTGAGGAAAGGGAGAGAAGGGGAGGGGAGTTGGGCCGGATGGGAAATAAAAAGGAAAAAAGAAAAATTTCCTTTTATGAGTTTATGAACTTATGAATTTGAAAGAGATTCAAAAGGGATTTGAGGCAAGGAGAAGAAGGATGGCTTTCCCGTTTATACTCTAAGGATTTGGAATGGAACAAAAAGGGGTTTGAGATGAATTTCAAAGGAGATCTGAGAGGGAAAAATCCATAGAGGAATTTGGGAAAAGCCCAAATGGAAATTGAGTTGATCTCAAAAGGAATTCGAGAGGGGACTTGCTACGGACTTGTGCACTCCAAACTCCAGACAAACTCAAACACAAGACCGATCCAAAAGCACAAGCACTCTCCTAAAAAAAATCTAAATGAATGCAACGACTTGTTAGTGAGTTAGACCCGGGTTAGGCCTAGGAACTACATGCTTCACACAATTGCAGGAAAAAATTTAAGAAGTTTGTATTTTTGGTTGATCAAAACCCGGGATGTTACACCGGGCCTTAGTTTCTCTGGGGCGTCGTGTCTCCATCCTTCTTTCTCCACCGCGACCTAGCGCCGGATCCCGCCTCGCGGTGCCCCACCTGCCCACCTGCCTGCTAGGGTTTGCTGAAAGCACATGTTGTAAGCGTATGTTTTCAAGTGTTTTAGATGTTTTAGAGTTATGTTGCAAGTGTTTTATATAGATGTTACAAAAGTATATTGGGATGTTGCATATGTTGAAATGGTTATACATGTATGTTGCAAGCGTTTGTTCCAGATGTTTCTTCTGTTTTTTAGACGTATGTTGCAAACGTGTTTATTTGGATGTTGTATATGTTTCACACATATGTTGCAATTGTTTTATTTGAATGTTGTATATGTTTTGCAATGGTTTTTCAAGTGGTTTCAGGGTTTTTTCAAGTGTTTCAGACACACATTTCAAGTGTTTTATCTGTCTTCATATGTATGTTGCAAATGTTTCATATGGATGTTTTAAAAATAGATTGAGTGTTGCACATGTTACAATAACGCCGGTAACTGGCGGACAGCGGCTTGCCACATAGCTTCAGCTCCTACCTTGCGCTTTCCTCACACGGCACGCCTCACCCTCTCCTCTGCTCTCTCCCCCTTCCCTTCCCTTCCCTTCCCTTCCCTTCATCTCACCGCAGCATTTCAAACTCGTGCAGATAAACAGAGGGGCGCTGATGGCTGTGAGCGGGGCGAGTCATCCAGACAGCGTGGAATCCGAGCAAGCGGGGCACACGGCACGGAGCAGGAGTGGGAAACGTAGAGTAGCCACGGGCGTTCGTGCGCTGCCGTAAAAAAATACACGTGGAACTGACAGAAAAAAAATAAAAAGGAACCCAGTTACCAAAGTCGGGACATCCGGTCCCTTTTTTCCCTTCTTTTCTGCCTTTTTCTCTGGATTTCCCCTTTTTTCTCATGCTTTTTCTTTTCTTCCACTCACATTTTCCTTCCCTGTCATTTCTCCGGTCTTATTTTTGTTTTGTTTGAGAAGAATAGCCAGCGAGAACTGGAAGCATGCCCGTGCCAGAGGGAGCAGCGAGTCAGGAACTGGAAAAGCACTATTTGGACATGCTCTGCTCGGAATCGGATTGACCAAGACACAGATTAGCAGCAATAGCTTTGTCATCTGCTCCAAGAGTTGCGATCTGAGAGAATATCTTTACCTTCTCTTCAATGTAAAACCAAAACTAACAAGAAAGAAGCACAGTGCAATTTAGGCAAGTATGGAGTATTAAGCATGTAGATGGGCATGCATGAACCACTAACAAGAAAGAAGCACAGCGCCATTCACGCAAGCATGGAGTATTAAGCATGTAGATTGGCATGCGTGAACAACTAACAGTAGATGGTCATGGTCTCTGGTCTGCCTAGAAGTCTTTTGGGAAGCCAAGAAAACATTTACAACTGGTTCCATCTCAAATTCCGTGGCAAAAATAACCCAATGGGAGGCCTAAGCAACATAGAGTTTTGCCTACATTTTCTATGTCAAAGATAAAACAGAGTAACACTGCTGTAACTTTTCTCGAGGTATGTATATCCATGTATGCTATGAACTTTACTGAAGAAACATCAATCTCTGGACAGAAGCACTCTGGCTGGAAACCGAATCAGTCTTTTGCGTCCATGATTCCACCTGACGTAACCTGGAAAACGTGCAATTGGTCAAGGGAAACAAGTTACATGTATCACACTGACAATTTGTATCATCTAAAACATTCAGTCATGGCAGTTAGCAGGTAAGGTTCACTATCACTAGAGTTTGCTATGCAAGCAAGGCAATTTAGCTAGATTTTAGCGAGCTGTGAAAGTAAGGTGATCATTAGCGCAAGCAGTAAACATGGAGCATCAAAGCAAAAGGATATAGCTTCTCCTTCAGGAAGGTTAGGGGCATCGAAGATCTTGCAGACACGTTGTTCGCCTTTGCCTTTCCTCAGCATCAATCTGATGGTGGCAGCATGCGCCAACACATGGCCACCTGCTGGTTTCTTTGGATCGGTTATGAACATACCACCACCTGGATCAGCGATCACTGGAACACAAAAAGAAGACAGCTTAGAAATTGAAATTCTTTCATCTGTAAACTCTTGGAATAGATATAGGGCTAAATAGCAAAGGCCACCTTGGTTGGTGATGTACACTGCAACATTGAACTCCTCAGCAATCTTGGTAAGTCGGGACAGCATCTGTGCTAGCTTTTGCTGCAATTTCACAGCAGATACACATAAACAAGCAGTTAAAACAGCACCCTTCAACATTTTTACGAGGTGCTTACTGCCATCGAAATGAGTTGATGAGAATACCTGACGCTCTGCAAGTTCACCCCTGCCACTGAAATCAACACGAAATAGTGCAATCACAGAATCCACAATCTGTTTCCAGGACGATAGAAATACCACATGAGCACAACTGAGATTATCAAAACTGATGCAATTTACAATTTCATGCCTACCAGAAGCCTGAAAGGTTCTTCAGCCATCTTGGCAGCAAGGCCCAGAAGCAAGTTGTACTGGTGCTCATAGGTGTATGCACGAGCATATATGATCTAACCAGAAACATACGTAAAATTAAACAATCAATTTGGTCTATTAGTCATGAAATGGGCTAATAGAAACGAGGAATGTTAAATGCATGGAATTCATACATTGTCGAGAACAGCATTGGCATCCATCCCAAATCTCTCAGCAATTGGCACAATGCGTTCAGGTCGGCTGAAAACTTCATTAAGGAAACAATTTGGAGATGATAGGGATAAATATAAACTCTTGAGAGGATAAGCTTGACAAATTACTCATGAAATTTCCAAAGATACAATGTTCCCTCAGTGTCAATGTAAGCAACCTTCCCATTCCCCCCCTGCATGTGGATTGGAAGCTGCATTTTCATCAATCAGAAGTAAGAGAGTAGTTCTGTTGCTTCCATGTTTCCTCAAATTCTATTAGTTCTGTTGCTTCTGTGTTTCCTCAAATTCTATTGCTTCTATAGTCAAATTATATTGCTTCTATAGTTCCATGATCTACGTGCTATCTACAAAATTTGATACGGGGAATGAACCTGAGTGGAGACACATAGAGTATGAGCCAACTGGGTCTTCCCCGACCTGCAAGACAACCAGATGACATATATTTCAAACTTAAAAACTAGAACTGAACTCAGAAATATAGTTACAAAAGTGCATCACAAGTCAACAATCACAACGACTATTCTCAGTAAATACTTAAGAGGTTTCTTTCATTTGCATGTAAGAGGTTTGTGCGTGATTGTGTGTTCTATACAATGACAAAATGGTCCCAGTCCCAGCAATGGTTTTTTTTTTTTTTTGAAAATGCTCCCAGTCCCAGCAATAGAATACAACAAAAAATTGTTTCAGATACTGTTCCCTTTAGGAAAAAAGAGATCCCACCTTAATTTCATTTTCACTAATGAATCACTTCACATCAAGGGTGAGAAACTGTATTCATGTGGTTAAGTTAGCAAAAGCAAAAGCATGATTAGAAACTATAAGATGCATTGCTAGTGCTATCACTACCTCTGGAAGATGCCACAACAGAAAAAAGGTGTTACAAGAGGGTTGGAAAGGTTGTACCATCAACCTAAATACACTAATACATAACTGAGCTAGGCCTAAATACATTTATTACAAGTGTGCCCCCCATATCATAAATATCAACTATACACATAATATGGCTCCTGCAGCAGAACTTCAGAGAAAAAGAAACAACAGGAACAAGAACATCAACATACCGGAACTCCCCAAATGCCTCAGTGATGCAAAGTGTTTCAATCCCTCCTTCAAATTTAAACATGTCCATCTATTAGACTAAGTAATGGCATGACTGATCACACAACAGATTTCAGATATATTACCACCAAGCAGCTCATCAAGTGCCTGGCTCCCAGTTGTAATCCGAACAACAGACTTCCGCTTCAAAAATAAGCCAAAATAAATCAAACAGCCATAAAGGACAACACATATGAGAAGTAATTAAAAGTGCTCAACTAGATTCAATAACTAATCAACTTTTGTCAGTTAGTTTACAAATTACAAGCAGTCGAGCATTGGTTATCACTCATCAAACACACCAAACTGGTAAACCAAATACCGATTAGTAGCTTAAATGCAATTTTCTTACCTTAAGAAGGAGATCAGTTCCTGTCATGAAGCCCTGGTTCTGTGACAAACAAACAAGAACAGAATTTCAAGATACCATATCATACATAACTGATTGCATGAAAGTTTAGTAAGCAAAACCAACTTAAAGGATCAGACCAGAAGTTTTTCAGCTGCCTCGCAGATCTTATCAACTTTTGCTTCAGATAAACCTTTGATTCCTGTAAGGTTCTGCAAGACGATTCATAAATTAGAACAATAGCCATATGTTAGAATATTGAACAACTGAAAGCAGGTGTGCAAGTGCCACAAACAAGCTATCAATTTAAGCACTGTGCAACAAAAATTCAGACAGATTTGGGTACTGGGATGCAAAGTTCAGAACCTTCTTAGTATGCATCATTAGGCCATTGCAAGTGTAAATCCCTGCATCCTGCAGCTTCTTCACGTCTCCTGCATTTATCCCCTGAGAAATCACTACGCCAAACAGATGCATATGCACCACAGATTAGCTTGAACGCAGGAATTATATATGCTGAGAACTAAAATTAATAGCGTTGGACCACACAAATGGAAAATACAACACAACACGAATCCTGTTTCCCAACAAAATCTGAGCCCAAGAGTAAAACCCTGAGTGCACCAAAATGACCTTCGTAATAATTGCTAGAAAAAAGCTAAGAGTATTCACACAGAAGTCCAAGGATAGAACAGCTAATTTCGAATCTCACTGGATTTTGCTCATCGTTTCGACGGGATGAGCTCATGAACTCAGATTAAGGCTAAATTCAGACAAATCTATGCAGAAGCAACGGTAGCACACACTTTTTAAAATGAACTAGCCGCAGGATTTCGATCAAACGTGGGGAATACTAAACCCCACGCACTCACGCCACGATGCAACGCTAGTTGATTCCCAAAACACTCGAAATTTTGGGGGAATCAGAAGGAACGCAAAACCCCAACTACGGGCACCCAACAAAAACAAACAAATTCCGAACACCAAGCACAAATCGCACCAACTCGGACCGGAATTTCCGAACCCAAAAGCGAAACGGCAGAAGGCGGAAGCGATCCGCCCCGCCGTGGAAGGCGACTGCATGCAGCATCGATCAGGGTGGTGGTAGCAAGGCGCGCACGCGCGCGCGGAACAGGTAATGCGGGAGGCGAGACGGGAGGGGAGAGGGCGCGACGTACGCTTGTCGATGGACTCGAAGCACTCCTCCTCGTCCTCGACCCTGTCGGCGTCCATGAGCTGGAGCTGCCCGCCCTCGTCCGCGTGCTTGGACGGCGCCATGTGTCGCTGCGACTGCCTGCGGTAGCGCGATCGGGAGACGGGGGATGAGTAGCGCCAGTGCGGGATACGCGAGCCGCGGCGAGAGGAACGGGGAGGAGCGGCGGCGCGTACCTGCGGGCTGCGGCTGGAGGAGGCGGTGGCCGCGAGCTCGCTCGTGGGGTGGGGCTTGGAGGAGGGGCAAGCGGAGGCGAGAGACTGCTGGGGAGAGAGAAGTGGCCAGTGGGTGTCCGTCCGTCCCGTCTCGTGTGCCGCTGCGGGGTACTCGAAGGCTGGCTAACTGGACCTTCTCGCTCTCGAACGGATCAGACTCGGTTTATTGTTGGGCTGGGCTACGAATGGGTTGATGGGTCCGAGTTCAGCCCAGAGAAGACGCCGTGGCCGTCATCCATGGGATGGTCCGACTTTGCGGCCCAGAGGATACTCCACGCCCGAAGTCCATTGAGCTTTGCACTTTTACTTTGCAAGTGGTTTCTGCTTCTCCCGTTCGCACACGACCACCATGCAACGTATCTTTACTCCCAAAAAACAAAAAATCTCGCTTGGTTTTGCTTTGTTTTTCGTCTCACGTTCCTTAGTCTTGCAAAGTTTTTTATTCAAATTAAAATTGATAGCACAGATCTTACAACAAAATGTATAATTTATTATGCTTGTGTGGTGTTCGTGCCAATAATAATGAAATAGACATTTTTGTTTGATTTATTTAATTGGATTTAACTTAACCTTATTAAATCAAATAAATTCTAAGTGTTAGTGCAATAAAGGATTTGTCCCCTATGAGAAAATTGACAGGAGATCGAGTCAACTTAAAAAGGTGACTACTATGTGCACTTATTGTGAGTTTGAAAAATATTGAAAGATGAGTATATGTGAATGGGCTTTTTTAAAAAAAATTATATGTGAATGGGCTTGAGTGGCTAGACCAAGATACGAGTGTGGTGCCGACAAAGGTTTTGTAAGCTCGTAACGAGAAGGGCGAGAGTGAGAGACGACGGACTGAGATGAAAGAGCAAGACGAGAAAGGGTGAATGAAAGGTTTGTTGGTCTTTGCTCATTTCTTACTTTTGATGATTTTTGTTGTACTGGTCATATTCTTTTCAGATATTGTATGAGTCATTTGATTTCTTTTTCTTTAATATAATATAATGATACGTGTTTCTTTGTGTTTGAAAACAAGAATTGCTGCGCAGGCCGGTAGCCATAAGCAAAAGATGAAACTCTGCCCCAAAAATGAATTGAAGACGAAACAAATACCACCCTGGTGATTCAGTGGGTGGCCGTCGTCGTTGCTGGATCCGTCGCCGCCACCGGCCACCGTGCAGTCAACCTCCAGTGCACGATAGACAACGGAAACACATGCCTCCTGCATCCAGGAAGGGTCACGATGCAGGGGTCGTAGGCAATAACACTTAGCGCTCAGTCATGGGAACACATGTCGAAACCCATCTTTTGAGCTAAAGCATCAGCAGCACGTTTAACACCAGAAACACATGCCTTATGCATCCACGCAGAGTGCATACCAACGAACAGGAGTCATGGGAAATAAACTGCATATATGCCACATGAGCCAAAATGTGAAAAAAAAAACACCAACGAGAAATGTACAATCTCCCACACAGCTAGAAGAAATGCCAGAGTTATTCATTCTTCTTCCGATGCCCGAGAAAGGCCGTTATAGATGAATCCATACATAATTAACATGAGGGGGAATGAGAAAAAAATAAGGAAAATGGTGCGTGGGTCTCTGACAGACCGAAGAACATTAGCAACAGCAAGTTGGTTTCCTATGACTGACTGACGTACTGGGAAACTCTCGGGACGACGACAACGACGTCACTGATCCGCGAAGCAAGGGTTCTACGGCGCTCATAGCTAGAAGCTCTGCCTGGGATGATTTGCCATTGGTGGCAGCCTCAAGGGTGACGACGGCTTGGAGCGGGCTCAGTTGGACATCACGCGGGGAGACCGCGGACGGACTGGTGTCTTGGAAGGGCTCACCCTGCGCAATTAAGGACATTCCACGGTATTTCATGATACTCTTTCATGAATTCAAGAATATGGGTTGCTAACAGAATGTTTTACCTGATAGGAAGTGAGCCAAGGACCATACCACTGAAGTTCAATGCCATAATTGCACTTTCAGCCTGATAAAAGAACATGCAAAACGAAAGTACAAATGATGTATAAGTCGACTAATCATGGCTACAAATGGCTTAGACTCTGTACCAATAGGATTGCTTGGACATACTTACTTACGGAATTAAAAGGAAGAGCACAAAAAGATAGACTAAAACCTCTCTGATCATGTCTTTACCCAAATGCTTTAAGAAGGATAGTAACTTGAAACAAATGTAGTCCTTTCACCTATAAAAATAGGTTCTAGTGGACTAAAAAAACTCCAATTTTTAAGTCTTTGCCAATGAAAAATTTACTCTATGGAGACGCATGTTTCTAAACAAAATTGACTAAGGACTGTCCTGTTTCAACTAGTTAACAATATAATTGGTGTGTATTGTCACAATATCTGGACTTATTACAAGTTCCCCACCTACTACGACAGAGCAACAATAACATAGGCCCTGTTCATCCGGCTTATAATCCGTCTTTTCAGCTTATTTTTTTTGCCGGAACAGTATTTTTCTCTCACAACAAATCAGCCAACAGTGTTTTTCAGCCGGCTTATCAGCACAGCCAACAGTGTTCTAATTCAAAAACATTAACACAAGTCTTGGTGAATGAATTTTTCCAATCAATATAAACTAAGTCTTGATCAACATTGAGGCAAAGAGAAATATAATGAAAAATAACTAAAAGGAACAACAACATGGACTGAACACAAAATAACAAATTTCGAGCAATACACGCAACAATTATGCGACTTTGGTATAATCAAATATGTCCATTAAGAAAACTCGTCCTTTGAGTGCACCTTTTCAATCGATAATGTTTGTGAATGTCAGATATGTATATATCTAGGGGTCTAATTGTAATTGTCCTGAAGTTCTTTGTGACTATATATGTGAAAGCCACCCAACCAAGGGGTGAGAGGTGTTCTACTAATCTCTACATGTATATATCTAAGCGTCTAATTGTAATTATAAGTCCTTTGTGATTATATATATATATATATATATATATATATACGGCAGCGCTATTCTACCCCCTAGGTGTAGAATACTATTCTACACCGAGCTGTTATACTGAACAAAATTCAGTAATGTTCAGTAGTCGCGTTTCAGTATTATTCAGTATTTCGTGGTACTGTGCGTAGTACTGACTGATACTGAACATGGTTTAGTAGTACTCAGTATTTTTTTAGGTCAGTTTTGGCTTTTTGGTGTAGAATAATATTCTACACCTAAGGCTATTCTCTATGGTGAGAAAACTCTCACTATCGCAGATTAGAAACCAAGCCGATTCACATAATTCTCACTTCTAGGCTCTATCATTGTGTACCAATAGTACTTGAAGATTGACTAAAATCTTAATCGCATCTGAAAAATATCAATAAAAACCTTATTTACTTGATTCACATAACTCTCACTCCTAGGCCCCCTTGTGTACGGATAGCACAAAGATTAACTAAAATCTTAATTCCATCAGAAAATATCAATAAAAGACTTTGTTTTACTTACTTCAGCAAACTCAACAAAAGCAATACATGTGGAGTGTACATAGTCACCAAGGAGCCTCAGCTGAGAAACCTAAACAAAATGGTAGATGGCAACCATTTAAGAAAAAGAATATAAATATTCTAGAAAAAACACCTCATACCAATAATTTTATGGTATACCTTCCCACACGCTTGCTGGAAGAAACCCTTTACATCATCCTCTGTAACCTACACATAATTAGAGGGCAGAACGCATAAGCTGCAAAATTTTAACTTTTTAAGACATCTTTATCTTCATTATTTATCATATATACACAAATCCCAGGAAGAAAAAAGCTTGTTAACGAAGCAACTAATGTAAAGCAATTCAATGCTTGATTTGGAACCACCCACTACAATCTAAAACTACAGCTAGAAGCTGCACGGTTCAATTTTAAAAGATTATAGAAGCACTATTAAATACAATGTTGAACTCTGAATCTGATGACAAGCATCTTATGTGTAATCCGAATTCAAGTTTGCAACCATACAACCAACCAGAAAAAAGGGCTTACATACCTTCTTGTCTATGTTAGTACAATATACAGTCCTCGATACCATTTCTTTCTCATCTTCAGTCTGTAAAAATAAAGCATTATAACAAATGGTAGCAAAATTTTTATGAGAACTGCTTCCGTACTCCGTCAACGAGGAAAGAAAATGAGCGACCAGTTTTGGGTCAGGGTTGGACATGGGCTAGGTTGGATGAGCCGGACCCAAGAGAAAAGTAAATAATTAAATGGGCTGCTTTAAGATTTATGTATTCCCTTTTAGAAAAGAAGTACTGGACTAATTCTCCACTTTTATACATGAAAAAAGACAAAATTTTAAGGTGTGATCTAAATAAAAGCATTGGCATCATCATCATTCACTTACTCGAGGAAGAAATTTAGGGTTGACAGGTAGAATTGCTGTTTTAGAAGGCAAAACTCTAACAGGATAGTAGCCAAGCATGGTTCCCCCAAGTGTTAGTGCTGCTCTTGCACCAGCTGTAGAAAAAAGGAAACTTCACCATCACTGTTTTATTATTACCAATACAGTAAAAGAAAAGATAATGTCTCAAGGATGCTACCATCATCAGCAAACTCGATGAACGCAAAACGCAGGACAGAATGGGGGTCACCACAGATACGACAATCTACCACCTACAGTTTAAGAGTAGACATAATGTTACAAATACGCTATATTATTACCAAAAGACAGAGCAGCTAAATCATCTATTTCACTTCTCAAGGAAATGAAAGGTGACAAAGTTCACCCAGATGCTGGCATCAGCCATCACATAATTGAGAGGAAAATCTACCACCATGTTTTGCCGTAAAAGAATCACAGAACTTACTTGCCCGCAGTTAGAAAACACTTCGGCGAGCTTCTGCTCAGTCACCTGTAAAGCAACAAGAAAGAAATGTAACAGCATTGACACAGAAATGGCAATGCAAAAAGGCACTGCGTTTAGTTAGCTCACATGCTGATCAATGTCAGAGACGTAGACGGTCCGCCGCACACTGTCCTCTCTATCAACCCGTCGGGGCCGGCCTCCCACCCTCCGCCTCCCCTGGTTGAAGCTGTTCCTTCTCTGAAATCAATCAGGAGGGCAAAGTCAATTTGTCGTCCTACCACCAGAATCAATAAATGAAACACAGAATCACACCATCTTGATCTGAAATTCAGCCCTGTTTGGTTTGGACATGTTAAAGTTTAACTCCCATCACATCAATGTTACGGCAAATGCATGGAGTACGACTAATTACATGCACGTTGGCACATATTAGGAGTAATTTACGAGATGAATCTATTAAGCCTAATTAGTCTTTTATCAAATAAAAGACAAGTGCTACAGTGTTTGTTAAACTTTAACCCCAACCCAAACAGGCCCACGAAAATGAATTGTTACATCGAGCACAGTAGCCCATCACTATCACATCGATCCACGTATCAAGTTCTTGGCAGCTGTCGTACCACTAGCACCGATCATTCATCAATACTATCTGGTTAGCAGTTTAGCACCCATCAAATCATTTCTTAAAAAACGAACAAGATGAAGTTGTCATCTTTTAGTAGGGAGAGGTTCTTTATATCATATTGCAATATGATGATTCTGCAAATGATTCAGAAGAAAAATCTTCTTAACATAACAAAATTATGAACCCTTCAATTTTCTCTGAGACTTAATTTTCAAAAGATAAAACAAGAGGGGAGAAAAGCGACAAAAAAAAGGAAATCCTATGAAGAAGAAAGTGATCAACATGTCTCGACACCCCCCATCAATTCAGACGATCGGGATACGCAAATCTCCAAATCCTCCAGCGATCACAGGAAAGGAAAGGTCAAAGAAACACCAAAACCTCCCAAATCGAGACGCGTAGAATAAAAAACCGTAAAACACGCAGAATTCACAGCTCACCGACCCGGCGATTCAGTGGGTGTCCGCCGCCGCCGCCGCCGTTGCTGGATCCGTCGCTGCTAGAGTCCCTGCCCCCGCCGCCGCCGCCGCCGCCTATCTCCAGGCGCCCGCCGGCAGCGCCGTAGTGCTCGGCGGCGGACACGAACACAGGCGCGTCGGCGGAGAGCACCCCTCCTCCTCCCGCCGCCGGCTTGGCTGCCGCTGCCGGCACGGCGACTGGAGCCGTGCGGCGCGACGACGGCACGAACTCCTGCGCGCGAGGGTTGAGCTTGGACATGAGCTCCTCCAGCTTCCTCAAGTCGCTCTTGTAGTCCTCCGTCTCTCCCGCCACGGCGGCGGCATCGCCCTTCACCTCCTCCACCTCCACCTCGGCCTCTGCCACCGGCGCCACCGCGACCTTGGCCTCGACACGGATCGGCGCCTCCGCCGTCGCCGCAGCCTGCACCGCCACCATTATTGCCTCCTCCTGCACTTACCTCGAACGAAGAGAGATCAAAACAGAATCAATTGTTTTCTTTTCTTTTTCTTGTTCTTGGGTTGGTGTGCGTTAGCCTTGGTGGTGTTGGTGATAGTGATACTACAAGAGGAGGAAGGAGAGGTGCAGATACGGGACAAGAGAAACGATGGGAAATAAAAACTGGAGAGTGAAGCCGTTTTGAGAGGGTAGTTGGCGAGAGAGAGTCGGAAGGGCAGGAGCTCGGTCAGAGGCGTGGAGTGGAGGAGAGGCACGTCACGGCCTCACGGGGCCCTGCCTTTTGTTCCCATCCCCATCCCCATCCCTTGGTCTATTGGCGCACGCAGCAGTCCACTGTCCACGCCTCTCCCGGATCTCCTGTGCCTAAATTTAGCCGGCGATATCCCTTTGATTGGGCTGCGTTTAGAGGCGGAGGGGGTGTCAGATGGGATATTTTGTGGGATATTAAAAGGGTTTTTGAATATTAATAAAAAAACTAATTACATAGCTCGCTTGAAAACTGAAAGACGAATTTATTAAGCCTAATTAAGCCGTCATTAGCACATGTGGGTTACTGTAGTACTTAAGGCTATTTATGAACTAATTAAGCTTAAAAGATTCGTCTTGCGATTTTCCACCAAACTGTTAAATTAGTTTTTTTTCATCTACATTTAGTACTCCATGCATATGTCCAAACGCTCGATGTTAGTTTAGAATCCAAAAAATTTTGGCAACTAAAGGGCTCAGAAATTCTGATTCTTTGCATTACAGCGGCAACTGTCTTTGACTGCTTGCCTCCCTGCGGCTGCATGCCTGCATCTTCTCAGAATCTGCATCCTTCTTCGTTACATCTTGTATAGAAAAAATTAGGAAAAAATATTCTGGATATTTGTTTGTTCATGGAAAAATATAATACTAAGTTTTACTCTCTCTGTTCTAAAATAAATACACATCTCGCTTTCCTAAGAGTTAACTTTTTTAAAAGTACAACCATATATATACAAAAGTGTACTAATATTCATGATGTAAAATAAATATCATTAGATTGAGTATCGAATATAGCCTCATAATAATCTTATTTGAAAATATAAATGTTGATACTATTTTTTTTATGTTCCTTAACTTCTTGAACAACAAAATTCGTATTTATTTTAGGACGGCGGACCACATCAATGTCGTTTGTTGCACCTGCTCCCTGAGGAGGGGGGTCTTGATTTTTGTATTAATTTTGTTTCCGCCTACCGATCATACTGGACCTAATTATTAGGAGCAGAATTTGATGAATTAATTATAGAGATCTGTTCGTATCTAGGTGTGTTGAAACTTTATTCTTACTATGTTAATTTGACAAATTGGATTGATTTTATTTGATTAATACTAGAAACATATTAAAAGTCTACCCATAAGATACAAGTATTCATTTTTAGTCCACTCAACCATAGATTGCTAATTATATATGAAACCGAGTGTTAATGAAAATTATATATAATAAGAAAAGACACCGACCTAAGAGGAACCAAGCGTTTTTTCATAGAAGAAATAGACATCTAAATTTGAGTTGAAGACAACTCAAAATACGCATACATGATGACACCTTCCATCCACTGGTTGAAGTAGGATTACTTTTTATAAAAATATAAATAATTACACTTTTCCTATATTTCATGTGACTGAATTTTAAGATGATTTTAGACAACACTCTTATATAACAAACTAGTACAAGTAAATTGTTACTTTTGTGATTTGTTATTTGTCTTTGTATCATAGCATATCAAATTTTTGTCCTTGTCTAACTAAATTATAAATTATTGATTGTCTTTGTGCCAACATGGATCACATTTTGTTGGGTTTGTGGTTTTATCTAACTGGTTTTTATTTCGGAACCAAAAGTTGCAAATTATGCTTACATAAATTGCAGGGAACTAAAACTGCAATACATCCAACAGGCTGAAACATGAGCATAGCCGATGCAACTGATCCTAGTAGACCATGCAACAACTTGAACTAGTCTTCAATGAAATTTCACATTTGCTCACGCGCCGTGAGCCAAACAGGACTTGCACACATTTTGGGAGCACAAATATTTGCTACAATTTTTGCGACTTTTGGGTGAAATTATTTCAACTCTTCTATGTAGATATCAATTTGTTTGTATTTGAGTAAACTAGTAATCTAGTATATCAGTCGATACTCCCGTACGGGTTACAATCTTAGAAGATATAATCTTATAAAATCATGAATTCATATTTTGATTTTTTTTTTAAATTTTGATCTTCTCAGATGCTACAGATTTTATTACTCTTAAGGTTAAACTCTTGTGCATATTGTATCTTATCAATTGTTCTTTTGTATTTTTGTTAAAAATAAGGATTTTAAGTCATAGATTGCACTACCACTATAGCACAATAGTCATTTAAACTAGCACCATTTTACTCAACATCAGTGACAAAGCTTGATGTCAGATTAACCTTAAAATATAAATATATTAATATTTAAGCTTATAATTACCATTTACTCTAAAAACTCTAGAAAAGAAGAAAGCATAGCCACTTCTCTTGCATTGGCAGCAAACAATAGTTCAATTTAGCAACCAAATACTTAATCAATACCCTGCATCCAAAATACAATAAAGAAAATAAAATCACATACTCATCTCAATCCAATATTTACCCAAATCAACACCTAGCAACAACAACTCTAGAGGAGAAGGAGAACACCACTGCGGCAGTGTGCTGCAGCATCTTCAATCGTGGTTGCTAGCAGCGTTGTAGAGCTTGAGTACCCCTATTGCTACTCGGTGAGCGTATCACAGAGGATCTAGATACCGTTGCTTGGAACCATACGATTGAACAAGTTAGACAGTGGATTGAAACAAGACATCTCACAAAATGAGTCGAGAGCCATATTTGGACCATGGTGCAATTTACTCTTTTTTATCTTATCCATAAACCCTCTTGTTTAGTAAGAATATAATTGTAATCAACAATAACAAGAATGATGTCAATCAATGGCATGAGGGCGGCTATAAACCTAGTTGCTTAAATATCGACATTTAGATTTGAAGAATTCAAAACTAGCAATGGGGACAAGAAGAAAATAAGCTCCTGGCGCTGAAAAGTACTTGCAATAGACAATATAAATAGAGTACATGGTGAGGCAAACTTACCTCATTTTCCTTTTTGTATGGTTATTGCACCATATGTGGCAGCCATATGAGAGTGAGAACGGAGGTGATATCAATGGCAAAAGAAAGATGCAATATACACATCTTACATACAAAAGCCCTTTGTGTGGACTTATGAAGATTGGAGCTAGTGTTGTTGCACCTGAATAGAGACCGCTATTTTCATTTCTACCATCTAGTTCTATGTATCTGGCCTCCTTAAGCTTGTAAAATTTGAAAAGTGTGTGTATACATATCGAGCTGATAATAATTTAAATGCTGATACCAATATACAACTTTAGGGCCTATTTGTGTTAATTTTTTTGCTGGCTTTCTGCCAGTCAGAAGCTAAAAAAAAGCCTAGCCATTGAGCTGGTTTCTTAAAAAATGAACTAAAAATTAAGAAGCACATTGAGAAGAGCTTTTCTAGCTTTTAATTTGGTGTGCTAAGAGGCTAAAGTTTATTACAAAAGTCAATAACAAAAAAATCAACAATTAGAAGCCATAAGTCAGCTTTTAAGCTAAAAAACTCTACAACTCAAACAAATAGACCTTTAATATCGAAACCATTAACTTTAGCTTCTAAACATGACAATCACTCATGCGAGAGTTGTGCTATGAGACGTTACAAAGTTTATGGATGCAGCCAATCCGTGGTTGTCAAATTGAGCACGTGAGTGAAAAGGCAACGGCAGGGTAACCAGAGGCGTTCGACAAACCTTTTATTTTAAGGAGTATAAGGACAGGGCTTTCATTTTCAGCAGACTGTGGCCGGTTGTGGGACACGAAAACGTGAACTGTTGCCTCGATCGGCTGGCTGGTGACTGGTGGCCGGTGCTGATTTGTTGTGAGAGAAAAATACTGTTGCCTGGCTGGTGGCTGGTGACTGATGCTGAATTGGTGTGAGAGAAAAATACTGCTGGCTGGCAGCCAGCCAGCCGAACGAGGCCGCATGCGTATTTTACTGCTTGTTGTAGTCTGTAGAGAACAGGTGTGGTCAACAATCTAATTAAACAGCGGAATCAGTTAGCTATTCTTGATCCAACTGACGATTAGGGAGCTTCTAATAAAAGAATTAATTATGAAAAGTGCCGCATCAAAAAGTGGAAATAAAATTTCAGAGTTGAATGATGATAGGGGGAAAACGAGTATTCTGTTCAAAAAAAAAAGGAAAAAAAACGAGTAGCAGGAGCAGCATCAAGAATAATATAGCGCCATTTGTATTCATGAGAAGAGGAAAAAGGTGTAAAGCTGTCATGAGTTACACGTGGACAGCAGCTGCTTAGTTAGCGCAGCGTGATCGACGGTAAGCCACGAACGCTAAGCTGCTAACTGACGCAACAAAAACCATGAAGACGATGCTCTTTATGCGATGATATGGAATGGATCCGGTTATGTTGGGCAGAGCCGCAGAGGCATGGTTATCTTGTTCTTATTCCCCAGTTGACTCAGCAATGCCACGATCACGACGGAGCTAGCTGAACTGAGCTGACCCAAGCACACAGCACACAACAGCCAGTGGAGAATCTGCGGCAGAAAGATCGATGCTGAACTACGTGCTCATGTAGGGGTGTAATGGGAAAAGAGGATTAGCACTTGGGCCTGGGAATAGATTATATTCTTCCAAACACCCAGCACCTTTATTCAACCCTATGGTACGGTTCCATATGCGTGGAAACGATTCGTGCATACTAACTACTCCTATCACGCTTGCTTCCCTGCCGTATGATTCTGCTAAGTCTTCTGGGTAACTGTCCAACGATCACCTAGCTAGATGTTGACACAAATTGTTCAAGTCGCAAATGATGGATCACACAGCACAAGTATCTAGAATGTTCAGGTCACAAATGGATCGAAGAACACAACGGATAACTAACATGCTTTTGTGGTGAAGAGTGGCAAGATTTACGAGCAAACCAACAAAGGATAGTTATGTACTTTCATGACGAAGAATGGCTAGTTTTCGGACAAACTAGCAATGGAGATGCCGAACGTCCAGGAGGGACCCTGTCGGAGCAAGAACGTCAGCAAGTTGCCCTAGATTGGCCAACAAGCATAGAACATTGTCCTTGGTCATCGGATCAAGCTATGAAGAGCAACATGAAGGTTAGAAGAGATTACGAGAAAGGGAGATAGAGAGTAGATTGGTTTTTTTGTTCCATTGTGTGTTGAATACCTCAATCAGCCATGATTCCCTTATATTTATAATGAGAGGGTGGTCTTATCCCGTGTGAGGTCGAAATCCCGTGCAAATCACGTCAAAAACAGCTCAAATCCGAAATGGACAACAAAAACTAGTCTAGGTCGATATTGACAACAAAAACCAGCCATGACCAGTATCAAAACCGGCTTGTGCCGGTTCTATAGGGCGAAACTTTTTCAGGAGTGGGGTTTTCCCATCACTCTAAATTTGATGTTCTATATGCATTTCGATCATCTCGACGAGAGAGACATAATGATGAAGTCCAATTTGCAATTTGAACAAGTTGAAAAACCATCCTAGACTGGTTTGTAAAACCGGCTCATGCCAATTTCTGCTGGCTGAAGCAAAATCTTTCCTAAAATTATATTTTATTTATTGCACATTTTAACACACATAGAGGCCAGTTTGGAAACCGGCTGGGAACAGATCACCTTCTTTTGACAATTTTGAATGTTAACACTAGAGAAAACATGCCTAATGATACTAGGAGGTGTTGTTTGTTGCTTGTCCCTTTAGGGGTTGTCACACTTGTTATTGTTGTTTTGTTGTATTGTTCAGTCTAAATTCTTTTTTTCTCTATTTAATATAATCGACAGCTTCCTGTTTGGTTTGTTTTTTAAAAAAATGGTACTAGAAGGTAAGCTCTATAAGTGTATATGCGTTAACTATTCCTTGGCAACAACTAATGTTTCCGGATGATGGACCTGTTTGCTTTATGACTGAGGAAGGTTGCATGGCACAGGTATCAGGCCCAGGCGTTGGATTTCATACCCGGGGTCTGGATGCATGCCTGGCTAAACTTGCCTGCCCTAGGGTACGAAGCAAACAGCCCCTAAATAGTCAGTCGCAAGAAGATTAATGCTCCCTCCTCCCTCCGTGCCAAAAGAAGGTCGTTACGAGATATGTGTAGATAAAACTTTTTCAACTTCGACTAGCTTTGTAGAAAATGCATGTAACATTTAGATTTTCAAGTAAGTTTATTATGAAAGTATATTCGACGATCTATCTAATGATACTGATTACGTATTATAAATATTAATATTTTTATATATAATTGGTCTAAGTTAAAAAAAAAGTTATCTTCTCAGAAAGCGAGAACGACTTCTATATTAGGACAGAGATAGCACAGAATGTTCGTCTCACAAAGTATAACAAAAATGTGCAATTAGTTTATGATTTCATCTACATTTAGTACTCCATATATGTGCCAACATTTTGATGTGATGGGGAATCTTCTTTTTGCATAGTGGAATTTAGGGGTGAATTCTGGAATCTAAACAAGGCCTAGTAGAAACTTCAACTCTATGATGCTGCAGATGCTCTTCCTCCTCATAATTGTCCATCAACTCCTTCTATCTCAAAATAGAAGTCATTCTTGTTTTCCGAGAAGTTAGTTTTTTCTAACTTTGACCAACTATATATAAAAGAATATTAATATTTATAATACATAACTAGTATCATTAGATAGATTGTTAAATGTGCTATCATAATAAATTTATTTGGAGACATAAATGTTGCACATATTTTCTATAAATCTAGTCAAAATTAAGAAAGTTTGACATGCACATATCTCGTAACATCATCTATTCAGAGACGAAGGGAGTATCCAGAGAGACCGGCCTAACCTACTACAGCAATTGAAGGCATCTTTCTTTTGTGAGCCTGCCCAGAAATTCACTATTTCAGGTTGATGCTGTATGGGCATGGAGATGGAGGGGCTAGAGCATGTGTCAAAAGTACTGGTCCACCATGATACTGTAGGGTGGTCCCATGAGGCTATTTGGGCCGATGAATGAACGCAATATATAGTTAAAAAAATATTAGTATCATCAGGGATATAAAGGCATGTGGCGGAAAATCCACGGGTAGGCTGGTCCGGCAGTATGTACTCCCACATATATATATATATATCGTTTTCACTTCTCGAGAAATAACTTTGATTAAATATAAATAAAAATTATAGTACACAATTAATATTATTAGATAGATATTTGAATCTAGTTTTTTAATAGATTTGTTTGACGTATTTTCTATAAATCGAGTCAAATTTTTGGCACGGAAACTAACGGTGACAGATAAATTTTATCGGGCTTACTCGGCTAGCCGCTATTCTGATAAGCCTCCAGCATAGGTCCAACAGTTCCATGGCACATCGTGATATCGTCGCAATGCTAGCTGAGGCACAAGCCTCACAAAATGTCACTAAAACACTCCATACAATTCAAATGCGCATCTATATATAATATATTGGCTTCCAGGTAAGTCAATTTGCCCAATGGGCAGTTTCGGGCTGAGTTTAGGAAGGAAAAAAAATGGAGATAAACAGGTATAATGGTATTGAAATCAAGGTGCACATCTTTTGGCTGGTAATTTTACGAAGTCAATACTTTGAATGGCAAATTACTGAAGCATACTCTTTGACATGACAAATAGTCAATTTTCTCATAAGTCATATCTTAAATATGATCAACTTTATAATGAAAAAATAATAACATTTATGGTACCAAATAAGTAGATTATGAAGATATATTTTATAGTCTATCTAGTAATACTAATTTGATGACATAAATATTAATGTTTTTTATAAATTTAGTTAAATTTAAAGTAACTAAAATTAGTATAATTCTAGAAATTGGTTTATTTTGAGAGCTGTTAAGGAGCACCAACGGAAGGGGAAAACATCATATAGGAGGATAATGCCTAAAATCAATTAATTAGCCTACATAGCCGTGCTTATTGCCGAAGACCGCGTGCCGCGTGCCGCCAACTCTCCTGAAATCCAAGTTCAAAAAAAAAGAACTCTACTGAACCACGTCATCATGTCACGGCCATCCACCCTACTATAGCATATGGTGTCTTCTTGTAGTGGTTGGGACTAGGCAGCACGAAGTTGGGCTCCGAGGAACAGAACTACGAAGGATGGTTATCGGCCCCGTCGGCTGGGCTAATAAACCGGCTGAAAAATATTGTTGACTGATTTGTTATGAGAGAAAAATATCGTTCCAGCTGAAAAAACAAGCTGAAAAAGATGAATTATAAGCCGGATGAACAGAGTCATTATATCACCACCAAATGGTCACCAATAATTAAATTATATATATTATACACCTATCGTTCCTCAAAGTAGCTAGTAAGTAATATAACCATACTGATTGCTGAATATCAAGGCAACAAACAAAAGGCAGAAAATTAATTCTGCAACCAATATACAGTATAAGTGACAACGAACGCCTTCCTAACAGTGCTTAATTTCTGAGTAGTATCCTTCACCACCAACCGCTACAGCAACAAGAATCTCCTAAGAAATCCAGGATTCTCGCTCTTGTTCTTTAGTTTCTCAAGGTTTCCCACTATTACAGCACATTGCGGTCGGATTTAATATATGGACTTGTGACTCAAACCGGATGTGTATTTTGATACATTGTATAGATTGTGGGCTTGATGTAATCATATTACTTTTATTTTTTGAACGAACCGGTACGAGACGGTGCCCACTTTTTATTGATAGAGAAGAAGGTACAACCCCTAAGGGTAAAAAAACAAAAACAAAACATTAATAACAAAGGACCACCCATAAGAGGCAAGATCTTAGATAGTTTCTGTGTTACCCAACTTCCTATGATTTATCGGAGTGCCTAAAATATCATAGAGGCAAGTCACCACATATTTATCCAAAAAAATCAGTATATTATACTTCTGCATTCTGAGCCTTGTCAAAGTAAAATATATTTTTTTATAAAAGTCAGTTTTTTATTAGACCGGGTAGTTATTAGTCAAATATAATTTTATAAATATTATTAGTTAAAGTGTCATATTCAAGTGTCAGAGAATGCGTCGATGTCCTAACGTACGTTTCCGGTCAGTGGAAGTACAAAAGAAAAAAAAATTGTGTGCATCAATAGTTTTCTCTAGTCAGAATATAACTAGAGTAAAAGTAAGACATGTTAAAAGTAAGCATTTATTATTAGCAGAGTTTCTGGTGCTACATAGTATGAACAGATTTAGGGTCTATTTAGTTCCCTATTTCACCCAAAAAAAATTGGTTTTAGCCCATTATTTTACAGAATGGAACTAAACACTATGTAAAATTTTTGACAAAAAGGTATCCATTCTTCATTTTGGATTTTGGCTTCAAGAGGCAAAAAAAAAAAAGCCAAAAAGTAAAAAAGCCCTCACCCACCCATGAAAAAATTGACATTTTGGATGGAACTAAACACACCCATAAAAATTTTGGTATTTTACATTTCATCGTTCCAAAGTATTGGTATTTTGTATTTTGCATTATATGGGGACTAAACACAGCCTTAAGTGGTTTTCCCGAGGTTGAACTTTTGATATGTTATTACTGAGAGGAGAAGTGTCAAAGAAGGATGTGCCTTTCTCAAATGGTCAGCCTTTCAAGACGGGACCATGATCTCAACAGAATATGGAACACAAAAAGACAATCCAGGATACAGACATCAGCAAAGACTAGAGAGAAGGCACTCATGTCCTGACGCCACGTCAGCAGACACATGCACTTGTATATTGCGCAAAGCTGAGAGCCTGAGGCTGTGTTGAGATCCAAATTTTGGAGTGCCAAAATACACGGTAGCATTTCGTTTGTATTTGGTAATAATTGTCCAACCATTGACTAATTAGGCTCAAAACGTTCGTCTCGCAAAGTACAACCAAACTGTGCAATTAGTTTTTGATTTTATCCACATTTAGTACTCCATACATGTATCGCAAGTTTGATGTGACGGAAAATCTTTTTTTTTTTGCATAGTGCACTTTTCAATGGATAACACAGCCTGAGACTGAAACATCATGTATCAAAATCAGCTAGACGCCATCGCTGATGTCACTGGGAGATTTCACCGTCTGGTAGTAGTATTCGGGTTCTTCAGAGAAGTTCAGACTTCCTTGCCAGTCACCATTCACTTTCAAGGGAGCTCGTTCATTACGCGGGTAATGGAGGAAATATTTCTGTGAGGCTTCCTTACCAGCTAGTCAAAGCTCCACCATTTCATATACACGATATCACCTCGTCCTGATCTTCGTTGTTAAATTAGTGCCGGCACTGTCATGGAGTGCTAACATCCTCTTTAATCGTCTTGGAATTCTTTGGTCTCTGTTCTCCTCTCTCCAAGTATGAATGAATGGGTATGACATGTTTCTAACTAGGGCTGCAAAGATCGGTTTTGGTCAAGCTTATTGACTCAATAACCGGTCGAGTTCGTACCATGATTTGAGCCTAATTTAGTTTTTCAAGCTTTCTTCAGTCACCAGTCCTGTTTTCCACGGGAAAGTCTAAAGTACCTGCCCAACAGAAACGTCTGAACGTTCTGAGAACCCGGGGACATGAATCGGCCTTATGCATCTTTTAACCAATAAAACAAACGCAAGCCATCTTCCATAGTCTAAGACGAACCACAAACAGCCACGGTGACGAGAAAAATGACGCTGGAGCCTGGAGGACACAGGACAGCATCAGCTGCGAATATTCAGTCATATATATGCTAAGCTCCAAACGTGATTCGGTTACTTAAATTTTGCTCTAGCTCCACAAGGATTGTAAGCCACCTATCCAATAATTCTAGCAACTATAATCACTAATACAATCAATGGCTAAGTCACTACGAGCTCTCAAAAGCTAGCCACACTAAAGAGCTCAACTAGGTGACAAGCTACACTAGCAAAGATAATACAAGCTCTCAAAACTAATTACACTAAAGAGTTTGTTGCAACTAGTTTACGTAAATGTAAAAGAGAGGTACGTGATCTTTATACCGCCTCATCGAGGATGAATCAATCACAATATATGATGACCAATCACCGGGAGAAATCCAATCATACACAAGATGGACATAAGATTTTTTTCTCTCGAGGTTCACGTGCTTGCCGGCACGCTAATCCCCGTTGTGTCGACCTACACCTCGTGGTTCGGCGGCTAATTGGCAATCCAAAGCCAAGCTCCCCAAGAGCACCGCAAGAACCTACCACAAGTGAGGTAGCTCAATGACACGAGCAATTTACTAGAGTTGCCTTTGACGCTCCGCCGGGGAAGGCACAACACCCCCTCACAAATCACCGGGAGGTAGCCAAGAACAAGCACCACTCTTGTCACAACTCCTTCGCTGTCTCCAAGCTGTCTAGGTGACGGCAACCACCCAGAGAAACAAGAATCCCACAGCCAATGCTCACCCAAGTGCCAACTAGATGCAAACTTACAAGCAAATGCACTTGAGATCACTCAATCTCACTTTGATTTGTCGATCAAGCAAGGAAGATGAGTGGGAGAGAGTATGCTCAGCTCAAGAGGATGTCAAAATGTCCAAGAGCATTGCCCTTGAGCCGGCCAATAAGTATATATAGGTGTCCCTAACACGAAATAGCCGTTAGGCACTTAATGCAGCGTTTCACGGGGCAACCGGACGCACAGGTGGAATCGATTGGACGCAGCCCCAGAGTCCGATCGCTACAGTCCAAGCGTATCGATGTCTGCCACGCGTCCTTGTTCAAATGTCGAACGTCGATTTCCAACGGTCGCGAGTCAGTCCAGGTCACGGTCAACCGATTGACCAGACGCGCAGAGCAGATGACCGGACACTGATCAACATGGCGTCAGGTCGTTTCCAGAGAGGTATTTTCACGCTCAAATAGTGATCGGACACGTCCGCTGGGGCGTAATCGGACGCACCCCAGTGTCCGGTCAACACAGACCCTCGCCACGCGCTGACGTCACCTCGACCGGACGCTGACGCAACGCGTCCGGTCGCTCGCACCTGACGCGCAGGTGCGCGCGCCAATTGTGCATCCGCAGCTTGAACTGACCTGACGCGCCAGGGTGCGTCCGGTCGCCCCGAGGCCAGCGACCAGTTAGTGGGAAATGGGCATTTCACTTCTGCGAATCCACCCATCTCTATCGCTCAAACTCCACCTCCTTCGCAAATGTGCTAACATCACTAAATGTACATCACCATGTGCATGTGTGTTAACATTTTCCGCAATCATTTTGAAGGAGTTAGGTTAGCTGTCCACTAGATCTAAATGTATATGCAAATGAATCATCATCTAGTGGCACTTAAGTGATCAATAGCTCCGGAAATTTCCCTCTTTATAGTACGGCTGCCGATCATAAATGTGATCACACCCTCTATGGTGTCTTGATCACCAAAAGCAAACCCTCTGATATACTTTTGCCTTGATTTCCATCGGGTTTTGTTTTTCTCTTTCTTATTTTCAAATGTGAAGCACTTGATCATCTTTTGGTCATCACCATCATTACCATGATCATCTAGGCTTCACCACTTGGCATGGGACTTTATCATTTCATGTCTACACACTTAGAATAATGATTAGTCCCTAGGTTTCATCAATTATCCAAAACCAAATTAGGACTTTCACAACATACGTCTGAAACAGCAGAAATGCTTGCAACATACGTCTGAAACGCTTGCGACATATGTCTCAAACAATTGCAAAACACCTGAAAAAATACTTGAAAGTCATTGCAAACATATGCAACATCTAGATGAAACACTTGCAACATACGTATGAAACATTTGAAACATACACTTGCAACATACATGTATATGCAACATCCTGATCTACTTTTGCAACGTCCAAATAAAACACTTGCAACATACTTCTGATATAGATGAAACATTTGGAACATACACTTGAAACAACTTGTATAGCCATTACAACATGTGCAACATCCTAATCTACTTTTGCAACATCCCGATCTACTTTTGCAACGACGATATAAAACACTTGCAACATACCTCTGAAACACCTAAAACACTTGAACCATACGTTTGCAACATGCTCTTTCAGCGTAAACATCTCCTTACTGCTTCGGCGAATGGAGGCTCATCGGCGCGTGAGGTCACTTATGTGCTCGCCGGCAACACGGAGCTAGACGACGGCGCATAGAGGGCGGGGTGGGGCGGCACGGGCAATGGTGGCACAGAGGGCGGGTGAGTGGCGCGTGGAGGTCACTGGTGTTCTCGCCAATGGCGCGGAGCTAGGCGGTGGCGCACAGAGGGCAGGGTGGGGGCGGCACGGGCGGCGGTGGCGCAGAGGGCAGGTGGGCGCGACAGCAGTGGTGCAGAGATTCGGATGATTGGACGCCCTGACCCTAGCATTTCTGTAGCAAAAATGGCTCTCGGGAGTGGGGAGTGTAATATAGAAAAGTTGTTAGAGAGTGGAAATATATGGAGAGCAATTTTTACACAGATGACTCTAAATTTAGAAAGGCACTTGAAGATGCTCTTATAATGAAATAATTTAGGTGACATTTTTCCATGAGTATTGTTTTCTTTTAGAACTAGAGGAGTATATATATCCGGCTGAACTGTTGCTGTATCCTTTTTATGAACCTTGGATACATGTCCTAATACGGCGCCACAGGCAATACACGGTTCACGTCTGTCTACGTCCAAAAAGGCAGTGCAGGTCAATTGATCAATCTGCAGGCTTTCAGATACTGCTGTAACAGGCCATACGACTGCCGGATTCGGTGTAATTTACTGGACTGCCGGATTCATTGTAATTTACTGGATCAGATGAATTACAGCAGTCTGCATTTGGGTTCAGATGAACTAACGCAGGAGTATTTATATGGAATCAGATCACCAGAACTGTATCAGTAGCGGCGGCTGCAAGTCCTCGTCGCTTTCAGAAATGAAAAGAGATTGTAACCTTCCCGTCAGTCAATACATGTAATGGAATTACCGCGCGAAGGTTTTGAAATGTTCTGTTTGAAAGCACCTGAATCTTTTTTTTAAAAAAAAATGCCTAGCTTCCTCCATTTATCGTAGAGGCGAAAATGAAACAACGCACATAGAGTAAATATTATATAGGTTAAGGAATTGTAAACGAATAGCTTGGACAGGGTCAGGCGTACATGGTAATTAATTTTGTGAACCGAGAAGTACATAACATCGTCCTAACAAAAGCGTTGCAGTATATAGTGGTTCAGGGTTTTACTGGATGCTGGAGTGTACAGTACCATAAGCTGGGAAATGGAAGTTAAGATACATGAGAATATATACAGGGCATATGGGTAGCACTATATTTTCCTACAGATCAACGACCTCTCCAAGCGTTGGAATGAGAAGAATGTAAGTAGCACCCTGAGCCCAATGCACATCAGGCAAACATGAAACAGACAGGGAAGCACAGATTCGCACCTGAAGATGAGGACACACTGCAGCGCGGTTCCTGTAACAGGCTACGGCGCAGAGGCGAGGTAAATATGCAGGAGCAGCAGGCAACATGTTAAGGACAAACTATGGTGGTTCCATGAACTGGCCTCTTATGTCTTCAGGCAGCAGCGAGGCACTCATCGACAGAGACATAACTGCTGACAAAGGTCCCCAAGACAAGCCATGAATTTATTTCATCAGGTTAAGAATTTCTGAATTATCATCCCTCCTGTTCCACTTGAGTCTTGCCGCTTCTATTTTTGTTAGATGGACGGATGTTGTTACTGTGCTTCAAAGCTACCTTCTCTCGTGCCATGCCTCCATCTTATCTATAAATATGCAAAACTGCAGAGGCATCAAATTTATGTGGCAAAGCACAAATTAAAGAAAACTGTAATATAAATGATATTCAGAGTCCATCACATGGCCTGAAACTCTGAAGGACATCAGATGGCCAGCAGAACCACATTAACTATACCCCGGTGCAATCTAACCTCAATCAATAAACTGGGAAACTGCATAATTTGCAAATGCGGGGGTTTTGTGGCGTTTCTCTAGGATGAAAAGGTTAATTTCAGCACTGCAACTCCAAACATGTGTGTGCTGTGGGTGTGCTCCAATTTCACTACTGTAGTTTTAACCGAAATGTATATGACATAGATATGCCATCTACCTGATGTTACAGCCCATGCGTGCCCTATTATGTCACTCAGACAGTAAGGGCCCTAACTGGCCGGACCAAGCTACAATTTTTTTGGACAAAATACTTCTTTGTCAATATTAGAATAGTGATTTTAAAATGGGTATGGAAAATAAATTCTCAAAAGTCACTGAATATTTCGAGGAACTGTTTAAAATTTCACAACACAGTTACAGGAAAATCTCTACTCAAAGGCTAAGGCCATGTGTGCCAAAATCATTTTATCCTAAACAATTTTTTAGTGTATGACAATTTTTTAGTGTATGACAGCAAAACCAGCGGTCAATAAGGCATCATATTTGGCTTTCATGTTTGCATGTTTTGTGTGTACAGATCCAAGATAAAAGTTCTGAAGCAGTTCAATCATGAATATGTGAAAACTAAAATTCTAAAGCAAGTAAAAAAATTATTTAGATCACAGTACAAGGCATGTTACCTTTGTACCTCAATTTCACACAGGGTTTGTTCGTAGAACATCAAAATTGGAGAACTCAAACTTGCCTTGTTTTCCTTGGGGCCTGCAGCGAAAAATTGTGAAGGTTGGCTTAAAACTAAGCGAAATACAGACAATGATGTAAGCAATATGTATCATAGTGAAATGATCATAATCTGTAAGTTTAGGTGTTACAGGTTGGGATCAGGATTGTTTTAGGGGCTTCAAAATAGCATTGAAAAATGCACACATTATGTGCAAGCAACCATCCACAGCAGCTTACTTAATCAGGAACCAAAAAAATATCATTGCAGCTTTGTAAGGCAATCCTATGATGCACACGAAGCCATTAGGCATTATGTTCAACTGCAAAGCAGATAGGGATTTTGAAAAATAAGAAGCTGCATTCATGTTCATATACTTTTATGTAGTCTTTTTTTTTCCATCAACATTAGAGCACTATTAAATTGAAGTTGAAATCTGCACCATTGTTGTCAATACAAATCGAAGTTTGAATTGAACAAAGTAGCAAACTCACTGAAAAAAAGAGGTAGTATTTGGATTCCAACTACGCAGCTGTATGTGCCAACCTATATCTTTCCATACTGTACAGCGTGAAGTATAAGTGTGTAAAATTAAAAAACATGCCTGTGCAGACTTTTTTTTTCCCGTGTGACGAAGCTGCTGCGTCATCTTGATCTATACCCGATGGTGTAATCCCGGGCAGGCGCTAGCTGATCGCAATGGCCGCACCACGACACGAAGAACTCAACCAGCATGGCAGCACCACATCGCTGGAGTCTAGCACTTGCATGAACTTAAAAATATGGCACACCACTCAGAAAACCTAAAATGGAGTTCCTGGTCTGACAGTGGAAGGGTGCTGATTTGGTGGCCAAAGGATAGAAGTCAGAAGAGACATTGCGGTTGTGCTGGAGGATGAGGAAGCCCACGAAGTAGAGCCAAACGGACATGGAGGTGACTACAGTGACAATCTGGACACATGAAGCAATACTCAGACCATATCACAGGAATGGAAATATGAAAACACCCCACAATCATATTGTATCTTCTACCACTCACCAACCTCCTATACATGAATAGATAGGTTTTGCATCTGAGAGTCGTGTATTTGTAACCAAAGGAACCAAGCCAATCAAAGCAACTGAGCAACAGACCTGCAAATGAATGCAAACAGTACTTCCGTGGTACATCAGAGCATGTGCAATGGTTTTACAGCTTGAGCAACCTCATCAATTCAAACAGTGAATATTCAGTTCGCAGTGGAAAATTATCAGATGGTCTCAATTTTACAGCGTACCCAGAAAGTTGCAGTTTGCATGACATACCACCGATTTCACAGCAATGTCAAAACCCAGGGAAAGGTTTCCCTTTATCTCCACACGACATCAATATGTGAAAAATTTTAATTGAGTTTCAAAGTATTCGCATTTGTCTAGAGATAGTGCTATGTCCTTAAAACTCTGGTGTTACTTTATGCAGACTTTCTATGCAAGTATACATATATGCATTTTTAAGAAAGTATATTAGTCTTAGGGTTAAATTGCCTCCAAATCGCAATGGCATGCCACCGCACAGGCAGATTCACTGCATAGAGTAAGGAGAGAGAGAGAGAGCAGACTAGGGAGCGGACGGATCGACGAAAAGTGGAGGCGTGCGAACGGCGTGCAGGAGACCGCGTAGGGGGAGCGGGGGACGACCGGCAGCCGCAGCCACCGGCGCTGCCTGCCGTTGCGCCGCCGTGCCGGGGGCGCACCGCGTCAGGGGGGCGGGCACCGAGAGCGCGCCTTGGCCCCAGGCGCGGCGAGGGCGGCCGGTGCGCCGCCGCCTCGGAGGAGACGCCTGGTGCGCGGGCACGTGGGTTGAGTGGGAGGGAGAAGCGCCACCGCCGGTGGTCCTCCGCGGTGGAGAGCGGGCACCCCGGCCGGTGCGCCGTCACACGGGAGAGTCGGAGAGACGGAGAAAGGGGAGAGGAGACGGAGCGGACAGGGAGAGGCTTCGAGAAGTGACGCGAGGGGGAGGGGGGGTGGCGAGGGAGCGGAGGAGGGCGGCCGCGGCCGTCGCCGTGCCCGCGCCGGGGGAGAGAGGGAAAGAGAACGACGAGGAGAGAGGAGGGGACGAGGCCGACTTTTTTTTTATGGCTAGGGTCGGGAGATGAAGAAGGCTCTCGAGAGGTCGGCACAATAGATCGATCGGTGCCGCTCGAAGCAATCTGGTTCGTCCGATGGAAGATCGGACGGCAGAAGTAATTTCGGGCGACGTGTCCGGGATGGCCATCCGGGAAGGCCCCGCGGCTCATCAGTCCTAACTAAATTGCGAGCAGAACTCTCCCATATAATTTTAAGCAGTGCTCGATCAGTTTTACTTGAACAATGGCTGCCACAAAGCCTGTCACCTTGCCCTAAAATTTCACCTGCATATAGACAAACTATTTTTTTTCGCTACATTGAATCGAGCTACCCCTAGGAATGATATGCAACTAAAATTTAATATGCCTCATCTGAAATAAAAAAAACATGAGGCAGCATTAGTGGCAGTGCTAACCGCAGCTGCCGGGCACCAGCTACAACTATGAAATGAAATGTAAGCCGATTACATTTGGCAAAACCCAGATGTTTGAACAAAACCATCTCGACTAAGGGGATACCGACCGTACCCACTCCACTGATGCGCCGAAGCAAGCGGTTCGGCTGAAGAGGTCCATGCCCTATCTGGATACCTTCCTCTATGTACAATGCCGCTAGGGTGGGCCGGCATGGAAGAGTCCGAGACGAAGCCTGTGCTCTCTGAAAAGTACCTTGTTTGTGGATTGGAAGGTGAGAACCTTGTACATGAGACGAAATTGCCAGGAGGATGCTCCGGAGCATAACTTGGCCCAAATATTGAAGAAATCGGATCCAGACCAGCATTGTCTCCATAGTCCACAACACTGAAGGAATCTCTTGTGCTTTCTGTGGTAAATGAGGACTCATCTGAGCTGGTAAACAGCGACCATTCACTCGATGTAGCTTCTGAGAAGTCTGTGCTAACTGAGTCTGCAAAGGCATCATCGCGATGATGGAAATCTCTGGATCTCAACTCTGCATGCTGATCTTGCGTGTAGCCTTCGCCATCGGGTCTAAAATCAAAAACACCATATGCTTGATCATTTGCAGAAAAGACAAAAACTCTGCATGCTGATCATTTGCAGAAAATCAAAAACTCTGCATGCTGATCTTGCGTGTAGCCTTCGCCATCATGTTTAGAGCCCTTGGAAGATTTTGACGTGTGACGCTTTACAGATGTAACAGGCAGCCCCTTCTCAATGTATATTCTTGGTGGTCGGGGAAAAGACCTGAATAATATTTTACAAATATGAGATTGCTGCAGAGTGCAGGTACAGATACTCCAAATGACAATTTAGGTATACCACATCACATATTGGCTATATTTACCTCAAGTAGAAAAGCATATATGCACCTTCTGACATAACTTGATTCGCTGATACAACCTGGACCTATAAATGGAACAACATAAATCACCACAAAATATCATAAACTCAAGTTTTTTTTCCTTTTCCTAATTCATTTCAATGAGACTATAAACCTACAAAGGAAAAGCACATACTAATAAACGTGATATCGGTAATCCACACAAAACACTCTGATCCAAACAGAGTAATTACATAATGAACGATTATGCATTTATGTGCACCAAAGAAGTTTGACACCAAAACTTCATCAAGGAGACAACATTTATAAACAAAACTGTTCATGGGAACGTTCACTATCCTTACACTAGATTTTTAATCTAGAAACACAATGTCACGAGACCATAGTAATTTCTCGCAATTCATATATAGGTATGACATTCTTAGCCTACTTAACAGGAGTAGACCTTGTTGTAAAACGTACCTCTGAATCATCAATTCTCAACCATGTACCCTGCATGTCTTTGACATATGATATATAGTGCCCAGAGAATGATGCATTTTCTGTATCCACATGTACAACCACGGCATACAAGAAATAAAGAGGGGGATTGTCACCAGACCCAGTCACAAAAGGAACCATGTCCAACATATCAGGGAAAGTAACACATTTGTTGATCTTGCCATATTTTCCTGACTGAAATAGTAAAAAAAAAGTTCATTTAGTTCTTCCATCAAGAAACATTCAAGTGGTACAAAATTGTCAGCTCGAGCATAGAACATGAGCCATGTGGTAACTGATCCAAGTCAACCAACCAATGAGCTTATATGGAAATTTCGCCGAATGTGCTTCATTACCCACCCCTGTTCCCTAGATAGCTCAGATTCAACTTATGAGACATTGATAATATAAAATATACGCTTACCGTTTTGGACATTCGTTTTTTTTTCTAGTTATGCATTAATAAAATAAAAAGGCAAATATGGAAGCAATATTGTTATGACTTGTGCTAATATAATTTCAATGCACGAATTTAAACATTTTTTTGTATGGTAGTAATCAAACTTTTGAAAGTTCGAATGTTTTTTGTATGGTAGTAATCAAACTTTTGAAAGTTCGATTATAAACATTCCAAAACATAAATGTAGGAATGGATTTATTTATATGCACTTGGTTACAGCTTGGGGAAAGGTGCAGAGCAAACATCGTCATCATGGCCTATAAATTAGTCATCAATGTTATTAAATCAGCCAGTCAACACTAGTTGCCACGCCACTGACCAGGCGGCTAGTTGCGATTAGTCGAGACCAGGTTGACTCTAGTCATCTGTGTCCTGTATACACTAGGACCTATAAGGCATATGTACTATATACTAGATAGTATAAACAGAGGACCTAGTTGTTAGCTTCTTGCTACTAAAAACAGACCATCAAGCTTCAAGCAAAGACAAGCTGCTGATGTGTGACCCAGCAATGATTAACCCTCAGAGCAGGAGTTCATCATCATGCTCCCTTAGACCTGGGTTGATTTTGCGGTGGCAGCAATGATTAACTTCCTGCTGCAGCAAAATAAACAAGGGCAGCAGCAGATTATCTTACACGAGGCAGCAGCAGTAGTGGGAAACAGGCGGCACAGCAGCAGGGAAGGCCAGAAGGGAGGAGAGGAAGACCGTGGTGTCAGGGATGGTTGGGCTGGCAGCCGCTAGTGAGCACTTTTGGCACAAGCTCCTGGTGGCTGGGGGTGCTGCTCACAGGTCAGGGGTGAGGGAGTAACAGTGGAGGGGGTATAAAAGAGAAACCCAATAGGGTTTGGGCCAAAACACAGCTAGACCAGTGACCTTGACCTGATGTAGCACAGTTCACAATTGCCTCTGCCTAGTCGTCCAACACAGCTCAGATGATTGATCATGATTAGTCGATGACTAATCAGACAACCAGGTTTCTCGTTTCTGGTCACCCAAATTGAGTAGAGGACTGATTAGGGCAATTGATCGTGATTAATCGGACAACTTGATAATTTCAGTCATTTCAGGTTAATATTACCCCGTACAAACAAATGTGGAGCTAAAAAATGCTAATGCATGCCTCAAAGAATTGGCCGAACATTGCACACAGCACAAATACTTATCAGATCCAACTGGTATTACATGATGAAATTCAATACAAAAACAATTACCTGAAATCTTTTAAGAACAATTGTTAATATGTTTGGCACCTCATGCACACTCAGTTGCTTCCTAGCTTTAACATAGGCAGAACACCTGCATTAAAAGATTCGAAATTTCAATAGCTTCAATTTATTGTGGTCCAACTGAAATGACAGTAACAAGATTCTAGCCACCAGTTGCAACACTACCTTCCACATTTATACATATTATCACCATCTAAATCTTCAGGAGCTGTGAACTGTGTCAAAGCATCTTGCAAGGACTCTACCCAGCCATGAATCTCCAAAGTAAGATCCATTATATTCTCATATCTTTCAGACTCGTGATAGCATCTGAGGCACTTAACCTTGTTTCATAAACAAAACTAATTAGTATATCATAGATCAAGATGGTGTCGTAGACTAAGAGTATGATAAACCAACTACAGGGTTGCCATGAATTGAAGACGAAGCATGCAATGCAAGAGACAATATTTGCCTTCAAAACAAATGAAGCAAAACGTACTCATTACAAAAATGCATAGCTACACGTACAGTATATCACTAAAGAAATTAGCAACAGTTTCTAAATATAATAAATGTAGCCCAACAAGAAATCTGAGATTTATCAAGTTACCTTGGATTTAAGACGGCCACCAAACATCTGTTGTATCAGTGTTGTTTCCTGCAAACTTGGTTCAACGTGCTTTTCACCACCCAGCCCATCCAAGCAAGCTGCTTGCATAGACATCACAAGATGCCTGGTCGTGTTCAAATTAAGGCATAGTGTCAACAAATGAACATGTATGTTCAAGAGGGAATGACAGCTTCGTAAAAAAAAACTTAAACTTCTATGATTGTATTTTTCGCCTCTTAACAGGCTTCTAAAGTGCCACAATACTACAAGCATGAGAACCTACGAAAAAAATAATTCGGTAAAATCCTTTTGAATGTTCATAGGATATCAGTACATCGCCATTCCAAGCATAGCGATACAGCGGTCAATTACTCACTAGGGCAACATTGTACCTCATGAGGCAAGTACCAAGCTAGCTATGGATTTCCATTAGTGCAAAAGGTAGTGATGTTATATCACCACCAGCTGCCACACATCTTATGTAACATATTACCATGCCATGATAATTTACCTTGTGAGTTGTGATCATTTTTTATTTTATCAGCTATGCATATGTAAGTTATGTCTGATTAAAACATAAAAAAACACGTGTTTAGTTAAAAAAAAGAGCTAAAGAACAAGCTTGGACAAAATTTCTTTCAAGAAGGTCAAGTAATTTCATCAGCTTTTACACGACTCATAACTTTAGATGCTGCCGATACTTTTGCTCCACAAAAATTTGCTTTTCTTGAATGTTTTGAAAGAAAAAAAGTGATTACTCAAGCAATAATATGGAGTGGAAGTTTTCATTGGGTTCTAGAAGAGTTAATTCTAAATCATACAGAAGCCATTTTATTATTACAGTAAGTGAAACATTAGCAAGCAACCAAAAAGCAACAGGAGCAAAAACAAGCATGTGACAGTTACAATACCTTAAAAACTCATGAGCATCTTCCTGAGTTCCACCACCCAAGCGACATCCAATATTCCTCAGATTAGAAAGAATTCTACTTGGAGATAAGGGTCCACCACTTTCACGTAAAGTTGAAGCATATTGCTCAAGTTCACACATAAGGCACCAATTTTTTGAAGAGCCTAAAAAATAGTAACTGAAGTCAAAAAAACACACACACACACAAAGTACACATCAATATTTCGAGGTGGGGTGGGGGTAGCTATTTGAGATTATAGTATTACAATCTTTTGAATGCAATCTCAGAAGAAGGTAGATCATCAGTGGCTTTGTGCACATGAGACATTGAAGAACAGCATTAGCATAGCAGCTGCAAAAGGAAGGGAAGTTAATCAAGAGATGAGGCTGATTAAGCAGGTAAATGTAAAATGATAACATTGCCGAGTACCCACGCAAGTGTTAAGCTGCACAAATGGGAACAAAGGACAACCACCCATACAAACACCAAGTAAAACCGTCTAAATAATCCCATTATATGGTTTTAGGGGGCAGTTTTGTAGACATGGCACATCACACCAACGCTGACATGGCAATAACTCGATGATGACTAGCGGGCCATCCTCCGTATTGGAAGGTTTACCTCAACATGGTGATTCCCTCAAACAAATACTTTGTGAGATTCCTTTTATTGAAGCAAGATTGCTATATAATGATCAGTTGTACAGCAAATAGGATTTAGTTCAGCTTGCAGCATTTTAATTTTCAAATCAGCAAACCTTTACAATAAAGAAACTAACTGTGACACATCTCTTATTTCGAAATCGATCTCATTAGATATGTTAATATTCTTGGGCAGTGTTCTTTGCCAAATGTGTAGCAGATGCTATCCTCCTATTAATCCATCGTCCTACTCTTGGTAACCCACACTATATACTGGGATTCATATACATATGTAGAGATGAATACTGAATGAATGCCATTCTTGTTACATATACGCTTATGTCAGGCATATCTGTTCTAGGCTCGTATTGTCCCATAAGTAGTGTGTGCATGCACCAAGACTAATGGAGTGATAATGTCCCACAAATCTAGTCAATTAACATGATAAACCACTGTTAAGTAAACTCTTGTTTTTAGCAGGGGCCTTTCAGCTGCTCTACTTGTTTAAGTTCCCCCATCCCTTCTGAAGTGAGTGCAAACGTCCCATTTGGCATTTTTCTTATTTTGCAGCTCAAGTCGAGTACCAAAAGGCACCATCATCACTTATAAGTATTTATCTCAATAAAAGTACACAGTAGCAACAGAAATAATTAGGTGAGTGTGAACTATCACTTTAAGCATCATTATTACCTGTTTCCACAATTGAAAAGACCTCTAGGGGAAATACCCCGTGCTTCATACTGAAAAAACTTGACAAGATCTTCATATGGGAACAATACCTAAAGTGCCATTTACAAAGAAAACCTTAATTTAATAAACAGGAAAACATTTAAGGAAAGTTTGTAGATTATTCCAAACCTTGTTCCTCTTATTATCATTGATCAATCCCACAAGGCTGGTTTTGAGAAATTTTGAAGGCTTCTTTAAAACTTCAACCTTGGATGCTCCAAACTTTTGTAGATTGCTACTTGTTGGTTGACTTGATTCACATGTGGGGGTAGATCCTGAATAATGCAGTAATTATATGAGATAAAAGTAGCACTATAAGATAAAGCTAGCCCATCTTATCAGAGAACTCTTTACTAACTTTGGTCATTTTTGTTGTAAGGATTCTTCTCATGGCCATCGTTTTGATATGATGTAGACACCCCATCCTGTGACTTTTGTGCTGAAACCACCTTATTTGATGGGTGTGGAGGCCTCTTATTCACCACATTTGTTTTCCCAATAGTTTTTCCAGATGACAAGCTCCTTTGCAGTGGCTCACTGGCAGAAGCATATGACCCCTCACAAGAACTGACCATGTCAGAAGTTAAATAGACACCCGGGTCAGGCTGATAAACTGTGATGCTTGCTTTTGACTGTTTTCTCATGTCAGGAGCACAACTGCTAGGTTGCTGTGCATTGCTTTTGGCAGGATAAGTTGCATCCCCATTACCACTCATTGCATCTGAACCAAAATAGTTGTTTGACACCTGCAGTCATAAGGCAAATGATTGAATTATCTAATACAAACATGTAGGCTGAAGAATGACAAGAGAATTGTAAGTGTTTGCTTAAATTACCTTGTTACCAGACACAATCTCTGGAGAGTGGATTTCATCAGCAGCATTATAGTTATTCTTTTCAAAAGATACACCAACAGCACCATTTTCGCTCATATGAATCCCTTGATTTGATCTATTCATGTTGCTTCTGTCTGCCAGAAATGGATCAGTATCTAGATTGTAACCATCAGTTGTGGGAAAGGATGGTTCTGATAAAGTATCGAAGTTCATGTCACGCAAGTGAATGTCACCACCCGGAAGAGGTGAATTTAAGTTAGTCAAGAACGGCATCTGTTCAGTAGCCTCAGTGCTAGATCCACCAAAGCAGATAGAACCACTACCAAGCCATTTTTGGCATGTCTCCTTATGTCCTTGCCTCCAGTGTACTATTTGACACTTCCCAGAGCTGCAGAACATTCAAATGGCATTATGACTTTATGAGGTGTCATGGACAATAGGGGCAAGATAGTGTACACAGTAGTTATGACACAATGAAGACAATTAACACAGTAATGGTGCATGAACAAATTCAATCAATCAGTCGCAAAGAATATCACATTATGTAAAAGAGCTTATATCTGCAAAGCTACTTCCAACCATGTGCTGGATCTACTGGGATGATGAGGTGACTAATTTTAGCATCTTAGTAGGCACATTTAACATCTTGACCAACTAGCCTAAGGTGAATTCGATATAACTAGCAGGGCACCCGTGCAAAACACACAGTGGAGGGCTAAAGCAGTACAAAGACAAAAATATTTCCTAGACCCTATTGCTAAATATCAACATGAGATCCACAGAAACAGATCAGTCCCTAAGCTTCAACTTGGCCATGAGCCCATGACTATCTAAACAACATAATGTTCTGCATGGTCTTTCGATATGGAAATAGGCCACTAAATTAGGCAGCCTATTTACGAAGGTGAAAATAAAAACCACAAGTACTACCACTGATGTCAAGTCAACCAAAATACCAATAGTGTGCTGCAATTGTGCTTATTCGTAGACAGTTTGTTGACTGGTTGCTCAAACCCAAAGTCAGTGGTAAGTTGGTCACCCTATGCCACTTGACTGGGTTGTATAAATCTTGGCGTAACAAGCATGGTCCTTTTACACAGTAAGGAAAATACAAGTATACAACTTGGATATATAGATAAATCAAGAATTAAAACTTCTCAATCTGAAAATGGCATTGCTATTCTTTAGAATTAGAGAATAAAGAGGCAATAAATCAAGAATTAAAACTTCTCAAACTGTTTGGACCTTAATTAGGAATTCATGTCACATGCATGAAAATCAAGGGTGCTCCTATTTTGATCATAAGAAGAGTGAGTTAGAATCATGAGCTTAGACCATTACATTAGCAACATGGCCAATAACTTATAACATGAATGTTTAAAAACTGGGGAAACAATCTCCCCTTCATTACACAAAACAGAAATTCCTGTTTGTGGTGGGGAGGAGTTAGATTGGGACACCCAGGACATCAACTAAAAAAACTCTCCTCCATTACAGAAATCAGAAATTCCTTTAAAAAATGATGCTTGTTTATATGAAATTAGTTTGCCACCTTCCAGAATATGAGACACTCTGCATTCCCACTATGTCAGTATGCCATAAGCTAATATCTCAGAGCAAAAAATCAAATCTAGCTTTAGTAGAATGGTTTTTATTACTATGTGGAACAGGTTAGACAAACTGGAAAAGGATGAGAGGTGGACTGGACCTTTGAATTTCAAAGAAGCCTGATCAGGCATGGTTTCTTTCAATAAATAAACTGATTATAGAAATGGAAACACAAAAGAAAAAAAAAACTTACCAGTATCTAACAGACTTGCATCTGGAGCAACGAGTCTTTGCAGGGGCATGGCAAGTTGCACATTCATGGTATTCCTGTCTTAATGAAGGCGCAGGTCTGAAATAGGGCATAGTTCTCAAGGAAGGCCCTGGCGGAATAATGTCTGGGCAAGCCATTGTTTCCTCTCTATAGGCTTCTTCTGCAGCTCGCTGTGCAAGCACACTTACCCTTGCCTTCTTACTTGCAGCGTCATGCCATCTCCCAAGAAGAAAATAAGCTGCCACGGGAAGTACAATGAAGACAAGAAAGAGTGCAGGCACATCAGCTTCCCTTGGTTGGAGCATGTCCCTAACAGAACACTGATATCCAGCTCCAGAAGTTCTCTATTTGAGCTCGGAAAAACATTCCAGAATACTTATTCACCTACAGGAAAGAGCATATATAAGAAAAGAAAATAAAAAATCCTAAATTTTCTTCTGCCATAAATAAAATGGAATAAAACAAGAAAAAGCTAAAGCCTCCAAAGATTTTAGGGACAAGGCCCAGCTTAAGCTTCTCCAATAAACTGTTATTTTTGCAACAGACACAAAATGGCTTCTTGAAAAAAGCTGACTGAGCTTGCTTGTGCTGGATACAACATTTGGGGCTTCTACTGTGAAGTTGGCCTAACCTTATATGATGATCTCAAGAAGGGCCCACCTGTTTGACCATGGCTTCAGCTCACAAGCCCACAGGATGAACCTAGGTCTGAGTAGGACCTTAACTTCTTAAATCAAGGTCCAATAACTAGATGAAAGAAAAGTAGAAAAACTATGAACTCCAGACACTGCTACATACTGTAATAGGCTGATTACCTGGAAAACCTAACAAAGGTCACGAATTGTTTACATCACAAGTGTGATACCCCAATATTCTCAGATGAATCAAGCACCAGAAACGTGAAAGGGCATCTATGAAAACAGAGACATTTTTCTCTGTGGCCCATGCAATGTTGTTGAACCAACTAACAGAAACAGCTCCTGAAATGCGTCCATGGTCTTATCCAACATACTACATCCAGATTCCCAAAATAATGAAATGTCCTAGCGTTCAGATATTATCTTTAGCGCAGCAGCTCCGGAGCGTGAAACCGATACAAACACTTGTACACCTACACCTTGAAAAATCGACAGAGGAACCAAAAAACTACTAGCACTACGCGGCAGCACATTCACAGGAGCAAGAGTTCAAAATGAGAGATTTCTGACAAGAGTGCCCCGGCCCTAATCTCAAAATGAGAACCCTAGAGGCTCCCAGATCCCCAGCACTGAACCGCATGTCAACACGGCCACTGCAGTTCCCCGCTCGACCCCACCGACACGACCACCTGCGGAAAAGAAAAGAAAAAACGGCCGGATTCCATTGGTTCCCAAGCTACAAACTTGCGCAAGAAGTGGGCTGACCCCCGGCCTAAAAACTCGATTTTTCGCGGCAAGAACATGGGAGGAGAGCAGGAGAAACAGCGCCTAGGGTTTACCGAAAGCAGGAATGCCACTCCGGCCGGATCTCCAGCCAGATAACGCAGGAGGCGCAGGGGCAGGGCTACGGCCGGCGGCGGCGCGGGTCCGGGAGAGATCGAGGCCGGGAGACGGTGTGGCGCCCCTTCGGCGGCGGAGGCGGGCGGAGAAGGACGGAGGCGTGGGGTTGGGAATCGGGAGGAGCGGTGGTGCGAGCACTGGGGGCGGCTCCGGATGCTCTCCAGACTCCAGTGATGAGTCTCCAGTCGCTTGGCTACTGTGCTCTCTGGCTGCCGTCTCTGCGCTGCAGAGTCTCGATCGGGGTGTGGTGAATTTGCTACGCTCAGCGCACCTGCTGGCCTTCCAAAGGGAAACGCGGATCCGAGGGAGCGCCAGGGATTTTCTCGGCCGTCCGATGAAACGATCGGCGGTGGAGATAAAAAGGAGGGGTTTTTTGTTGTTTTATTTCTTCTCTACTATCTCTACCTGCCCGATTGATTCTGGACCTGGAGCCGTTGTAGTATATAGGAGTACAAAGCAAGTCAAGGGAGATGTGTGAACACTGAACGCGTTACACGATCCAACCTCCATCCCTCCCCTGAATTGCCCCAAGTAGAAAGAATTAGGTCAAGCATTAACACGGTAACTTAAATATATTTGTTTCACGTTTCAAAGATACTACGGGGCCGTTTGGTTTCTGGACACTACCAGCCATACAAGTTGTGGCGCCGTCACAGAAGTATGGCGGAGAAAAAGGCCGCCACAAATGTGACAAAAATTAGCATCAAATGAACTGGAAAGGATATGTGGCTACCACAGCTTGCATGCAATCTAAACACCATCCAAGCTATGGTAGCAACCGCAAGTTAGGTGTGATGAGCATTGGTGGGGAACCAGACACCCCCTACCTCTTCACAAAACAATGCAATTCTCATATTTTGAGTCAAACAGTTTAAATTTTGACTAAAATTATATGAAAAAATGCTAACAGTTATGAGACAAAATAAGTACATTAGATTAGTTATAGAATATATTTTCATAATAAATTTATCTAAAGACATAAATGCTAATATTATTTACTATAAACTTAGTCAAACTTAAACTAGTTTGATTGCCACGGTTTTCATAATTGCATTCTTTTATGAACGGAGGGAGTATATTTCGGCAGACATGTGTGCTTAGGGCATGTTTGGTTTGGATGTTAAAGTTTAACAAACACTGTAGCACTTTCGTCTCATTTGACAAAAAGTTTCTAAACTTGGACTAATTAGGCTTAATAGATTTGTCTCGTAAATTACTCCTAATTTGTGCCGACATGCATGCAATTAGTCTACATTTAGTACTTCATGCATTTGAGGGAACATTGATGTGATGGGAGTTAAATTTTAACTCCTCCAAACCAAACGGGGCCTTACTTATTTTATGTTGGTTTTCTCTCAAGCTCGTATATACCTTTTTCAAAACAATGTGGATTCATGGATAATAAGAAAATTTAAAAAGAGAGCATACGTCAAATCTCAAGTTAGCAAACTTAGTTTGAGTTCACCGTATTTTAATCGCCAAGATACAAATATCAAACGAATCAACTTAATTTAAGGTCACCGCATTTTAACTGCCAAGATACAAATTTAGAAACTATCAAGTATATAGGAGTTGTTCGGCTGTGCTGATAAGCCGGCTGAAAAACACTGTTGACTGATTTGTTGTGAGAGAAAAATACTGTTCCGGCTGAAAAAACAAGCTGAAAAAGACGGATTATAAGCCAGATGAACAGGACCATACTATTTAGACATTATCTAAACATCTACTATTAGATATGAAGTCTTTTTTCTTACATTGTACGTACAGATGTTTAGGTGGATGTTCTGCACCTACTATTGTATTGAATCCTAAACAGAAATATTACATTACTATAGAGCAAGCCATAAATCATGTGGATCTCATGAGTTACAAGAAAACACATGACAGTAATGTTTTTAGATAAACTATTACTCTCCCTTTCTAAATTATATATCGAGACGTTCGTCTCGCAAAGTACTGTAGCATTTCATTTGTATTTGGTAAAAATTGTCCAAACATTGACTAATTAGGTTCAAAACGTTCGTCTCGCAAAGTACAATAAAACTGTGCAATTAGTTTTTAATTTTATCTACATTTAGTACTCCCGTACATGTGCCGACATTTTAATGTGATGGGAATCTTCTTTTTTATAGTGAAATTTGAGGAAAAATTTGGAATCTAAACATGGCGTTGGGCTCACTCAGCAGCTTCTTTGGAGGAAAATTAATTGTGCCGTACCTGGACCTAGCGGTGATGATTCTGTACGGGGCCAGGCTGTGCGTAGGCGTACCACATGCACGTTTTTGCTTCCTCCTCAAAAGAACAAAAAGATGCAAACAAGGGAGTACTAGGCGGCACTGGTACAGCCCCTTGCAATTTTGTACTGCGCCCATCCCCATGATGTTTCCCTGCTCGCTTTTTCAAGGGAAAACCGTCAGTGCAGCAGCAGGAAGGCAGCAGCAGCAACCTTACAAAGGGGACTATTAAATGCTTGTGCAGTTGGGAGAGGTAGAGACGGATGGTCCATCCATGACCGTTGAATGCCCATGTCTATGGCCGTGTTTAGATCCCCAAATTGGGGACCCGATTCGGGCACTGTAGCTACAGTGCCCGTGTCGGAACACTGTAGCAACTTTTGTTTTTAGTGCAAAAAATTGTCCAAAAATTGATTAATTAGACTCAAAATGTTCGTCTCGTAAAGTACAACAAAACTGTACAATTAGTTTTTGATTTCATCTACATTTAGTACTCCATGCATTTGCCGGCATTTTGATGTGATGGGGAATCTTCTTTTTGCATAGTAAAATTTGGGGAAAATTTGGGAACTAAACAAGGCCTATGTTTAGGAGCAGTAGTGTTGTGTTTAGAATGTGTGCCGTACGTGTTTTCCTTTTTTTTTTGTTACTAACTTGTTCTCGACTACTCTACTCTCTTTTTTTCACAAATTGGTGACAACTCCTTTTTATCATATAATCAATCATAACACTTAAATTTGGTACAACATTCAAATCACATTTTTGATAAAAGTATGATTATGGGAGTGTTTAATTCCTAGGGTGAAATTTTTTTATGTCACATCAGATGTTTCATGGAACATCGGAAGAGATGGTCGGATACTAATAAAAAAACTAATTACATAACTCGCATAAAAACCACGAGACGAATTTATTAAGCCTAATTAATCCGTCATTAGCACATGTGTTACTGTAGCACTTTATTGTCAAATCATGGACTAATTAGGCTTAAAAAATTCATATGGAAAATTTATCATAATCTATGTAATAAGTTATTTTTTAATATGTATTTAATACTCCATGCATGTGTCTAAACATCCGATGCGACGGGATAAAAAATTTTGTAGAGGAACTAAACAAAGCTTATGTCATTACTCATGAGGTATTACAATACAATGAAACTAGCTATGTTTAAGGGCATGTTTGGTAGGGCTCCGGCTCCTCAAAAACAGCTCTGATTTTAGCTCCTCGAAAGGAGCAGATTTTCCGAAGGAGCAGAAGTCAGTTTGAAAACCGTTTGGCAAAACAGTTTCTCCTGATTTCTAGATTGGATGAAAGATATGAAATGTCTATATGTAACACCCCTGGGTGTTAAGCATGCATTAACATCCCAAAGCATGAGCATTAGCATCACATACATATTTATTATCACATGCAATATAAGTTGAAATTAAATTAAAGTGTGAAAAACATCTGTTTGAACCCTAAATTATTGCATTTGCTTGCTAAGAGTGGTAAAACTTGTTGGGCTATAACTTTAAATGACTTAGAATTAATTAGCATGATTTTTGGAGTAACTTTTGTATTCAAAATCTCCCCAAATTTTGCTTTTAAAAATATTCTAGAAAAATGAATTTTTATTTAAAAATTAGACTTTAAATCACTAATTCAAAATCTGTTTAGAATTTTGAAAAGTGCCCTAAATGAAAGTCGTAGAGAAATAAATTTTGAACAACTTTTGTTTTGGAGACAACCTATGAAAATGTCTTTTTCATCTTTAAAATTTGAATTTAAATCAATTTAGAAAATCTGAAAATTTATTTATAAAAGAAAACGAATCTCTCGGCCTTAACGGGTCGCCGCCTCCGCTCTGGCCTAGCTCGGCAGGCCGGCCTGGCCCGTGTCAGCGCCCGCGCGCCAGCGCACGACCGTGCTCAGACCGCGGCCGCCGCGTGGAAGCCGCTCGCCGTCGCCGGCGTACGGGTGGCACGCTGTGGCTCCCACTGCCTCGCCATGCCTCCAAGTCGACTGAACCACGCGGTCGCTCCTCGTCCCTCCCATTTTGTTTTCCCCACGCGCAAGCAGCAGCCGCAGCGGAGCCATCGGCCACCGCGCCATTGCCGTCGCCCTCCGAGCTCCGCCACCGCCTATCGCCGCTGCGCCCGCGTCCGATTCCTCGCGGTCATTGCTCCGCATCCCTCCGCTCCACCCTTGCTCCCTCCAGCTGTCGCCATCGTCAAGGTGAGAAGGCCAATTTTGGCCGGCCGTTCTTCACCGTTGCTCGTCGGAGCTCGGCTCCACGCGGGTAGGCTGTTTCCGTCGTCTTCCTTCTCTTCTTTCGCACGCATCAGCTTCGCCTGGTGATGCTGGAGCTCTAGCGCTTCTCGGACCGCCATGCCGTGCACCGGTGAGGTAGCGCCGCCGTGTGCCATGCGCGCCGACGAGCTTGCTCCGGTAAGCCGCTCAGCCAAGTCCGGGCACCTGTCGGTGTTGTTTGGTTCCTCGAGCACGCTCGCACCGACCGCCTCGCTGTTTGGCTCACCGGTGGTGAGATCCGCGCGGTCAACGGCAAGCCGCCTCGGCTCCGGCTGACCGATGGGGTCAGTTGACCGCGGGTGCCCGCCTGTCTGTCTCGTGTGCATTCGCGGGGTGCAGATCTGGGTGTGCGTAGCGTTTTGTGTTCGGGTTTTTCAGAAAAAGATAAAGAAAAGGATTTTCCAGAAATTGCGAAAAAGCTTTCAAAAATCATAACTCGAGTTTTATAGCTCCAAAAATTATGAAAAAATTTTTGTAGTGTTTCTCATAAGTAGATCTATGATCTAAAAATATTGCATGTCAAGTTTGAAATACTTTTCTGTAGGGTTTTTATTTAATCACTGAAATTGCTGTTTTCTTGATAAATATGTAATAAATCATAGAAAGCTCAGAAAAATTTCATTCCACTTGCAGTAATTTTCTTTTGTGATGTACTTTATAGGAAAAATATGTGTCATGCATGTTCTGTAAAAAAAATTTATGTGTAGTACAAGTGCTTATTATTGTTAATAATTGTTATTTTTGATAGAGAGAAAAATATGAGTAAAACATGCATATAACAATTTTTCTATAGTGATTGTTTATTGTGTAGAATGTAGAAAAAATGCTAAATCTGTTGTTTGATATTTTTTATAGTACAAAGTATTTTATGCTTATTTTTAGGCCCTAACTTGTTATTTTTGTGTATGCAGTTTTAGTAATCCAAATGCAATGATTTTTTTGTGGCATGCTAGATTAGATGAGAGGAAGCTACTGTAATTTTTCAGATTTTTCTGTGCTATCAAAATAGGTGTTGCTGTTCAAACCTAGTTGCAATTAGGGTTTAATTAACCTTGTTAATACATGACTAATTAATAAGATTTGCTTTGGTGTATCTTTGAAGCGTCTTAGATTTCTGTGGTGTCTTTGGCATGGTAGAGAATGTTTAAAATAGTATACGAGTACATATTCTTGGATGATGTAGACTACCTTGTATAAGAGTTGTATTTTCACGTTATGCAATAAAGTAAACCTGTTCATCTACATCTCATTCATCATGATCATTACATGTCATCTCTGCAATGCACCTAGGCATGAGCACTTATACATCCGCATCATATAGGATCGCAAGAAGTAACTCCGGTAGCAGTTCCCGAGGAGCCGGAAGAGCAGTCCGAGGTGCAAGAGCAGGAGGTGCTCGAAGCCGACGAGGAGGTCGGTGAGGATCTTCCAGAGTGTCCCGACCACCGCTCGAGCTCTTTCGAAAGAGGCAAACCCCGAAGCATTTCTCTCCCGGTTTGCAAATATCTTATTAATGTTTTACTTTAACTGATGCATTACGTTTAGGAGTTGTTTGCAACCGTTGCTGCATTATACCTTGTTTACCCTGTTCTACCATATCCTTGTTACCTTGGTATTCGCAGTCAAGAAATGCTTAGCTTGCTTAGATCGGTGAAAATCGGGAGATTTCCTGTCACCTGCGAGCTATAGGTGGTTACCTGGATCTGCTTGAAAAAGTATGTCATCGTAGAATAACTAAGTGTTAATGTGAAATTGAGACCGGACGGATACTTGTAGGGTTTCAGACTGTAGTGTTTTCCGCCTATGTCGATTAAGGACCGACCGTTATTGGGTCTCGAGTCATGTTGAACGCATGCCTTACATTTAGCTGGCCGAATAATGTACCTTTCGACCGCGAAGCTGGGAGATTATTCGGGCCGAGTGGATTACCCGCAACGCACTGTATCGGAGCAGGTGTGGTAGGACACAGGGGCGCGATGGTAAGGCCAAAGAGCAGTTGGCTGGCCCCCGGGTACATGTGGTTCCTGGCAAACTCGAGACTTTACCTGAATGGTTGACTCGGTGACTAATATCCCACTTTAGCGGGTGAGTGAGGTTTGTGTGAGAAATAAATTACCAGCTGATTAATAATCGATTCGAATCGCCATCGTTCACTGGATAGTGAACATTTGACTTGAGTTACTTAATCGTAGTAATATTGATGGAACACTTGGACAGTTATATGGAATATGACATGATAGAAGTTGTTAATGATCATTGGTTATTCTTACCTGTTTAATTACATGTTACTCTAGTATATGTGCAAATGTAGTTGACAGGTTAATAAAGATTTAACTTGATGCAAAGCTTCTGGAAAAAATTCTTGAAATACTAAAAATGTCTTTTTGCAAATAAGTCAGCTACACTACCATAAAGCCTATCATGATCCTTGGTGTTATTTATTTTTGGTTATATCGGGTAAGTCTAGCTGAGTACCTTCTCGTACTCAGGGCTTTGTTCCCACTTGTTGCAGATGGGCAGATGTATTATGGCTACTGTATCAACTGCCTTTATCCTGCGATGGGTGAAGCTTAGGACCATGGGTAGTGGTCATTCCCTACGTCTCGTCTGATGTGTTTGTTGGAGATGATCTGGAGCTGGCACTTTATTTCGAACTCTGTGTGAGTGTGTGTGGTTTGAACTAAATACTTCCGCTACTTTTATTTGAACTTGGTTTTGTAATAACTATGTTTAAACTCTGATGTATCTGCGACGTGAACTTTTATGTAACTTGTGATGGTAACCGCTAAACTTATTACGATCTTGACTGGTATACAAGTTGGTTTGAAATCCGTCGTGATTTCACGGACTACCGGGTTATACGGGCTTAAGTTTGCTAAATCATCTGCTCGGTGAATGATTTTTTTACTTAATTTCGTATAATTTATCGGTTCTGTTACACTATACTACCCTTCTTAGTTGACTTAGTTGCACACATGACTTATATCTTTGATCTCAATTTGTATGATGTTTCTAATGAACCAAGAGTAAACATAAAAATTAAGACTAATAGATAATTAGTGGTCTACCATACCCTTCTATTTTTATTCTTTCTTTTCTTAATTTTTTCACTTATTTTGTTTTTTATTTTTCATTCTTTCCTTTTTTTTCTTTTTACCTTTTTCCTTTTCCTTTTCTTCTATTCTCTCTCTACCTTATCCCTATCTCCCCTCGACGCGATATTCTCCACGCAGAGTCACGGACGCCGAAGGTCATCTTCTTCACGCACGGCACTCCTCTGTCCCTCACCACACCGGCCTCCATTCCCTCCCCGCGCCGGGCTCCACGCCCTTGCTCGTGCCACCTCCTCGCCCCGCAACCTCGCGTCCCCGGCGCAACGGCGACCCTGCAGCCCCGGCGACAGCACATCTCCGCGGCAACAGCACCCCCGCAGCCCCGGCGGCTCGCACTCCAGCGGTCCCCTTCCTCGCCATCACGGCCGCACCCAAAGCCTCGTCGTCGTGGCAGCGCTCAAGCTCCGCCTCACCGCGCTGCCCGTGCTGTGCCTTACCATTCGGACACCATCGATGGACAACCACACACAAACACACGGGGGCATATCAGGATGAGGCCTTGCAAGGACGGTGGTAGGAGCAGGTGAAGCTCAATTTTTTGGCTCCGTCTCCTCGAAACGGCTCCAGTCACCGCGTTTTCCTGGGATTCGTAACCGAAGCGCTTGCCTGAGAGGCTGTTTGGTCGAAGGAGCGCAAAAAACGGCTCCTAGAGCTAGGCAGGGAGCTCTACCAAATGGCCCCTAAGATACATATCATTTTTACATATTCAAAATATATAAGACGCAAAAAGATATTTTGCCACCCGAGCTTAAAATAGTTGAGTTAAGCTGACCTCGATATGTCACTTATTTGTGGCAGAGGAACTTCAAAATGACCAAGAGGTGAGGCAATCACGCAAAATCAAGGCACATAGGAGGTAAACCAACCTTATTTGTTTTAGCTTGATATTTTGACAAGCAGCTCATAGATCTTGGGTCGATGATCATGTAAAAGCTAGCTAAGGTTCCAATGCCAGTTATTGTTTGGCAACTTGAACTTTGTTTATGGTCTGTTTCCTTTTTTTTCACACATTTACATTTAGCCACAATGCTAGGTGGATACCTATGGGGCACTTGGTTCACTAGTTACTTTGCCTTCCCTTGCTATCTAAACTCTACAAATGCGAACCGGTCGCCGATCAGCTAGGCCATCCACGTCGCCCCAAATTGTTTCCGCCGTTGGATCCCAACATCTACGGCGAAGGTTGCTCTCACCGACATCTAATATGCAGCGCCCCAGAATAGCTCCTCGCCTGTCTTCTCCAGAGTCTTCTTGTCGTCTCCGGACTCGTCGTCCGCGCCCCACGCGCGCTGCCTCTTCCTCCTCCGTCCCGCCTCTCTCCTTCCTCTCCTCTTTCCTCTCTCCACGCGACGGCGCATGGGGCTGCTCCTCCGAGGTTGCAGCACACCGGAAGGCCAACAGGCCTTGCCCCTCTCTCCGGTCTCCCCGCGCCGTGTGTGCTGCTGGGGGCTTCGCCCTGCCGGCAGGTCATCGGATCCGCCTCTCCGTCGGCGGTGGGGCCTCAGCTCCGCGCCGGTGGCCACCCTCCTCATCCTCCTCCTCGGCACCCCCACCCGCGTCGCCCGGGCGAGCCGATGGCAGCCCTGCCGGGTGTCAGCGGTGGTGGCTTAGCTTGGCGGCCAGGTGAGGCAATACGTTGTCCTCTTCTCCTTCTCCCTCTCATGGCTCCTCCTCGGCTCACTGGCACCGACGGGCCCTAGCCGCGGTCGTCGCCACAGGATGCACGTTGCCGCCCCTGGTGTGTGGTGCATCGGCACGGTGCGTGCGAGCATGCCTCGGTGGTGACGTCGGCCGCCAGTGCCGGTCCTCTCTCCTCGCTCACGACGTGGTGCCGCGCGGGAGGTGCCGCCGCCGCCGCAGGGCCCGGCTCACGCCGCGCACCGCCTCGACGCCAGCACCTGCGCCGCGTGCCTCGCCCCTGCACCCGCCTCGCCTTCCTCCTGCTCCCTCTCTCCGTGGCGGCGCAGTGGGAGGCCCTACAGCGGCGGCGGCATGGTCGACGTCGCCGACGGTATCTGCCCCTCGGTCCTCTCACTCCTAAAATCCAGACGCGGCTCTTCCCGCTCCCTCTTCCTCTCCGCATGGTGCCGCAGGGCCGGTGCTGGCTGAGCCTCTCTCCCCTAAACCCTAGATCCAGCCGCGCCTCTTCCCTCTACCTCCTCCTCTCCGTGTGCTGCCACAGGGGTGGTGCTGGGCGAGCGCCTTCGTGGAGGTTCCGTGGTGTGGGCGACCGCGCGCGCTCGCGCCCTTCTGCCTCGGCCCCTGCCGCGACGTTACGAGACGAATGCGCCCTTAGGCGAGCCACGCCGCTGCCCGCCTGTGCGGCGCAACTGGAGCGACGGCGACCCACGCCGGTGGCTGCGGCCGCGGGCGACCGCGCCCCTCGGAACGGCGTTGTGCGCGGCCGGCCGGTGGCTGTGGGCACGGCCGAGCACGCCCCTCGGAATGGCGCTGCACCGGTGGCTGTGCAGAGCCCACCGGTGCCCCGGCGCGTGCAAGCCCCACGCAGCAGCTTGAGTGGCCTGCCCCTGCTCGACGACTCCCACACGAACGGACCAATAAAGGACCGCCTCATCGCTTTCTCTGTTCGTCCTCTCTCGCTCATCTTCTCCGCTCCTCCCCTCCGATTTTTGCAGGGTTAGAAGAGTACATGATGACAAAAGATATGAACTGATGATCAGTTCTGGTGAGGTACTGAGCAAATAATTTTCTTGGAGAAACATATCAGCTGAGAAGCTTCTTGACCTTTTCTTCAGTCTGTGGTTTTCCATGGATATGCCCAGATGCTCCTACAACACGATCAAATGATGAGCTATAATATCTGATGACTACAACATATAGGCTGTCATTTGTTCTTATGGTCTTCTTTTCGGTACAGATGCCTTGATGAAAGGAACCTGCCAGGTTTAACCGAGTTAGTGATGAGAAAAGATATGAGTTGATGATCAGTTCTGGTGAGGTACTGGGCAGTCAATTTTCCTGCGGAAATATATAAGATGGGGAGATTCTAGAGCTCTTGTCCATTCTATAGTTCTCCATGTATATGCCCAGATGCTCCTAGAACATGATCAAATGATGATCTATAATATCTGATGATTACATCATAAATTATGCTTAGTGCTTACAACATCGATCATGGCATACCATTCGTTATTGTGTTTTCCTTTCCCTACAGTTCAGGCCACTTTCAGTTAGTTCGGTTCTTCGTCTTTAACTAATTTGGGTCTCCGGATTGAGTTACAGCTGTGTTCAGAGTTTCATTATTACAATCCAATTTTATTTCAACCTGTTCTTGATGAATTTTTGAGGGAAGCCTGCATGGTTACCAATAGCAAAGCAGCGCTCTTTTAATTTCAGAAACCATGATTCCTTCCGAGTAATAGTTACCTACAGATTGTCCTTATCTAATTTTTGTACCTGCTGTTGGTTTGATTTCTTGTGGTGACTTTGGGAGTTGTTTAGTCAACAATCTTGTGTGCTGTTCCCAAGCTTATTGAGAAGCAGTGATTGCCAGGATGCTTTGCTCTCTCGGTTCAGCTGGAATGCGACATATGTGGCTCCTCTGACTGTTTGCCAGATACCTGCTACTAAGGTTCAGGTGGTTCAGGCTCTGTTCTTTCGGTCAAATTCTTGTGCCTCAGCCGGCTTCGTGCTGCCACCAGCGCTGTTTGAGTAGGTTTCCTTGCAATGGTCCCTATTTAGTTGCGTATTCCTTTTCTCATATATTTTTGTCTCCTTAGATTTGTTCACTGTCTTTTCTATTGCATTCGGTTTCATAGCGCTGGTGCTGCTGCTTTAGCATACAAAAGATGAATGCTGTCGCTAGGTACCATGCATAGTTACTCATTAGCAAGAATGACTGAAATTGAGCTTTTGTTGTGCAGAGTTAGGTGACACCATGCGTTCATGATTATCGCTCTTTTATGGTTTGTTATTTCTCATTGTCAGTGAGCCATTCTCATATGTAAACCTCAGTGATTGAAGAACTATACACCTGCTTTAGATTGCTCAAGAATTTATTTATTTGTAGATCGACTTCTAGCTGTCAATATGCTAGGCCAGCTCCTTTATCTTCTTTCATGTACTGTTCTCCAAAGGTACACCTCAATGGTTAGCATCATTTAGATTCTAAGTCTATTATGTTATATGTGCATGATGAGGTTATTTTTTCCATAATGGAATTAGTCATGCCAATATACATGGAAGGGATATAGTCTACCCACATTGTACAGCCTTGGTTGCTGTTCTGCAACTGGTTGATTACTCTAAGACTAATTGTTCTACTATCTAATGCCTTTTTATCCCTCCCCCCACCCCCTTTGATCACTGTACAAGACTAATGCTAGGCTGAGTGACCCACTGCAACCTATTTATCAACTTATCTGAACAAAATATTGGTTGGAGCCTATCTGAGCAAAATGCCATTTCTCACTCTATTTTCAGTAATGTAGGCCGTTTCTCGTCCTTTTCTTTTTGGTACCTACCACTTCTATATATGTGTCGTATTTCCTCAAATATTCACCCTGTTTTTCTCCTGTTCATCTCATGCAGTGACGATAGCCTATTTTGTGCTCAGTTGGTCGCCGCCACCATTGGTTGCCTCATTTGTTGTTTAGCTCACGGTTTTATCTCTTGCTTTTAGTTTACATTCTTATTCACGTGGTGTGTAAATATGACTGGACCCGTGTTTGCCAATTAGTTACAGGCAACCTGGGGGAAAATTTTCAGTTGTGGGAAACTGGCAATCCTTTATTCAGTACAGATATGTTTTTGGTTTAATCAGTTTGTAGGTTGCTTTGATAGCATACCAGTGTCTACTGGTGTATAGAGTGCACTGTCAAATCTATTATTTCAGCAATTTTTATGTCGCTAACAAGCATGTTACGATGATGACTAATTTTTTTACTGCGCCCACTAACCTTTACAGTATGCCGTCGGATGGAAACCGTGCGAACCAAAAAGTGTCAGTGGACAAAACTGCGTCAGGAACAACAACCATGGGGCCATTGGTTTACAGGTTACAAGCTTCCTTCGCCTCATTTGTACTAAGAAATGTTTCTTTTCATCGCAAAGTGCACATACTAACTTTCAGAAAATTCGGCCTCTTGGTGCTTAAACCTAATCAGAAAGCTGTTGTTTTTTCGGTTCAGTAGGCATCGGCTAGCTCAGATTGAAAGACGGCTGTAGGATCTTGAATCTACTCTCTCACTTTACAATGATTTGAAAGAGTTAGCATCATATATGTTGAGGTGAGAAAGCATCCTATATGCACATGTAAGCCCTTGAAGGCTTTTTGTTGCACCCAACAAAAGAAAAAACAGATCACTGAACCTACACACATTAGTATCCTGTACATAGCATGTTCTTACTGGTAACAATTTTTTTTGGGTTCTCTGCATGGAAACAGTGAAACCTCCCTATTTTTGTTACGAGTAGCGATCTTGGTTCTTGGACAATAAGGCATCATATATATAACAACGATCTTGGTCCTTATTTTCTAAAGTTTATGTTTAGATTCGAACCGTTACTAACCATACATGCTATGAATTCAGCTCCTATGGTCATTTATAACATAACAGACTTTATATTAGGTCCGGTTGTATTTTTCTCATATAAATTGTTTCCGCTGAGCATATAAATGATTATCAAGCATTTTGTGTAAAATCTACATAGGTATTCTCTCCCACTCATTATATATGAAATTATTAATAAGTCCAGTTTGGATGCTGCCATCCATATATACCTACTACATCTATGCAAGACTGAAGCTGTTTCCTTAAAGGCTTCATTCTCACTTCTTTTATGCCTTTTCTATTTGTTAAAGGCTTCATTTCTGGTTATTTCAATGGTCCTATTTTTGAGTTATAGCTTTCAATTCCCACAGATTTTGAATACACCACAGATTTTGAATACACCTAAAACGATTATATTTGGCTTCAATTTGCATGGCATCTGAGCTCTGGATCAGAATACATTATTTACTCTTTTCTCTCTCACTTCAGTACTGTAATCTTCATCAATTTTTTTGTTAGGACCATGATGCCAGGTAGAGGTTCTACAGGCAAATATGACTATTGGACGCAACTAGGGGCGTAAGTCCCAACCAAAAGTGTTTTTTTATGTTGACAGTGAGCATGAGATTGCTGATAAGCCTAGCCAAGAAACAGGTCAGCTTTCTAATTCAGTTAAACAAGCTGGTACCGGATTTCTTTCGCTGCATATTATAGCTGAGCTGAAACTACAAAGCATTTGAGTTTACCTCTAATTGTTCTACCTGATTACCTACTATGCAAATAAATACGATGGTACCCTTGACCTTGAGTATGGTTTCGGTTTGTGCCTTCCAAGGTGTCTATCTCTATATACCTCCTTGTTGCCGACAAATGACAAATAGCTGATGAATAATTAGAGAATACACTTATGTCCACCTGATGACTATGTTCCCTATTTTAGTTTGATTTGTGACTATGTTTCGTTTCAATTTGCATGACATCTGAGCTCTGGATCAGAATACATTATTTACTCTTCTCTCTCACTTCAGTACTGTAATCTGGCTCTAGTCGTTGTACATCTGCCATTGCCTCCGAGTACAGCAGCCTCAGCTCCAGCATCCAGACATGGATCGCCTATTTTGCTCCGTCAGAGAAAGGGTGGATGTCACAAAGGTAATTTTAGCAGCGCTCCTTTTCGTTCTAGCACAAGCACGCAATTGCAATGTGTGTTCGTTTTAGCACGCATGTTGTTGTTTGTGGGTCCAAAAAAAAGGAAAATGAGGCCCAGGCTTTATTAAATTTGAATTGTAGAGTTTCCTTGATGACTGACAGGTAACAGCTGCAAAACATGCTTCAAAATTTTTTTAGTTCAGCAGCAGCAAAAATGTAATACATGATTTAGGTTCATCATAGTTAATTAGGATGTTTCGCCAGCTATGAGAACTCATCTATGTAATGTTAGAACCACCTGTGCAATAATATATGCTTAATTGAGCCTGCTAAACATCTGCCATTCTTATATATATATATATATATATATATATATATATATATATATATATATATATATATATATATATATATATATATATATATATATATATATATATATATATATATCGTTTGAACAGGTCTTCCTAGATGCTTCATACTATGTCTAAAACCAGTTTAATGTCCAGATTGGTAGCTGCACAAGCACACGATGGCGCGCGACCGATGGGTCCAGCCTTCAAACAAAAGGAAATACCTGCAAAGCTGCTTCGACAAGGACCCCAAAATAGATAGCCAAATAGCCAATAAGCTTCCCACTCATCTTTGTTACATTTACTTCATACTACAACTTAGAGCCTGTACAGGTGGCCCCATTTTTTTGGCAATAATCACCAAAGGAACATCATCACCGTCATTAGCCTACCTTCCCCTTCATTTTATGATTAGATGCGCTGTGACTACGATACATCCCACCTATTATTGCCGTAACCGATTCCTACATTTAACCAAACCAATTTAGTTCCCTGGACCAGAGACTGAGGATTTAGTTCCCTCCATTTTTTTTGCCTACTAAAATCCTCAATTGTTTTCCTTTTAGGATTATATCATGAGACTCTTCTTCTTTATTTTTATTATTTTACATATTGTTATTTATAAATTTGTACCCAAAACCCTGCGGTTTTTTTGGGTTACAAAGTAATTTGTATTACTGATCGGTTCCTTTTTTCCCTGTCCCAACAGGTACCCTAGCTGTGCATACTTCAGCTTCCAGTGCTCCAACCCAACGCTTTCCCCACCATTGTGCATCTTTGCTTCTAATTTCTTCTTTCCTAAACATATGACCTAGGAATTATATGTACAGACTATCCTTCATGTAAATTAAGACACTACTATGCACTTCTATAGCATGGCATGTTTGACCAAAACTAAGAATGTTGTTAACATGACATTCATAAACACATCGCTCCCAACTATGTGTGAACATACACCTGCCTGGGCGCGCGAAGGCGCGCCCATTCTACTAGTGTTAGGATATAGGCAATCTTTGCCAGGGGCAGGTGAGTGCCTTTGGCTCTCCAGCTACACGGTAAATCCTTGCTAGCACGGACATCGAGATAGACTTATCAACAATCCAAACACATACCTCTATTCTCTCTCAGCAAGGCTAAACAATCCTTAGTAAAGGAACCAAACTTACCCTATGGGAGCCACTGCCTGGTAAAAATGACGTTTTAGTATATTGTTGACTGTGGAATTTGGATAAGATAGACCCTAAAATCTGATATCAAGGTCCCTTGTTTTGTTTCATTTATGGATTATAAATACATATGCTTACGGTCTCTTCCCAAAATAAATAGAGGCTAAGGATTTATTTGGTGTGGCTTGAGAACTGGCTTCTCTACTAACTCCACGTGCAGAGTAGGCAGAGCCGCACTAACGGTTCACAAACATAGAACTAGAGCTGTTTTCGCGTACAGACATGGAGGCACACGATGCCAAGCATGTACTATGATGTTTTATGACAACACCATAAGAAAAAACATGTCCTAAGAGGTTGTACGATGATAAAAAGTCGAGAGACTAAGGGTGTGTTTGGCAGTTATTCCGCTCTCGCTTCTAGCCAGAAACAATGAGAATTAATGCCAAAGGCAGAAATGATGTAGCTATTCTAGAACAAGTTAAAATATGGTTTCTAGTGACTTTGATTCTTCCTTCTCATCTCATATTTTTCAATGAATTATATTATTTAAGTGGAACAAGTTAAAATATGTTGTATTTTTAAGTTGTTCTTCATCCAATAAAAGTTTGGATTTTTTTGAAGTATATTTTAATTTGTTTGATTTGTTTATGAATCATAATTTAGTCTACCAGCCAAACGGTTTCGCAAAGTGATTCTGATTCATCTTCAAATGTCTATGAGAGAATCTAGATTCGAAATATTTCTACAAGAATTCTAAGCCCTGCCAAACGCACGGTGATAAAACACGCTGCAGTCTGCAAGTTTAAAAATGCTACTCTTAGTAGAAGGGGTACCGTGCGTGTGTGCCCGTAGCGATTGCGTGTTGGTGCTAGGATGCCCTGCGGACTCGTTGGGACGAAATTAACCGTATTAAACTCTTTTGGTCCACGGGTGACGCGATGGGGTCAACAACATGGCAGGGCATATAATTGGGGAATAAAGATTCCCTGCATTATGCGCACCTGATTAATCAGCCTCTAAAAAAAATAGATTACAGCAGCGGCAACGATACGATAGTAGGAGTAGGATGTAGACAGGACTGTGCCGTTGACCCGTGCTGTTTACGCGAAGAAAAGAAAAAGACGGTCCTCAACCTCGCAGTCGCAGGAGCCACAGCCAGGCTACAGCAATTAAAAAAAAAACAGGCAACAACGAAACAGCTGCTCCGTCCCAACGTCTGTCCCAAATTTACTCCTGATAAACGGCGGGGCCTCCCCGCGCAGGGAGCTCGGCCACGTCACCCGAAATATTTTCATCCGTCCGATCTCGCCATCCGACGGCCTCGATTGGTCCGAGCGGCTTCAGCCCGGAGCCGCTTCTGCTGCTTCTCGTGCTTCTTATCCGCTTCTTCGGCTTCGCGTCCGAATCCAAACCACCAAATATATATCTCAGCTTCAGCTTCTCCATCGTAAAAAAAACAAAACTCTCCCGTCCTTTCGCTCTTCACTTCGTCCCTCCCGAGTCCCGACGCCATCCAGGGGCGACGGCGGTGGTGACGACGCCGGCCGCCAGCGGCGCGCCGCGTCCCTCCTCCTCCTCCTCTGCTTCTTCCTCCGCCTCCGCCTCCGCCTCCTCCTCCTCCTCCCCCGACGCGGCACTGAGGGCACGGCGCGGCGGCACGGGGGCGAGCACGCCCCCTGAGGGTGGCGCGGGCCGAGCACTCTCCCCTCCCCCAGCGTGGTGGCGCGTTGGCGCCCCACAGGCGAGCGCGCCGCGGTACCAAGGTGCGGCCTCTCTCCCTACCTCCTCCTCCCTTCTTCTCTTCCTGCTGTGTCAAACGAAGCACGCAAACCCTAACTTTTCTCAACCTCTCAGGTAGTCAGATGTGCTTCACTTTTCTTTTCTAATTTCATTACCAATTTCCTTTGCCTTTGCTTGTCTCTGATTTCTTTTCATGGTCTGCATGAAGTGTTCCTGAGAAAAAAATACACTAATAGTGTTCAGGCAGCACGCTACAAATGTTGCATATAGAAACAATTTTTAACTCACCCTGCATTGATTGGTTGAGATTGCCTGCACAATCAGTCATCGTTGATTAGTGATGGAATATAATTAAGTTACCTTGTGCGCTCTCGTACTATAAATATCTTGGTTGCTAACATCCTAATATTAATCCTATATGAAATTGCACCATTGTGGAAGGTGTCTCTTCCACCAGGTAATCCTAAAATAAATTGAATATTCTTTTTATCATTCCTGTTAATACCATTGACTTGCTTGCTTATTGTGAAAACTGCCTTTAATTGATAGAAACCATGGTTAATGCAATTACCAACACAGCTCTTGCGTCAGACATTTAGCGTTTCCGGGTAAAACATGTCCCTGTTAGGCAACTGCTATGCTTTACCAATTCAGTTCTCTATGCAAAGGCCTTTTCTCAAATTATGTACTCATTTCTAACGACATTAAGATAGCTGTCGGGGGGCATTCTGCACTACAAAGAGAGGAACTATTGTTTACACAATTATGGTGCCCCTCTTGATTTTTGTTGGGTTAGTGTATCGTTCTTTGTTTCTGAGTTTTAGGAACAGATATGATGCTTCATATCATGTTTTGGCTGTGACTATTAGGAGCACACGATCGCTACCAACTAGGCACAGGGAATTAGTAGGCTAAATCCGTTAGTGTCGGCCAAGGAATCCCTTTATAATGCTATGGTATTTGGTGGGTCTTGTCATATATCTAAAGGATGAATTATCCATGCGCTAGAGTGCTATAGAGATAAAGAATCCTCCTTCATTTTTGTTGGTCCCTGTATCGTTATCATTTGGGAGGTCCGCTATCAGATATAGCACCTCATATCATGTTCAGACAATATTATTTTGTGCAAAATAGACTTTTGATGACCCTAGGGGCCATGTTCTCAGTATATGCTAAATATAAACCGTGTGATTTTACGTAGTTGCCTATAATTTTGGATTACAACATGACGTGTTCGGTCTTTTGGCAGGAGCAAAATTGACTAGGTTGTTCCCGCTTTTGGTACCGGACATACTTCAGCTGATGCCATGACATGAAACTGTAACTATGGGACATGGATAACACACTTATTTTGCTCAAGTTACCTCTGGATGACTCATATGCTTGGGGATTTTCACATCCTCGAGGATTTGAGAAAAGTACTGAAATAGAAAAGCAATGGGACAACCTTAGTTGAACTCTGTGATCGACCAAATGGAGATGATGCGTTTGTACAGGGTGCTGCCACAGTCAAAGTGTGATAATTGAAACACGTTCCAACATGCCCACGTAAATTTTACAATGTCCTGCATTGACTTCTGTTTCATATAATTGAACTACGCTGTTACCTCTCCAGAGCTTGGCTCTCAGAAAATAAATGACTACCAATAAGCATGTTATTCCCTTTTGTTACAGATGGGTTCCAAAGATGTGTACCTGATTTTCATTCAGAGCCAAACTCTATTTTCTCATGTTCCATGGACAGTGTCAACTCCGGAAAAAAAAGAAAGAGGATGTGTTATCACATTCAGTTTACTTCTTCAATGTTCATTGTATGAACCTATTTTCGATTTCAAAGGTACTTCTTTCCAATCCAAAGTGTTAGAATTGTGAAGACAAAAAGTCTTACAGTTTGTTGCAGGAGTGCTTAGTATTAATAGATAACCTTGAAAATGTTGGGATAAGAGAGGGATTAAAACCTTTATTGCAAATTATTGGTAGAAATCATTCAGAGATGTTTTAAACATTTATAGACTGACTCCTTTTCCCCCTTTCAATAGGTTCATCCATCCACTCTGTATGCATCCATGCAGGAGCTATTATATATAAGGCAGAACTAAGTGAAACTATTTAAATTTTAATCAAGATTATAACCATATCAATATTTATAATATCATTATATTTATCGTAGAATATATCTTAATAGTACAAACATTTGATATCATAGATATTGATATATTTTTTTCTATAAACTTAGTCAACCTTTAGATAATTTGACAGAATCAGAACGGTATCTTTTTTAGATGAAGGTAGTACCCTTTATTTTACTTGCACAACCTTTTTTCGACATGTGGAACAATCGATTCAAAAACTCTTTCTTAATAGAACTAATAATACTAGTATAACTCTTTGTGGCCTTTTGAGACGCAGAAATTCTATGAGAACTGAGAGACCAGTTTTTCTTTTCTAGATTTGTAGCGATAAATTCTCCAATGCGTAGCACATACATAACCCAAAGATGGTGGAGAACAAACTCCTCAAATCTCAACTATGCACACATCATTGACTGCTACAAACCATGTAAAATCAGAGGTGATCGATGTAACAACTGCTACCTCCCATCTCTAGTATATGACATTTTGGATAAAGGATAACGAGCTCACACAAGACAAATTTGACATGGCCGTGACGAGGTACCCATTCGAGCAACACACTCACGCTTTAGCGGCGCTTCCGCTCCATTTTAGCTTTGTTCTTTAATTTGTTAGATGATGAGAATATGATGGGACATGTAGGACATGCTTGTCTTCGCTTCTGTTGTCCTAAGGATTGTTTGATTACACTCCAATCTACCCTTTCTTCTTCATGTCTCTCTCAGGCCGTGTAGATTGAAGTGGAATGATGTTCAGCCAAAGAAACCTTAAATGCTATGTGGCCATTATATTGTTGTATCCGGCAAAAATGCAAAACTGAAAAGCGGTTTTGGTTTGATTGCTCATTGCTCACGTAGAATTTTTGTTTGCGAGGTAACATAAAGGCGGCATAGGTTTCATGCTTTCTCCAACTTTGGTGCACGGATGGGACAAGGTACGGTGTCATCATCTTGGGCACACTGGTAGATTAGAAACATGCCGACTTTCGGGTGGATGACGAACTTGGCAATGTGATGATGGTGCTATGAGCAGGAGAAACTGAGAATGGAGCCCCACGATTGGTGGACTATATTGCAACCGCAAGCAAGTGGACCTGGTCTCGCTTGGATTTTGTGAAGAGCATGCCTTAATAATTTGGACTTGAATTCAATGGCACCAAGTGCATTTTGAGATTCTCAACTGTGGAAAAAGAATTATTGCTAAAACAAAAACTGTGGAAAAAGAATGCAGTCTAACAAATTTAGAGGATCACACCCGCAGGAATTCTATGTTGTTCTCTACTCTACAAGACTACAATATACATATGTATATAAATGCAATATAAGAAGAGAAATTAAAAAACATTGATAGTTTGTAGCGCAAAATAAAGCATTTAATTAACGTTTAATTTAAAATAGTATCAAAATTGTATAACTAAACACCTGTAATATTCCTATAGCTCTAGCCCTAAGAATTTCTGGAGCTTCATTTTTTAATAAAATTGATTTTGAGTGCTAGAAATGGCTAGCTCCAAGATATTCTTTAGAGCACATGAGCAGCCGTAGTCCGTAGACAGTGGTCGCGGAAGCGGAACGATCTCCCAGCCTGTTCGCTTGTTGGTTGTAGCGTTTATCAGCTACCCATTCAGCAATGTTTTTTTCTCACAATAAATCAGCATAAGCCAGAATCAGTCCGTCAGAAACCATCCGACGAGCAAGTGTCCATCTAATGCTCGCATCACGTTTTCTCAAAATAGTTTTTCTAATCAGTTCAGAGTTCCAGACTCTGTTGACGTGTACCTCACGCGTGCACCGGCTAGTCGTTTTCCGCTTTGCAACTGCAAACCCTTGCCCTGCCCACACGGTGGCCCAACGGGCCGCATTTCAAGCCACAAGATGCATTCATTTCTTACCAAAAGCACTTTCGTAAGGCATGGTTGGCCTTCGGCTCACGTTTAGACAAGGGGCACATCTTCGCACAAGTTTCTGTGGAAAATCAGACCAAACCATGTTTCAGTACAGTAGTACCACTACAAGATTCGCACCAAACTCGGAACAACCATGTTTCAGTACGGTCAGCTTTGCATATTGGTGTCGGCATCCGAGGTTTCTTTCCTCCTCGGCTCGGCTCCTCCTGCCGCAGGATGCTTCCTCTCCAAGAAGGGAACCTGACCTCCCTCCTTTTGTCAACCTCACGGCTTGGAATCCGGAATCGTGTGCAACAATCTCTGCCCACTGTCCTTTGTCCATCGGTCCCAACATGCACGATGCCAAAATACCTGTATTAGGCAGTGTTTAGTTCATTCAAAATTCCAAAAAATTTACAAGATTCCCCGTCACATCAAATCTTTGGACGCATGCATGAAACATTAAATGTAGGTAAAAAAATAACTAATTGCACAATTTGTCTGTAAATGTCGAGACGAATCTTTTGAGCCTAGTTAGTCCATGATTGGATAAATTTTACTAAATAACAACGAAAAGTGCTACAGAAACTTTACACACACTTTACAACCATCTAAACACATCCTTACTTGAGTTTTAAGAAAAACTGTACTTGTGGTACGGCCTGATAATATTGTTGCTGCTGCTGTCTGCCTGACAAGTCATACTAGGGCATTGTTTAGGTACCCAACTCGGGGGTGACCAATTCTGCACAGTGCCACCCTCGAGTACTGTAGCATTTTTGTTTTTTAGTGAAAAAAATTGTCCAAAAATTGATTAATTAGACTCAAAATGTTCGTCTCGCAAATTACAACAAAACTGTGCAATTAGTTTATGATTTCATCTACATTTAGTACTCCATGCATTTGCCGACATTTTGATGTGATGGGGAATCTCCTTTTTGCATAGTGAAATTTAGGGATGAATTCTGAAATCTAAACAAAGCCTAATACAACTGAAAGTAGTTCTACAAGAGATCAGAAGAATCCACAATAGATCGAAACATGTTTAGATGGTCATTTTTTTTTGCCATACAAACATCTTTACACCCCCACTTGCTGTAGCCTGCTCATACAAGGGCCCTGTTTGGTTCCCCAAACATTTTGCAAAATTGTTCAGATTCCCCGTCACATCGAATCTTTAAACACATGCATGAAGCATTAAATATAGATAAAAAATAAAACTAATTACACAGTTTAGACGAAATGAACGAAACAAATCTTTTAAACCTAATTAGACCATGATTGAACACTAATTGTCAAATAACAACAAACCTTGCTACAGTGCCATTTTGCAAAAAAAAATTGGATCTAAACTGGCCCAAGATCCAAGAACATGTCAATGGAGAGAATAGTTAGAATGCCTGTTCCAGGTCCAGGAGTACCTGCAACACGCAAGATCTAGAATGCTTTGCAATGCGAAAACACACTGCGCATCCTACCGGCAAAAGAACTTTGACCCATTTTCTTTCCTATTTCCACATATTCCATTTTACATACATATAAGCAATGACAATGGAGGACTATAGCAAGATCTATATCAAGCCATGAAGCAACACATGCAAAAAGAAAGAAAGAAAGAAAAGAAAAAAAAAAGAACAAAATGCCAAACAAGGTGGCAAAAAAAAAAAAAAAGGAGAGAAGCAGGGGGAGACAAGTCGAATGGCAGCGCAACAGAAAGGGGCAGGGCACCGAGGCGTCAAAATTAGTGTTACAACTTACAACCATGCCAGCCCTTGCGCTTGCATCCTACCATTATGAGCTTCTGCTAGAGACACGGCCATGGAAAACATCATCTGCTCCTCGATGCTCTCCGGGCGGAAGTGGCTTGGTGCCATGGTGAAATTCTCAGCGAAAGGCAGCGGTTGAATGGTCCCTGCATCAGCCATGATGTCCGATCCGGCATAGCTTGTTCCCGCCTCCGCACCCTCCGACCAGTGGTCGGTTGAGCACTCTCCCTCCTCTCTTACCGCTTCTCTGCTGCAACTTGGTGCTATCCCGCTCCAGGTGTCCAGTGAACTGTTCTCGACGCCGCACAAGCTTCCACTGGACATGTTGCATGGTCGGCAGATCATGTCAAAGACTGGGTATGTGCTACTGCCAGCCATGTAAGAGAAATCCATGCTTGCTGGCTGGTGCTCAGCCAAAGCCGCAACTGCACAAGAATATCCACCTGGATGAGGCATTTCTAGAGGAGCAGCTGGAAGAAATGCCTGCCTTTCACGTGATGGTGGCTCGATTACAGGAAAGTAGCTGCCACAAACAGGATTCACTAGATGTCCTTGTTCCTGCTAAGGTAAAGAAACAAATAAGAAACAGATATAGAGTTTGCTTTGACCTAACAAATACATAAATTTCAAAGCCAAGATTATTGTTTGGATTTGATCCAAGTAAACAAATCAATCTCAAAAGGTGTTCCTGAAGAATCTCATCAATCTTACCATTAACTGTTTTATGAAAACATTTTTCTTTATGCAAAGAAATTTTAAGTATTATAGTGACAAACAGCCTAGGAGTATCTTAGATGTTTGTTATTTATTATAGATAGTGCCCTGATAAGGTCAGCGGTCAGCCAAGTCCTTGAGATCGTGTCAGTTGATACTATGTATGGTTACATATTTGGTCTTTCGTAAGTAGCAGCAGTGCCATTACCCTTGATGAGTCTTGACCCCAGCCTCAGGTGTTCTATGTTAGCCAGTAGTGGTATCAGCCAGCATTATGGAGACAGGAAGTTTTTTTGTACTTTTTTTTTGCCAGTAGTAGTTGAAGGCAAGAAAATTTTTCTTTATCCCACAGACCTAATTACATTCATTCCACAAAACCATATCTCCAATGAGTCCATTCTTTAAACTAGCCCAAAAACAAACCATGTTCAAAATCTACATAATTGGCTAACAATCTGGAGCTGCAAAGTTAGCTCATGCAATCGCCATAACAAATTCGATCAACTCAACTTGATTTCCAGAACACACATAGAGCTGAGATTTCATAGCAAATGAAAATATGAACAGCCAAACTCTGGATCACAGAAAACGACTAAAAGTTAATATGAACTATTTGTTAAAATGGATATACTAATGCTGACAAGGGCTATTTTCCAAAAAAAAAGAGAGAGAGAGACAGAGAAAGAAGGGCGACGAAAAACTCATAGACCCTATACTACCCAGTAGCATGACTATGTTTTCTGCAAATTTCTTGCACATATTAGCATTACAACAAACAAATGTGAGATTCGCACGACATGTCAAAAGTTTATCAACATGCAACATGTTACCACACAATCTTTTTTTCCCTAAGAGAGAGCATATGACTATTTAAAATACAAATGCTGTAACTTTCTAAGAGAGCATATAGCTTTCACCATGCTTTCTTTAACAACAAATGCTGCACGCTGAAACTAGTAAACTTTTATTTTAGGCAAATGTTGGTCTATGTGCAGCTATGAGAAAACAAGTCATGAACTGCACACATCTAGCAAAATAGTTCCTGTCCACTAACCTGAATGGAACGCCAAATTGCCTCCATAACCATCATATCCTCCAGATTTACGTCAACATTATCATCACTGTCAGCAAAAACAGGTGGCACAATTGTTAGATGCCGATTTCATCTCAACAGTTAAACATAATTCCTTGTCAAAATAAAAGATCAAGTTTCAGTAATATTTAAACCTTGCAAATTGTAAGTTACAACAAACAAAAATCGAATGGTTTCATGTGAAACATCAAAGAGATAGCATGAACATACCGGTTGTGCCTAGAATGGAAAGGCCGCATGTTAGCCTGGCTAGAGCATGAAGGTTCAGATGAACAGCATTCATTTCCTTGCTCAGTACATTGATATGATGGCACTATAGAGGTCATGACATTATGGCTGTGTAAGTGATAAGACTACAATGCAGAAACTAAGCTTTATTAAGTGAGCATATTAGTTACATCCACTGCTAACCTGAAAAAGATGTGCTGCAAATATCTCGATACTCAACTTCCGTTGTTGGGGTTACTGTTCTGCTAGAAGAACACCTGCTCTGTTTTCTTTTCATTTTAGCTTCTTCATCTTGGAGTTCTTTTTGGCGCATCCTCAACTGTGCTTCTATGACTTTCTGTTCTTCCTGCAATAGGTTATACATAAGTTACAGCAAATGCAGATTGCAGTCTAAAGACAGTACGGAAGTGGAAGATGCAGGCATTTAAAAGATAAGACTTACAAACTGCTCTATGCTCCTTTCCTCCTTTGTTTTCACACCACGATACTCCACAGCATAATTAGGCGTTTTGCAGAATGGGCACCTTCAGTGATCAAGGTTTTTTTCCCATAAGAAGGCTTGTAGATCACCAAATAGTATGAAACTAAGACGAGATGAAATAAAGGATACTCACTGTGTAGGCCGAGCAGTATGAGTCGGTTTCATTTGAAGAAAACACTCTGTAAAAATGTCAAACAGGATATGCAAAAAGGTTATTTGCAGGTGTGGGATTGCTAAATCAACAGTAGGATGGATGCATTACCTGTACATATCCCCTTTGAGCAACACTTTGAACGGTTGAGGCTTGGATAGTACTGCAACAAATGAAAACAATCTTATTAGGAAATGACTCAAGGAGAAATAACACAGTGGTTGCACAAAACAACTGATGTTTCTATCTGATTAGTAAAACGGCCAACTAACCCGAATGCCAAAATACTTCTAAGGACAAAATAGACCATCTTATTCTTCACTACCATTGACCAAATTCCTAAAGTACTTTTGAAGCTAGTGATAAAAATGCAACAGAATTGCAGTACCTGTCCAACTATAGTAACACCAAAAACAACTGACCAAGCCACGTAGATGCAAGCAAAATCAATGCCATTTCCAATTTTTTTGTGAGCTACCGAAAACATCTAAGAACAAAATTTCATACAACAGAATCAGGCAGAACCAAATCATTGAGTGTACTACAATAGCAATGAGATTAAAAATCCCAGTTAACAAGAGCATAACCACATTCACATTGAGGATGAGAGAAGGGATGAAATGATACAACCCTAAGACAAAAGCGCTCAATACGTTGGCACGGAGCTAATTATTAGGTACAGAACTAGAGCAGTTTCTTGCAAGGCTCGTAATACACCCATCTCAGGAACATCTAGAAGTACCACAGCCCATTTCAAGCGATGTGCAAGCCTGTTACAACATTACCATCACATAGGAGTATAGAATGGTAGAACATTCTTAGGCCATGTTGCTCAAGGAATTAAAATTGGTGGGGCATTGGCACTCCAAACCTCATATAGCACAGCAGTTAGCTATCCAAAAGAAATTCAGGAAATTCTCCAAACAACACGATCAAAGCATCAAATGTGGTGGAATACCAATCTTAGGACGACATGGTAGCACATTTTGCACAATGTACATTACAGTATGATGTCCTAGCAGAGCATGAGCAGCAGATACCATCGCAGACATATATACAGATCAAAGAACGATGCCACCGTTACTGCACTTTGCATTACATGTTGGCAACTCTGGGGGTATCAGGCAAAACAGTGAAGCCATTGAAAACATGGAAATGTACTAAACCTCTGGCTGGTCCTAAGACCTTGTGGAAACACAGCCCCTAGAATATCCCTAACAAACAATGCACGTACAGGAACAGAGCAGAAGACACCAACGCATGCGCACAGAACAAAAATACGACGCCACTGTAACTGCACTTTGCAGAACTAGTCGACAAATTGTGCGATTAGGCTAGGAGACGTGGCTAAGCGTACTGAAACCCCTGGTCCTAGGAGGTTCCAGAACAGCATCTGGAACCACGTGCACGCTCATCGAGCTCCCCACCCAGTAACAGAATCGTGGCAACGGCACACGGAAATCGAACAGAATCAACCGCCAATCGACCCAGTCGGTAATCCCCGCCGAAGCCCCCCCTCCTCCGTCCAGGTCACCCGTGGTCGGGCGCACTCGCGTCGCAGCAGACGCCGCCGCCGAAATTCGCGCGAGGGGGAAAGCGGGAGAGAGAGAGAGAAGGGGGAGTGAGAGGGTGAGGGGAGATCTCCCCGCGCGTGCTTACCAGGAAGCAGATGGGGCACTCCTCGAGGTCCCCTCCGCCGGCGGCGGCGTCGTCGGCGCCCGGGTAGCAGGGCGCGAGCTTGGCCTCGAGGATCAGCTTGCGCAGCTTCTTCTGGTCGATGTCCTTGTGCTCGTAGAGCCCCTGCGGGCGCGTGAACCGCTCCTCCACCCCGGACTTGCGCCGCCCGCCTATCCGGTTCCCCATCCCTCCCAGATCCGCCGCCTCCGCCGCTGCAGCCGCCGGAGACGAAACCCTCGCTCGGTCGCTCCTCCCCCCACCCCACTGCGTGCGTGCGTGCGTGCCCCCCGAGTCACCGTAGATACATACGGTGTGTATACGCAACGGGAGGGAGTGGGGGGGCGTATGCGCTGTCGCAGCGGGCGAGGCGAGGTGGGGGGAGTGATTTTTTTAAAAAGGTTTTTCCTCGGTGCGGGTGGGGACTGGGGAGGAGGAAAGGAAGCAAGCAGCAGAAAGAGGCGAGCAAAAGAGAAGCGGGCGGACAGCGGGGCCTCGTTTAGATTTCAAATTTACCTCCTAAATTTTATTATGCAAAAAGAAGATTCCCATCACATCAAAATATCGGCACATATATGGAGTATAAAATGAAGATGAAATCAAAAACTAATTGCACAGTTTTGTTGTATTTTGCGAGACGAACATTTTAATCCTAATTAGTCAATTTTTGGACAATTATTACCAAATAAAAACAAAATGCTACGGTGCTACACAGTGCTGCACGATGCTACACAGTGATTCAGCCACTGCCGAATCGGCGGAACTAAACACGGGGCCGCACGCTGCAGCTGCACGCGACGGACGCAGCAGGGGCAGCTTCTGCACTGCCGCTGTGCTGCGAGAGAGACTGCGGCGCGGCTTCCCTTCCCTCTCTCCGCCTGTAAACCTGCTGCTGCGGTTATACTATAATAAAACTAGCAGGAGAGCCCGTTAATACTGTTTTCATAACGGCTTTTACTGTTTCTTAACAGATCTGTACTGTTCATAACGGGTTTACTGTTTCTTACCGGGTTTGTACTGTTTATATGACTCGGTACTGTATTAGCGGGTCTACTGTTCCAAGACACGGTTACGGGACAGTAACACGTGTATGTGACGGACCCGGTCGGGAGCCTCAACTTTAACGGTTATATATAGATAAAACGGGGACAGGGGGCCGGCGGACCGGACCCTCCCCACCGGTAGCAGGGCCGCGGTTTTCAACGGACAACTGTGGAGCCTCCACTAATGAGGAAGGAGTGAAGTTGTAGGCAGCCAGCCGCCTAGCCGTTTGATATTTGTGATTATGTGCCGGAGTGAATTACGAAAAAAAATTGCAAAAAAGATTTTGGGCCGCTTTAGCAAAAAGGAGGTGGCATGGCGAAACCGGTTTTAATGTTGTCACTATACGGCGTAGAGATATAGAGATTAAGACGTATGGTTTTTTATCGATTTGTATTTATTAAACACCGCCTTTTCTTGAGGATGGCGTAACGGATGCCTTATCTATCTAAAAGTATATGCATATATGCGCGTAGAAAGGTAAATCAAAATGCATACCATATTGGCCATTCTTTCTACTTAGCTTTTGTTTTCTAGATTCAAGATCAATTGCATATGTTATTATCTATATTGATTATGGTTCTATAGGTTTGGCATGAGAACTCAAGATGCAAATCCATGGTTGAATTGCTCACATGCCTGTTAAAAGGAAGAATAATCTTGCAACCATGTTGTGAATGGTTTATCACCGGTTGTATACAAGTCCAAACCATGCGCTCATTGATGACGTAAGTATGTACAACGACTTGCTTTTTTGGTAGGCTACGGAGAACAGTTTGTCTATATAAAGAAGTGGACAAACGTGTTGCATTGTTGATAAAAATAATGGTTGGGACATGGTAGCGGTGCTGACCCCTCGAGTCACTAACCATTTGATATTGGCTCTGATCGGCTGTGATTTTTGCTACAACACTGTAGGCTGTAACTACAAGGCATCAGCCAGCCAACATTGATAGCAAAGAGAAACTTGAAGCAGCACCACAACAACGGTGGCTGCTGCTAAAATTAGCACGTCTAATTAGAACCATTTCTATTGCATGCGTAGTAAATTATGAAAAAGGTTTAGGTGATATAAAAAGAGAATTGTACCAATTTGGTATTTATGATTTTCTGCAGGAGTAAATTACGAACAAGGTTTATGGTTAGTGTGGAAAAAAGAGAAGATATCATTCTCCTCTAAACTCGATTTAATTTGTTCAATGTTGGTGCTATACAAATTAAATTACAATGCATCTATTGTTGGAGAGATGTTGTGACAAAATAGAGTTAAGGATACGTGAGTGTTTTGTGGTTTTGCATCTATACACAACTTAATTTTCTTGGCAGTGCCATGAAGGATGATTTATCTATCCAAATAATGGGCATACATGCATGTTGATGAAAGAAAGATAGAGATGGAAATGAGTAGCATTGTATTTATTTCGTGCTTCATAGTTCTATCATATTTAGCTTTATTTTGCTTGAGGGGAACCGTAGAATGTGTTAATGTTGACTATGGTTCTATATGTATGTACTTAGGATCTGAGATATAAGAGCACAAGATGCATACATATGGTTTAATTTTCTCATATGTCTGAAAAGGAAGACTGGCTTCTTACAAGCATGTGCTAACCAGTAACAGTTCCCGGTACACAATCCAGAGCATGTGTGTTCTATGATGGAAGTGAACTATGAGGTGTTTGATTTTTATTAATTAGCTAGTGTACATTGTTGTTTTTCATTGCTACAATGTGAGTAACGGCTATCTATCTAAAAGATGGATGTATATGCATGTTGCTGATAGAAAAAAGAATCGAGAACGACAATGATGAACACCCCAAGTCACTGGTTTGTTTGAAGTTTCTACTGCATGCTTAGGCCCCCTTTGAAACCTAGAATTTTTTCTTGTTCTTTATGTTTTTCCTGTTCTATGTGTTTATCATGTATAAATCCTATGAGATTCCTTCATCCCAAAGGGGCCCTTAGTGCAAAGGCCATGCCAAAAAGCCTAGCTTCGCCCCTGGCAATTGATGGCTAGATAGTCTAGAATGCACATTCTATTATCTATCGAGAGAATTATCGCACATATGATGCAATTCATGAGTAGATCGAGGACTAGAATACCATGTGTGCAAGAAGGGTTATCTAAGTGGTTGTAATTGAGTGTGATTTTATTATTTACACTTTATAAATAACCTGTTTTACTCGATCATATACAATTTATAAAGTAGCTTGTTTTACTTGATCGGTAGTGTATAATAGACAACTATCTATCCAAAAGTGTCTGATATATAGAAGGATTTATTGTTTTGTCTATAATTTTGCTAGCTCCAAAGTTGCGGCTCCTGGCTTATCCACCGACTCCGGTAGTGGAGCAGGCGAAGCTGCACTAAACGTTCTTGCATTGAGGAGTGCTTTTGGCTGCCAAAATATGGAGCCATGAAAGCTAGCTTCACTCAGGGGCTCTGGCTCCAACCGCGGTGCACGTGTCGAGGAGCAGTGCCAAATACGTCTTTAGAGCTCATCTTCAACACATGAAATTGGGGATTTCAAATAACAAAAAAGAGAACACTAAAAAACAAAGGGCAAATATATATAGTAGTAAAGTGTTATTTGTGTTTTAATTCGCAGATTGTGGAGTATTTGTCATTATAGGAGGGAGGCACAATTTGCTTTGTATTGTGACAATTCAATACATTTTTTTCACTTTGCATACTGTAACAACCTGCAAGCTGCAATCCATACTTTGCAAGATAAAATATACAGAGCTAAACCCATACATTTTCTCTAACACATGGAGCTAGCAAAACTATAGACAAAACAATAAATTCTTATATATATCAGACACTTTTGGATAGATAGCTGTCTATTATACACTACCGATCAAGTAAAACAAGCTACTTTATAAATTGTAAATGATCAAGTAAAACAGGTTATTTATAAAGTGTAAATAATAAAATCAAGTCGGTGGAGAAGCCAGGAGCCGCAGCTTACCAACCCTAAATCTCAGACACTACACACTGGTGTGCACATGATCGTGACTCTTAACTGTGCTCTGTATCTTTCTTTGCATCCAGCCCCTGACACGATATTTATTTGCCAGAATGTATGAATTACAGCCGCATTTCGTTGTGTGCTATAGCATGGGCTTGTTTAGTTCCTAAAATATTTTACGAAATGCTACTGTAACACTTTTTCGTTGTTATTTAGTAATTAGTGTCCAATCATAGCTTAATTAAACTTAAAAGATTCGTCTCATCCATTTCGTCTAAACTGTGTAATTAGTTTTTTTATCTATATTTAATGTTTCATGTATGTGTTTAAAGATTCGATGTGACGAAAAATCCAGTGTTTTTTCACGAAATATTTTAAAAATAAACTAGGCCTAGGATGCACGGACGATTCGTACCTGACATCGCAAGAAAAGCTTCCTCATGTGCAGCAGCAGCATTTAACGAGACGGTAAAAGTGCGTGAGTAGTTGGAGAGGGGGGCACCAACACCAACCCTTAAAGCGTCCACTTTGCCTCTGCATGCAAATACGCAAATGGGGGCGACTAGCCCTACACTGTGTTCACTTCCCATGCAAATTCAAAATATTTTCTCTTTCACCTATCACATCGAATCTTTAAACGCAAACATAAAATATTAAATGTAGGTAAAAAAAGATAACTAATTGCATAGTTTGTCTGTAAATGTCGAGACGAATCTTTTGAGCCTAGTTAGTTCATGGTTGAATAAATTTTACCAAATAACAACGAAAAGTGCTACATTAACTTTTTACCCGCTTTTCACCAACTACACACACAAAGGAGTACGCTGCACACTTCGTAGCGTCAGTTACCAATCCAGTCCGCTGGGTGGGTGAAAACGGCTCACGCTTTGCCAAAGATCCTGCAGCAAATGTGGCGAGTGCTTTGCACTTGCTGCATATGGCAAAGGCCTCCTGAGTTCTGGTCAAAGCGTTGCAATTGCAATGAAGTAACAATTGGGTAACATGCTTCCATTGCCGGGAAAAAGTGCCATACGGTGTTCTTCAGTGAACAACCAAAATGACATACGGTATTTCTTGGACCCTACCAAATTTCTTTTGCCTGTACAACCAGATTTCTTCCACCTGTACAACCGCATCAAGCATGAAACCGAAAGAAGTCACTGGGCGTACCAATGCAGGCGCCCTCGCTTTCCTCATGGCATGATCGTTGGACCTGAAGTAGTACTTCAAATGGTAGCTTGAGCTTCTTTCTGATCCCCATTGTCCACCTGTGACTGAAAAGCTCTCTGGAGCTGCTGCTGAAGCAGCGCTCTGAACTGGCGGGCTGAAGCCAGGCTCTCGCCCAGCTTTGCCTTCTTAGCAGTCAGATCAGACTTCCTAGCTTCTGCGGCAGCAATCTCCGTGTTGTTTGAGTAAATCGCGCTGGTCTGCAGCTCTTGTAGTGTAGATTTCAGCTGTAGCCATTACAGGAACCATACGTTAATCAGAAGCAGATACAAATTCACAACATCAGCAGAAGAGTAATTCGGCCCTATATGAACGCACAGCTACACAAACAATGCAAAACATAGGGCCGGTTTAGTTGCGAAAATTTTGACAAAATGGCACCGTAGCACTTTTCGTTGTTATTTGGCAAATAGTGTCCAATTATGGTCTAATTAGGCTTAAAAGATTCATCTCGTCTATTTCGTCTAAACTGTGTAATTAGTTTTATTTTTTATCTATATTTAATGCTTTATGCATGCGTCCAAAGATTCGATGTGACGGAGAATCTTGAAAAATTTAGCAAAATGAAGTGGAACTAAACAGGGCCGTAATGTAGCTGTAAGTGCTTGGTGGGCAATGGCTCTCTATTCATAGGCTCAGGTCTGTAGATCTTGAACTGTGTATGCCATTTGAGATAGTTCCTCGCTACTGTGCTATATTATTGCACTGCAAACCTAGGGCTTGTTTAGATATTGCACAGTAAACACTGTGTAACACTGTAGCAACTTTGTTTTCATTTGGTAATAATTGTCCAAACATTGATTAATTAGGCTTAAAATGTTCGTCTCGCAAAGTATAACAAAACTGTGTAATTAGTTTTTTATTTCATCTATATTTAGTACTCCAAACATGTGCTGGCATTTTGATGTAACGGGGAATCTTCTTTTTGCATAGTGAAATTTGGGGTGAAATCTGGTATCTAAACAAGGCCCTAACAAAATGGACCAATCAACAATTTCTTAGGAGTGCAGACTCTTATATGCAAGAACAGGTTGTCTTTTAAATTCATATTAATGTTAGTTGGATGCTTGTGAAGTTAATGGTTATGTGCAGACCATGGTCCAAGACTCCCGATGAATTGTTTTCTTGCATCGGGCAAGTAAAACAATAGCTACTTGATTAGGTAGACTGATAGAGAATCCATCAAGATGTAAAATATATATTATATACACAGCTTCCATGAACAGCTATTTCTTGCTACCTAGACCTAATAGAACAAAATCACCCAGCAACTTTCTCTTTACAAATCTAGTATCGACAATAGCTTATGATCCAAGTACAACCATAAATAACAAGCCCTATCCTTCTCGATCTTACCATCACATATATAAGAGAGACATTAGGATATATCAGCAAACCATTTAACACCGTAAAGTTCATAACACATTCTTGTTTTTTTTACATAACACATTCTTGTTTAGTGTTCATATAATTTAGTAAGGGATAGGCTTTATTGATCTTCACATAAGTCATAACTCATAACCATGCTCTTTCTCGCTGTTTGAATAGTGAAGCGACACATGTTGGTGCGGACCAACACAGGCTTGACAATAATTCAAATCCTTCTCAGGGGAGGCAATAACCATGGCCCAAGAATTTATCACCCCCATTTGACTAGGGCCCAGTTTAGATCCAGAAAATTTTGCAAAAGAACAGTAGATTCTCCGTCACATCGAATCTTTGGACGCATGCATGAAGCATTAAATATAGATAAAAAATAAAACTAATTACACAGTTTAGACGAAATGGACGAGACGAATCTTTTAAGCCTAATTAGATCATAATTGGACAATATTTGCCAAATAACAAAGAAAAAGCTACAATGCTGTTTTTGCAAAAAAATTTGCATCTAAACCAGCCCTAGATGGCAAGAGTTAGGCCTTGTTTAGTTGCCAAAATTTTTGGCAAAATGCAACTGTAGCATTTTCGTTGTTATTTGGCAATTAGTGTCCAATCATGGTCTAATTAGACTTAAAAGATTCGTCTCGTCCATTTCGTCTAAACTGTGTAATTAGTTTTATTTTTTATCTATATTTAATGCTTCATGCATGCGTCCAAAGATTCGATGTGACGGAGAATCTACTGTTCTTTTGCAAAATTTTCTGGATCTAAACTGGGCCTTAGCTTCCAGCTTCCCCTTGTGGTCCATTCCATCGGGCAAGCCAACAAATCTCAATCAATATTCAATAAACTACAGGCTACTGGCTAGTTTTGAACCGAGAAGACGGGCTACTAGATAGATCAGACCAAAGCATATTAAACACCTCTGCACTATTAGGGCACTCACAATGCAAGACTCTATCATAGAGTCCAAGACTATTTATTACACCTTATTTATGGTATTTTGCTGATGTGTCAACATATTTATTGAAGAAAGAGGGAGAAAAAACAAGACTCCAAGTCTTATTTAGACTCTAAGGGCACTCACAATGCAAGACTCTATCATAGAGTCCAAGACTATTTATTACATCTTATTTATGGTATTTTGCTGATGTGGCAACATATTTATTGAAGAAAGAGAGAGAAAAAACAAGACTCCAAGTCTTATTTAGACTCTAAGTCCACAATATTCGAGGTAATAAATAGCTTTAGACTCTATAATAGAGTCTGCATTGTGAGTGCCCTAAGTCCACAATATTCGAGGTAATAAATATCTCTAGACTCTGTGATAGAGTCTGCATTGTGAGTGCCCGATTTGAGCATGCCCAAGCGAACAGAATTAGTAACAATTTACCAGTTTCACCCAGATGCCAAGCAACTAGTTGCATTTTGCAATTAGGCTAAACAAGCTAGGAACTGTGATGAGCTCAGTATAGATCATAGTTTATGGATGCAAAGTATCGGGACCATACTTGAGATACCGAATCCCTCAGCCTCTGCACTTCCTCGCGAGTCCCCGCCTCGAACCGCCGCGACTCCGCCTGGAACTCCTCCATCTCCTTCCTCTTGGCCTCGTAGAAGCGGTCCCAGTCCTCCTCCCTCCTCTCGGCCTCCTCGATCTCTCCCCTCACCGAGCTGCGGGCCCGATTAGAGCATGCAGATGTTGAATCTTAACCAAAACGAAACGCCCGGAGTTTCAGGGTGGATGAAGAGAAAGTGAGACGGGCGGATCGGATCGGATCGGATCACGGGTGGCTTGCCTTTGCCTACCTGAGGTCGCGGGCGACGAGGAGCCGGCGCGCGCGAGCGGCGTCGATGTCGGCGCGGGCGGCGAGGGCGCGGGAGGCGAGGTCGGCGGCGCGGCGCTCGAGGAGGAGGCGGCGGCACTCGAGTCGGCGCGTGGCGGCGAGCTTGGCGGAGAGAATGCGGAGCTTGGCGGCCTGGATCTCCTTCTCGGCCTGCGCATCAAGGGAAAGGGAGGAAAGAGGCGCCGCGGTGAGGCCGGGGGGGCCAGGGTTTGGAGGGTTTCCGAGAGGGAAATGAGGGGATTCAAGATGAGGAGGGGAGCGGCGTAGGAGACGTTGAGGAGGGCGAGGCGGTGGTTGCGGGCGTCCTCCATCTGCCGGACGCGCTCCTCGAAGGCGGCGGAGAGCTCCATCGGCGGCGTCAGCGGCGGTGAGCGGTGGGGCTTTGGGTTTGATTGGGGGAAATGTTCGCGGCGTCACCGTCTAGACAGAAACGGACGCTCAGGATCAGAGACTGTCTATCTGGAATTTTTATCCCTCTCAAAAACATCTCGAACTATTATTTAGACTAGATATATGTCTGTGCGATGCAGGAGACAATAAATTTGTATCTATATATATATATGGCGACGCACGTGCAGATTAAATTAAATATTAATAAATCTACAAATCTAATAATTGCACAGAAATATAAAGCCTGTTTCATGATCTGTGTCACCTATATCATGTAAATCTAGTTTGTACAAACCTAACAAAATTGGTTTTATTTTTTCTAATACTTGTGTGATTTATTATTATGCATTTTACAATTTTAAGCTAATTTATCATATGCAAAATAATAATAAAAAGCTAGTAAACAATTTTGCATTGAGAACCCTAAATTATTTTCAAATTAGTTCAAACCCTTTTTTTCTCTTTTTGTCGTCATTTGCGGTGGGGCCTCGGCTGCGGGTGTCGTCACGATGGTCTTCCTCTCTATGGCCTTGTTCACTTTCCCATCCCAACCCAAAATATTTCCTCTTACACCCATCACATCAAATCTTTCGACGCATGCATGGAGCATTAAATGTAGGTAAAAAAGATAACTAATTGCATAGTTTGTCTGTAAATGTCGGGACGAATCTTTTGAGCCTAGTTAGTCTATGATTGGACAAATTTTGCCAAATAACAACAAAAGATGCTATAGTAACTTTTCACCTACTTTTCGCGAAGTGAACGCACCCTATATCTGAGTTCCACGGCGAGAACCTATCCCACTCCAAGTTCTAGGGCGTCGGTAACGACAATAGCTAGGGTCGGGGATGAACCAACAGTAGTAGCACGGCACCGACGTGGTCCTACTGCGAGCCGACTCGGGATGTTGTTGTTGTTAGCCCTGACGATTGTCATCTCGCTCACGTCCTTTGTCCGCTGCCAACGTTCAGCAAGGGACCAAGCCATTGGTAGGTCGTGCGGCTGTGGCCGGGGCGCCGTTGTTGGCCTACGTCAAGGGTGTGCGCCGTGGTGTTGTGAGATCCGATGTCGTTGACGGGTGTGGCCTGGCTGCGGACTTCGCCATGAAGTTGTGCACAGATGTCGGGCGCCTAATCTTTGATGAGGGCAACGTTAAAGGATGTGCTCTCGCGCTGGAGGATCGGATCGGTATGTTTCCATGATTGGTGTACCATGGTCCACCTGCAGATATTGCACATTCTGGTCCCTACTACAGAAGGAGGAGGATGGCCAAACGATGAAGATGGGTTGTAGGAAGATTGAGATCACCGCGTTGGAGGTGTTTGCAAGAAACGGTTGGAGATTCAGCAATAGAATTACATGTTAAATGTTGCTTTAAGAACTTTTACCTTCTTCCGCTTTGCCTCAGAACTTTGTTTTTGAGATTGCGTGGACCTTTGTTCTGGTGTTTGTAATAACGAACAGCTATATGCATTAGTCGATGCAGAAGCTGGGATATTAATTTATTCCCTTTTCTAAAAAAATAAAAAAATGCTGGATTGACCGGCAAAAGCAGGTGAACAGGGCCAAGCATTGCCACGGAGAGGATTCCATTTTATATTTTTCTGTGCGCTGCAAAGGAAAATATAATATCATGATAATTCAATGCTTGAGCTGTAAGAAGTTGGAGTCGGAGGCCAGCTGCAAGAAGTGGATGCATATCTTAAACTTGTAAATCTTCTGGATTGATGACCACAACTTGTGCAAAATACGTTTTGCTGATCGAACTATTAAAATATTAGATTTTAAATTGTAAAATATATTTTATACTAGCAAATATGTCCGTGCGTGGCAATGGGAGGAAAAAAAGTTAGCAAATATTCATAAAAAACTAAATCATATATACCTATTTATATTTTACCCTTTTTATAAAAGTTTAAAATTATAATTTATTTTATGACGACTACGACATCCATAATATACCTTTGTTTTTTCTCTGACTTTAAAGCACATAGACATTAATTTTAAATAATATATATCATAAATTTAATTTGATACCATCCATGTATTGTACAACTAAATATCGAGTTTTCTGATTTTCTTCGTGGACTGATAAAATTTGTAGATATAATCTTTAACCGAAGTTTTTTTTTGTGCAAGAATCTTTGACCAATAAAGACTTAGTTTTCGATGTAATAATTGGTTTATCCATTGATGGTTATAATAGGAGACCTTTCTTGATTTTTTACATGGGCACTCGTCAGGGATTGTACTGGGCATTGCATATGTTTAGAGACACATTATTTAGTCTGATATCGATAACAACTGCTCTACACTGGTTCATTAGTTGATCATTACTGAAGTTTTGTTCCTAATCAAAACTACATTAGTGGTGAAAATATTAGCAGTAAAACCAAACGTATAGGAATAAAAAAGAAAGTCAAAACTCGGAAGTAATAGACCATTCCGGGAGCTAAAGACGAAATCAGAATGAAATAGAAAAGAAGTATTAAACTGTTTAAAATCAGAAGTCTTTTTTTTTCTATATACATAAAAAAATAAGAAGTTGACGGACGTAAACCAAAACGGAATAGAAAACGAGAATTAATAGAATAACGGTAAGGTGTATATACACATATACAAATTTTTGTACTTTTATTTTTTCTATTTGGATTAGAATTCCTATTCAGATTAGTTAACATCGGAGGAATTTATTTGTATTAGGATTTCTATTTATCTAGGTTACCACAAGTGGATGAAGAACATAGAACAATGTTTGGTTAAAAATAAAGAGAACGTAATTAAAACTAGATCAGGACCGAAAAAAAAGAATTAGACGTAACTAAATGAACCGGAACTGAAAGAAAGAAATCGGAAAAGCACATCAAAAAGAAATTGGAACATCTTGTGGCAGACGAGGGCACGTCTTCACGTTCATGATCTACAGGGCCTCTACAGCAAAAAAAAAGGTAAAAAAGGGTTAACGTGCTTGAAAAAACCGAAAAATATAGAAGACCAAAACTAAAAAACTTGTCATGTTTCAACATTAAGGTAGAGTCGTAGAGATGATGTTTTAATATTTTGGCTTGAAAAAATAGATTATAATAAGATATATTGGAAGATATAGTAGAGTAGGATTCCTATTCAGCCCGGTCAGGATTGGAGGCTTAATATCAGGTATAGATAGATATAGATATTAGATAGAGATTATGATTCCTATTCAGCTTATTTGATATCTCAGAGTTCTATTTGAATTTGGATTTGTAGCTATCTTGAACTTATATCATATAAATCAGGAGAGCTATAGACAACACAAAGTTAGTCAGAAGGAGGTGGATGAAAAAAATGGATGGACAAAAAAAAAACCTGAAATTTTGTCTATATATATATATATATATATATATATGGTATAGATAAGTATTCTGCCGTATTGTTTTGATTTTTTCAGCTTCGGTTCGGACGAGTAGTTTTCTGTCCGGGCGAGTGGGGGCAGCGTTCGGAGTCCAGGGGCCGGTTCAGATTTGGGCAGTGTTCGGAGCGCAGGGGCGGTTTCTGTTTTTTTTCCGTGGAACTTTTTTACTTTTTTTTCCTGCAAGCAGTCCGTTCTAGGTTCCGTTTTTTTCTGTGGAAAATTTTTTAGGGGTTAACACCGTGCGGGGTGATAAGACGATAGGCTTTGGTATTTTTTAGGTGTATAGATAATATTTTAGTATCGTAGAAAATTACAGAACTAGGCGCCGTAATCATAGAAAAATTTCAAGTATACAAGTTGCCAATTAGACATTGATCGTGGTTAATCGCAGTTCCATTGTTGACAAGCATACCGATAAGATGAGCCACGTAAGCGAGATGCACTTTACACATTGATCGTGGTAACGCGTGACGGGTCGTGTACTCGGGGGAGCATGTGATCTGTCTTCCTCCTCGCGATGTTTTCTTCCCCCACCTCCTTCTTCCTCCCTGTGCCCTTCTCTGTGGCCCCCTTCCCCACCCTCTACCACCATCGGGCGCCACCTATGTCGCCCCCACGTCCCACCTCTGCCCCTCGGTTCGGACGAGTAGTTTTCTGTCTGGGCGAGTGGGGGCAGCGTTCGGAGTCCAGGGGCCGGTTCAGATTTGGGCAGTGTTCGGAGCGCAGGGGCGGGTTCTGTTTTTTTTTCGTGGAACTTTTTTACTTTTTTTTTCCTGCAAGCAGTCCGTTCTAGGTTCCGTTTTTTTTCTGTGGAAACTTTTTTAGGGGTTAACACCGTGCGGGGTGATAAGACGATAGGCTTTGGTATTTTTTAGGTGTATAGATAATATTTTAGTATCGTAGAAAATTACAGAACTAGGCGCCGTAATCATAGAAAAATTTCAAGTATACAAGTTGCCAATTAGACATTGATCGTGGTTAATCGCAGTTCCATTGTTGACAAGCATACCGATAAGATGAGCCACGTAAGCGAGATGCACTTTACACATTGATCGTGGTAACGCGTGACGGGTCGTGTACTCGGGGGAGCATGCGATCTGTCTTCCTCCTCGCGATGTTTTCTTCCCCACCTCCTTCTTCTTCCCTGTGCCCTTCTCTGTGGCCCCCTTCCCCACCCTCTACCACCATCGGGCGCCACCTATGTCGCCCCCACGTCCCACCTCTGCCCCTCGATCCCTCCCTCCCCCAAACTCACGGAAGCTCACCGGCGTCGTCCTCGTCCTCATCCTCATCCTCGTCCCTGCCCTAGCCCCTTGACCCCCACCCACCCTAATCCCAGGGCAGGGCGCCGGCGAGCTACGTCATGACACCCCCGCCGTTGGCCCCGCCCAACTTCCTTCTCCCGCCGCCCCGTCTTGCCATCGTCTCTCCCGTCACCACCGCTATGTCGCGGCCGCCTCCCCTGAAAGCCGAAGTTTGGTTTTGGTAATTAATGACACCAAGTTGCTAATGTCATTGTGTCAAGTGAATTGAGTTAGACGTAACAACACATGTGATGAAGGAGCAAGGAGCATGATGGTGATGACCATAAGATCACAAGTGCATGAAGATAAAGATGATGGTGAACATGCACATAGGTGATGGACAAGGAATAAATGATCAAGACAAATGTATAATCATATGATTCTATTTTGTCGGTCTAAAGATGAGTAGAGAAGTGATTGACCGGGTTTAGAATTGATAGCCGACTATCAAGAGGGGCAATCACGGTCATCTCATGAAGCAAGTGCTAATAGATCCATATTCTTGAGCATATGCATTTAGGATATAGTGAGATGCTAACTTCTTGAAAAAAATATTTGAGAAAATGCTAACACATAAGCACAAGATGGTGAACACTTGGTGGTGTTAGCACATTTACGAAGGAGGTGGAGTTTGAGGGGTAGAGAGCTCGACGGGATTCGACGCTTTTGTGGAAGTAAAACGTCTATTTTCCACTGCGCCAGAGGCAAAGAAACGGAGGCGAAAGGAAGTCACTGGGGTGACTAGACGTGTGATCGGACACCGGATAGGACGCGGCTGGCATGTCCAGTCAGCTCAACCGGCAGGCGTGGGGCGAAGTGCGAGGGTTTGTAACCGGAACATCCGATCACTCGTGGGACCGGCGCATCCAGTCACACACCCAGAGAGCAGCGCGAAAGGAAGGTTTGATCAGACGCGGTGACGCATCCGGTCACATGCGACCGGACGTGTCTGGTCGACAAAATCGCTCTCTGGACCCTTACTGGACTCAAACCGGACGCCGGGTGTAACGCGTTTGGTTAACTCTAGCGTCGCGTTCGGTCATGCTTTGACTAAGAAGGTAACGTTTTGTGACCGTTGGAGATCGAATGAACGAAATTTAAAACGAGACACGTGGCGAGCATCGGCGAAGTCGAGCAGGTGCGACCGGACGCTGTGGCCGCGTCCGGTCGATCTGACCTGCACGTCCGGTCTGCGCGCGCAGAGCAGTTTCTTTGTTCCTAACAGCTCTATTATTTGGAGTGGCTTATAAATATGTGTTTGGCCGGTTTGGAGAACTCTCTATTAGACTTTTTGACACTCTAACATCCTCTTGAGCTGTGCACATTCTCTTCCACTCATCTCCTTGCTTGATTGTGCATTCTAGTAAGATTGAGTGAGATTCAAGTGCATTGCTTTGAGAGTTGTATCTAGTGGCACTTGATCCTTTGAGTTGGCTGTGGATTGCTTGTTACTCTTAGGTGTTTCCCGACATCCTAGATGTCTTAGAGCAGCGGTGGTGTTGTGCTCGTGATTGGAGATTGTTTTGAGCCTCACCAAGTGATTGTGAGGGGTTCTTCAGCCTTCCCCGCGGGAGTTCGTGAATTAGCTACCCTAGTAGAGCTCGTGGCTTGGAGGATCTCCATCTTGTGAGTGGATGTGCGGCACCCGCTGAGGGTTTGACTTTTGATAGTCAATTAGCTCGCGATTGAAAGTCCTATGTTTGGTGTTGGTAATTAGTGACAATGCCTAAGTACTAATCCCATGCCTAAGTTGTATGTAGCATATGAGGATTAGTACACTCCAAGGTTTGTGGCAAGATGTACATGGTGATCATGATGGGCACACTTGGATTTGGACGCAACCCTACGTGATCAAGGCAAAGGTGTATGCTTAAGGGTTGTGTTTTAGTAACCAAGACACCTAGTGGGTGTGGTTACATTATAGGATAGATAGCCGTACTATAAAGAGGGGAATGACGCGGCTATTGAACTCCTAAGTGCCTCTAGATGTGCATTTCATGATCATATGCATTTGGATAGAACTAATATCGCCTCGAAAAATGATTGTTAAAATGCTAACACACTCACACATGACGTGATCACTTGGTGGTGTTAGCACATTTGCGATGGCGTTGGAGTTTAAGCGGTAGAGAGGGTTTGGGGTCATCTCTCCCTCCCGCCGAGCGTGTGAGCGCGGGATTCAGGCAATTTTGGGGAAATGAAATGCCTATTTTCCACTACGCCGGAAGTCGGAAAAAGAAACGGAGGCAAACAGGGGTCACAGTGGTGACCGGACGCTGGACCGGACGCGGTCACTGTTTGACCGGACGCGTCCGGTCAAGTGTCCAGTATCTGCGCGTTTTTCAGTTGTTTGATCGGACGCGAGGCGCGTCCGGTCACAGGCGACCGAACGCGTCCGGTCGTCCAGGGAGCTTACTGGACTCCAACCGGACGCGGGCACTGTGGCGTCCAGTCAGTTCTTCAGCGTGTCCGGTCGCTGGTTCGTTGTGCGCGGCTCAGGGTTGACCAGCGCGTCCGGTCAGTTACGGGACCGGTGCATCCGGTCATGACCGGCGCGTCCGGTCGTTGCGACCGGCGCGTCCGGTCGGTGCTTCGCGAAACTAGCCGTTGCGCGACCGGCGCGTCCGGTCAGTTGGACCAGCGCGTCCGGTCAACGCGACTTCGGCTGTTTCAAGTTTCTAACGGCTATATTCGAAGGGGTACGTCTATAAATACTCGTTGGCCGGCTCAAGGCTCTCTCTCTCGAACATTTGACATACTTGTGAGCACTTTGAGCTAAGCAACTCCCCTCCCACTCATCTCTCTTGCTTCTTTGCATATTCGAAGTGAGATTGAGTGATCCAAGTGCATTTACATTGTGAGATTGCATCTAGTTGGCACTTGGTGGTTGATTTGCTGAGGGATTCTTGTTTCTCTTGGTGGTTGCCGCCACCTAGACGGCTTGGAGCAGCTTGGAGGCGTTGGCAAGAGTTGGTGATTGTTCTTGGCCACCTCCGGTGATTGTGAGGGGTTTGTGCCTACCTCGGCGAAGCGCCAAAGGCAACATTAGTATATTGCTCGTGTCATTGCAACCTTTTGCCATTTGGTAGGTTCTTGTGGCGCCTTTTGAGAGGCTCGGTGTGTGACCGATTAGCCACCGAACCACGTGGTGAAGAGGGACACAACGGGGACTAGCGTGCCGGCAAGCACGTGAACCTCGGGATAAATCTTCGTGTCATCACTTTCATATTGTGATTGATTGATCCCGGTGTTCGGTTATCTTGGTATTCATTGTTGATCATATTGGTTGGCTCAATACTTCGCCCCTCGGTGATACCCTCCTAACTCAACTCCACATTACTTTCTTAGTTATCTTTGCTAGCTAGTTAGCTTTGCTAGAGTAGCTTCTTTGTGTAGCTTGCTAGTTGTAGTTTCCTTCTCGGTTTGACTTGTGCGGTTGAGTGCAATTACTAGAATTATGAATTGGTTAGGTGGCTTGCAAACACCCCGTAGGCTAAGCAAAACTCGCATCTCGCTATTTGTTTTATTGATAAACTTGTTTAGCTTGTCTTTGTAGAAAATTTTAATAGGCTATTCACCCCCCTCTAGCCATCAAGACCTTTCAGCGATCCATCAAGTGGGTGCATCGCCACAACGAGGATTAGCTTGCCAGAAAGCAAGTGAACCTCGATAAAAATTCTTGTGTCTCTTTGCCGAGGATTTTATTTTGTGTATGTGATTGCATTGATTGATTAGTTCATTGGACATATCTCTACTCATCAACATCGGTATAACAATCCTAGCTCACTTCTTTGCTTACTTATCTATCTTGCTAGTTGTGTAGCTTGTTATTCTTTGTCTCTAGCTTGTGTAGTTTTATTCTTGATTAGGAGTAGAGTTAGTTGTTGGTGTAGTCAGTGTTTAGCCTTGAACTAGCCTTGTGTAGGTGGCTTGCATAGCTTAGTGAACTAGTGCTAGAATTGTTACGCCGTTTGTTTTACTAACTCACTTGTCTAGTGAAGCTTGTAGATTTTTAAATAGGCTATTCAACTCCCTCTAGCCATTTAGGACCTTACACCCTCCTCAACCCCCTTCCAGAGTCGCCAGGGAATAGATCCCTAACCTCATCGGAATCTTAACGCCGACGAGGTCCTCGCCTCTGATGCCGGCGAGCTCCTCACCGCAACTCTAGTGAAAGGTCCTTGTTTATTTTTGGTAATTGAGTGATAACTTAGGTGGACTAATTGTGTTGTATATGAGATACACAGGTGATTAGTTCACAGATATATGTGTGTGAGCAACATATGCCATGGAGGTGGAAATGGCTTGAAGATGTTGCAAAGCTTGCACATGTGATGATGGAGGAGCTTATTGCACGTGAGACATGACATTGAGTCATATGATCAAGGTGGAGAAGATCAAGATGAGGCTTGGCTTGATGGACCGGTTGCAAGTGTGAAAGGTCCTGATGGCTAGAGGGGGGTGAATAGCCTTTTAAAAATTTCTACAAAGATAAGCTAAACAAGTTTATCAATATAACAAATAGCAAGATGCGAGTTCTCCTTAGCCTACGGGGTGTTTGCAAGCCAACTAACCAATTCACAATTCTAGTAAATTTGCACTCAACCGTACAAGTTAAACCGCACAACTTAGCTTACAACTAAAGTTAACTAGCTACACAAGCTAAGAGCTACACTCACAAGCTAGCAAGGTAACTAAGAAAATAATACAAGAGAGAGTTAGAAGGGTATCACCGAGGGGCGAAGTATTAAGCCAACTAATCAATATGATCAAGAGATGAATTCCACAATACACAACCACCGGAATCGATCAATCATAATAACAATGATGACACAAAGATTTATCCCAAGGTTCACGTGCTTGCCGGCACGCTAGTTCCCGTTGTGTCCCTCTTCGCCACGTGGTTCGGTGGCTAATCGGTCTCACACCGAGCCTCTCAAAAGACGCCACAAGAACCTACCAAATGACAAAAGGTTGCAAATGACACGAGCAATCCACTAACGTTGCCTTTGGCGCTTCACCAAGGTAGGCACAAACCCCTTATAATCACTAGAGGTGGCCAAGAACAATCACCAACTCTTGCCAATGCCTCCAAGCTGCTCCAAGCCATCTAGGTGACGGCAACCACCAAGAGAAACAAGAATCCCGCAGCAAATCAACCACCAAGTGCCAACTAGATGCAATCTCACAATGCAAATGCACTTGGATCACTCAATCTCACTTCGAATATGCAAAGAAGCAAGAGAGATGAGTGGGAGGGGAGTTACTTAGCTCAAAGTGATCACAAGTATGTCAAAGAGTGCAAGCGTGAGAGCCTTGAGTCGGCCAACGAGTATTTATAGACGTACCCCTTCGAATATAGCCGTTAGGAACTTGAAACAGCTGCAGACGCGCTGATCGGACGCGCTGGTCCAATTGACCGGATGCGCCGATCACACAGCGCCTACGCTCGGGAACCACCGATCGGACGCGCTCGTCACGCGGACCGAACGCGCTGGTCAAGCAGAGATCGCGTTTCAACAAAAAGTGACCGGACGTGTTGCAAGTCACACCGGACGCCTTAGTGCCCGTGTCCGGTTTGAGTCCAGTAAGCACCCAAACCGACCGGACGCGTCCGGTCGACTGTGACCGGATGCGCCACCGCGTTCGATCAGAAGACCGAGGCGCGCGCAAACCTTGAGCACTGACCGGACACGTCCGGTCAAACAGAGACCGCGTCCGGTCCAGCGTCCGGTCACCTCTGTGACCTCCGTTCGCCTCCGTTTCTTCTCCGACTTCTGGCGTAGTGGAAAATAGTTGTTTCAACTCCTCGAAAACGCCTGAATCCTGCCTCGCAAGCTCGGCAGGAGGGAGAGAGGACACCAAACCCTCTCTACCGCTCAAAATCCAACGCCATCGCAATGTGCTAACACCACCAAGTGATCACGTCATGTGCGAGTGTGTTAGCATTTTCACAATAATTTTTGGAGGCGTTATTAGTTCTATCCAAATGCATATGATTATGAAATGCACACCTAGAGGCACTTAGGAGTTCAATAGTCGCGTCATTCCCCTCTTTATAGTATGACTATCTATCCTATAATGTAACCACACCCACTAGGTGTCTTGGTTACTAAAACACAACCCTTAAGCATAAACCTTTGCCCTGATCACGTAGGGTTGCGTCCAAATCCAAGTGTGGCCATCATGATCACCATGTCCATCTTGCCACTAACCTTGGAATGTACTAATCCTCATATGCTATATGCAACTTAGGCATAGGATTAGTACTTAGGCCTTGTCACTAATTACCAACACCAAATATAGAGCTTTCAATCTCCCCCTTGTTGGTAATTGATGACAACCCTTTCACAAAGATATTATGATAAAATTTTGATTGAACCCATGTCACTTTGTCCAAGTATATTACCATGTGTAAGAATTATGGACATGTGATCATGAATTCAAATTGATAGCAATGGCTCCCCCTACATGTATGCTATATGTTTGGATTTAGGAAGCATACATGCTTAGATAGGAAAATATAGGAGCATTGACTACCAATAGGTGCTAAGTGTTTTAGATTATAGACCTTTGAAGCGTGATACCATCGGAGTAGCGATAAACACCATCTTAGCACCTTGTGTAGTTAGATACAACTTGGAAAAGCACAAACATAACTAGAAACCTCGTGAGATCAACATTATAAGCAAGGCTCTAGTACCACTTTAGAAAACAATAAGCAAGAGAAATATAACTACTTCCTATTCATGCTAGTACCTCAAAACACCATTCAATTGTATACTAGCAAAACACCACACAAGCAATGTATCAGAGAAAAAGAAATGCATAACTATGCATCATACATATGAAGTGCACAAGAAAATGCAACATTCATATTTAAGAGCTTGCTCCCCCTACTTGTGTGCTCAAAAATTTTAGTTAATCCACTTCTTTTATCAATTCTCCCCTTTAGGTTTTCTCCTCCTTTAGAATCTATCTTTGTGAACAACATTTTTCCCCCTTTGGCACCAATGACCATAAGGTACCAAATTTTAGATAGATTATCATGTTGAATATGGGGTGAGGATCAAGTTTGTGATTCAACGTAGATTGCTTGCATAAATAAAATGCTTCGGTTTGATCCAAGGGCAAGCTTCTTCACACCTCACTAGAAGGGTTATCATGCACCATGTTGAAGCAAATATTTAGACAAGTGATCTAGATTAAACACTTAGGATCACAAGCTACTTAAACAAGTTATATGCTACCACTAGATCATACATAGCAAAGAGACAATAGTGGCACCATATAACCTTCAAATTCATTTGATTTTCATGAATGAGCCTAGAACATGTAAATTATGACTAGATGCGCTAAACGAGTCCTTAGCATAGAATGTATGACATATCAACCAATTGTACCTTGGGGCTCGAAGGAGAGGCATATCATATCTTGGAGGTGCATCAACTCATGTTGGAGAAGTCAAGTATGTTCAACTCATTCTTTAGCTTGTGAAATCTCTTCTTATCAAGTGGCTTGGTGAATAGATCGGCTAATTAATCTTCGGTGCCCACACTCTCAATAGCAATGTCACCCTTTTGTTGTTGATCTCTAATGAAATAATGACGAACATCAATATGCTTTGTTCTTTGATGTTGAACCGGATTGTTGGTTAGCTTCACGACACTTTCATTGTCACATAGCAATGACGCGGCGATGTATTCGGCTTCGGCGGTAGATAGTGCAATACTATTTTGTTTCTTGGATGACCATGAGACAATTGATCTTCCCAACAATTGACAAGTCCCAGATGTGCTCTTTCTCTCCACTTTGTTACTGGCATAGTCGAAATTCAAATATCCAACTAGCTCAAAGCTTGCATCCTTGAGATACCACAATCCAACATCTTGTGTATGCTTTAAGTACCTCAATATTCTCTTTGTTGCCTTCAAATGACTTTCTCTTGGTGAGGTTTGAAATCTTACACACATGCATACACTAAACATCACGTCGGGCCTTGATGCCGTCACATAGAGTAGACTACCAATCATTGATCTATATAGCTTTTGATCCACCATGTTGCCACTCTTGTCACTATCCAAGGTTCCACTAGTGCTCATTGGAGTAGTGATTCCTTTTGCATCTTCCATACCAAACTTCTTTAGCATATCCTTTATCTATTTGGTTTGGCTTACAAATGTTCCTTTCTTCATTTGTTTGATTTGAAGTCCAAGAAAGAAACTAAGTTCACCAATCATTGACATTTCAAATTCCTTTGCCATCATTTTCCCAAACTCATCATAATAATCTTGATTGGTTGAACCGAATATGATATCATCAACATATATTTGCAACACAAATAAGTCATTAACTATCTTCTTGGTGAATAGTGTTATATCAACTTTGCCCATGACAAATCCTTTGGATAGCAAAAAGTCCCTCAATCTTTCATACCATGCTCTAGGTGCTTGCTTCAATCTATACAAGGCTTTTCTCAATTTGTAGACATGATTGGGTTTCTTGTCATCTTCAAAACCAGGAGGTTACTCTACATACACCTCTTCTTGAATGTTCCCAATGAGAAATACACTATTCATATCCATTTGATATAGTTTGATATTGTGAGCAAAGCATAGGCAAGTAGAATCCTAATTGCTTCCAATCTAGCAACCGGGGCATAAGTTTCACCAAAGTTAAGACCCTCTATTTGTGTGTAACCTTGAGCCACTAGTCTTGCTTTGTTCCTTACTACTATCCCGTTTTGATCTTGCTTGTTGCGAAAGACCCATCTCGTTCCAATGATATTGTGATCCTTAGGCCTTTCAACTAGTTTCCATACTTCATTTCTCTTGAAGTTGTTGAGCTCTTCATGCATTGCATTTACTCAATCCAGATCTCTCAATGCTTTATCAATGTCATTGGGTTCTTCCATTGACATAAAAGAAGAGTGAGCACAAAATGATGCCAATCTTGATCTAGTTTGAACTCCCCTTTGTATGTCACCAATGATGGAATCCAATGGATGGTCTCTTGCAATGTTAGTTGGTTGAAGCACTTTGTAACAGAACCGACCAAATTATAAGAGCACAAGTACGAAAACAAGCACCGAAGCGCTCAAATTTTCAAACTTGAGCCCATATAATCCCGGTAGTCAATCGAAATCACGAAGGATTTCAAACCAAACTGCTTACAACCAGGATCGCATCATTCAACATACAACATCATACGATACATTTCACAAGTAGTTCTGAAATAAGTTTACACCACGGAGTAGCAAATATTACAAACCAAGTTTGAAAGTAGCAGAAGCATAACACACACACTAGTTAATTAAATACTGCCAGTCTGGATGATCGACAACCCGCAACAGCATGAGAAAAGTACATAGAGACGATCACGCCCTTGTGATCTAGTCATCATCACCCGCAGGGTGGAGACACGTCTTGCAGAATCCCTGATAAAGCATGTCATCTGCAACAGGAGGGAATAAACCCTGAGTATTGGAATGTACTCAGCTAGACTTACCCGTCAAAAACCAGAAATAAGATGACACCAAGGATTATGCAAGGCTTACACAAGAGGCTAGCTGACACCACATTTTGCATAAAGGCATAAGTAGTTGAAACTCTTATAACCTGTACTAGCAGTTATTTTTAGCATTTACCTGTCATCTATCTTAGCACCTGTACTAAACATTCACTTGAGTATAATCAAACAACATTATTATATCCATAGCAGGTATATCATTGCGGCAACATCATATCATTTACTTAACCATCTGTTCATTTAATGAGATCTACGTTGCCGCTGCTCAAGTCAAGTGCTCACTAACCGGGAGCGACGGCGATTCGAATCGAATTCCTATCCAGCTGGAGGGGTATTTCTAACACTCACCGAGTCACGCCTGGCGAAGGCTGCTCAGGTCATCTTTTGTACAGTTCAGGAATCGCGGGCCCGAATAATGTCGCGTCCCCAAGGGCGACACTCTGCCAGGTGATAGGGACTCTAACCCCCCCTTGGTCTCACGCCAATGTCCCCAAGCACATCCTTTCTCTCCTCCAAGATGCAACCTACCATTCGATTCCCGGCCTGAACCATACTACTCGACTTCGCGGTCGGAACGGCTTATCCGGCCAACTAAGTGTTAGACTGCGTTCAACATGACTCAAGGATGTACAGCGAATCGGTCCTTAAATGACTCAGACGGGCATAGCTCCACACCCAAGACGTGAAGTGTCTTGCGGCTGTACTATCGAACTCCCGCCCGGTCTCAATTTCATTTTAAGGCATGGTTCCATCCATGATAGCCATAAAGCCACTCGTGACTCCTTCCTACATCTCGCGGATGACCGGAAATCACCCGACTTTTACCGAACTAAGCAGGGCTAAGCATTGACACGTGCCTAAACCTAATATAGGATTAAGTACGATATCTGGACAAGGACAGGTATAATGCAACAAGTGTTTTCATATAACTCCTACAACTTAATGCAGTAAACAATTAAAAGTACTCAAGATTAATTTATAAAACAGTAGGTTCAGCATACACCGGGGCTTGCCTTTCAGAAAGGTTGCAGGCCTGTGGTCCGGGCACTCAGGAAGGTCTTCAGCGACGTCTCCTTCGCCGACTGGTTCCTCGGGCTCCTGCTGCTCCTGGTTCTCCTCCGGAATTACAGGCTCGAATTCGAGGAGAGTTACTCCCTCCGGTACACCTATTGCATGAATGCACAATAAATATCATGAATGCATAAATGGGTGCAGCATGCTCGGAATGAAATGCATTTCACAAATAAAATACTCTATTCAAGTTACTTTATTAGTACGTGCAAATCTCTTCTCCGGTGGAGAAGTACTTACCTAAGCTACTCAACCTAAGATACAGTTGTTCTTCTTCGGTTAAGGCCCTAACACCTAATAAACACAAGAGTAACATTATTTAGGTTACCACAGTAAGTTATTTTGGACAACAGCTCAAAGATCCTGACATAACTGGAGAATCCCAACTCCAAAAGATATGATCTAAGACAATCTGGAAAGCTTAAGAAATGTACCACAAAATGTTTTCAGATCACAACATTAGATTCCAAAGTTTACCTAATCGAAATTCCAAAGTTCCAGAATCTGTTCTCTCTAAACAGAGAGCAGTCAATTCTGGACTGGCGCTTCAAACAGCAATAACTCCCAAACTACTAATCCAAATGCTCCCAAATTTTGACACAAGCTCATTTACAAATTTTACTACAACTTTGGTAATTACAAGTTTTCCAGAAACCACCTTTATCCAAGGTCAAACCTAGAAATACTATCAGCTGTCCAGAAAACCTAAATTTGTAAAGGTTAAATATTTATTGATGTGGCAAACATTTTCTAAGACCGAACTAATACTACTACAAGTTCACAAATGTCACAAAAACACCAGAAAGTAAGGTGTGCCCACCTAGAATATTTATTTAAACCCATTTCTTAATTTACTTAAGTAATTAAGTGAAATTTCAAACATATATGTAAACTGCTCCTAAAATTCTACAAAAATTTCAGGAGACTCTCTGACCCAAAAAGAGGCTACTGTAAAAATTTGAACTAAATTTATTCACAGGAACTTCCTACACAAAATGCCCAAGCCAAAAAGGCTGATTTTTGTATAAATAACAAAGCACAGTAAAAAGTGTCAAACAACAGATTTCTTAATTTTCTTAGACACTCTAGGGTACCAAGACATTCTCTAAAAAATTATAGGAACATTGCACATGTAGAAAAATTATAAAAATTTATTTAAGTATTTCCTAGAATAATAAGATAGCATAATAACTTGAAAAGTACTTAAGCACTGATGCCCAAATTTTTACCAGAGCTAAGGCAAGTATAAAACAGTCTACCCACCAAATTTCATAATTTTTGGAATACTACAGCTCAAGTTATATATTTAACAAATTTGCATTCATTTCAAAACACATTTGAAAGATCTATTTAATTCCCCTAGAAATTAAACATCACATTCCAGATTTATATTTTTCTAAAATACTACACATCATGTAGATCCTAACAAAATTTATCTCATGATTTTTGAGCAAGTAAAACCCTAGATCTACATTTTCCAAACTTAACCAAAAATTCTGTAGTAAAGATAAATAAAATGAAAAAGATCTCATTTTATACTGGGCCGGCCCGAAAAGACGCGGCCCAAAAACTCGCGGCGTGGCCCGCTCCCGCGCGCGGCCTTCTCGGGCTCCCGCCCGCGCGCGTGTGACTGACCAGGTGGCCCCACTTGTCAGCGAGAGAGAGGCGGAGGGGCGGAGCTGGGGTCGCCGGAGCTCGCCGTCGGTGAGCCGACCGGCGAAGCTGAGCGGACGAGCATGACCACGTCATCGAGCTAAGCCGATTGGTGGCAAGAACGGGACGGCAGAGCCACGGGAAGGTGCTCGCCGTCGGGCATGGCGGATCACCGGCACGGTGGTGGCGAAATCTCGCCGCCGGTGAGCCTGACATCCCAATCCTAACCCTCGATGAGCATTCCCAATCTACCTCGACCCTAACGCACCTACAAGTGGGCGACAGAGACGCCCCGAGACCCCTGGCCACGGAGAGCCGTCGCGCGGAGGAACTCCGGCGAGGTACCGCGGCGGCGGAAAACGAAAATGCAACCCTACCGAGGCGCGATTGGCAACGTGGAGTGGACGGTGAGGTAGCGGGCTTCAAGGCGGAGCGGTGGACGCGTTTTTGTGGACGGCAGTGCGGTGGAGAACGCGCACGAGCTCGCCGGAGTGGAGGCGGGAGCTGCGCTCGGTTGTTCCGCCCGGTGGAGAAGAGAATGGAAGGGAGAGGGAGGTGTGGCGCGAGTGAGGCAGAGGCCGTCGTCGTGGCGGCCTTGAAGGCTTGGTGACCTGACGGGTGGGACCGCGGCCGGCGTACGGCTGCCACCGCACGGCCACGCGTCGGCGTTGCCCTGCCGTCGGTCGGCCACCGACTGAAGAACGGCCGACTGAATCGACGAGGCCGAAACGGTGACTGACAGAGCAACTTTGTCGATGATTATCTCCTAAACCAGCTCGAGTTAGTCGAAGATGGTTACACCAATCTTGTAGAGCTACATGAGGGCTACAAGTTTGTCAATTGGAGTTTGGACTAGTTCGGCCTGGATTTGAAACCACAGAGCTCCAAAGTGGTGTACTTGGAAACTGAAACGTGTTTTCAGTCAGTGAACCCGACTGAAACCCTATTTTCAAGACACCACATCTCCTAAACCATTCAGAACTAGGTGATGGTGATATTGACAATGTTGTAGAGTTATGTGTGGACAACAACTTTTTCAATTGGCTCAAAGTCTGGTTCGGCCTAGTTTGTGAGTTACAAGTTGCCAAAGTGAGGTACTGTGAAACGGTTCTCAGCTCGACACTTAGCAGAATTTGCTAAATCCCAAAACAGCCTCTAATACTGACTTGTGGGCCATTTTTGAGCATGTTCTGATCATTTTCATGAGATGACCATATTAGAACTTTTGTTCCTTATGAAATTCTCTACAACTTTGCTTAAGGTTGCTCCTCCATGCAAGATCTCTAGACTGGACTTTTTAATTGGTCAAACCAGAGCACTCTAGGGGTCCAACCTAGTCAACAACATTTGGAAGGGCAATTTGGTAATTTTGGTCAACATGAACATTGCTCCACTACTTACCCTAAATGTAATTAAGGTGTTATAAGACCTAATTAACCACTCTACATATTGGTTGCACAAAGTTCCTAGTGTCACATTCTTTGGAACAAGTATTTCAATACTTTCACCCAAATGTTGCAAGCCCATGTTGCACATGTTGCATGAGTGTTGCATAACATTTGCTAGTTATGTTACACTAAAGTGGTTGACATGTCTCACAAGGAATATTGCACATAAGGTACTTATGTTTTGCACACTACTTACTTCTTACTTCACATGAAATATAAACATATCATAAGCTTATGCATGAAATGAATGATGCTTGCTTATGCTCATGCAAATGCAATGCCATTAAGGAGCTAAACACCTGGGGTGTTACACACTTGGACTTGATTGCTTAGATGTTGATGTTGATCATGAGTTGGAGATGATGAACTAGCCACTTGTTGATCTTGTTGCACTTGAGATGATGTACTAGCTTGATTTTGCATTAGAAAACCACTAGCTTGTGTAATTGGACTTTGGAGCACTTGATCTTTGTTGTCATCCACATCAATCACTTGCTTTGGCCTAATATCACCAATATCCATTTCTTTCATAGCATTGGTCAATTGAGTTCCTCTCACATCATCCAAGTTATCTTCTTCATCTTGAGAACCATTTGTTTCATCAAACTCAACATCATGCACTTCTTCAAGCAAACCACTAGCCAAATTCCAAACTCTATAAGCTTTGCTAGTAGTGGAGTAACCAAGTAAGAATCCTTCATCATATTTCTTCTTAAACTTACTCAATCTAGTGCCCTTCTTCAAGATGTAGCAATTGCAACAAAATATCCGAAAGTATGCAATGTTGGGCTTTCTTCCATTTAAGATATCATATGGTGTCTTCTCTAGGAACTTGTGGCAATAGAGGTGGTTGCTATAGAAGCAAGCCGTGTTGATTGCTTCGGCCCAAAATGAATGACTCACATTATACTCATTCAACATTGATCTTGTCATATCAATTAAGGTTCTATTCTTCCTCTCAACTAGGCCATTGGATTGAGGTGTATACTTGGTCGAGAATTGATGCTTGATTCCAAGCTCATCACATAGCTCATCTACTCTTGTGTTTCTAAACTCACTTCCATTGTCACTTCTTACTTTCTTAATTGTGGTTTCAAACTCATTTTGCACTCTCTTGATGAACTTTTTGAATATGTCAAATACATCACTCTTGTCCTCAAGAAAGAATACCCATGTGTATCTAGTGAAATCATCCACAATCATAAAGCCATACTTGTTGCCACCAATGCTTGTGTATGTAGTTGGCCCAAATAGATCCATGTGCAACAACTCAAATGCCTTAGAGGTACTCATAATGCTCTTCAATGTATGAGTATTGTCCACTTGCTTTCCGGCTTGACATGCACTACATAGCTTATCCTTCTCGAATGTGACATCCTTCAAGCCTCTAACTAAGTCATGCTTCACTAACTTGCTTAATTGCTTCATGCCAACATGACCAAGTCTTCTATGCCATAACCAACCCATACTTGATTTGGTGAGCAAGCATGTTGAAAGTTAAGTGTCACTAGCATTGAAATCAACTAAGTATAGATTCTCATATCTAAAGCCCTTGAAGATCAAATTAGAGCCATCAACACTAACTATCTCCACATCATCAACACCAAATATGCACTTGAAACCAAGATCACACAATTGAGCAACTGAGAGAAGATTGAAGTTTAACTTTTCAACTAAGAGCACATTGGAAATGCTATGACCATTTGAGATTGCAATCCTTCCAGGAGCCTTTACATCACCCTTGCTATTGTCACCAAATGTGATGCTATCAATGCCACTATCATTTGATTTGAGAGAGTTGAACATTCTTGAATCACCGGTCATATGTTGAGAGCACCCACTATCAAGCACCCAACGCCTTCTTTCGGCCTTGTAATTTACCTACAAAACAAATTAATGTTTTTAGGTACCCATACTTGCTTGGGTCCTTGGAGGTTAGTAACTAAGTTCTTTGGTACCCAAATGGCCTTCTTCTTTGGGCCCACAATTGGTGTACCAATAAACTTAGCATGCACACCTTTCTCACTCTTGGTAAGCACATAACAAGAATCAAAAGGGATGCAATCCATTTTAGCATAAAACTTGTTGTTGTTCTTGTTCATTTTATTACAATTAATCTCTAGATGCCCAACTTGCTTGCATCTATTGCAATAACGACCATTGCTATTCACAAAGCGAGGCTTTGGAGTAGCAAAAGTCACCTTGCCCTTCTTGGGAGTATAGCCTAAACCCTCTTTGTTAAGAGAGAACCTTTGGCTACCCAAGCATTTTAGCAAGCGGGCATCCCCACCATAGGCATTGCCTAATGCGCGGGTGAGATCACACACCTCTCTCTTGAGAGTCTCATTCTCAACCACAAGTGATGAATCACAAGTAGTAGAGATAGAGTTGGTTGTGGTGGATGATGATGAGCTACATGAAGCATTAGTAGGACCAACAAATAAAGAATCATCAATAATATCACATGTTAGTCCAATATCACAAGTGACAATCACTTGCTCCTTAGCTTCCTTCATGAACTTTTTCAACTTGAGGTCCTTTTCCTTGATGAGCTCAAGTAGAGTGGAGTGGGCTTCCTTAAGCCTAGTGTGAGCAATTTTAAGGTCCTCGTGGTCTTCCTTTAGACACTCACGAGAGGCCTCTAGCTCATCAAAGGATTTCCTAAGAGCTTTGAGCTATTGTTCAATTTCTTTGCACTCCTTACTCTTTTTGAGAGCATCAAGCTCCTCCATCAAGGCATCGTTTTCATTGCTCTTGGCAATGAGTTCTTTCTCCAAGATTTTGCATCTCTTGGTGGCCCTCTTGTAGCCCTTGCTCATTTGATCTATTATGCCCAATAGATCATCCTTGAAGTAGTCCTCATCCTCCTCATTATCACTCCTACAACCATCACTAGCACAAGAATCATCATCACTATCATCATATTTTACCTTGGTAGGCTTGGCCATAAGACATGTCGATGTAGTGTCAAAGATGGATGGCTTGTTGGAGAGGGCGATGCTTGCAATGGCTCGCCGAGTGGTCCTTTCATCATCACAAGAGCTTGCATCATCATCACTATCGGAGTTGTCACTATCCCAAGTGACCACATAACCACCACCCTTCTTCTTGTTGTTGAATGTGAAGCTCTTCTTTGCTTTCTTCTTCTTCTCTTTCTTATCCTTCTTGTTCTTCTTGAGCCTCAAGTCTCCATTATGAAATCTCTTATCTTCATAGGGGCAATCCGCCACTATATGATTGGGGTTATTGCAATTATAGCAAAGGATCTTTGCCTTTATAGTGTCTCTCCTCTTCGTTGCCCCATATCCTTTTTTCTTCATGAACCTTCCCATCTTGTGCACAAGGAGGGCTATGGTCTCATCATCGAATGGATCATCATCATCGCTCTCCACCTTGCTCTTGCCCTTAGAAGATGAAGCCTTGAATGCAATGGGCTTCTCTTGCTTGACCTTGATCTCCTTCTTCTCATCTTCATCTTCATCATCATCATATTGAGCATCGGTCATGACATCTCCAAGCACTTGGTTTAGAGTCACCTTATCCAAACTCTCTCTTTGGATCATCTTCCTCAAGATAGCGAACTTCTTATGTAAGTTCATCAAGAACTTATGTGAGAAGTCCTTGTTCTTGACATCTTCTCCTAGGCTCTTGAGATCATTGACAATAACTTGTAGCCTATATAACATCTCCGGTATGGACTTATCATCCTTCATCTTGAAGCTTGCAAACTTATCCTTGAGCATATAGAGCTTAGCACTCTTTACCATTGAAGTGCCCTCATATGTTTCCTCTAATATTGTCCACACTTCACTTGTCATCTCAAGATCCTTAATTTGCTCAAAGACCTTTGCATCAATCCTATTGTAGAGAGTGTTGAGAGCCATAGTGTTACATTGGTTGTTGATATGGTCATTGTTGGTGAGGTTGTCGGGATCAATGATAGCATAATCATGATGTGTCACCTTCCAAACTTTCTCATTAATAGAGCCAAGATATTACTTCATCTTTCTTTTCCAATGATCAAAAGATGAGATACCATCAAAGAATGGAGGCTTATCCCCAACATAGTTGAACACAACTTGAGCCATCTTACATCGAGGTTGTTAAGCCTTACAAACAGTGACCACGGCTCTGATACCACTTGAAAGGTCTTGATGGCTAGAGGGGGATGAATAGCCTTTTAAAAATTTCTACAAAGACAAGCTAAACAAGTTTATCAATATAATAAATAGCGAGATGCGAGTTTTGCTTAGCCTTTGGGGTGTTTGCCAGCCACCTAACCAATTCATAATTCTAGTAAATTTGCACTCAACCGCACAAGTTAAACCGCACAACTTAGCTTACAACTAAAGTTAACTAGCTACACAAGCTAAGAGCTACACTCACAAGCTAGCAAGGTAACTAAGAAAATAATACAAGAGAGAGTTAGAAGGGTATCACCGAGGGGCGAAGTATTGAGCCAACCAATCAATATGATCAAGAGATGAATTCCACAATACACAACCACTGGGATCGATCAATCACAATAAGAATGATGACACAAAGATTTATTCCGAGGTTCACGTGCTTGCCGGCACGCTAGTCCCCGTTGTGTCCCTCTTCACCACGTGGTTCGGTGGCTAATCGGTCTCAAACTAAGCCTCTCAAAAGGCGTCACAAGAACCTACTAAATGATACAAGGTTGCAAATGACACGAGCAATCCACTAACGTTGCCTTTGGCGCTTCGCCAAGGTAAGCACAAACCCCTTACAATCACTGGAGGTGGCCAAGAACAATCACCAACTCTTGCCAATGCCTCCAAGCTGCTCCAAGCCATCTAGGTTGCGGCAACCACCAAGAGAAACAAGAATCCCACAACAAATCAACCACCAAGTGCCAACTAGATGCAATCTCACAATGCAAATGCACTTGGATCACTCAACAAAGAAGCAAGAGAGATGAGTGGGAGGGGAGTTGCTTAGCTCAAAGTGATCACAAGTATGTCAAAGAGTGCAAGCGTGAGAGCCTTGAGCCGGCCAATGAGTATTTATAGACGTACCCCTTCGAATATAGCCGTTAGGAATTTAAAACAGCTGCAGTCGCGCTGACCGGACGCGCTGGTCCAATTGATCGAACGCGCCGATCACACAGCGCCTACGCTCGGGAACCACCGATCAGACGCGCTCGTCGCGCGGACCGGACGCGCTGGTCAAGCAGAGATCGCTTTTCAATGAAAAGTGACCGAACGCGCTGCAAGTCACACCGGACGCCTTAGTGCCCATGTCCGGTTTGAGTCCAGTAAGCACCCAGACCGACCGGACGTGTCCGTTCGACTGTGACCGGACGCGCCACCGCGTCCGATCAGAAGACCGAGGCGCGCGCAAACCCTGAGCACTGACCGGACGCGTCCGGTCAAACAGAGACCGCGTCCGGTCCAGCGTTCGGTCACCTCTGTGACCTCCGTTTGCCTCCGTTTCTTCTCAGACTTCCGGCGTAGTGGAAAATAGTTGTTTTAACTCCTCGAAAACGCCTGAATCCTCCCTCGCAAGCTCGGCAGGAGGGAGAGAGGACCCCAAACACTCTCTACTGCTCAAAATCCAATGCCATCGCAAATGTGCTAACACCACCAAGTGATCACGTCATGTGCGAGTGTGTTAGTATTTTCACAATCATTTTTCGAGGCATTATTAGTTCTATCCAAATGCATATGATTATGAAATGCACACCTAGAGGCACTTAGGAGTTCAATAGCCGCGTCATTCCCCTCTTTATAGTATGACTATCTATCCTATAATGTAACCACACCCACTAGGTGTCTTGGTTACTAAAACACAACTCTTAAGCATAAACATTTGCCGTGATCATGTAGGGTTGCATCCAAATCCAAGTGTGGCCATCATGATCACCATGTCCATCTTGCCACCAACCTTGGAATATACTAATCCTCATATGCTATATACAACTTAGGCATAGGATTAGTATTTAGGCATTGTCACTAATTACTAACACCAAACATAGAGCTTTCAAAGTGTGAAGGACATGTCGGAGGCTTTGAAGCAAGGGACCGCGTATGACGGTGAAGCTTGAGCAAGACTTGGTGCCGATGGAACAATACAACGGTGAAGAGTAAGCGAGATCAAGATCGATGAACTAATACGGTCACGTGATGATATGAAGTGGATCGTATCATTTGGTGATTGGTTGGTGCATGTGTTGCATCAACATCGAAGGAGATGGAATGGAATGCGCAAGGCAAAGATATAACCCAGGGCATTTTATTTCACCGGTCAATGGTTGTGTAGAGAAGTGTATGACCGAGTTTAGGATAGATGGTCGTACTATCAAGAGGGGCAAATTTATTTGCATATCGGTCATCTAGTGCCACTCGAGTAATCTAACTTTGCATCGTTACTAGAATCGAGTGGCGTGGCAAGTTGAATGGCTAACTTCTTTGAAGAAAATGATTGTGAAAATACTAACACACATGCACATGGTGATGTACACTTGGTGGTGTTACCATATTTGCGAAGGAGGTGGAGTTTTGGCGCTTTCGTGGAAGTGAAATGCATATTTTTCACTACGCCGGAGGTGGAGAATTTTTCTAAGTCATCGTGGATAGAAACGGAGGCGAACGGAGATCACTGGTAGTGACCGGACGCGGTCTCAGCACAACCGGATGCATCTAGTCAGTGGCAGCAGCAGTCAAGCGCGGGATACTAGGGCTTTGCACCGGCGCGTCCAGTCAAACCCCAGAGAAGCTGCGAAGCACGCGAGGTCGATCGGACGCGGTGGCGCGTTAGGTCACGTTCGACCGGACGCGTCAGGTCACGAGTTGGTGCTTATGGGAAACGACCGGACGCTGGCACTGTGGTGTCTGGTACGTCAAGCGTGCACATCAGGTTATGGTTTCACGCGTGCGAGCTATGCGTGACCTATGCGTCCGGTCTTGGCTAGCAGACGCGTCCAGTCGCTTGGTGATCGTTGGAGGATCAAGCGGCCGCAGTTGAATCCAGGGGGATACATGGACGGCCATGGGTGATCGAACACAGTGCAGCGCATCCGGTCATATCGACCGGCACGTCCAGTCACTGTGAAAAACGCCCAGTGAAGACGTAACGGCTATATTTGACCGTGGGGTTATAAATAGAAGTGGTGGCCGACCTTGGTTATGGTTGAGCGCCTTGGGGATGTGTTGCCTTGTGTGTGCTTGGTTTGAGAAGCATCCAACTCACTTGTGCTTGCTAGATTACGAATCAATAAGCGAGTGAGCGATTCTAGTGCGATTGCATCATGAGGTTGCATCGAGTGGCACTAGGTGTTTGTGTTGCAAGCCAGTAGTGCTTGTTATTCTTAGAGGTTGTCACCTTCTAGACGGCTTGGTGGCTTATGGCTCTGTCGAAGCTCGCAAGAAGATTGTGCGAGGCTCCTGAGAAGATTTGTGAGGGGGATTATGCTCACCCCGCGGGGATCGCGAAGAGCAACTCTAGTAGAGCGTGTCATTGAACTACCACACTTGCGGTAGGTTCTTGCGGCGCCTTTGGGAGGCTCGATTGTGGGTACCGATTAGCCGCCGAACCACGAGGTGTTGGTCGACACAACGGGGACTAGATTGGTGGCAACCAAGTGAACCTCGGTGAAAAATCATTGTGTCAACTTTGTGTATTTTTTCATGGTGGTTTGCATCTTCTCTATGCAAGCTTGTATTTACTTTATATACATAGTGCTTGTGTAGTTGCTCTTGTAACTAGTTTGCTTGTGTAGCTAGCTAGTTACCTTCTTACTTGTGTAGCTAGAAGTATCTCCTTTGAGTGACTAATTTGGTTTGTATAACCTTGTTAGTCACATTGCTTAGTTTATGTAGCTAAGTAGTTTGCGCTCTCTAATTTGGCTTGTGTAGCCATGTTATTGAACATTGCTAGTAAGCGTAGGGGCTTTGTGCTTTTGCTTCACTAGTTGCGTAGGAGCTTTCTCAATTGACAAAGTACTAGTGTATATGTTTGTGTGACCTTACTTTAGAATTAATTATGTGAGCTCTTACTTTGCTTGGCACCTTAATTGCTTAATCAGGATCTTTTGTAATGTGCTAAAGTTATAGATAGAGGGGTGTAGTCTTGGCTAGACCGATAGCTTTAATTCCACACTTATTTTGGTTAGCTGAAGCGATTAAGTTTTAGAAATAACTATTCACCCCCCTCTAATCCGCCATCTCGATCCTTCACCTAGCCACATTCTTCTTCCTCTCCGGCGCAGACTTAGGGTGAGTATAAATGCATAGGCTAAGGTTTGTCACTTTAAATAGAATTAAATGCACTAGCGGTCCTCAAACTTGTAAGGGTGTCTCAATTAAGTCCATGAATTTTGAAAATAAATTTCTGGGTTCGTAAACTTGTTAAGTGCATCACTTAGGTTCATGTAAGTGGCGTTCCATGCTGATATGGCATATTTTGTTTTGTTCATTTAACCCCTCCTCTCAGAGGCGGAGCTCCCCATACGGCAGGGTGGGGCAGCTGCCCCACCTACCGCCGGCAGGAGCACCTAGTACCCCGATGTTCTTCTTCCTCTGGTGCGGCACTCGAGCGGCGGCGTTAGGCTTCCGACGGCGTGGCTGGACGACTGGAACACGTCCAAAGCCGCATCAGCGAAGGCCAAAGGCCCAAGCCCAATAGAAGAAGAGAGCCCATCAGTCCAGCATCTAGGAATCACCGGTCACACTGCCTAGCTTTGGATCCCCAACCCCCGACCCTGTCAGTTCATCACCATGCCGTGCATCAGGCAACCTCCGTGCGGCCCTTAGCGCGCCGCTGCCTAGGCCAAGCTGTAGCTCGCCCATTGCTGGGGCTGCCGGCCACTGCCTGCCGGCACCCGACCCCTTGCTGCCTGCGCCGCTGCCACGCCCTAGGCCTATCTGTAGTTCACCTCTTGTTGCAAGTGCCGGCGCCAGCCTTCAAGGTTGCAGGTTAGCTAGTTGCTACTCGCCTGTGGATGGGGTGGGAGATAGTGGCGGTGAGCAGGTGAGATATTACTTGTATCGTGTAATTGAGATTAGTTCTTTAACATTAGGCTAGTTGTATGTCTCCTCTTTGTTGCGTGTGTTTTTAGATGTATTATCACATATAATTATACATTATATGCTAATTGATTTGTTATTCAAATTTACAAGTTTTTTAGCTCTTGGATACTTGGATTTTAGACTCTTGTTTAGTTGGTGTTTGTTGAATTAATGGATTATATTAAGTTGATATAGACTGCTATCTTCTAAGGAGAGGTACCATCTTCAATTAATCTTTAAATTTGTCATAAGTTCATATGATGTGACTAAAAATTTGTGTCCGTAGTTTGCCCCACCTAATTTTCCGTCTGAGCTCCGCCACTGCCTCCTCTCACGAATGGATTCTTGCTTCACTCTTCTACGAGCGACCCTAGCCCAGTGGACACTGTGATTCTCCTCGTCTCATGAATGGATTCTTGCTTCACTCTTCTACGAGCGACCCTAGCCCAGTGGACACTGTGATTCTCCTCGTCTCATTGTTGCTTGTCTGCGTGTCGTTGTTCTTTTTTACTATCTAATGGCCGATGACCTTTGGCATATCCACGTGTTCATGTTGACATGCATACTTCATGCTTGTTGTTGCGCGTGCCTTGACGGCAACGAAGCCGGTGGTGACAAGCTCCTGCGCCGCACGGTGACGAGAACGAGATGTTGGCCTTTGGTTGGGCGAAACGGCTGCATGCAGACGAGATAAACAGTACTACCTCCGTCCACGGAAAAAAATACAATTTTCAGATTTTAAGGAGTCAAATAGTCTAAACTTTGACTAAATTTATATTAAAAAGTACAATCATTTTTTATACAAAATAAGTATCATTTAATTAGTTATAGAAAATATTTTTATAATAAATTTATTTAGAGACATAAGTGCTAATGTTATTTATTATAAACTTAGTCAAATTTGAGCTCATTTGACCGGCACAGTTACCATAATTACATTTTTTTGGACGGAGAGAGTGCGTGCTTCCTCCATCTCCAGGAAAGAATGCAATTCTCGCTTTTGAGGAGTCAAAGAGTTTAAACTTTGATTAAATTTATATAAAAAACTAATATCATTTATGATATAAAATAAATATCTTTAGATTAGTTATAGGATATATTTTCATAGTAAATTTTGTTTCGAGACATAAATGCTAATATTATTTACTATAAACTCGGTCAAACTTGAGTTACTTTGACTGACGCGAATTCCATAACTGCATTTTTTTTTTACAGAGGTAGTATCTCTTTCCCACGAATAGAACGGAACGGGCTTCCGATCCCAATCGAACAGAAGCGTAGGATAAATAGCAAAAGTACAGCCGTGAAGGATCGGCAAAGTACGGCAGGTTAAAGGAGGCTGTTTAATATTGGACCCCGAGGGAGCAGTTAAAGGAGGCTGCGCCTCGTTCGGTCGGTCGTCTCAGGCCATGTTAGTTCCTAGATGTTTAGGCCTGGTTTAGTTCTCCCGATTTTTCCTCAAATTTCACTATACAAAAAGAAGACTCTCCGTCACATCAAAATATCGATAAATACATGGAGTACTAAATGTTGATAAAATTTAAAACTAATTGCACAGTTTTGTTGTACTTTGCGAGACGAACATTTTAAGCCTAGTTAGTCAAAATTTGGATAATTTTTACCAAATACAAACGAAATGCTACAGGAATTCTGATACAGTGTTTTTCTTCCCTATTCGCCGAACTAAACGAGGCCTTAGATACATGCATACAGCATTAAATATAGATAAAAAAAATTAATTACACAGTTTGGTAGAAAACCACGAGATGAATCTTTTTAGTCTAATTAGTCTATAATTTGACACTAATTGACAAATATAAATGAAAGTGCTACAGTAGCCAAAACTAAAAATTTTCGCGAACCAAACATATTTATCCAAGCCAATCCACTGCTGATCAAGTGGGACGGGTGGTGGCCGAGGGTGGTCCCCAGCAGCAGCAGAAGACCGAGCGGCCTGGGGATCCAAGGCAAGGACTGCCTATGCCTGCGTCGGCGCGTGGTGCTAAACAAAGTGGGAACTGAGACTATCCGCACTCGTTATACTCTAAATCCATCCTTTAAAAGAAATGTTCTCTCCTGATCAGCAAGATTATATTTTATATACTATTTTCTCACGCACTAATCCATCCTCTATATCTTCCTCTATATCAAAAAGTGGTATCCACGTGTTAATTTTTTCTTTTTTTCTCAACCGTCTCCTTCTCTCGGTCAATCCGTCCCCGTCCAATCTCCCAGTACTACTCTATTTCCGCGTGGAGCATGGCGAGGCCGCCACCTCCTCCCCGCACCCGGCCTCCTCCTCACCGCGCCTGGCCTCTCCCTCCTCCCCAGCCTCCACCTCCTCCCCCGCGTCTGGCTCTCCCTCCCCGTGCCTCGCCATGCTCCTCCTCTGCCTTCTGCTCGTCGATGGGCGAGGGCGCTTCTCCGTTCGTGAGCCACAGCCGCGCGCGAGGGCTGCCCGCGCCGCCGCGAGGCGGGCTCGCCGGGCACCGCCGGTCGGTCACGCGCGAGCGAGGGAGCTTCGGCGCGATGGAGCTCGGGAGAGGCTGGCCTTCTGCAATGACCAAGCAGCAGCTCTAGCACCTCCTCCCCAGATGTTCATGGCGGCGGTGACCTCTAGCACCTCATCGGCGCACCATAGACCCAGGCAGCGTGACACCTCCTCGCCCCACCCCTGCTCCGGCCTCCCCATGTCTCGCCCCGCCCGTGCTCTCCCGTGGACGCACGCGGGCCCCACGCCACGCTGTCCGATGGCGGACGAACGGGAAGGCCGCTGGATTTGGCGGACGCACGAAGCTCCTGGAGGATAGCGGATGCTTTACAGGACTGCGCTGCGGCGTTTTTTCCGCCATTCGCGTACTGGAGTAACGCATAGCGTACCCCAGTGCGGACGGTCTGATGCCAACTGCTCTCTGTCTCACCAATAAAGGGTGTGTTTAGTTCGCGATTTTTTTTGGCTTTGGCTACTGTAGCATTTTTGTTTGTATTTGTCAATTAGTGTCTAATTGTGGACTAATTAGGCTCAAAAGATTCGTCTCTAGGTTTTCTACCAAGCTGTGTAATTAGTTTTTTTATCTATATTTAATATTTCATGCATAGGTTAAACATTCAATGTGACGAAAATCTTAAAAATTTTTGGGAACTAAACGTGGTCAAAGCAACCCAACCCAGCGGCTGCTGCCTGCTGCCTGCTATAGTGCTGTCTTGTACTCTTGTGTCTGGCCATCACAGGGTCCCACACCTACTGCACTAGTAGTAGCCTTGGAGGAGGAGGCGGCGGCTTTTGCTACCAGACGGCCGGGTGAACAATGTTTACGAACTCCTATGAGCGAGCGCGCGTGATGTGAAATTTCTATCACATCCAATCTCTTTAGATGCATATATGAAATATTAAATATAGATAAAAAATAAAACTAATTACACAGTTTAGACGAAATGGACGAAACGAATCTTTTAAGCCTAATTAGACCATGATTGGACACTAATTGTCAAATAACAACGAAAGTGTTATAGTTGCATTTTGCCAAAAAAATTTTGCCAACTAAAGGCCTTAGTTTCAGTTGAAAAATTTTAAGATGTCATATTAAATATTTTATGGAATGTCGGAAGGGGTATTTAGATAATAATGAAAAAACTAATTACATAACTCGTCTGGAAACCGCGAGACGAATTTATTAAGCCTAATTAATCCATCACTAGCACATGTTTATTGTAGCACAACGTTGTCAAATCATGCATTAATTAGGCTTAAAAAATTCGTCTCGTAAATTTATAACAATTTATGTAATTAGTTATTTTTTCCGTCTACATTTAATACTCTTTGCATGTCTAAACATCTGATGTGACGGGGTAAAAATTTTTAGGGAAGGAACTAAACACCCCTTAGGGCTCCTTTGGATGTCAAGGGGCAAATGCACGTGGATTTCAACACCAAAGGAGATTTTGACCCTGCACATGACATCTCCTCCCACTCCGGTGACGGTAACCCCGCCCCGCGGAGGCCAAATTCCTGCGGTGCAAGTGCAATCCGTGCAGAGCAGCAGCACCTAGGCGACACCATGCCTTACCACTGCAAGGTGAGAGAGGGAGCAGACGCCGCCGCACTGCACGACGGCGCGAGAGAGAACGCGAAGGGAAACGGGGAACGAGAAACACGAGGTCACAACCGTTTTTTCTGTCCCCCGTGAATCGACGGGGAAGGGCTGAAAAGACACGCGTTTCTCGCAACCTGCATCGTATCCAAACAGGTGCCGGGTTAGACGGGAAAGCAAATTCGCGGGGCATTTCTCCATCCGCGGACCGGCGGGGATACCGGCGGGTTTTAGCATATCCAAAGGAGCCCTTAGCCGCATATGCTGGGCTGGTCTGGGCTCAATGTTCGTTATATAAATGGAAGGAGTAGCCCTCAGAGGGTGTCTACTCGTGCACGGCCATAATCAAATTGCGAGGCCCATATGGAGAAACCTGTGCTCGGCCAGCCCAGCTCAACAGGACGTACTGTACGAACGACAGTAGGATAGAGTGCTGTCTGAATCTCGAGAAAAGTTCTCGAGTCCGATTATCTCCTCATTCTGAAAAACTGTATTTTTAAACTTAGTTGACTTATGAAACTGTCTAATTTACATCATGGAATGATTCTAAAAGCAGATTTAGCTAATGTGGTGCTATACAAGCCATCATATGTGGTCCAGTGGCGGACCCAGGAATTGGGAGCAGGGTATGCCCATAGCGGGGCGCCGCGCCGGCGGCGCGAGCGTCCGGCTGTCCGCGCAGGTCGTGGAGGAAGCGTGGGCGGGCGGAGCGCGCGGGCGGACGGGCGGCTACCTGGCGGCAAGCGCGGAGCGCAGTGGCGAGCGGCGGTGCGCGGTCGAAGCGGCGGCACGCGCAGTCGAGACGAGGTGGTTGCCTGCGCGAGTGCCCGTGCGCGGCTGCCCGTGCCCTACCCCTTCGGGCCTGGCCTGATGGATTTGGGACTTTGGGGGAGTGGGGAAGTCGGTGGGAAGGTTAGATGGGCCATGGGCCATTTGGAAATGGGCTGCTTTCGAGTTGGACGTGAATTGCAGCATAAAATGACACAGAAACACAAAGAAACGCAATTTTAACACCTTATGTATATTACATATGTATATACCTCGAATATATATTAAAATTTTTTCTAAAAAATGTAGGGTATGCCCGGGAATACCCGGGCACAACTATAGGTCCGCCCATAATGTGGTCCCACGTTAACCACAGAGGGAGATAAATCAAACTACGTTGATATTTAATGGAGGTCAATTAGGCAATCGAAAATTTATAAAAATAACTTTTCAAAATTGATATATTTTTTTAGAAAAATATGAAACTAATAGTGTTAAAAAATTCATAGAATTTTGTTTTAGCATAGAAGAATATTAAACTAGTTTAAGTTTTTTTTAAAAAAAATTCATACTCCATTTTTTTTGCGCAATCTAGGCACCATTTGGATAGTACATACCGTAAAAACCAGAGTTTAGCTTCGATAGTTCGAGTAATCTACCATATACCTTAAAGTTGTAGATCATGCCCCTCTCACAGATCACTGTACATTAACAGTAACAGGTATTTCTCTCAGCCTTCCTTATTCTTCTACAGTAATACCCGTTACTGCAGATCATCCCATCAGTAAAAAGTACCACCCGTTAACCCAACAGTACCGGATTCGGTAAACGTGTTCTTACCCCCTGGTGAACAGTACCTTTATCCGTACTATACATGTGTGTGTGTGTTTTTCTCCTCTTCTCATCCTCCTTCCTGGAAAAAAAGACCCGTGCGAAGCACGGGTTCCCACACTAGTGTTCTATGGTACCCGAATTATCAAATTACTCGAAATATTTTAAATCTTTGCTCTTTTATTTCTACTAGCAAATATGTCTGTGCGTTGCATCGGAAAGAAAAATCCATCAAAGGTTCATAGAAACAAAAAGAGGAAAAATCTACATATTTATTTATTTATGTTTATCTTTTCTATAAAATTTTAAAGCTATAATTTTTGTTAATTACCATGACATCCATAATTTAGGTTAATGTTTGCATTAATATAACAAAGTCCTATTAAATCTGTAATAAATTAAAACACAATTGTGATAGATTTTTTTCTCTCATGTTGTGAAGTACAGTAATATTTACTCGTAAATATATGTTATAATATTAATTTTCATACTGTAACACTCCGATGTTACGCAATGCATTTTGCATGGCAATCATATTGCATAGCATTTATATCATTATAATCATGTGTGATAATGGTATAATTTGAGTAAATTAAAAGCTTGAAAATGATATAATTGATGAGCTATATTAATATGATAATCACATTACACCAAAAGCCTTGCAACTATAATTCTTACATCACTTAAAACCCTAGTTCAATTTTTGGAGCAGCTAGATGACTCAAATTTTGTCAAAATTTGTTTCAAAATATTCATGAAAAACATTCAAAAATATTCCCTATTTTAGCTTTTATTCTGCCATTCAAAATCTATCAAGAATTTTCAGTTGGCCCCTTAATCAAAGTTGTAGAGAATTTAATTCTAAGCAACTTTTATTTTTGGGTCAATCCCAGAAAATGTCTCCCTCTTGTTCAAAATGTAGTTTGAAGTTTGAAATTCTTTGGATTTGAATTTTTGGAAATTGGAAAAACGAATTTTCGCCTTAGCAGGCCGCGGCCTCACTTCCCAGCCCGCTCGCGAAGCCGCCCGGCCCAGCCAGCCGCGCGCGCGCCCGCGCGACGTAGGCGGCCCGGCCCGCGTCCGCTCGGCCTCCTCCTTCCCTTCCCGCTCGCCCCGCGCCTCGTGTCCGCCGCGACAGAACGCGCCCGCCGCGTGGCGAACGCATGCCGGCGACGCGCCGCGTGGCCACCGTGAACCCCGCGCCCGCGTCCAGCTTCAAAACGGCCGAGCGCTGGGTCTCCCTCCCATTTCCGCCTCGCTCGCTCCCTCTCTTCCTCCCTCCAGCGCCATCCACCGCGGAACGCCGCTCGCCACCGCGCACCACCGCCACCTCCGCCTTGTTCCGGCATCGGTAGACCGCCTCCGTTCGATTGACTGTGCACGAAGCTCCGCCATCTCCTCTTCTCCTCCGAACGGACCTTTGTTTGCCCTGTTCGCATCCGGTAAGGCTCAATCGAGCTTTCCTCGCCGCGCCACCGTGTCGGTGTCGCCGGGCTTGCGCTCAGCCCACCGTCTTCCTCGCTCCCTCTCCATCCCCCTGATCATCTCTCTCGGGTTCGCTACCTCCTCGCGAACACCGTGCGCGGGCTCGCTGGTCGGGTCGTGGCCGGAGATGGCCGTTGGCCGTCGGCCACCGCCACGTCGTCACGGTCGGGGACGCCGACGAGTCCGCCCCGTTCTTTCCCCCCCCGCAGCCTCGTCTGGGCCGCGCCTCCGAGTGGGCCGGCTCACCGTTTCGTCCGCGCGCGCGAGCAGGCCGAGAACGGCCACGGGCCGGTTGATTTCCACGGGCCGGCCCAATATCCTTAACGAAAAATCTTTTTTCTGTTTTCTATTAGTATTCATGATGAAAAACACTTTGGAAAATGTTTTCTTGGTCATTTTAGCTCCAAAAATGGTGAAATAAATTTCTATGTACTCTTTGGAACCAGATCTATGATATAAAAGTATTGCATGTGAAATTTAAGATGCTTTTCTGTAGAGTTTTAATTAACTAGTGAAATGGCTGTTTTCTTGATAAATGCTTAATAAATTCTAGAAAAATCAGAAAAAAAATATGATTCCAAGTTTATTAATCTTTTATGCCATATACTTGCTAGGAAAATTTTATCTCATGTCTGTTCTATAGAAAAATATATAGGTGTAGTTCAAGTGCTTTCTATCACTAGTATTTGTTATTTTTGTTATATAAATAAATTTGAATAGAACGCAAGTGATAAATTTGCTATAGTGTTTGTTTACTGTGTAGGAAGTAGTAAAATTTCTGAATCTGTTGTTTGATACTTTTCATAATGTAAAGTATTTTAAATATTCATTTAGGCCTTAATTTGTTATTTTTGTATAGTCAGTTCTAGTAATCCAAATGCAATGAAAATCTTATGTCAAGCTAGTTTGGATATTAGTAACCCACTGTAATTTTCCGAGATTTTTCTGTGCCATTAAACTATGTGTTGCTGTTCAAGCATAGTGCTAATTAGGGTTTACATTCACTCTTTAATGCAAGATTAGTTAGTAAACTATACTTTGGTGTATCTTTGAAGCATCTTGAGTATTAAAGTGCCTTTGCATGGTAGATAATAGTGGTGGTAGTTTTCAAGTACATGTTCTTGGATGACGTAGACTACCTTATAGAAGGGTCATAAGTTCCACGTAATCCAAAGATCGTAACATGCTCATTTACATATCATTCATTCATCATCATCATCTCCTGTCACCTCTGAAATGCACTTATGCATGATGCACTCATGCTTCTGCATCATACAGGATCGCAGGAAGTGACCCCGGCCGTAGTTCTCGAGGACGCAGAGGAGCAGCTCGAGGTGCCAGAGCCGGAATTAACAGAAGCAGAAGAGGAGGCCAGTGAAGACCTTCCGGAGTGCCCCGACCATCGTCCGAGTTCCTTTGAGCGAGGCAAGCCCCGGAGCATTTCTCCCTCGGTTTGCAAATAATTTATTATTAACTTTACTTAATTGGATGCATTACGTTTAGGAGTTGTTTGCAAACGTTGTTGCATTATACCTTGTCTCACCTTGCTTTACCCGATCCTTGTTACCCTGGTGTCCACGGTCAATAATTGCTTAGCTTGCTTAGACCGGTAGAAGTCGGGTGATTGCCTGTCATCCGCGAGCTATAGGGGATTACCTGGATCTATGTGAAAGAATGTCATGTGAGAATAACTAAGTGTCGAAATGAATCTGAGACCGGGCGGAAGCTTGCAGGGTTCTGGACTGTAGTGTCTTCCGTCTGTGTCGATTAAGGACCGTCCGTTGTCGGGCCTCGAGTCATGTTGAACGCATGCCTCACATTTAGCTGGCCGAACAAAGTACCTTTCGACCGCGAAGCTGGGAGATTATTCGGGCCGAGTGGATTGCCCGCAACGCACTGTACCGGAGCAGTAGTGGCAGGAAACGGGGGCGCGATGATAAGGCCAAAGAGCAGTCGGGCGGCCCCCGGGTACATGTGGTTCCTGGCAAGCTCGCGACTTTACCTGAATGGTTGACTCGGTGACCAATACCTCACTTTAGCGGGTGAGTGAGGTTTGTGTGAGGAATAAATTACCAGCTGGTCAATAATCGATTCGAATCGCCATCGTTCACTGGATAGTGAACACTTGACTTGAGTTACTTCATCGTAGAAAAATTGATGAAACACTTGGATAGTTATGAGAAAAATGATGTGGTAATTATTGTTAATGCTCAATGGTAATCCTTGCTTGCTTAATTACATGGTTACTCTAGCATAAGTTCAAACATAGCTGACAGGGTAATAAAGATTTAAAATACTACATGCTTTTGTAAAAAGGACTGCTAAGCTAAAAAAATGCTTTTCTTGCAAATGAGTCAGCTACCCCACCAAAAAGCCTATCATGATCCTTGGTGTTATTTTATTTTGGTTCTGTCGGGTAAGTCTAGCTGAGTACCTTCTCGTACTCAGGGCTTTGTTCCCACTTGTTGCAGATGGACAGATGTACTATGGTTATTGTATCAACTGTCTCTACCCTGCGATGGGCGAAGCTTAGGACCATGGGCAATGGTCACTCCCTACTTCTCGCCTGATGCTTTTGCTGGAGATGATCGCAAACTGGCACTTTATCTCAAAACAATGTGTGTGTGCGTGTTTTAAACTAATGCTTCCGCTACTTTTATTCGAACCTGGTTTGTAATAACTATGTTTAAACTCCGAGGTATTTTGTGCCGCGAACTTCTATGTAACTTATGACGGTAACCGCTGAACTTAGTACAATCTTGGCTGTTATGTGAATGGTTTGAAATCCGTCGAGATTTCACGGACTACCGGGTTATACGGTCTTAAGTTTGTTAAATTGTCCTGCCGTTGGATGATTTTCTTACTTAATCTCGTATAATTGGGCGGTTCTGTTACAGCTGGCATCGGAGCAAGGTTTAGCGTAATTACTGTTCATAAGGGTATTTAAAACAAAATCCTATTTAAAAAGTGTGAATTTCAAACTAAAAGTGTGCCAGTGGTCATATCCTGTATGCCCAGTTAAGGACTCTAGGTGGCTATTTAAGTACTAACTTGGGGTTCTTGCACCATATTTCTTTTTCGTTGCTCATACGACGTGCTATTGTATGAGTGCCACTTAATTGAGTGGTAATGTATGGATCAATTACCTCTACGCTTTGGTAAGTGTGAGTTGTGAGAGCATGATCGGATACACCGCCGATCTAGGGAGAGTGCTTATATGATACTAAGAATAATTACATGTTCTACACATGTTTTTATGAAAGTATCGCATGCGTGGGTGTTCCGTCCGTTGAGGCGATGCCGTCAATAGGACGATGTGTTTGGGTAGTTGCTACCGTTGTACACGCATCTGGGGATACGTGTAGAGCGTGTAGGTAGGTTTACTGCTTTCATGCATTCATGGGGAATGGGCTGAAATGAATTTTCTGCAGGTACATAACAGCGTTATCGTGTAGACCGAATTAGTTACGTATATGAGAGATCGTTTGTATGCCACCAAATTCACCGTTAGATGTCTTTATTTTTATAAGTTTGTGAGGACGTAAGACTCGTGCATGCATCATATTGTCTGTGCATTCCATTCATGACATGCATTCCTCCCCTTATAAAAGGATTATCCCATTTCGATAAAAGTGACATCAACTTAAAATATGTTCTCACTGGGTAATTAAAACTTGTGCTACAGATGGCCCGCACGAAGCAGACTGCCCGTAAGTCCACCGGCGGAAGAGCACCCCGTCGTCAGCTGGCCCCGCGGGAGCACCGCAACACGGACACTTTTCTAAGCGAGTTTGGCATGCCCACCTTGCTTTGGAGAGTGCTCCATGATGTGGGGTACCCGGAGGGTCAAGAGCCGGTATACTCTTGGAGCGAGAGTCAGCTAGCTGAGGATGGACTTGCTATCGTGGAGATCACCGTCCCTGCTCTTGGTGATGCACCAGAATGGGATGGTTGGCATCTGGAGTTTGAAGGACGCACTCCAGTCGAGGGTGCAGAGGGCGCGGCTTTTCGCATCATCCGAGACATCATGAGCAGGTTCCCCAATGAGTTGGCAGCAGCTTTGGCCGGTGCTTTCCCGAGAGATGATCCTCGCGATGCCATTTGGGTACAGCCGCAGGGAAGTGCCCTGGTTAGAGGCCCCAGTGAAGGACGGGCTAGCGACAACCACACCATGAGTGCCATGTATGCAGCCATCAGAGCATACCAAGGTCTGGAGAATACCTATTGGACCTTGAATGGCCTACGTGGTGATGATCGGCTTGAAGCAAGGAAGCAACAGAAGAAGCAAGCACGTGCCATAGCTAGCTTGCAGGAGCAGTTGGCCGACATGAGCTTGCAGCGGGACCGAGCTCTCGAGAGAGGCGAGAGTTCCATGCAGCAAGTACAGAGGTTGACTCAGGCCAACAGAAATGCAGACCGCATGATGGGACAGCTAGTACAAGAAAGGAATGAAGCCTGGAACGAGAGGGACCTTCTGAGGCAGAGGGTCGAGGAGTTAGAGGAGTATAATGCCAACTTGCATGAAGAGTTTCATGCCCTCTACAACGGGATGGGCCCGTATGCTCCTCCGGACGCCGCTCAGATGGACGTCGACGACGACGCTGCTGCTGAAGGTAGCGATGGTGATGCCTCCGACCTCGACGACGGCCCCGAAGAGTAGGATAGTGTCCTGCGTTAGTAGTTAGACTTTGTCGTGATAGCCTTCTTTTGGTTTCCATGTACCATGTTGTATCTTGTTCGACCTTGAGACTGACGATCTTTTGGATCTTGGTTGTGTATGCGGTGCCCGAACGCATAAAAGTCCAGTGTATGTATGCTGGCAACGTGGTTGTATGGAACGTGATGTTGCATTTGAAGTAACTTAAATTGGTGCTGTTGTTTTAATTGGAATGTGATTATTGTGCCTCTGTTTTCTTGTATGACTTGTTCTCTCCAATGAATTCAGTATGGCATGATCGTTCGTTCAAATACAATTTCTACAACTTCGCTCAATTGTTGCTTGTTACTGAAATATGCAGATGGCAAACACTCGCCGTGCCACGTATGAAGCCGCTGAAACCGATGGTAACGGTGCAGGGGCTGGTGGAAGTGGTGCAAACAACGTCAACCACCAGGGACCACAGCCAGAGCCACATTTGCCCCCTCCTCCACCGCTCACTGCAGAGGTGTTCTTCACGCAGTTCCTTGGAAGTCAACGCAATGCCGAGCAGTCACAGAGGAATATGGAAGATTTTCTGCGTACCATCGCTGAAAATGTTCAGAGAGGTAATAATCAGGGTGGTGGCCATGGGGTGAACCAGTACAGCAATTTCAAGGATTTCATGGATACTAGGCCACCTATTTTTAAGGAAGCAGCAGAGCCACTCGATGCTGAAGAATGGATCAACACTATGGAAGATAAGTTCCGTGTGTTGAGGCTGACAGAAGTTCTAAAAACAGAGTATGCTGCACATCAGCTACAAGGACCGGCAGGAATGTGGTGGAAACATCACCGCACCACCTTTCCTCCCAATGCCCAGATTACTTGGAGAGATTTCACTGAAGCTTTTAAGGGAGTTTATATTCCCCCAGGGTTGGTTGAAATGAAGCTTGGAGAGTTCTTAGCCTTGAATCAGGGTACCAAGACCGTGACACAGTATCTGCATGCCTTTAACAACTTGTGTCGTTATGCTCCCGACATGGTCGACACAGATGCAAAGAGGATTGCTAGTTTCAAGAGAGGGTTAAGTCCGAAGATGATGAAGCATGTGGGTACCAATACCCGCATCAGATTCAACGACTTTATCAGTGATTGTTTGAAGCAAGAAAAGAACAATAACGCCTACACCGCATCCAAGAATCGCAAGAGGGTGTTTGAGTCTGGACCATCCCAGTCCAGAGTTGTCACTGCAAATCGCTCTTCTTATCGTCCGTCCGCACCTGGTGCACGGTTCAGGCCGCCACAGCATAAAACTCAGAACTACAAAGGACCACAGAAGCCGTACAAGATGGTCGTGCCGCCAGCAAAGATCACCGCAGCTGCAGAACAGAACAACTCCAAGGGAGCTATAGGGTCTGCTGGTACAGTGAAGGGGCCCTGCTACAATTGTGGTCAGCCAGGCCACTTTTCAAAGTTCTGCCCTTATCCGCCTAAAAAGAAGCAACAGACTTACAATGCTCGTGTACACCACACAACCGTTGATGAGGTTCCTGAAGGAGAACCTGTAACTGCCGGTAAGTTTCTTGTGAACCATCACCCTGCAGTTGTTCTTTTTGATTCTGGATCTTCGCATTCTTTTATGAGTCAAGCATTTGCACGGAAGCATGAACAATTATGCACAGAGTTGGGTTATGGTTATCGCATAAGTTCAGCAGGAGCTGATGTGTTAACCAATAAGATGGTTAGAGGGGCAACCCTTGAGTTATGTAGTCGGAAGTTCCGAGTAAACCTAATAGTTATGCCTGGACTAGTTTTGGATGTAATAATAGGAATGAACTGGATGAAAGACTGGGGAGCAGTCATAGATACAAGCAATCGGATGCTTACCCTTAAGGATCCCCAGGCAGAGGGTACTTTCCGGGTACCATTGCCTAAAAGAACAGACCTGGTGAGTGTGACTTGTGCCATGGAAGTTGTTCTTATCCACCAGATTCCGGTAGTGTGTGAGTTTCCAGATGTGTTTCCAGATGAGTTACCTGGCCTTCCTCCAGATAGAGATGTTGAGTTTGGAATCGAGTTGATCCCCGGGACAGCTCCTATTTCGAGGAGACCCTATCGGATGCCTCCGGATGAGTTAGCTGAGTTGAAGAAACAACTGGAAGAATTGCTAAAGAAGGGGTTTATCCGCCCAAGTAAGTCTGAATGGGGATGTCCTGCCCTGTTCGTAAAGAAAAAGAAAGAGGGTACTCTCAGGATGTGTGTGGATTACCGACCTCTTAATGCTGTAACTATCAAGAATAAATATCCCTTGCCTCATATCGATGTTCTATTTGATCAGTTGGCTAAGGCTAGAGTGTTCTCCAAGATAGACCTAAGGTCAGGGTATCATCAGATAAAGATTAGGCCCCAAGATGTTCCGAAAACCGCCTTTTCTACCAGATACGGGTTATACGAGTATCTTGTTATGTCTTTTGGCTTAACGAATGCTCCTGCATATTTTATGTATCTGATGAATACGGTTTTCATGCCAGAGTTGGACAAGTTTGTGGTTGTCTTCATCGATGACATTCTTATATACTCTGAGAATGAGAAAGATCATGAAGAGCATCTGAGAATTGTCTTAACCAGACTGAGAGACCATAAGTTATATGCTAAGTTCAGCAAATGTGAATTTTGGTTGAAGCAAGTTCCCTTCCTCGGTCATATTCTATCTGAGAATGGAGTTTCTGTAGATCCGAGTAAAGTGCAAGAGGTTATGGATTGGAAGACTCCAACCACAGTGTCAGAAGTCAGAAGTTTCCTAGGGTTAGCTGGTTACTATCGCCGCTTTATCCCAGACTTCTCAAAGATTGCCAAGCCAATGACAAGTCTGCTACAGAAAGATCATAAGTTTGTGTGGACAGAGGAGTGTGAGACAGCTTTCCACACCTTGCGGAAACTGTTGACTACTGCTCCAGTTCTTGCACAGCCTGACATCGAGAAACATTTTGATGTGTTCTGTGACGCCTCAAAAACAGGATTAGGATGTGTTCTGATGCAAGAAGGAAGAGTTATTGCTTATGCCTCCCGGCAGTTGAGAAAACATGAAATCAATTATCCGACCCATGATCTTGAGCTTGCCGCTGTAGTGCATGCCTTGAAGATTTGGAGACACTATTTACTTGGTAATGTGTGCAATATTTTCACCGATCATAAGAGTCTCAAGTACATTTTTACCCAACCAGAATTGAACATGAGACAGCGAAGATGGTTAGAACTAATCAAGGATTACAACTTAAATGTACAGTATCACCCTGGAAAAGCCAATGTGGTAGCTGATGCTTTGAGTCAAAAGTCACATTGTCTGAATATGCAACCCTTGCTGGAAGATGGTTTCAATCTAATGCACCCTACCGTGTTACATAGTATTCAGATCAGTTGTTCCTTGGAGAGTAAGATAATAGAAGGTCAGAAGGCAGACCAAGGGATTTTCCACATCAAAAAGAAGATTAAAGAAGAACCCTCGAAACACTTCAGGGTGGATGAGCAAGATGTGTTGTGGTTCGACAACCGTCTTGTTGTTCCAAAGGATAGAGAGCTTAAGAATAAAATTTTGGACGAAGCTCATCTTTCCAAGTTGTCCATTCATCCTGGCAGCAGTAAAATGTATCAAGAGCTAAAACCTCGTTTTTGGTGGACAAAGATGAAGAAGGAAATTGCAGCTTATGTAGCCAGATGTGACACATGTTGTAGAGTGAAAGCAAGTCACATGAAACCTGCCGGATTGCTACAACCTTTGTCAGTACCTAGTTGGAAGTGGGATGATATATGTATGGATTTCATCACGGGTCTGCCCACTACTCAAAAAGGTCACGATTCGATTTGGGTAATTATGGATCGTCTTACCAAGACAGCTCACTTTTTGCCTGTCAAAACAGAATATAGACCACCTCAGTATGCCGAGAAGTATATTGCAGAGATTGTGAGATTGCATGGCATACCAAAGACTATAGTGTCTGACAGAGGGTCACAGTTCACTGCTCACTTTTGGGAGCATTTGCACAAAGGTTTGGGGACTAGTCTGATTCGTAGCACTGCCTATCATCCTCAAACAGATGGTCAGACTGAAAGAGTTAATGCTGTTTTGGAGGATATGTTAAGAGCCTGCGTGTTGTCTTCTAGAGGTTCATGGGAGTCATGGTTACCGTTAGCAGAGTTCGCGTATAATAATAGCTATCAAGAAAGTATCAAGATGGCACCTTTTGAGGCTCTGTATGGCCGAAAGTGTAGAACACCTTTGAACTGGATTGAACCAGGAGAAAGAAGGTATTATGGTATTGACTTCGTGGAGGAAGCCGAAAAGAAAGTTCATATCATCCAGCAAAATATGAGAGCAGCTCAGTCACGTCAGAAAAGTTATGCAGATAAGAGAAGGAGACCGCTTGTGTTTGAAGTTGGTGACTATGTTTATCTAAAAGTCACGCCGATGAAAAAGAAACAGTTTGGTATACGCAGAAAGCTTGCCGCTAGATTTGTTGGACCTTACAAAATCTTAGAAAGGAAGGGTCCAGTGGCTTACAAATTGGATTTACCAGAAGCAATGGGTGCTGTATTCCCAGTTTTTCACGTATCGCATCTGAAAAAGTGTTTGCGCGTTCCAGAGGAGAGGATTGAACCTCGAGGCATAAAACTTAAGTCAGACCTGGTGTATCGCGAGCAGCCAATTCGAGTCTTGGATTACAAGGAGAGGGCTACTCGAAACAGTATGGTGAAAACATATAAGATACAATGGAGTCATCATGATGAAGGGGATGCATCTTGGGAAACGGGCGAATACTTACAAAAAGCATACGAAGATTTTTATAATAAATGGTTCGTAACCCAAATCTCGGGACGAGATTTTTATAAGGGGGAAGGCTGTAACACTCCGATGTTACGCAATGCATTTTGCATGGCAATCATATTGCATAGCATTTATATCATTATAATCATGTGTGATAATGGTATAATTTGAGTAAATTAAAAGCTTGAAAATGATATAATTGATGAGCTATATTAATATGATAATCACATTACACCAAAAGCCTTGCAACTATAATTCTTACATCACTTAAAACCCTAGTTCAATTTTTGGAGCAGCTAGATGACTCAAATTTTGTCAAAATTTGTTTCAAAATATTCATGAAAAATATTCAAAAATATTCCCTATTTTAGCTTTTATTCTGCCATTCAAAATCTATCAAGAATTTTCAGTTGGCCCCTTAATCAAAGTTGTAGAGAATTTAATTCTAAGCAACTTTTATTTTTGGGTCAATCCCAGAAAATGTCTCCCTCTTGTTCAAAATGTAGTTTGAAGTTTGAAATTCTTTGGATTTGAATTTTTGGAAATTGGAAAAACGAATTTTCGCCTTAGCAGGCCGCGGCCTCACTTCCCAGCCCGCTCGTGAAGCCGCCCGGCCCAGCCAGCCGCGCGCGCGCCCGCGCGACGTAGGCGGCCCGGCCCGCGTCCGCTCGGCCTCCTCCTTCCCTTCCCGCTCGCCCCGCGTCTCGTGTCCGCCGCGACAGAACGCGCCCGCCGCGTGGCGAACGCATGCCGGCGACGCGCCGCGTGGCCACCGTGAACCCCGCGCCCGCGTCCAGCTTCAAAACGGCCGAGCGCTGGGTCTCCCTCCCATTTCCGCCTCGCTCGCTCCCTCTCTTCCTCCCTCCAGCGCCATCCACCGCGGAACGCCGCTCGCCACCGCGCACCACCGCCACCTCCGCCTTGTTCCGGCATCGGTAGACCGCCTCCGTTCGATTGACTGTGCACGAAGCTCCGCCATCTCCTCTTCTCCTCCGAACGGACCTTTGTTTGCCCTGTTCGCATCCGGTAAGGCTCAATCGAGCTTTCCTCGCCGCGCCACCGCGTCGGTGTCGCCGGGCTTGCGCTCCGCCCACCGTCTTCCTCGCTCCCTCTCCATCCCCCTGATCATCTCTCTCGGGTTCGCTACCTCCTCGCGAACACCGTGCGCGGGCTCGCTGGTCGGGTCGTGGCCGGAGATGGCCGTTGGCCGTCGGCCACCGCCACGTCGTCACGGTCGGGGACGCCGACGAGTCCGCCCCGTTCTTTCCCCCCCGCAGCCTCCTCTGGGCCGCGCCTCCGAGTGGGCCGGCTCACCGTTTCGTCCGCGCGCGCGAGCAGGCCGAGAACGGCCACGGGCCGGTTGATTTCCACGGGCCGGCCCAATATCCTTAACGAAAAATCTTTTTTCTGTTTTCTATTAGTATTCATGATGAAAAACACTTTGGAAAATGTTTTCTTGGTCATTTTAGCTCCAAAAATGGTGAAATAAATTTCTATGTACTCTTTGGAACCAGATCTATGATATAAAAGTATTGCATGTGAAATTTAAGATGCTTTTCTGTAGAGTTTTAATTAACTAGTGAAATGGCTGTTTTCTTGATAAATGCTTAATAAATTCTAGAAAAATCAGAAAAAAATATGATTCCAAGTTTATTAATCTTTTATGCCATATACTTGCTAGGAAAATTTTATCTCATGTCTGTTCTATAGAAAAATATATAGGTGTAGTTCAAGTGCTTTCTATCACTAGTATTTGTTATTTTTGTTATATAAATAAATTTGAATAGAACGCAAGTGATAAATTTGCTATAGTGTTTGTTTACTGTGTAGGAAGTAGTAAAATTTCTGAATCTGTTGTTTGATACTTTTCATAATGTAAAGTATTTTAAATATTCATTTAGGCCTTAATTTGTTATTTTTGTATAGTCAGTTCTAGTAATCCAAATGCAATGAAAATCTTATGTCAAGCTAGTTTGGATATTAGTAACCCACTGTAATTTTCCGAGATTTTTCTGTGCCATTAAACTATGTGTTGCTGTTCAAGCATAGTGCTAATTAGGGTTTACATTCACTCTTTAATGCAAGATTAGTTAGTAAACTATACTTTGGTGTATCTTTGAAGCATCTTGAGTATTAAAGTGCCTTTGCATGGTAGAGAATAGTGGTGGTAGTTTTCAAGTACATGTTCTTGGATGACGTAGACTACCTTATAGAAGGGTCATAAGTTCCACGTAATCCAAAGATCGTAACATGCTCATTTACATATCATTCATTCATCATCATCATCTCCTGTCACCTCTGAAATGCACTTATGCATGATGCACTCATGCTTCTGCATCATACAGGATCGCAGGAAGTGACCCCGGCCGTAGTTCTCGAGGACGCAGAGGAGCAGCTCGAGGTGCCAGAGCCGGAATTAACAGAAGCAGAAGAGGAGGCCAGTGAAGACCTTCCGGAGTGCCCCGACCATCGTCCGAGTTCCTTTGAGCGAGGCAAGCCCCGGAGCATTTCTCCCTCGGTTTGCAAATAATTTATTATTAACTTTACTTAATTGGATGCATTACGTTTAGGAGTTGTTTGCAAACGTTGTTGCATTATACCTTGTCTCACCTTGCTTTACCCGATCCTTGTTACCCTGGTGTCCACGGTCAATAATTGCTTAGCTTGCTTAGACCGGTAGAAGTCGGGTGATTGCCTGTCATCCGCGAGCTATAGGGGATTACCTGGATCTATGTGAAAGAATGTCATGTGAGAATAACTAAGTGTCGAAATGAATCTGAGACCGGGCGGAAGCTTGCAGGGTTCTGGACTGTAGTGTCTTCCGTCTGTGTCGATTAAGGACCGTCCGTTGTCGGGCCTCGAGTCATGTTGAACGCATGCCTCACATTTAGCTGGCCGAACAAAGTACCTTTCGACCGCGAAGCTGGGAGATTATTCGGGCCGAGTGGATTGCCCGCAACGCACTGTACCGGAGCAGTAGTGGCAGGAAACGGGGGCGCGATGATAAGGCCAAAGAGCAGTCGGGCGGCCCCCGGGTACATGTGGTTCCTGGCAAGCTCGCGACTTTACCTGAATGGTTGACTCGGTGACCAATACCTCACTTTAGCGGGTGAGTGAGGTTTGTGTGAGGAATAAATTACCAGCTGGTCAATAATCGATTCGAATCGCCATCGTTCACTGGATAGTGAACACTTGACTTGAGTTACTTCATCGTAGAAAAATTGATGAAACACTTGGATAGTTATGAGAAAAATGATGTGGTAATTATTGTTAATGCTCAATGGTAATCCTTGCTTGCTTAATTACATGGTTACTCTAGCATAAGTTCAAACATAGCTGACAGGGTAATAAAGATTTAAAATACTACATGCTTTTGTAAAAAGGACTGCTAAGCTAAAAAAATGCTTTTCTTGCAAATGAGTCAGCTACCCCACCAAAAAGCCTATCATGATCCTTGGTGTCATTTTATTTTGGTTCTGTCGGGTAAGTCTAGCTGAGTACCTTCTCGTACTCAGGGCTTTGTTCCCACTTGTTGCAGATGGACAGATGTACTATGGTTATTGTATCAACTGTCTCTACCCTGCGATGGGCGAAGCTTAGGACCATGGGCAATGGTCACTCCCTACTTCTCGCCTGACGCTTTTGCTGGAGATGATCGCAAACTGGCACTTTATCTCAAAACAATGTGTGTGTGCGTGTTTTAAACTAATGCTTCCGCTACTTTTATTCGAACCTGGTTTGTAATAACTATGTTTAAACTCCGAGGTATTTTGTGCCGCGAACTTCTATGTAACTTATGACGGTAACCGCTGAACTTAGTACGATCTTGGCTGTTATGTGAATGGTTTGAAATCCGTCGAGATTTCACGGACTACCGGGTTATACGGGCTTAAGTTTGTTAAATTGTCCTGCCGTTGGATGATTTTCTTACTTAATCTCGTATAATTGGGCGGTTCTGTTACACATACTATCGCGTGTTTGATTATTCCGCATCCTGTGACATTGGCATGGTTGTTTTTTGGGTGATCTGGCGATACTCTTGTTGCATGTTGCATGGAGTCTTGTATGGGCCATGCATGTGGCCGATTAATTGCCATGCACGATTGGCTGCATGGCCGCATGCATGTGCATAGCTGAAATTGATACGGTCCACCACAGGTGAATTTGTGTCTCATCACCATAACAAAAGAAAAGAAAACTAGAAATAGGTGTTTTCGAGAAACACTGGGAACTCGGTCTCGTAATGGTGGAATGACCTTGATCGCTAAACAGCGAATGACAGCATTGAAGCAGAGGCCGAAGGCGGATGTATAGGACGCCTTTGCTATATATGCCTTCGTTACTTCGTGCCTAGATGCGTACATGTAGAGGTTCGACTGTATCGGCTACATAGACGGAAACTCATAGGGATGCACTCTTGTTGAAGCCACACATGCATGTAGTGCATGCTTGCTTGCATGTAACACGTATACACACAGAACGTGTGTGTATGCGCACACGTCAAGCCTGTTCCTTGCCGTTCCAAATTAACCCCGACGACAGGGGCTTCCGGCTCTCATCCATCTACTTGCATGTGCGTGTGGTGAAGAGGCAAACACCAAACAAATCGAAAGCTCACCATACGCGGCAGGCTTTGAATGTTATGTCTTTGTTTTTCACCGCTGGCGGATATGATGATCCTAGTGGACGTTGAACACCAGCAGCATCGATCTAGATGGCGCAGCAAGCGTTGACGCCAAGTCGCCAATGAGAGCATGCCCGGTCGTCCTCCGCCTTGGCTCTACCGTGTGCATTTCTTCTGGTGGCTACTCGCGGTGCGGCGTTGATGGGACGCTCACCGTGGGAGAGGCAGGTAGGCACCTCCAACGTGAACTGTCTCATGGCCTCCTTGTCGTCAGCGAAGTCGACGAGGGTACGGTCGAACGCTACGTGTGAGCAGGCGTCGTCGCCGAACATGACCTCCGCCAGGACGCACTCGGAGCAAACTTCGGCGTTCCGAGGGCACGCCACCACAGCAACATTGACCACGACGCCACCATATTCGATCTCAAACAGGATGTAGTGGGTCCATAGGGACACCACCCGGTTGTCGTCCTCGCAGGCGCCGCTGTCCGCCTTGCTCCGGGCGCGCCACTCCTAGAAGAGCTCCCTGGCGGCGGCGGAATCACCGGCGCACATCTCCATGTTGGTCCAGGCGCTGTAGGCGGGCGTAGTCGACACAGCGGGCGGGCGAGCGCATGGCGCTGCCGCGTCCAGCGGAAGGCTCGGCCGGGGTCGAGCGACTCGAAAAAGGAGCGTTGCCGCACGGTGTCTGTCGCGCGTCGCACAGCCTGTCGTCTTGCGGGGGCAATGGGCAAACCCGCTCGGTGCGATTCCCATCCCCGACGATTGATCGATCGATCGATTGGCTGCGGGCCTTGTCGACAAGATTTATTGGATATATATAAGAGCTAGTATATACACATGCATATATTGATTGAACATTGAAGCGTGCATTGTTTGGAATCGAAATCTATTTCTAGTTGCTGGGCTGATGCGGGGACGGGCGGGCGGCTGGTCTTTCCCATACGGAGTCATCTAATCTGACTCGGTTATAACATCGTCTCAACAGAATACGCACGCAAGCCAAAATCTCATGTGCACGTGCATATGCTTTCCGGGAGCTTTACGTAAGCTTTCCATCTTTAGCTTCCTATATAGTAATCACAGCATGCATGTTGCACCTGCAAAGTCCAAATCAACTTAAGCTGCTTACGCGTCTTGCATGCATGTTCACGTATTAGACCTTCCATCTTTTCTTCTTACTTATGTGATCATCACGGCATGCAGTTGCATTATAGAGTCCGAGTCACACAATTTCTCTTTTCCTTCACGTGAGCAAACAATCAAATATTTGCAGAAATTTTGCCTCATGTACTGTTATCTAATTCATTTTGGAACAAGACTTCATATCACGCTAGACAAAAGCTATTCTAACTCATATCAGTACAGGTTATATATATAAATCCGGATGAAAGAAACTTTGTATTGTCCGGTAGCTAGAGGGAGATGGATAAAAAAAATTGGATAGACGAAAAAATAGCCTGAAATAGATTTAGTATTAGCTATAGATTAATGTGAAGATTTATGCTAGCTTCATAAGTGATTTTGAAGGACTCTCGTTTATTGCTTAAAAATGCTACTGAGATTATGTCAAATTTGTCGATTATGTCAATTTCAGATATGTTGGGTAAAATAAAATCCAAATTCAAACTCACACTATCGAATACCCAAAATTTTGGTTTCGAGATAATAGGATGGTAAATAATTTCTAATATCCGAATTTTCAGTTACCTGGACCTAAACAGCCCGGATGCCCGCTCCTCCGGAAGAACAAACGATCAGCTGTCATCCATTGTTTGCGTGCTTCCTCTCCCTCTCTCCGATGGCCCCGCTCAGATCGACCAGCGTTCTGCTTCTCCGGCGCTGCGGGCTTGCGGCGCGTGCGCGTCGCTGAAACATCCAAAACCTTGCCGCGCTGCGCGCACCCGCCCGCATTCGCGAGGAGCGGCGGCGCGGCGATGCCGAGTTCCTTAGCCGTCGGTTTCCTGCTCTCCCGGCGACCAATCCGAAACCGCACGCGCCGCTGCTCGGACCGACCTCGTCGTCCCTTCCATCAATTCAGGTGACCTACCACCACGCGCGGCTCTTCCCATCCATCGGGCTCGAATTTGCTGTGCGCCCATCTCGAATCGTTGAAATGCTGAGTGGAGAACTCTCGTTTGTTGATTGCTACGGCCTGTTTTTGGTAACTTTTGGAGATTTGTTTCCCTCCCAACTGCACTCGATTCGCATCGTATTCCGGAGAAGCAAGTCCAAGGCGGTTACGGAAGTTTTGGTATTGGTCTTATCAGGTTTCCCCCCTGGTCACTACTTATGGTCTGATCAGGCACTGACATTTTGGGCCTGACATGCTCGCTGGTTTGTCCTGCTACGGCTGGCTTAATCTGCTGTGTCTTTGGTCCCGTCCCACACACTGATTTTACGGCCGCCCCTATCGAATTTTCCGTATCTTAAACGTTGCTTATTACTCTGATTGATGAAATGTCAATGGTTAGGCACTTGGGCACTTGGGCTTGTTGTAGCACACACTAGCCTTTTGTATGGTGAGGGTGGCGTCATGGGCTCATGGTTGAGTATGTAAAGCTACTAAGCTAGTGGATATGCTTTATCCTCTCTCTTCCCGCCAGGGGCAGTTCCAGCCTACTTACTAATCATTTTTTTCCTGAAAGGAAAAAGTCTAATTGACCTCTCAAACTCTGGGTTGTCTACTTTACTCCTCAAACTATGAAACGGTCTAATTTAACTCCTGAACTTTGCAAAACCGGCCAAATCACCCTCGAGCGGTTTTGGCGGTGGTTTTGCTACAGTAACCACGGTTTTGTCTTTTCTTTTTTTATTTCGTCTGAATCTTTGAAAAATCATAGTAAATCACAGAAAAATCATAAAATAGAAAATCCAATTTTGTTGGACTCCACATGAGTAGATCAATACAGTGAACTTATAATATAGTATACTTTAGTACAAAGTTTTTGCTGTAAATTTTGATCTATTTTTTTCTGTAATTAATTTGAATAATTCATACAACAAAAACTTTATACTAAAGCATACTATATTGTATGTTCACTGTGTAGATCTACTCATGTGGAGTCCAACAAAATTGGATTTTCTATTTTATGATTTTTCTGTGATTTACTATGATTTTTCAAAGATTCAGACGAAATAAATAAAAAATAAAAAGACAAAACCGTCGTTACTGTAGCAACCAACTGCCCAAAACTGCTCGAGGGGGTGATTTGGCCGGTTTTGCAAAGTTCAGGGGGTAAATTAAACCGTTTCATAGTTTTAGGGTAAAGTAGACAACCCTCAATAGTTGGGGGGTCAAGTAGACTTTTCCTTTCCTGAAACATACGGAAAATACACTAAAAACTGGAAACTGAGGCCCAAATGATGACTGAAGTGTTTTACGTGTGAATTCTGTCTGCGGTCCCTTATATATTGACCTTCCTGTGTGACTGTATGTTCATGTGCTCATCCCTAAATTGTGGTGTTATTGTTGGATATTTCATACGGATTTACATTGTCCTGACAAAATGATCTGTAGACTGTAGTGGTGTACTGGCGTGTACATACTAATGTCGCACTCCCTTTCTGCTTAAGTCGTAAGATGTTGTTTATTTTTTTTCCATTCATGATTGAGGTAGAAATATTGGTTTTTCCTTTGTAATAACGGCATGGACAAATCTTAGACCAGCTATTACTAAGACACCTGCTCTGCATCGGCAAACTCTTTGAAGTGCTTAGTTTGAAATTTGAAGTTCCATTGGTGCAAAAAAGGGTGTGTGTGTGGGGGGGGGGGGGGGAGCAAGAGTAGGGCATGAGATGTCCTCCCTAACAAGACCCTTATAGATTTTGTTGACAATCAAACCCCGACAGGCTGCAGAAACATAACCCTTTCTAGATATTTCATCTCAGGGCATTTCTCATAGTTCCAAATTCCAAGCTTTCACTGTTATGTCATGATAATGCATTAGTGATGAATTCTCATTACTGTTGTTTTTTACAGTCTCACCTTTATTAAGTTCGTTTTGAGGAGATTCCATTGTTTTATCTAGAGTTTATTATCAAATAGAAAAAAAGACCAGGAAAACGCTTCTGGCATGACTTTTGCATGAGACAACAGCTTGTGCAATAATAGATATTTACATAATGTCAGAAATGACCAGAACAATTTATAAAAAGGTCTTCCTCTTCATATCTCCACTTGCATATCCCGATTTACAATCTGCTGTTTTTGCCAGATTGGAGGACTTAAAGCCTTTATAGTTACGTTAGGTTAGGTCGATGTTATTCTGGTTCTACATCTGAAGAAGGAATAGGTGGTCACCATCTCGAATAACACTAATGTCATCTATCTCAGCATAGTCTCTACTGACCAATTTTGTAGGGTGGAAACCTGGAAACTTCTGACCTGCAAATGTTAGAAAAATTGTTATAAATTTATGTGTGCATCTCCTATCTGCATACTATCAAATATGCTCCATAACCAAATCATAATGAAAATCTTGAAACTTTTGCTTACTTCCGATTATGAAAATCTCCTCCAGTGAACCAGGCAGATTGATAAGCTTCCCATTCTGTACTAAAGAACCTGTTGCATTATGAGGATATGTGTGGATTGTAACTCTTTTGTTGGATGATTTTATGTTACTACTATCTTGTTTTTCTCTTGTAGTTATGCCATCCAATGTATTGTGGGAAGACCCCAGCTTCACAGTTTCATGGTTTGTTTTCCAATAGCTTGCTGCATCACAATCTTCAGATTTTATCTGAATGCAGAACTCTTTGGTTCCTTTGTTGTTCTCACAGTTTATGTGAACCTCATTACGTCCGTCTTCTTCGCCTGCCATCCCATCTGTCTCCCCACAATTGCTATGGTCATGACTGTTTCCTTGCCGTGGCATCCTCAATTGGATTGTTTCTGCTGCTAGTTTTGTTGAACCATGATCTCCACCAAAGGTTGGGACCTTCTTAGTAATGTCTTCAAATTTGTGCTCTGTGTACTGTAGGTAAGGCTGAGGTAACAACCATGCTTCTCGAGGAGCATGGAATAGCTCATACTTGTGCATGAATCTTCGATCTAGTTGATTTAATTCTGGTAAATTTTCCTGCAGCTTTAGCTTCTGTGCATGGAAATAAAGAGTTATGAACTTCAATTTAGCTGAAATTAGCTGCTGTATGTTTAACTTCCTTAAGACAATGAAGCTGTACCTGAAATAGATTATTCATTAGAATATTGCTGTCTTCCCTGCGTTCTTGCATGATCTCTGTTAGTCTTATCTTCCTTATTCTCAAGAGCTGTGATAGGGTAGTGGTGCGGCAAGTAAATGGCTGGGGTATATCACACAGAGCACCAACTTCTCCGAACATGTCTCCCTCTTCAACTTTTTCGTACACCTGCTTTCAGATACCGAATCATTGTTATTAATCTGCTGAAACCTTAGTGATATGTGACATCATTGTAAGATGAGGAAACCAGAAACCTTTACCTGTTCGTTACCATTTATTGTTGTTATCAAATTCTACAGATAAGGCAACAAGAAAAGTGTAATTAGATTGCTGAACAAACCTGTACAAATATGTTTTCAGAACACAGTCAGAGATAAAAAATCTAACCACTACTCCTGAAACTATTATATAAATATCTGCTGCCCCCTCATTTTGCAACATTATGTCTTCCTTTGGTGGGAAATATTCAGCCTGTACTTCCATTACCTGACGCCAAAGAAGTTTAACCTGTTAAGACAGTGGAGCGTATAATCAATTTTGAAACAGTAACAAAAATATAGATTACATTACCAGTTCTGCAATGAAATTATTAGATACTCCATGAAAGAGGTAGGCTTGTCGTATGATTGTAAAGAATAAGTTGTATGCTATGCTTGAACGAATTCCTTTTGGGAGACAATTTAGCATAGCTTGCTGGCTGAGCCCCTCTGTCTTGAACTGTAGGCAGAAGTGAGACAACATTTGCTGTTTTATCTTCTCGGGCAACTGATTTCGTGCCGCAAATTCCGATGCCGATTGGATTGAGTCCCTCTACATCATTTGCAAAGTTAACAATATGGAACAAGTAAGCTAACTGCTTTTGTGAAGGGTTTGGTCTGTTTACAATTGCTTTGACATTATTTTTATATTGCTAGTCTTGAATTTTATTTTATTTTTGTTGGTGCTGTTGTTATAAGCGTTTAAATGACTAAAGGATGCAATAACTTGGGGCTTACAGCACATACGAGGAATGACTATCAAGAATTGGGTTCCATTCATTGATTGCCTTGACTGATTTTCTTGATTGGAATCCTACTGCTTGGGGTTTGTGTAAGAACTTATTAGGATGGTATGGTCAAAACTGTTTGACCTTTGCAGTATAGGATCACTGAAGCTAAACTATGTCTCTGATTTCCTCAGTTTAGTAGATGTCATGGTGTGTAGAGTTTTGTCCCCTTGAATTCTTAATATTAATCCATGGCGTGGTAGAAGATCGACAATGCATATGTTGCTGCATAAACACACTTTGAATAGGCATTGTCTGTATAAAGATGCTCATTTTATTTCCCCTATAACCATGACTAAAGAAGCTAGGTTGTTCCTATAATGGCATGGTATTTGTTGTCTCAATTAAGCTGTTGTCCCTTATGCATGTACTTCATATTTAAAATCTGCGTCCCTGAGTGATTGTTAGCGAGGCAGAAGAACTGAGTTCAGGATTAATGGATTTTGCCCATAAGTTGAGAAACATACAAAATTCTGGGTGCGGCTGGTCCCATGAACGACTAGGTTGGTCATATTACCAATAAGATAAGCTGTCAGGCCCAGATTAAACAGCATATAGCAGATATCAAACATCATCTCTCTTGGGTTCTCAGCATGTAGGTCCCCATAACCTGTTGTTGTCAGTGTTGTAATCGACCAGTAAAGGGCAGTTACATATCTAGTCCATAAGCTTTCCGATCTGAATGTAGGCATAACAGCACCTATCCATGTTTTCTCTGGATCAGGATATCTATCGGCAATCATATAGTTGAAGCACCCCGCACAATGCACCGCAAACAGAGTAACCTGCATTTTGTTATCACAGAATTTTCACATTATTATCAAAAGGTTTCTCCCAGTGAGCAAACGTAGACGCTTTGCAAGCTTGACAATTTTTATGGAGAACGTGGAAGTAAGTCCTATTTTATGTTTCTGAATTTCTGAAAGACTTACAGAAATAAGTTTTGAGCACCTAGTCCAGAAATAGTTGAATCTTATATCCTTCTCCAGTCTGGTAAAAGAAAGGTGATCAAATTGGTGCTATTTGTCATTCATCATCAAAATATTGAGAAGCTGGATTGGAGTTAAACCTTGCAAACAGCGAGCTGACTCGGTGAAGACGCCATAGCCTCAACATATTGAGTATCTTAAAAGCAAGGTCATTCCCCTTGTGTGTGAAAAGAAGGCTGATTGGCTGAAATGGAGCTGTTGAACATACATCAAAGATGAACCAGGTTGATAGGTACCTGTGGAGGATCATTACTTGTTAGTTGCATAACAGAAATGCATGGCCTTTCCCAAATTCAGTGTGGAGTTTTGGATAAGAAAGCGGTTATGAACCAGGTGCAAACCTTACTGCAATTCTCTTTCGATCATCCACAAGAAGATGTGTTTTGCTGTCGACATAAGCTACAAAGAATGTCAAAACAATATCAATAGCGAAGAAGCTATTGACAATGTTCTCAACTAGCAGAAGCTTAGAGGACAAATCCCTCAAAAATGCTAGTTCAAATGGGCAAATCCAGGCGGAGTAAATGACTAGGACTATAAGGAACAACTCCCAGTATCTGAGAGACACAGACAAAGCAGAGGAAATCATGTCAGCTACTGTTGTTTGGTTATATTTCAACATGACAAGGTACATGCAGAGTGCAGGAGAACCTCACCTATAACGGGGATCGTAGGGAGATATGATGAACTTCTGCAACTTGTTAGATTGATTTATTGTTGCACCAAGAGATGGCAGGAGCTCAATGGTGAAGCTGCCACTGTTCCTCTTAACTTGAACTCCATCCGATTGTTGGAAGCATGACTTTGAATGAGCTTGAGTCATACTTACTTTTCTGTTCTTTGCCTCTCAACTCTGTATGCAGATGGCGTGGAGGCTGGCTCTATATATATATGCTGCAGGTGACGAACATCCAGCGCTATGGTTCAAACTGAACGGATCTTGGAAGCAAACAAAGAGCTGGTTATATTTGTACCTTACGAGGAAAACAACAGGGCGTCTTTCCTATGGTGTTGTGGGACACTGTTAGCTGAGCCTAGTTGGCAAAGTTAGGAAGTGCTTTTGGCTAATTGTTGGTTGGACCAGTAAAGAAAATTTCCAGGTATTCTGTAATGTTGAAACTTTTGGAATGGAGCAAGCGCCCCCAGATTCTTCTCAACCATTTACTCTGATGTGTACAGACCCTTCCTATGGACTGGTTTTCTCCACTTCATCCAAGAACAATCTGTCGTGTGTGTTAATTTGTTGGTTTGTTGTACATCCTGTCCTTAGTTTGAAATGTTATGATTTGTACTAGATTGCTAAAAAACTTGGTTCCTTTTTTTCCTTCCTGAAAGAGCAGTGATCATAGGTTTCATAGTCAAAACATGGAAAAAGGTGTCAATGTCATAAGGAAATAATACCCTAGTAAGCTAGTTTAGTTTCCAAATTAACTCCTGAAGTAGGTGTATCTTAATGCTGCCCACATGTTTGTGCAAATGTGAACAGCATAACTGGAACCATTGATGTCGCTTCTGGAGGTAATCTGTGATGTAATTATCATGTCAGGGTATATTCTTTTAGTTGTTGGGTTCAAGTAATATTTGTTGTAATGGCATGTGGAGGATCCAACCCCTTGGTCATCTCAGCTATTAATGCGGATTTGATGGTCTGTAAACTCCAAGATATCTTGTCAAGTCTAAGGTCATGTTTGGATCGACTAAAATAAGTTGCTAGCTGCTAAAAAAAGCTCTAGCTGATCCAAACAGCCAAGCTTATTGTCCAGCTTCTAACTCACTTTGAACTATTCAATCACTCAGCTTATACAAAGCTATTAGCTGTCTCCCTCCAGCTGTTGCAACTTATAAAAAGTTTAGTTGATCCAAATAGGGCCTAATCCTCCCCTGTGCTCTGATGTCTAGCATTTACTTTAGCCAGTGCACTCATTGGGTTCCCTGTCTTCTTGGGACCATAGAGACTGAACAGACTGTGTCTCCATTATTGTGATTTGTGTCTGAAGTTTTAGCTGCATACAATCTTAGGGCCGGTTTAGATCCAAAAATTTTTGCAAAACGGCACTGTAGCTCTTTTCGTTGTTATTTGGCAAATATTGTCCAATCATGGTCTAATTAGGCTTAAAAGATTCGTTTCGTCCATTTCGTCTAAACTGTGTAATTAGTTTTATTTTTTATCTATATTTAATGCTTCATGCATGTGTCTAAAGATTCGATGTGACGGGGAATCTGAAAATTTTTGCAAAATTTTCTGGGAACTAAACAGGGCCTTATTTGAAGTTCTGTCTTGTTTTCATTTCTTGCTGAATCAGCCATTTTGTTCAGAGGGTACCCACTTGATATCTTGTGAAGGTGGGCCTAGATCTAGATTACAGGCAGAGGAAGCAAACCTTTTCAGTACATTAATTGATGTTCATTTCCATTTTCTAACTAAATAATTAATCTATCATTTACTTTTCTTATGATTGTGCTGCTTGGGTAGTGCTTACTTTTTGAAAGATGCTCACTGCCCACACACATGCCATGCAGGTTATTATAATCGCTGCAAAAAAGAGTTTAAGTGTGACATGAGTAAGTGGTGCTTATATTGGTGGTAGGATATGCTGCTAATCTGTAACTGATAATAATGCATCTTATTTTGTTTATCTTCTGCAGGATTGATCAGTTTTTTTTTAACATTTGGTTATTCAGTTTTTATTTACTACTGTCAGTTCTGTGGTCTGAAACTTCAATCTTGATGTCCTGTACCCTTTCTCTTAAGATTTTAGTTTTGACAGAAGGTAAGGTGTATCTTTGTCTAGAACCCTAGATCATATTCTGTTCAAGTCTTTTCTCTGGAGTCTAGAACCAGAGTATACATGCGAAAATCTCCTTAACTCCTTTTTCCAGAAAATAAAACTTGTTCTGAACTTATCTATATTTAGGAAACATTAGCAGCTAAAATTGTAAATTTAATATCCGAATTTGCCACTTTTCCATCATTAGGAAACTGCATGTGTTTTTTCACGAAAGAGATACGCATTAGACATTCATTAGCTATTTGCTTGGTACTTTTTGTGGGCCTGGTGATCGTCACCAGGCTAACCAGACAAGTCTCTGTATGGTTAGTTCTCCATATATTGAAATGGGTTGGACCCATCTAGGTCGTTATTGGTCCATCATTGGTCCATCATCTACCTGGGATGTCAACATTCCCCTTGCTCCTTGTTCTTTTTAGTTTGTGATATATTTCTAGTTGATTCCTCTGTATTGCCCCTTCCCTAATCTCTTTGCTTACAAACTTGTTTGAGTCTACTATATGAATATGAATTATTGAATTCATTGTTGTGATTATTTTTTGACGATTTCATATCAAGAAAGCTCAACTGCCGCATCGACTTGCTCAACACTGTTTTGTTTTTGTTTTTTTAATAAAGAAAACTCTTCTATAATAAACTAGTAGATTGCAATCAGGCCATGGACAGGCTTTTGCATAGGCGATTTTGTGCACACTGTAGTCTTAATAAATTTTGCACAGATGGTACTACACTTTTTCAGTACTTTGGTATCCCAAACTGGATGCTTTTCTGGACAATTGAAACCATCGCAGGACCAAAGTTTAGCTCTATCCTTGTGTTGTATTGTGTTTTCAACATCTTTCTGTTGGAATGTACCCTGCATTATCACAGGTGACCATGTGAGGGTGGGGAGCTATGAAGTGGCAGTCCTTGCATGCATGTGCATGCATGTGTCTATTATCTCCTTTCCTGTTGCATCTTTCAAATAGGTATGATGTATCTTGCTTCTTTCTTCTTGTTGGAGACCTTTAGAGGGAGCTCACTCTCATAATGGGCTAGTGGCAACGTTATTGCATTTATGCTCAAATGTCACTGGGAACTGTCTCACATGGGTAGTATCATTGTGACGTAGAACATACTGGCTACATCCCAATGGACGCTGATTGTAGTTTAGATTCAACTTGTTAGTTGATGAACTACCTATTTAGTGTTTAACCGCTGCTAATTCCAGGTAAAGTGAAAGTTACTTCTGAAACTTAAGATGTTGAGGATTCCTGTAGAGTGGTCAGTTTCGATGTTCAAATCATAAGTGCATCAGTTCCATTCTGACTAGTTATTTTCGGTGAGCTCTTCTCTCTCTTAAGATTCTGAACTTTTGCTTGGTCTTATCTAATTCTGTTGCTTGTTTGCTATTTTTGTAGCTTATATGATCTGCTCTCAGGGCACTGTTGTTCTATCAACAGCATTCTGGAATTGTTTGTTAGCCCATAAAGTTTATGTTCCCTTTATGGTATCATGATTCTATTTGAAGACCATTATATTTGATATATTTTTAATAAGATGAATATTTGCAGTGGCTTCTAGTAATTGTACCTCCTGCTATTCTGCAACCTTCTTCCGTCTAGAAACATAAGGCATATTTTGATCGTCGAGTTTAGCCAACAAAGTAATATAAGAATATATGGGTTATTTGACTTGAAATTGATATCATTGGATTCATTTTCAAGAGTACTTTCTTACAATTGTGATTAAAGTATCACTCCATAAGAGAAATCTCAGGTCAAAGGTCGCATGTAGACAGACAGAACACACCTTATATTTCTGGGGGTAGGAAGTATTTTCATGGTTTGACAGAAATTCCAAGGTTTGAAGAGCCGCATATTTGCATATCTTGCGATGCTAAAGTTCGGGCTACGAGTTGTGACTTGTATATAACTCTTCTGTCTTTGTGAACACATGAACTGTCACACGTCAATTCACGACGAATGGTCACAGATCATGGTTGGTTTATCAGTAACTGTGGCTCCAAGAGAGCTATACGGGAGTCTATCACAGCCCAGGGGAGCTCTTCGTCGTGGCCCCTCTCCTGGCCACCCCCACGCCGCCGCCACCGGCGGCGCCGGCGCCTGCCCGCCCCTCCCCACCCCCTCTCCTCCCTAGATCCGCCTCCAACCCCTCCCTTCCCCCCCCCCTTCCCGGGCGCTCGCGAGCTCTGCTTTGCCGCCGTCGCCTTCCATGCGGCAATCGTCGGCAGCCGGCGCCGCCGCCCAATCGCCTCCACTCTCTCCTCTCCCCCAGATCCACCACTAGCGCCTCCTTTTCCACCCCTTCCTGGGCGAGCGCGGGCACAGAGGCGCTGCCAGCCACGCCGCCTCCAACGGCGCCCCCCTCCACCGGTGGACGCCTCCCCAGGGCCGGATCCCGCCACTGACGCCACGGTGGTCGACCTCATGGGCCCCTGCGCGGCCATCGCCGCCACCGCCGGCGGATCCGGGGCTGCCACTACTGGATCCGGCGCCTCGGCCCCCTCCGCGGGCTCAACCGTTGCCGCGGACCCGTCCACGCTGATGGTGACGCCGGGCCACACTGCAGCGGCCATGACTGGCGTCGAGCCTGCTCATGCGGGATCCACGGTCTCCGGTGTCCCAGCGTCCACTGACGCTCCCTCGCCACCTCCGCCGCCACGGCCGGATGCCAAGACGGAACCGCTGCTGACGGTTGACTATTCGTTGGTCGTCGTCGAAGACGTCTTGGAAGGCGATGACGAAGATGAAGATGGGGTTGACGCCGCGACCCCTCCGATGGCCGCGCGTCCTCCCTCCTTATCTTCGGCGCGGCAGGTGTTGGGTGCCGCGGGCACCCCCAACGCGGACGGTAGAGTCGCGAGGGAGGCCTCCTCGGGCAGGAGCTCCTCCCTCTCCCCTATCGCCACGCCCTTCCTCCCAGCCAAGCAGTCCGAGGGTCGTTCCAAGGCCATGCGATGGAGGGAGGACTCTGGTGACTCCGATTTCGATAGTGCATCCCCTGTCGCCCAGTCACCGTTTCTAGTTGCCTCTCGCCGGGCCATGGAGGTGCCGGCCTCACCCACGCATGCCGCGCCGTGTGACAGGGGGTGCTCTGTCTCGTGTCCAGTCGTCATCACCAAGAAGAGGCGGCGCCGCCGTCGTCATCGTCGTGCCAAGTTTGGGGACGCCGACGGTCCTCCTGCGGCGCCCCGCCGCCCGGTTGCTCGGGTGCCCGTATACCAGCGGCTTGGCCCACGACCGGCCACCCATGCGCCCGTGCACCAGCGTCTTGGCTCGCAGCCTCCTCGATGCCACGTTCCTCATACGGGCACGCCTGTTGACGCTGATGGCTTCGCGCTCGTTCAAAGTTGTCACCGTTGGTGTCGCCGTGCCCCGCCACACCTTCGTCGTCAGCGCCCGGTGCCACCCTCGCTCGTCGGTCTCTGCTTCAACTGTCTGGCCAAGGACCACGTCACCGCCCGGTGCGCCTTCGCGTCTCGCTGCCTCCTCTGCCTCAGCACGGCGCATCGAGCGAGGAATTGCATGCACGACCGTTCGCGTTCCTCGGACGAGCTGCGGGCGCCTACTAAGCGCGGTCCCCGCCGTCGTGTTCCAGATGGCAACCATGGTCGCCCTCATTCGCGTCCACGCCATCCCCGTCTTCGCGACAGCCAGGACGCCGGCGGCGCACCAGAGTCACAGCTTGGGCCTACTAGGGGCCTAAAGCTCCAGCATGCCCCCCTGTCCTTGTGGGATAGATTCTCTGCCCAGCGAACAGGGCTTCGGTCCCTCTTCATTTGGACCACGCAGACAATGCCTCCCGCTGATGGGTGCGCAATGTCAGCAGCCCGCGTCGATTGAGGCCTCCTAGGAGTTCGAAGTTCAAATTCTGTTGCGGCCTCAACCTCCGCCCCCTTGGATGGATCCGTTGCTTTGTGTCTCTAACTTGGAGGCCACTGTTTGCCACCACCTAAGGTCCGCGGCCTTCGAGCACCGGCCACAGGTTTTCAAGTCGGACTTGGCGCTGCAATGAAGCCCTCCGCAGGCGTCTTGGAGATCGGGGCTGGTGGCCGACTGAAAGGCCTCGATGTGTAATTTTGGTACCTCACGGTGTCTCCTCTCTGATTGCTCTGAAGTCTTGTATATGTTGTTTTGGTTTTATCGGTTTGTTCGGTTAAAACCGAAAAACCGAACTAAAATACCGAAACCAAAATTGTCGGTTTTTGTTTTTCTACAGAACCGATCGGGGGTTACTTTGTGCAAACCGAAGTTTCTGTAAACCGATTAAACCGAACCGAAAGGTCGGTTAAAACCGAATGTCCAGGCTGACGCGTCCTGTAACATCCCGGCCCAGGGCTTAATAGGATTAATAGGATACTCATACCAACAAGTTGCAACTTCTTTTCCGGAAGCTCATCTCGAAAGAACTCTAAAGTTAAGCGTGCTTGGCCTGGAGCGATGGGTGACCGACCGGGAAGTTCTTCCCGGGTGCGCACGAGTGAGGACAAAGTGCGCAGAAAAGACTTGTGTTGGTCTGTGAAGGCAGTCTATGTCCTAGAAAGTAGCCAGATGTAAGCGGGCCCGGCCTCGGAGAGGTGGGACGTTACAGAATGGTATCAGAGCCGACTCTCGCGGTTTCACGGGCGCGTGTGTCGCAGTTGTGCAGGCATGGTGCGCATGGCTGGTGTGGATCCGTCGTGGTCACACAGCATGGCACATGCGCTGGCTCTAGACATACGGACGTGGCCAAGAGAGGACGCTCCTGGCTTGGGATTGATCGACGAGGACGTTGATCTCTTAAGGGGGTGAGGATGTAACATCCCGGCCCAGGGCTTAATAAGATTAATAGGATACTCATACCAACAAGTTGCAACTTCTTTTCTGAAAGCTCATCTCGAAAGAACTCTAAAGTTAAGCGTGCTTGGCCTGGAGCGATGGGTGACCGACCGGGAAGTTCTTCCCGGGTGCGCACGAGTGAGGACAAAGTGCGCAGAAAAGACTTGTGTTGGTCTGTGAAGGCAGTCTATGTCCTAGAAAAGCGGCCATATGTAAGCGGGCCCGGCCTCGAGGAGGCGGGACGTTACACGTCCGGTCCAACGTCCGGTCACTTCTGTGATCTCCGTTCGCCTCCGTTTGATTCACCCTTTCACATATGAGCTAGACTAAGTATGTGTGTCACTTTAGCATATGTTTTAGCTCGTGAAACAACATGTGACAACGTCTTCAAAACTTGACATTGGCGTAAAGGAAAATAGGCGTTTTAATTCCTCGAAAACGACTGAATCCCGCCTCGCAAGATCGGTGGGAGGGAGAGAGGACCCCAAACTCTCTCTACCGCTTAAACTCCAACGCCATCGCAAATGTGCTAACACCACCAAGTGATCACGTCATGTGCGAGTGTGTTAGCATTTTTACAATCATTTTTGAGGCGTTATTAGTTCTATCAAAATGCATATGATTATGAAATGCACACCTAGAGGCACTTAGGAGTTAAATAGCCGCGTCATTTTCCTCTTTATAGTATGGCTATCTATCCTATAATATAACCACACCCACTAGGTGTCTTTGTTACTAAAACACAACCCTTAAGCATATACCTCTGCCTTGATCACGTAAGGTTGCGTCTAAATCCAAGTGTGGCCATCATGATCACCATGTCCATCTTGCCACCAACCTTGGAATGTACTAATCCTCATATGCTATATACAACTTAGGCATAGGATTAGTACTTAGGCATTGTCACTAATTACCAACACCAAACATAGAGCTTTCACCGACGAGCGTGAGCTCATGCTTTTGGTCGGAGCTACCGGCCTAGCCCTTGAAGTGGAGCCTCAGCAGCTCTCCGCCGGGGCTGACGCTGCCGCCAATGATGGGCAGCCCGTTCAGCCCACAAACGACGGCCCTTCTGCGCCGGTACACGGGACAGACTCTCCTTCTTCGGTCGACGACTTCATCGCTAGCCTAAAGCTGCCGCTCGAGACATCGCTGATCCAGTCGCCGCCGCGCCTTCGTGTCTCGCGCACGCGAGACGAGAACTGGGTGCCGCGCCGCAGTGAGAGACTTGCCGCCATGTCCGCCTTCCGTGACCCGAACCCGGAGAAGCAGGCCAAGCGAGTCTTGCTCGGCAAATGGTAGCCGTCGGCGAGTGCCCTGCGGTCAGCACCGACGACGCCTGACGCGACCATCGCCGCTCGGTTCCGCGAGACGTTCCAAGAGCCGTTGTCGGCGTCCAAGCGCGAGGCATTGCTGGAGCTCTACCCCTTGGTGCCCGCGGGCGGCGCCGCATGCACCTGGACTAGCGGGGTCATCTCTCCTCGTCGCAAAATTTGTTATTTACTTAGTATACTGTCTTAGCTCCACCGTCAAGCCGGTGATTTGTGTTAGTGTGTGTCTGTGTGGTGTCCTCGGCAACTCGCCGTTGTTCGCCGCATAACTATGTTTGTACCAACTCTAACTTCTCTTAACGAGACACGTGTCAAGCACGCTTTCAAAAAAAAAAGTAACTGTGGCTCCATGCCCGACAGGTCCCATTCAAAGTACAGGTTCTTCAAGCAGATGAAGCGGAATTTGCAAAGGTGACAGCGCCGCAGAAAACAAGACGATGTGGATGAATATTTCGGGAGCACGGTATAAATGAAATGGAGGGCTTAATTTCAGCGATAAGTTCCCCAACAGGTACGCGGATTCGTTCACTCTTTTTCCTGTGGCCAGGAAGGCTACGGCGATGCTTGATTTTCTGTGGTTTTAAAATGATCACATTGTGGACGGCATTTCAAACATGTTACTGTCTCAGCCAACCTCATCGCTTATGTATCACATGTAGTACTGAAGGGCCCCGCGTTGGAAGTTAGAGCCAGCAAGTGGTGGGCTTTAAAACCCCAATAGGCCAATAGGGGGGACCCTTAGCTGATGATGTGCCTCAGTTTACTGCACAGTGCACACCAAATTGGAGGGTCTCGCATCATGGTCGGCATAGGTTAACTTTGCCGAACTCCATAAACCTGTTGTCATTTCGCCATTGATGCTATCTTTCCTCAGGATGTGGAGTTAGGAGTAGGTGCTAGATGTGACTGAAAGCATTTTTATATATATGCTGGAGAAGGATGATCTGGAGGGTGACCAATGGTAAACTTGCATGCAGTTAGCCCGTGGCCGTGAGCCCGTGAGTGGGTCGGCAACTCTAGGAGTACGAGGGGATTATGCCATTTCTTCTGGTGGGGGAGCCCCCTTGAAAACGACCCCCACCGGCCATATCTCATCGTTGCAGTTGATGTTGCAGGTGCAGGTGCGGGTGCGGCTCGGCGGCTCTTCTCCTGATTTGGATTCGCCGAAAGGCCAAAGAGGAGAAGGCAGGCAGGCAGGCAGGCAGCAATGGACAAGTGGAGGTGGCACTGGCGGGTGGTCCACGGAGCCTTCAGGTGGCGCCTCCGTGCTCGGCTCGCGAGGATCACAATTCACGAGTGCGGCTGTGAGTGTTGGTACGAAACAATGGCGCCAGCTTAGCGTACGCACTGCCAGCGGCATATCGGGTCCATAAGCTCAATGATCAATTGTAGATGTCTGGAAGTTGTTGGTCTGGAATACTTGTTTGATTTAGGAACGCTTGCACGTGTAGTCCACAAAAGCTGGTGCTAATTATTATTTATTCATACAGGACGGTTTGGTCCCCATGGTCTCGGCCAAATGGAGGAACTTCCATTGGTGCCAAAGGTCAGTGTTCAAAAGCTTCCCTTTGCCTGTGGTTGACTCTGCTGGTTACTGGTTAGATACTACAGTTGCGATTAGCTTTCTAAGAACTATCTCGAAAAGTGAGTTAGTTGTGTATGCCCATGCATGGCCATGGTTTGACGAGGAGGGATCACGCAACGCTGCACCGGGTACGCCCAGCCCCAGGTCGCTACATTCGGCTGAGAAGCGAGCTACGGCGGCCGGCGCGGCCGCGCGCGCACACACACACACACACACACACACACACACACACACACACACACACATATATATATATATATATATATATATATATATATATATATATATATATATATATATATATATATATATATATTGGGGGAAGGGAGAAAAAGGAGGATGGAATGAAGCATAAGATATGGTGAACACTACTTTTAATAGATGGGTTTCGATTTTGATTCTGGAAATTAGCGGTGCTCATGCAAAAACAGTAGCATCACCATGCTGCGACCGAGGACGACTGGACGATCGAATGGACGGAGGAAGCACGGAAGCCATCGATGCGGTGCAGGCGTGTTTGCGTGTATTTGGCTGCACGTCCATTCCCCTCCCTCGGTGTGCCAGCATATGGTATTTTTCTGGCCTGCCTTTTGGGATTATTATTCGTCCCATTTCCCTCCTGAAACAGTGAATGAATAAATGCCGGGGATTTATCTTCGAAAAAGGGAGGTGAACACGGGGAAGCAAGGAAGGTATTCTTGAAAGACACACCGTGAGGAAAGAAGGTGCCTTTTTGTTTGCATCTTCATGGCCAAGGCCAATCCAATCATCTCAAAGTTCGGCGGGCACCATGCATGCTGCTGCGTCTCCACTCATCCCGATCCTATTCCTTTGCGTACTATATGGGATGAGCCCTACAAGTTGCGACTTGGAGCTTTCCTAGGCTGACCTCGCACAGCGGCCATATACTTTGGTTTATTATAATCACTTCAATGATTGGCGGAAAAACATTTGTTAGACTTCCTTCAACCAACCTTTTTTTAGCAATCAAGGGAGGGAATGGGAATCCATTCGATTTCGTGTTGCAACAACTGTCAACTGCAATCAACACGGGACCATCTTATCTTCTCGGGATTTTTTTTTTGGAAACGTTCTCGGGAATTCGTTCAGTTGAGACTTGGAGCCCAGAGAGAACCCATCCTGACCTCACTGCAAAAGGATATATGTAGTGGGCCGAGATGAAATCCACACGGGCCAATAATCTTCCTGACCTGGCGGCCCACGAGAAGCAATCTCACTTGCCTTTCTGGCCCATTAAAGCCCGTTCTTAGCTCGGCCCACGTAAGAAATCAATGGTTACAGACATAGGCGGAGAAAGCCCAAACCCGCATCTACGTCCTACTCCTCCCACTACCCGAAGCCGGCGGCGAGCGGCGGCGGAGGAAGCAGCAGCAGCCAGGGCATGGCGTCGTCGTCGACCCCGGCGGCCGTCCGCGAGATGCAGAAGGATCTCGAGGTGCAGGCCAACGCCCTCAGCAAGATCCAGAAAGGCACGCGCTCTCCCCAATCCCTCGCCGCCGCCTCCGAACCCTATCTACCTCTCTCTCCTGACTTTTTTCCTCTGCTCCTTCCTTTCGCAGACATCGCCAAGAACCACCAGGTCCGCAAGCAGTACACCATCCAGGTCGGCGAGAACGAGCTCGTCCTCAAGGCACGCACCGCACCCCGCGCAGCTTCCTCGCCTCTTGACTCTCTCAAGGTTTTGGTGATTTCTTCGCCGTGAGTGCCTTACTCGATTCGTGCCCGTGCCTGCTTGCTTGCAGGAGCTGGAGCTGCTCAGCGATGGGGCCAACGTGTACAAGCTCATCGGACCGGTCCTGGTCAAGCAGGACCTCGCGGAGGCCAAGGCCAACGTCAAGAAGCGCATCGAGTACATCTCCGCAGAGCTGTGAGCCGCTTTCAGCTGGCCTAATTTGTGGTTTCATTAGCTCACAGTGCCTTTGTGTTGTTGTGCTGAGCTTGTGGGACTGGCTATTTTTCAGGAAACGGATGGATCGGGCGCTCAAAGACTTGGAGGAAAAGCAAAACAGCAAGAAGGAATCGGTATGTTATTGTCCCCTATATTTTTAATATAACTTTTACTAGGTGGTATGCAAAATTTGGTATCTGCAAATAATTGTTTGTGCAAATCTTTTGTTGAATTTGACTCGAGTTCAGAAGCTGAGAAGCATGATATGATATGCCATCTGTGTGATTTTGTGATCCACTAGAATATCTGTTTATTCAGAACATTCCATATGTTTATCATTTTAGTTTAGAATCTTAATTGCCAGTACCATTTCTGTTATATCATTTGTGTGGAAATTAAAGCATGCTCCCTAAAATCCCAAATTTTGAGTCTCAGTTGTGCTTGGGCACAAGAATTAAGGTGAGTGGTACAATGACTATATCACACATCAATCTTTGCTAGAGTTAAGATGAGTGGAAAGTGTGTTGCACGGATTAGTATGCATTTAAGTAGGGGTAGACACGTAAGATGAAGCTAAGAGTTCCATTAGATTTATCATGGACTTATGTCTGGTGCATTTGGAAGAATGCTAGATGTACTTAAATTGGGATCGGAGGGAGTATTGAACTAGATGTGCAACAGTTGTGTTAAAAATTAAATGTGTACGCAAACAAGTCTGGCATACTGCTAGTGCTAGGGCTTATTAGATCTCCATTTGCCATGCAAAACTGCTAAGTCCAACGAGTTTGGTTTGACTGCCACACAACACAGGAGGTGGAAAATCATTCTGTTTTTGTGTTGGACAATGTCCAAGTATCATTCTGTATCTGTGCAACATTGGTGTTGTCTTATAATTATAGGCGGTCTCACATAGTGCCATGTAATCTTGAGTCGACTTATCAGACAAGCTGTACAGTGAGTTGTCTTATAGGAACTCACAATTCCTTAATTTGTGCATAGAACAAAAAGGATTGTATAGTTCCTTATTCTTTGCTTATTCAAATGAAGATTCTCTATGTCTTAGAGATCTGTCCAATAGCAACATTGGGATGCCAGACATAAGTCATGTGATGGCTTCATCTATCTCCTGCTCAGCCCATTCTCTTTGCAAGAAGAGGAAGCAGCAGCACCTTGACTAGACAAAACATGCCATGACTTTCATCTCAGAATACAGCTTGAAGCACAGAACTACTGATAAGCATGTTGGCCAGATTTATTGCTTTGACTTGGGAGCAGAATGATATCATTAGTGAGAAACCTATTGAAAGCAATGTTGGGTTAGCAGTTGCCTAAGCAGTATGCTATTGGCAACTGAGGGAGCTGCATCCAGCTAGATAATGAACTTTTGGCAAGCTGCAGCACTGAGGCACTTATCTGCTATTCTGCTTAGGCAATATGATATGTTTGTATGTATTGTGCTGACAAATCATACGAGTAAAATACACAGACAAGCCTAATAGCCTATACACTCAATCTGATCGGCTGCAGCCGGAAAGAGTGCAACCAATCAGGCCCACTGTAGCTAGTGTTCCTAAGAGATTAATCTAGTATTGGTTAACTTGCATGGATTGGATAATTGAATTGAAATAGGATAGTTGTGGCTCCAAGATTCAATCCTCAATAAACTTCATTTAGGATGACAAAAGCATCTCCATCTCATTTTAGGTTTCTGCTTTTGCCTTGTATATTACATTCCATAACTCAACGTGATGCTTTACTCTAATTTTATTGGTAGCTGTTCAGTTTGGTCGGTGACCCTAGTGAACCAGCCAAATTTTCTGCCAAATTTTGGCTGTGCCCAGAAAATTTGGCGTCCATTTGTTTGAGGTCAAAATTTGGCCATGACCCTTAAAATATGGCTGGTCAAAATTTTTCATAGCTAAGTTGGGCAGAACTTGAGTGGCCAAAATGGAAAGCCGTAGTTCTGGACAGTTAAATTTTGGTTTGTTCATGAACCAAAAACTATTTTGCTTGCCCTGATTTTGGCACTGGCTTCCAGGGTCACAAACCACACTGCTGAAGTTACTGCTGCTTCTCTTCTTTTGGAGGATGTGGCAGGATGATAGGATTGAACTGCATGCCCAAATTTTTTCAGCTGGTTTCTTTTATGTTGAGACCTGAAAATAGTGTGTAATTTGTATTATGGATACATGTATTTTACTGGTGGTGTCGTAGGACGTCCAAAGATTTAGGAGCCATTCACTTCAATTAAAGTTTTTTTGGGTGCATATTCTTTTAGTAGGTTCAATAATTATAATTGTGTGCAAGTGTTGAATGTGATCTGATTAGGTTAAATCGAGTAGTATTATTTGGTATCTTTAGGGCATTTCTCTGATTCAACTTATCTTTTGTTATGCAGATATTCAAGTTGCAACAGAGGATGCAGGCTGTACAAGCTAAGGCTTAGACATCCGTTTGTTGGTTGATGCAGCATTTCACCCAATACCCTCCAGGTTTTGTTGTGGGGAGGAATCAGGTGCCTGATATTCTCGTTTCCACAAAGAAAAGAAAGAAACAATTCCTAGTGAATTACTACGCTATTCTGTATGCTCGTAAAAGTGTGGCTCTAGTAGAACTGTAGAAGATGTAGTTATCAGTGTCTCGATTGCATTTTGCCCCATGTTTACTTCTCAATCGAATATTTATGCGGGGAATGTTTGTCAACATTGGTTCAGCTCTTTCTGCAATTCAATTGGCACAACCTTTTACTCCTAGGCATAATCGTGTTTAACTGCCTTAGGCTTCATCTTCGATTTATGACTTGATTTTCATTGCTTGAGTGGGCTCATGCCGATCGGACACTGTAACACATCGCTAATAAGGTTTTTAGTAGGGCCTTGTTTAGTTGCCAAAATTTTTGGCAAAATGCAACTGTAGCATTTTTGTTGTTATTTGGCAATTAGTGTCCAATCATGGTCTAATTAGGCTTAAAAGATTCGTCTCGTCCATTTCGTCTAAACTGTGTAATTAGTTTTATTTTTTATCTATATTTAATGCTTCATGCATGCGTCCAAAGATTCGATGTGACGGGGAATCTACTGTTCTTTTGCAAAATTTTCTGGATCTAAACTGGGCCTAGGTCTAGTGACTAGTGTTGTCTTATGGTTATGGACTTATGGCCTCTCTGAATTTTGTACGGATTACGTCAGACAAAGGAGCAGTCCCGTCTGAAAGAGAGAGAGGAGTTCCAGTTCCATTTCCCATTGGCGGCTGATGGCCTCCAGTGTGCACGGTGGAGACACAGAGCCGGGAGAAGCCCAGGAGGAGATATGGTGCGAGAGGCGTGTGCTCTGCTGCGTGCCCATTTGATTCGGTCTCCAACCTCGCGCACATATCACATGGCATCAGTTACATACTTACATCACAGAAAGCGACAATTTTATATGGCATACATGTCACCTTCCCATGACGAACTCAGCGAGCCGGCCAGAAAGAAAGAAAGAAAGACTCTTGCAGCATGAATTGCGAAACCACCTGACCCCCAAAATAATTTGTGACGCTTGCTTTCTGGGTTGCAAAAGAAAGGATTGTTAGTTTTTTTTTTGCGAATAGAAAAAGATTTTTTTATCTTAGACAAGAGGGCCATTCATATTAAACATATGGGTGTGTCTCCATGGCAGGTGCCTGAAGTTTTCGCTTTCCATCAGTCATCTTCAACCTCCAGCTGGCCTCCGCCAGCCTCCTCCTTGTGCCCCATATGCGCCTTCTTCCTCCTCGCACCCACCCCCGCCTGCCTTGCCGGTGGCCACGCCCTCCTCCTCGTCCTCGGCTGCGGAGCTTGGGAGAAAGCCTAGCGCGTCTACGGCAGCCGTCTTCTTCCCCTCCCCCTTCTCCTTCCGTGGCGAGCTTCAGACATGGACACCCCTGCCCTGACCTAGCCCAGCCACCTACGCCGCCGCCAGGACCCTAAGCCACCCTCTCGCCGTCCCCACCGCCTGACTGCCCTGCCTCCTTCGAGCCCTTCTCTTGCATCGGAGTTGGGGAAGAAGAGAGGGAGAGTCGGAAAAAAGAGTGTGCCGCTGCCGCTATCGGAACCCTAACGCCACCGCCATCTTCTTCCTCGTCTTCGGCGTGGCCGCGCGGGAGCGGCGCGTGGGAGGAAGAACGTGGGGAGACGGGTGACTAATGCAATTGCAAAATTTCAGGTGACCGCAAAGGAGTAAATCTGTAAACATATGCTGTCAAAAACTAGTGCGAGCCACCCAGCCTGGATAGAGCGCAAGGTATCTAATAGCCTAATACTCCCTACCATCTGACGAAATTAGGACCACCTTTCAAGTAGTATTTTCCATCCTATACTAGTAGCGTTTAACCTAATTTAAGGGCTGCGTTGAGTGTGTCGGCTGATCTAAAAGGACGCATAGCACCGCAAATTGGTCGGCCGGCAACTGGGCAACTGCTGCAGGATTCCTTGGCCGGCCACTTGCCGCGGAGACAGGGAGGCAGTGAGAGTTTGGACAAGTGGATCTTCTCCAAGAAGGCAGTTTGGACAAACTCGATCACTGATTGACACTCATTGTACTTGATGCGTGCGTGCGAAGGTTTCGCATGCGGCTACTAGGCTCCAACTGACCATAAGTCAGCTTTATTAATGGTTTATTTAAGGTTATGGCTATTTTTTACTAGAACTTATTGGTTGATTTGACATGGATGCTTATAATTTTTGCATTTATTCTAGAAATCTGAAGGCATTTTTTATTCTATTGACTTTATCATTTCTTTTATTTCATCAATCTCACGATCTGTCAACTTAATCTTAAGGGTCCGTTTGGCGAGGATCCCATCAGCTCCGACTCCTAATACGAAAACATTGTTCAAACACGGTTTATAGGAGTTGATTTTCTCTCTCCTCTCTTTTCCTCTCACAGAGCCACCGGGAGTTGGTAGAGCTGGAAAACATGGCTTCACCGTCTCCTGGTGACTCTGTGAGATGGAGAGAGAAAATCAGCTCCCATAAATAGTGTTGCTACAGTATAGAGGCCGATATTTTCACCTGTTTCTAAAAACACCCCCTATCTTTAGAGTCGGCTAGATCGATCTTAAGCCATATCTATAAATCAATTGGTAGAGGCGGTTGTATCTAGAGCTTTCTCTAAAAATAGGTGTAGCATAGTAAAACTCATCAGCTTTTCAAATGAAGTTGAGTCAAGATAAACCTTATATCAAAGTCGTATATCACGACTATTTCATTTGAAATTATGTAGATCCCTCAAATTATGTTTGAAGTTCTTACAGTTTGTTCTTCAACTTTTTGAAACTTTCTAAACAACTTGATGTAGAAATGACCAAAACCAAAGTTAAGATCTTGAACAGATCTAAAACATTATTGTTGATAATCTTATCATTTGAGATAATATATGGTCCCAAAATTTAGTTTGAGTCATAGATTTTGAAATTCAAAATTTTCAAATAACCTCGAATGGAGAAACAGTGAAAACCAAAGTTGTAGTACTCGATGATATCTATAACTTTCCAGTTGAATCCTTTTTTTCATTAAATTCGTTTAGAGCCCAGAATATTCATTTCAAATTTTTGAAAAACGGTTTCTATGGACGGTTGGATTTCAAGGCATCACTAGAAATCGGTTTGTAGAGGCAGCTCGTGTTTCCAACTGTAAGGTCCAAATAGGCTAGAGGGGGGGTGAATAGCCTAATTAAAACTTCTACAAGAATTACTTAACCACACGTTAGTACGAGAGGTGGCGAAGCAAATGCACTAGCTCTAACTAATTAAGCAAGCCACCTACACAAGTCTATAACAAAGCTATTCACTAAACACAACAACAACTACAAGCTAGAAACAAGAAGTAATACGAGAGAAGAGCTTTGAGTGATTATACCGCCGTGTAGAGATGATAAGTATCAAACAATCAATCGCACAAGAGAAATCCTCGGGAAGAGAATGACACAAGAATTTATCCCGAGGTTCACTTGCTTCCCGGCAAGCTACTCCCCGTTGTGGCGATACACCCACTTGTCGGTTCGCGAGCTAATCAACTATCAAGAGTTGAGCCCTCGGCGGGCGCCGCACCACCGCACACAAGATGGGGATCCTCCAAGCCACGAGCTCCACTAGAGTATCCAATTTACGAACTCCCGTGGGGAAGGATCAAGAACCCCTTACAACACTTGGTGAAGGCTCCAACAATCTCTAATTGCGAGCTCAATCACCTCCGCTGCTCCAAGCCGTCTACCGTGTCGGTAAACACGGAAGAGTAACAAGAAATCCGCAGCAACTCGAAGATCAAGTGCCTCTAGAATGCAACTCTCAAGCAATGCACTTGAATCTCACTCAATCTCACTCAAGATGTGCAACTATGCAAAGAGATGAGTGGAGGGGTTGTTCTCTAGCTCAAAGTATGTCTCTAGGTCTCAAAATGAGCAAGAGTTGTCCTCAAACCCTGGCCAACGTCTATTTATAACGAACCCCTTCGAATATAGCCGTTAGGAACTTTAACCAGCCGAAGTCGCGCTGACCGGACGCGCTGGTCAAACTGACCGGACGCGCCGGTCACGCAACGGCTAACTGCGAGGCAACGACCGGACGCGCTGGTCGCGCAGACCGGACGCGCTGGTCAAACTGACCGGACGCGCCGGTCGTGCAACACCGCGAGCCCTCAAAGCAATGACCGGACGCGCCTTAGAGAATGACCGGACGCGACAGTGCCAGCGTCCGGTTTGAGTCCAGTAAGCTCCCTCAACGACCGGACGCGTCCGATCGTACGTGACCGGACGCTCCCAGCGTCCGATCATCACTCCTGCGCTTTCTGCCCCTCTGGACGCCTGACCGGACGCGCCGGTCGCGCTTTCTCTTTTTGCACACAGGTGAACTGACCGGACGCGTTGGTCAGGCCAGATCAGCGTCCGGTCATCAACCCTAGGCGCGCTGACCGGATTGAACTGACCGGACGCGCTGGTCAAGCCGTGACCGCGTCCGGTGCAGCGTCCGGTTACCACAGTGACCTCCGTTCGCCTCCGTTTCTTTTCCGACTTCCAGCGCAGTAGAAAATAGGTGTTTCACTTCTCCAAAAAGCGCCGAATCCCGCCTCGCAAGCTCGGCGGGAGGGAGAGAGGAACCTAAACCCCTCTCTACCGCTCAAACTCCACCACCTTCACAAAAATGTGCTAACACCACCAAGTGTACACCACCATGTGCATGTGTGTTAGCATTTCACAATTATTTCTCAAGGCGTTATGTTAACTCTTTTACTAGATCCTAATGCATATGCTCAAGACAATGATCTAGTGGCACTTGATTCCCGAGCTAACCGTGATTGCCCCTCTTGATAGTCGGCTATGTATCCTAAACCCGGTCAATCACTTCTCTACTCATCTTAGACCGGCAAAAGGAAAACCCTATGGTTATACCTTTGCCTTGCGCTCTTAGATCCTTCTCTTTTACTTGATCATCATGTCCTTCATTTTATGTGCATCTCCACCATGATCATCATTCTATGTTCATGCACCATCTCTTTGTGATCTTGTGGTCACAACTCCTTGCCACATACACCTTCATCACATGTGTTGCTTATGCCTAACTCAAAACACTTAACACATGACATTAGCAACTTGGTTTCATTAATTACCAAAACCAAACTTGGGTTTTCAATCTCCCCCTTTTTGGTAATTGATGACAACCATCACAAAGATATGTAATGAAATCAATTTTCAATTTTGACAGTATTAGCTCCTCCTACATATGTGCTTCCATGAGTTTGGTTTAATTATGCATATATGTATGGATTTGAATTTTGGGAGAGTTACTACTATCAAATTGATGCTAAGGTATATAGAATGGACCTTTGAAGCGTGATACCAATCGGAGTTGCCTTTATATACCATCCTTAGCATCGATGTAGCTAGACACCACTTGTAATACATCACTTGTAAAGATCACAAACACTAAAGTGCCCCGTGAGTTCAACATTATAAGCAAAGGTGTCTAGATACCGCTTGTAAAGCTACTCTCAATAAAACATCATTCATGTTCTATTTCTAGCAATCACCATACAATCATGAATATGAATTTAAGCTTTGCAATGCAACAATTCATCATGTTAATGCACATACAAATGCAACAAATAATTCATGAGCTTGCTCCCCTTTTGTAACTTAACCTTTTATCTTTGTGACTTTTCTCTCCCCCTTATTATTTCTTATTCCCTCTTTGCAATATCTTTGTGAATTTTTCTATCTTTGTGACTTTTCTCTCCCCATTTGTCAACAATCACTAAAAAGGTGCCAATTTTAGTGAGAGATAAGTCAATCAATATGAGGGAGTCTAAATTATGGTTCAATCTAGATCACTTGCCTAGAATATGTAATTCGGTTTGATCCAAGGACAAGCTTTTTCACACCTCATAAAGTATAAGGGTTATCTTGACCATATTGAATTACACATCATGAGCTCATTTACTAGATTTAACACTAGGTTTGCAAGCCCACAAACATGTCATATGCTACCACTAGATCAATCAAACATAGAAGCAATAGTGGTACCATATATACATCAAAATCATTTGATTTTCATGAATGAGCTTATTTGTCATGCAAATATGTCTATATGTTCTAACCATGTCCTTAGCAAAGTATGAATGATATGCCAAACAACTTTACCTTGCTATGTTGAAGGAGAGGCATGTCATATAAGAATGTGGGGGTGCACTCATTTCAAGTTGAAGAAGTCAAGTATGTTTAATTCATTCTTCAACTTGTAAAATCTCTTTTCATCAAGTGGCTTTGTAAAGATGTCGACTAGTTGATCTTCGGTGCCAATGCTCTCAATGCTAATATCACCCTTTTGTTGATGGTCTCTTATGAAGTGGTGCCTTATGTCAATGTGCTTTGTTCTTGAATGTTGAACCGGATTCTATGTCATCTTGATAGCACTCTCATTATCACAAAACAAAGGCATATTCTTGAACTTGATTCCAAAATCATTCAAGGTGGCTTTCATCCAAAGCAATTGTGCACAACAACTACCGGTACTAATGTATTCGGCCTCGGCGGTAGATAGTGCAACACTATTTTGTTTCTTTGATGACCATGAAACAAGAGACCTTCCAAGCAGTTGATAAGTGCCACTTGTGCTCATTCTATCAATCTTGCATCCACCATAGTCGGAGTCCGAATATCCAATCAACTCAAAATTAGACCCCTTTAGAAACCATAATCCAACATCATGAGTGCCCTTTAGATATATCAATATCCTCTTGGTTGCTTTTAAGTGACTTTCTCTAGGTGAAGCTTGATATCTTGCACACTTGCACACACTAAACATCACATCCGGCCTAGAAGCGGTGACATAGAGCAAACTTCCAATCATAGACCGGTATAACTTTTGATCTACCATGTTTCCACTATCATCAATACCCAATTGATCATTAGTGCCCATTGGTGTACTCATTTGCTTAGCATCTTGCAATCCAAACTTCTTGATCATGTCCTTGATGTACTTGCCTTGACTTACAAAAGTGCCATTCTTTATTTGCTTGATTTGAAGTCCAAAGAAGTAACTAAGCTCTCCAATCATAGACATCTCAAACTCATTTGCCATCATATTTCCAAATTCTTCACAAAAGTCTTGGTTAGTTGATCCAAGGATAATGTCATCCACATAGATTTGCAACACAAACAAGTCATTTCCAGCTTCTTGGTGAAGAGAGTGGTGTCAACCTTTCCCATCTTAAACCCTTTAGAGAGGAGAAAGTCTCTCAACCTCTCATACCATGCTCTTGGTGCTTGCTTCAAACCATACAATGTCTTCTTTAGCTTGTAAACATGGTCGGGCTTCTTATCATCTTCAAAATCGGGAGGTTGCTCAACATAAACTTCTTCATTGATGTAGCCATTGAGAAATGCACTCTTGACATCCATTTGATAGAGCTTTATGTTGTGTGCACAAGCATATGCTAATAAGATTCTAATTGCTTCCAATCTTGCAACCGGTGCATATGTCTCTCCAAAGTCAAGACCCTCAACTTGAGTGTATCCTTGTGCTACTAATCTTGCTTTGTTCCTCACAACCATGCCATCTTGGTCTTGCTTGTTTCTAAAGACCCACTTAGTACCAATCACATTGTAGTTCTTTGGCCTCTCAACAAGTTTCCAAACTTGATTTCTAGCAAAGTTGTTTAGTTCTTCATGCATGGCATTTACCCAATCGGAATCCATCAAAGCATCTTCTAATTTCTTAGGTTCTTCAAGTGACACAAATGAGTAGTGCTCACAAAAGGATGCTAGCCTTGATCTAGTTTGAACATCACTTTGAATTCCACCAATGATTTGGTCCAATGGATGATCTCTTGCAATACTAGTAGGTTGGAGTATTGGGAGTTGATTGCTTCCACTTGTTTGACCTTGATCTTGAGCTTCATCATGAGTACCACTAGAGCTTGCTTGATTTGTATCAATTTGCACACTTTGGTTGATCACATGAATATCATCATCATCAACTTGCATTGACCTTATATCACTAATATCCATGTTCTTCATTGCATTTGACAATTGATCTCCTCTCACATCATCAAGGTTTTGAGCTTCATTTTGAGATCCTTGGGTTTCATCAAACTCAACATCATGAACTTCTTCCAAGATGCTATTTGTGAGATTCCAAACTCTATATGCCTTGCTTGTGGTAGAATAACCAAGTAAGAACCCTTCATCATATTTCTTTTCAAACTTGCTTAATCTAGTGCCTTTCTTGAGAATATAGCATTTACAACCAAACACTCTAAAGTATGCAATGTTGGGCTTTCTTCCATTCAATAACTCATATGGTGTCTTCCCAAGCTTCCCATGGCAATAGAGACGGTTGCTACAATAGCAAGCCGTGTTAATGGCTTCACTCCAAAATAAATGACTAACATTGTATTCACTAAGCATTGATCTAGCCATATTAATTAAGGTTCTATTTTTCCTTTCAACTACACCATTTGATTGAGGAGTGTATGTTGGTGAGAATTGATGTCCAATACCAAAATCATCACACAAATCTTCAATTCTTGTGTTCTTGAATTCACTACCATTGTCACTTCTAATCTTTTTGATGGTAGTCTCAAACTCATTTTGCACCCTCTTGACAAAAGAATTGAATAGATCATAAACATCACTCTTGTCATAGAGAAAGAACACCCAAGTATATCTAGTGTAGTCATCCATAATCATAAAACCATACTTGTTGCCACCAATGCTAGTGTATGTTGTTGGTTCAAACAAGTCCATGTGCAATAACTCAAATGCCTTTGATGTGCTCATTTCACTCTTACTAGGATGTGTGTTTCCAACTTGTTTGCCGGCTTGACAAGCACTACATAGTTTATCCTTTTCAAAAGTGACATCTTTCAAGACTCTAACTAAGTCATGCCTCAAAAGTTTGTTCAATTGTTTCATTCCAACATGACCAAGCCTTCTATGCCACAACCATCCCATACTAGATTTGCTAAGCAAGCATGATGTCAATTGTGTCTCACTATCATTGAAGTCAACCAAGTATAAGCTACCATGTCTAAATCCTTTGAATATCAAATTTGATCCATCAACACTTATGACTTCAACATCATCACTACCAAATATGCACTTAAAGCCAAGATCACAAAGTTGTGCCACCGATAAAAGATTGAAATCCAAGCTCTCAACTAGCAACACATTAGATATGCTCATGTCATTTGAGATAGCAATTTTACAAAGCCCCTTGACCTTGCCTTTCTTGTTGTTGCCGAAAGTGATAGCATCAAAACCACCATTTTGACTTGTATCAATTGAATTAAACATACAAGAATCCCTGGTCATATGTTGAGTGCACCCACTATCAAGCACCCAATGCCTTCCTCCGGCTTTGTAATTGACCTACAAGACAAGATCAATTCTTTTTAGGTACCCAAACTTGTTTGGGTCCTCCAAGGTTAGAGACTAAGCTCTTTGGTACCCAAATGGCTTTCTTCTTTGAGCCCATCCATGGTGCACCAATGAACTTAGTATAAACACCATTTGTACCCTTTGTAAGCATATAGAAAGAATCAAACTTGATTGATGATACATTAGCATTGAATTTATTGTTCATGTAATGTTGCTCTATGTGACCAACTTGCTTACAACTTTTGCAATAGCTACCATTGTTCTTCACAAAACGAGTCTTGTGAGAAGCAAAAGCGGCCTTACCTTTCTTGGGGTTATAGCCCAATCCCTCTTTGTAGAGAGAAGCTCTTTGGCTACCCAAGCACATAAGCAAGTGGTCCTCACCACCATAAGCCTTAGCTAATGTGTGATTGAGCTTTTTTACCTCCTTCTTGAGATTTTCATTCTCAACTATAAGTGTGGAGTCACAAGTGAAACCATCACTACTAGATGAGGATAATGTAGATGCGCTACATGAAGGGTTAGTGGGAGCAACAATAATAGGCTTATGAAAGGTTTCATTAATTATATCACATGATATGCATATGTTGCAAGTTTTAGCTTTCTCAATATTAGTTGGCATGTTTTCACATTTTTCAACTAGAGAAGAATGAGCTTCTTCAAGCTTTGTGTGAGACTTTTGAAGCTTCTTATGGTCTACCCTTAGACTCTCATAAGATGCTCTAAGCTCATCAAGTTCTTGCATAAGGTTTCTCTTTTCCTTAAGCAAGCCCTTGCATTTCTTCCTAGATTCTTTATAATGTTGAGTGCAATCTTCTAGCATAGTGATTAGTTCATCTTTAGTGAATTCTTCTTCATCACTATTACTATCACTAGCATTATCATGATCACTCTCATCGTCGGATGATACCTTAGTGGCCTTAGCCATGAAGCACGATGGAGTATCGAAGAGGGAGACCTTCTCTTAGATGGCAATGCTAGCATGTCCCTTCTTCTTACTCTTGTTGTCATCCTCATCATCACTTGAGGAATCATCACTATCCCATGTAGCAACATGAGAATCATTCTTCTTCTTATAAGAGCTCTCCTCCTTCTTCTCTTGCTTCTTCTTTTGCTTCTTTCTCTCCTTCTTGATAGTATCTTCATCATCACTATCATAAGGACATTTTGCAATGAGATGGTCCTTGTTATGGCATCTAAAGCATCTCATGATATGCTTATTCTTCTTGGATGAGTTCTTCCTCCTTCTTGCACGAAAGCCTTTCTTCTTCATGAATTTGCCAAATTGCTTGACAAAGAGAGCCATCTTCTCATCAATGTCATCACCATTACAAGAGCTTGAGTCTTCATTACTTGATGATTCAATCTTGGATTTGCCCTTGGATGTGGTGGCTTTGAATGCCACACTCTTCTTCTTTTCATCATCTTTCTTCTCATTTTCTTTCTTCTTCTTCTTGACTAACTCATCCTTCTCATCATCTTCTCTATATGAATCATCGGTCATCACCTCTTGGAATATTTGTTGAGGAGTTGAATCCTTCAATGTAGTCCTCACTAGCATGGTGATCAATGTATCAAATCTCTTGGGTAGACTTCTCAAGAACTTCATAGAGAATTGATTGTCCTTGACCTCCTCACCAAGTGCCTTGAGCTCATTGACAATGACTTGCAACCTATGAAACATCTCCGGTACACTCTCATCATTTTGCATCTTGAAGCTTGAAAATTTTTCTTGCAAGATATATGCTTTAACGGTCTTTGTGCCTTCGGTGCCCTCAAATGTTTCTTCTAGCTTGGCCCAAGCATCATGAGCAATCTCTATGTTCTTTACTTGCTCAAATGTCTTGTCATCTAATGCCTCATGAAGAGCTCTAATGGCAATGTCATTGCATTGGAGCTTCTTCTCTTTCACCGGTGTAGGTGCTTCCGGATTAGCAACCTCAAATTTTGTTTCGGTGACCTTCCACACTTCTCTATTGATTGACTTTAGGTGTGCGGTCATCTTAACCTTCCAATATGCATAATTTGTGCCATCAAAGTGAGGTGCCTTCTTGGTGTTGTTGATGTGCAAGCTTAATTGAGCCATTTCTTTTTCACCGTAGGTTGTTAAGCCTCAAATAAACGGTGCCTCGGCTCTGATACCACTTGGAAGGTCCAAATAGGCTAGAGGGGGGGTGAATAGCCTAATTAAAACTTCTACAAGAATTACTTAACCACACGTTAGTACGAGAGGTGGCGAAGCAAATGCACTAGCTCTAACTAATTAAGCAAGCCACCTACACAAGTCTATAACAAAGCTATTCACTAAACACAACAACAACTACAAGCTAGAAACAAGAAGTAATACGAGAGAAGAGCTTTGAGTGATTATACCGCCGTATAGAGATTATAAGTACCAAACAATCAATCGCACAAGAGAAATCCTCGGGAAGAGAATGACACAAGAATTTATCCCGAGGTTCACTTGCTTCCCGGCAAGCTACTCCCCGTTGTGGCGATACACCCACTTGTCGGTTCGCGAGCTAATCAACTATCAAGAGTTGAGCCCTTGGCGGGCGCCGCACCACCGCACATAAGATGGGGATCCTCCAAGCCACGAGCTCCACTAGAGTATCCAATTTGCAAACTCCCGCGGGGAAGGATCAAGAACCCCTTACAACACTTGGTGAAGGCTCCAACAATCTCCAATTGCGAGCTCAATCACCTCCGCTGCTCCAAGCCGTCTACCGTGTCGGGAAACACGGAAGAGTAACAAGAAATCCACAGCAACTCGAAGATCAAGTGCCTCTAGAATGCAACTCTCAAGCAATGCACTTGAATCTCACTCAATCTCACTCAAGATGTGCAACTATGCAAAGAGATGAGTGGAGGGGTTGTTCTCTAGCTCAAAGTATGTCTCTAGGTCTCAAAATGTGCAAGAGTTGCCCTCAAACCCTGGCCAACGTCTATTTATAACGAACCCCTTCGAATATAGCCGTTAGGAACTTTAACCAGCCGAAGTCGCGCTGACCGGACGCGCTGGTCAAACTGACCGGACGCACCGATCGCGCAACAGCTAACTGCGAGGCAACGACCGGACGCGCTGGTCGCGTAGACCGGACGCGCTGCAGTGAATGACCGGACGCGCCGGTCGCGCAACACCGCGAGCCCTCAAAGCAATGACCGGACGCGCCTTAGAGAATGACCGGACGCGATAGTGCCAGCGTCCGGTTTGAGTCCAGTAAGCTCCCTCAACGACCGGACGCGTCCGATCGTACGTGACCGGATGCTCCCAGCGTCCGATCATCACTCCTGCGCTTTCTGCCTCTCTGGACGCCTGACCGGACGCGCCGGTCCCATGAGTGACCGAACGCACCGGTCGCGCTTTCTCTTTTTGTGCACAGGTGAACTGACCGGACGCGCTGGTTAGGCCAGACCAGCGTCCGGTCATCAACCCTAGGCGCGCTGACCGGATTGAACTGACCGGACGCGCTGGTCAAGCCGTGACCGCGTCCGGTGCAGCATCCGGTCACCACAGTGACCTCCGTTCGCCTTCGTTTCTTTTCCTACTTCCGGCGCAGTAGAAAATAGGCGTTTCACTTCTCCAAAAAGCGCCGAATCCCGCCTCGCAAGCTCGGCGGGAGGGAGAGAGGAACCCAAACCCCTCTCTACCGCTCAAACTCCACCACCTTCACAAATGTGCTAACACCACCAAGTGTACACCACCATGTGCATGTGTGTTAGCATTTCACAATCATTTCTCAAGGCGTTATGTTAGCTGTTTTACTAGATCCTAATGCATATGCTCAAGACAATGATCTAGTGGCACTTGATTCTCGAGCTAACCGTGATTGCCCCTCTTGATAGTCGACTATATATCCTAAACCCGGTCAATCACTTCTCGACTCATCTTAGACCGGCAAAAAGAAAACCCTATGGTTATACCTTTGCCTTGCGCTCTTAGATCCTTCTCTTTTACTTGATCATCATGTCCTTCATTTTATGTGCATCTCCACCATGATCATCATTCCATGTCCATGCACCATCTCTTTGTGATCTTGTGGCCACCACTCCTTGCCACATACACCTTCATCACATGTGTTGCTTATGCCTAACTCAAAACACTTAACACATGGCATTAGCAACTTGGTGTCATTAATTACCAAAACCAAACTTGGGCTTTCACCAACCACATCTATAAATTGATTTTAGAGCCATCCCTATTTATGGATGGAAAGGTAGAGGCAGTTGGGCCCGCCGCTCACTACCGGCCTCTAGAAATCCTCTAGTATCTGTAACACCCTAAAAATTTGAAAAGAAGAAAAATAGGAAAAATATGATTTTTATATTTATTTTGTGAAGCATGCAAAATTTAGAATAAGAATAATTTTTATAAATTTAAAATCAAATATAAGAGTAGAAACATGTTTGTGCACTCATGCTGTTGCATTTAAATTTTTGAGATGAGTGGTTTGATTCAAATTCAAATTTGATTTCAAAATCATTTGAAAATGCTTTGAAATAATTGAAAAGGAAAAAGAAAAAGAAAATTTCCTTTCTCCTCGCTTTCGGCCCGGCAGCCCATCTCTTCACCGCGGCCTTTCTTCTTCTCCTGGGCTGAGCCCGAGCCGCGGCCAGTCGGCCCAAGTCGCGCGCGCGCGATCACGTTCCGCAGCGGCCGCGTCTCCCGCCTGAGTCACTGACTTGTGGGTCCCGCCTGTCATTGACACTTTCCCTTTTCCTTTCTTCTTCCTCCGGTTTCCATCGACGAACGTCGTTCTTCTCCGATTCGGTGAATCAAATCCACCGCGTATCTTCGTTCCTTCCTTACTTAGCCGCGCCTCCGGACTATAAAAACGGAGCCCCGCATGATTCCGCCCTCATCCCGTCTCATCGGTAGCTGATTTGGTGTTCGGGAGCTAGGTCACCGCGAGCACGAGATCCACCGTCCGCCCCTTCAAGCCGCACGCGCTCATTGCTTCGTCCCCAGCCACGATTCTGCCCTAGGTGAGTTCGCGTTGAAGTTATCTACCTGCCGGTACCTTTGCTTTGCGATTTCGTGCACCACAGAGCGAGATAGACTCCACCCGGCCATGGCGCCGCCGCGGGAAGCTCGCCGTCGGCCGATTCCGACCGGAGCGCCGCCGGTTACCCCCCGATCCAATCTGGACCGTCCGATCTAAATCCGACGGCTAGAATTAGAAGATACCAGTTCGCTGGTAAAATTGTAAAAGAGTCCCTGTGATTTTTAAGTATAGAACCCGCAGTCCTAAAACGTAAAGCTCAGAGTACGCTTTGATCGGTTGAAAACGTATTTCGTCTCGGTAAATGAAAAATACGCTTTCTGATATTTACAGTTTTGCCATTCAGATTGTTTTAGTTGTAGAATTTTCGTTTTAGCTCCGATTTGATCCATTCAAATTGCGTTAGATTCATATTTGCGAGCTCTACATGATGATAGAACTGTACAGTAGGTTTGAGATAATTTATTTTCAAGTTTATATTAAAGTATTTATTTTTCTATAGGAAATCTTTGGAAATTCATAACTTTGTCGTTTTAGATCCGATTTTCGTGATCTTCGCGTCTGTGTGATCCTAGCGAGTTGTAGATTTATTTTAAAGACTTTTTATCTTATTTTCTTACTGTTGGTGTATTGTTCTAATTATAGTCTTGTTTGTCAATGCATGATTGCCTCTGGATGTGTGTTGTTGATAATGGTTGATTGAGTATAGACGGTGAGAAATTTGTTGGAGATCAAGAGCTTTACTACGAGCAAGATCTTCAGGACCAGTTCGAGCAAGGCAAGTATAGCATGGGATTATCCTTGTTATCCTATTCACAATAAGCAAATAATATCATTATGCATATGTTTCCTTGTTAAGGATGACTTAGTGTTGATCTTATTCCTTGATACCTATTATATTGCATGGATTAGTATTGCTAGTGCTTAACATGAACTATGATCATGTAATTTGACTAATGAAATATGCAATAAACATTAAAAGATGATTTTATTACTGTTTAAGGGTACTAGAGCATGGGGTTACTTTGGTGCTCTTGTTACTCTCCATAAGGACTCATCTATAAGCGACAATCCGGGATTTACAGTACAACTGTGGGGGCTATATGGCTCTGGCTTTAGTCATATAGAAGGACCTTTTCTAGCTTGTTAGAGGTATTCCTTTATGGCGTAAGAATGGCTTGACGAATCGGGTATAGTGCGGCCTCTGTCCTCATGTGTATAGGCTGCGTGTTATTGTGCCATCAGGAAGGGGGGCTCTACATCTGTTTGCCGAGTGAAATCTAATGACCCTAACTTGTTAGATGAACCTTCGAAAGACTTCATAGTGTTTACCCTGCCTGCTCACCTTGGTAGTGTTTTGGGAGTAATTAACCCGGGCATTTGGGTAACACGACTCACAGTGAAAGTGTACAACCTCTGCAGAGTGTAAAACTGTTATAACAGCCGTGCTCACGGTTACGAGTGGCCTTGGACCCTTATGGAATAGTTGAATAATTGTTTATGATTATGTTTTTGCTATTCGTTAATCATTTCACATGGATCATATGTTTAATGTTTATATTAAGACATTTTGATGCTATTGTTATGCTAAAATCATGCTAACTAAAAGCTACATGCTGATAAACCAATGAATATGCCTTTTTGAGCCTCATGAACCCCATGTTACACTTGTTGAGTACGAGATGTACTTACGCTTGTTTATTTCTTTTACTTGGATAAAAATCCTGGATGGGTAACAGATGGAGGTAATAGTGACTACTACGCCTACTTCCCTGAAGATTACTAGTCTTGCTGTCAACCAGTCAATGTACCTGTGACTGGAGCTACCACGAGAGAATTTTATTTATACTTCCGCTACGTTTGTGTTAAGACTATGTGTTTAAATATCGTGATGTAATAACATTTGTGATGATACTTCTGTTATAATTTGTGAACTTATGTGTGATTGATCTCTGGGCGCACATAAGGATATACATTCCATTTGGTCGATAAATGGGTGTGACAAATTGGTATCAGAGCTCTTGTTGACTGTAGGACGCAAGCCTAGCTAGGAATGGTCGATTTAGTATCATCTTTACACTATTTTTATGCTCACTATCTTGCTCTTGTTATTTGATAAATTTTTATGCTTCTTATGTCACATTCTATTACGAAATGTTGCCTCTATTCTAACTTCATCTAAAAATTCTGTAGATGGCCCGTGACCGTAAGACTGCCCGCATTAGCTCTGGAGGATACTACCCACCTCGTGCCCTGCATGCAACTGAAGAGCCACAAGAGCCAGAACCTCAGGAACAGGAGCAGACTCCTGTAACACCAGTCCAAGCACCAGCACTTCCCCAGGAAGAGCCTGAGTCTGAAGAAGATCCAGAAATCGTCAAGATTGAAGATGATGAAGAGGAAGCTAATGGAGGAGTACAACCCCCGCCTCCACCACATGAGGCTCCTGAAGATATGCCACCTGCTCCAATGGGGTGGACTGTGAGGATCTACCACAGGAATGGAGGGAATGTTGTCTCTCATCTTCGCCTGGTGGGGATGCTCACTGATTACTTCGCTGATTGGCATCCAGCTGTGGAGTACGTTTGCTGGGAGTACACTCATCCACTGGAGAACACGTACTGGAAGGCAAGGGCAAGCATCTTTGCCCATAAGGAAGACAAGGGAGCATATCAGCTGGACAGGATGTTCTCTCACGTGGGACATCGAGCTACTATAGAGGATAGCATTGAAGATGCTGCTTTTGAAGCATGTATGGGTCTCCGCTATCTTCGCTTTAACCTTATGAAGCATGACATTTATCGCTTCTTTCCTCGTGCACACCCCAAACTTGGATGGGCTATGACAGATCCAGTGCAGCTAGAGCCACTACCTCGGGTAATGGTGGACTTTGTCTACGATATGATGGATAGGAAGCTGCAGCTAGAAGAGATGGTGAAGGCACAAGGGAAGACTATCAAGAGGTGCCAAGCAACCATTGATGAGCTCCGAGCAAACCAAGGCATGCCCAAGATTTATGAGACATTAGAGCATGAGCCACTTCCTTAGGAAGTAGGAGTCCTTTATGTAATAAGAACGTTCTTAGTAACGTCAGTTGAGTCAGTCGAGTCTGTCGTGTGGTTTGAACCTTGGTGTGCTAGTTGCTTTATTATTATGCTTATGTGTGAGTTGGATCTTTGTTTGAGTGTCGGGACTTGTAGGCATGTCTACAAGTTCCATTCTTAAGAATAATAAGTTTAATAGTCAAGGAATAATAGTTGGGTTTGATATTATCACGTTTCTGTCTTTGCGGTTTTCTGGAGCAGTCTTCAATGTTTCTGATGTAGTCTAAAAACGGTTCGTGCAACATTTATGAAATTTTTATGAGAGAAACTAGACTCAAGCATCTTTCAAATGCCACTGGAATAACCTTTTTATCTGATCTGGTTCGAGAGATATAATTTTTACAAGTTAAAGTTTCTACACAGTCTGGAATCTGGAACAGTTTCTGTTACGCCTTATTTTTCATAGACTTAATGACAGAATTTGATCTTGAGGTCTGAATAGAAATTGTGGATAATTTCATAAGCTTTCCAACCATATAAGGCACGCCTCTTTTGGATTTCTGTAGCTCGAGATATGATTGAAATACTGAACTGTCAACAATGCTACTCGTCCAGAAAATTTTCAGATCTCCTTCTTAATCTTATAAGTGGTTGAAATCATGGAATTCTTAAAGTTTGCATGTTTATGGGTGGCAGATGGCCGGAAGAGGAAGAGGTAGAGGTCGTGGAAACATTCCCCCAAATCCACCACCACCACCGCCACCAACTATTGAGCAACTGTTGGCGGTACAGACGCAGTTGATGCAGTAACTAGTGCAAAATCAGCAAAATCAGCCAGTTGCTGGGGCTCAACCACGTGATAAGCGTGGTGAGTTTTTGAAGGGTCGTCCCCCAGTGTTCACACATGCTGCTGACCTGTTGGAGGCTGATGATTGGCTACGTGCTGTGGAGAAACAACTCACTATTGCCCAATGTGATGATCGACAGAAGGTGTTGTTTGCTTCTGGGCAACTTCAGGGAGAAGCTCAGGATTGGTGGGAGTCATATGAGTATGGTCGTCCTGCCAATGCTCCTGCAGTCACCTGGCAGGAGTTTAGGGAGAACTTCAGGGCATACCATATACCTGAAGGAATGATAGAGTTGAAGGCGGAGGAATTCAGGAATCTGACCCAAGGGTCAATGACTGTAGCTGAGTACCGTGACAAGTTTGCTCAATTGTCACGATATGCTCCACATGAGGTGGCCAATGACAATGATAAGCAGCGCCGCTTTTTGAAGGGATTATATGATGGACTACAATTGCAGTTGATGTCCAATACCTACCCTAATTTTCAGACGCTTGTAAACCGCGCTATCGTGGTGGATAGCAAGCGCAAGGAAATGGATGCAAAGAGGAAGAGGTTACAGGGACAAGTCTCTAATAGCAACACCCGTCTGCGTACTGGTTTTCAGCAGAATACTCAGCAGAGGCCTCTCTCTGGACAGTGGAATCGTGGTCAGGCCCCATTCCGTGGACAGTTTCCGCAACGTCCCCCATTCCAGCCACAGAATAGCAACCAACGTCCACCGCAGCAGAATGGAAATCAAGCACAGCGTCAGGGTCCTTCCAATAGCACTCCTATGAAGACTAGTGCTCCCAATACCCCCAACAAGTGTTTCCGATGTGGAAAAGAAGGTCACTTGTCTTACAATTGCCCGGAGAAGCTTAACCAGCAGACTCCCCAGAGACAGAGCAGCCACCAGAAGACCGCACCTAACTCAGGAAGGGTGAATCACTTGTCCCAGGAAACTGCAGTGGAGGAGCCAGAAGTTATGCTTGGTACGTTCGATGTTCACTCTACTCCTGCCACTGTACTTTTTGATTCTGGAGCATCACATTCTTTCATATCGCAATCGTTTGTTAGAATACATAGAATCCATTTATGTGCCATGAAGAATCCTATCTTAGTAAACTCACCTGGTGGAAGCATGCCAGCATCTTATCGCTGTCTTCCGATTAGTCTCAACTTAAGGGGGGTAGAGTTTACAGTTAGCCCGATAGTATTGAGAACAGCTGGGATTGATCTTATATTGGGAATGGATTGGATGATGCAACAACAAGCAGAGATTCAGTGTAAGAATAAATCAGTTGTACTGACAACACCAAAGGGTGATAGAATCAGGGTTGAAGTAAAAGTGCAAAAACAAGAGACTGCTACAGTGAACCAGCTCAATGATGGTGCCAACCAGGAAGATCCAGTTGTGGAGGAGTTTCCAGATGTGTTTCCAGAGGAATTGCCAGGTATGCCACCAGACCGTGACATTGAATTTATTATTGAATTATTACCTGGAACTGCACCTATAGCTAAGCGTCCATATAGAATGGGAGTAAATGAATTAGAAGAACTTAAGAAACAAATTAAAGAGTTGCAGGATAAGGGTTTTATTCGTCCTAGTTCTTCACCTTGGGGAGCACCAGTGATTTTTGTGGATAAGAAGGATGGAACTCAGAGGATGTGTGTAGATTATCGGTCTCTTAATGAGGTTACTATTAAGAACAAGTACCCATTGCCTAGGATTGATGACCTATTTGATCAGTTGAGAGGAGCTTGTGTATTTTCCAAGATTGATCTTCGTTCTGGATATCATCAGTTGAAGATTCGTGCTAGTGATGTACCAAAGACAGCTTTTACCACACGGTATGGGTTGTATGAGTATACGGTGATGTCTTTTGGTTTGACTAATGCCCCTGCATACTTTATGTACTTAATGAATAAGGTGTTCATGGAATATCTGGATAAGTTTGTAGTGGTATTCATCGATGATATTCTAGTATTTTCCAAGACTGAGGAAGAACATGCGGAACATTTGAGGTTGGTTTTGCAGAAGCTCAGAGAACACCAACTATATGCAAAGAGGAGTAAATGTGAGTTTTGGTTGAAGGAAGTTTCTTTTCTAGGTCACATTGTCTCTAATGGAGGAATATCAGTAGATCCTGGTAAGGTGAAAGATGTATTGAATTGGAAACCACCCATCAATGTGAGTGAGATCCGTAGCTTCTTGGGATTAGCTGGTTATTATAGAAGATTTATAGAGGGATTTTCAAAGCTTGCAAAACCAATGACTGCATTATTGGAGAAGAATGCCAAGTTTGTGTGGTCCGAGAAGTGTCAGGCCAATTTTGAGGAGCTAAAGAAGAGATTGACGACTGCACCCGTCTTAGTTTTGCCAGATCTGAGTAAACCTTTCTCTATCTATTGTGATGCATCTCGATTGGGTTTGGGATGTGTACTGATGCAAGAAGGTAGAGTTGTGGCATATGCATCAAGGCAGTTGAGGAAGCATGAGTTAAATTACCCTACTCATGATTTGGAATTAGCTGCAGTAGTTCATGCATTAAAGATATGGAGACATTATTTGATTGGACACAAGAGTGATATATACACTGATCACAAGAGTTTAAGGTATATCTTTACTCAAACGGATCTGAACTTGAGGCAGCGTAGATGGTTGGAGTTGATAAAAGACTATGATCTAGAGGTGCATTATCATCCAGGAAAGGCCAACGTTGTTGCTGATGCTCTTAGTAGAAAAAGTTATGCAAATGAAATACAAGTAATGTCTATGCCAAAGGAATTATGTGCCGAGTGCAAGTATTTGAACTTAGGATTTACTACCAATGCAGTGGAATTAGTATTAGAGCCTACTCTAGAGCAAGAGATCCGTAAAGGTCAGCAGAAAGATGAAAAGTTGAGGGAGATAGCTGAAAACATAGCGAAAGGTAAATCTCCAGGGTTCCGTAAGGATGATAATGGTACGCTATGGTTTGGAAAAAGGCTGTGTGTGCCCGAAGATAAGGATATCAGAATGGCAATTCTGCGTGAAGCTCATGAGTCAGCTTATTCCATACATCCGGGGAGTACTAAGATGTATTTGGATCTGAGAGAGAAATATTGGTGGTATGGTTTAAAAAGAGATGTTGCTGAGTATGTTGCTTTGTGTGACACTTGTCAAAGGGTGAAAGCGGAACATCAGAGACCTGCAGGATTGTTATAGCCTATGCAGATACCCGAGTGGAAATGGGAAGAGGTTGGTATGGATTTTATAGTTGGGTTGCCACGGACTCAAAGAGGATATGATTCAATTTGGGTGATAGTGGATCGTCTGACTAAGGTTGCTCATTTTCTGCCTGTGAAGACTACATATAGTAGTGCAAAGTTGGCAGAATTGTATATGGAAAGAATAGTGAGTCTACATGGGGTACCTAAAAAGATTGTGTCTGATCGAGGTACTCAGTTTACATCTCATTATTGGCAAAAGATACATGAATCATTGGGGACCAAACTAAATTTTAGTACAGCTTATCATCCTCAGACAGATGGTCAAACGGAGAGAATTAATCAGATATTGGAAGATATGTTGAGAGCTTGTGCTTTACAATATGGTACTAGTTGGGATAAGAGTTTGCCTTATGCAGAGTTCTCTTATAACAATAGTTATCAGAAGAGTCTTCAAATGGCACCGTTTGAGGCACTGTATGGACGAAAGTGTAGGACCCCGTTGTTCTGGAATCAGACAGGGGAAAGTCAAGTGTTTGGGCCTGATGTATTAAAGGATGCTGAAAAGAAAGTGAGAATGATTAGAGATAATCTAAAAATAGCACAGTCCAGACAGAAAAGCTATGCTGATACTCGCAGAAGGGAGTTGACTTTTGAGGTAGGGGATTATGTATATTTGAAAGTATCGCCAATGAGGAGTGTGAGAAGGTTCAACATGAAGGGTAAATTGGCACCAAGATATATTGGACCTTTCAAGATTATAGAGAGACGTGGTGAAGTGGCATATCAGTTGGAATTACCTGAAAGTTTGGCAGGTGTACATGATGTGTTCCATGTGTCTCAATTGAAGAAATGTTTACGAGTACCAGATGAGCAGATTCCATTAGAGGAACTTACTGTTAAGGAGGATCTTACATATGAAGAGTTTCCGGTTAAAATTTTAGAGACTGCGGACAGAGTCACAAGAAGTAGAACAATCAAAATGTGTAAAGTACAATGGAATCGGTACACAGCAGAAGAGGCTACTTGGGAACGAGAAGAGGATCTGAGAAAAACCTACCCGAAATTGTTTGAGTAAGCATTGGTCGAATCTCGGGACGAGATTTATCTTAAGGGGGGTAGAATTGTAACACCCTAAAAATTTGAAAAGAAGAAAAATAGGAAAAATATGATTTTTATATTTATTTTGTGAAGCATGCAAAATTTAGAATAAGAATAATTTTTATAAATTTAAAATCAAATATAAGAGTAGAAACATGTTTGTGCACTCATGCTGTTGCATTTAAATTTTTGAGATGAGTGGTTTGATTCAAATTCAAATTTGATTTCAAAATCATTTGAAAATGCTTTGAAATAATTGAAAAGGAAAAAGAAAAAGAAAATTTCCTTTCTCCTCGCTTTCGGCCCGGCAGCCCATCTCTTCACCGCGGCCTTTCTTCTTCTCCTGGGCCGAGCCCGAGCCGCGGCCAGTCGGCCCAACTCGCGCGCGCGCGATCGCGTTCCGCAGCGGCCGCGTCTCCCGCCTGAGTCGCTGACTTGTGGGTCCCGCCTGTCATTGACACTTTCCCTTTTCCTTTCTTCTTCCTCCGGTTTCCATCGACGAACGTCGTTCTTCTCCGATTCGGTGAATCAAATCCACCGCGTATCTTCGTTCCTTCCTTACTTAGCCGCGCCTCCGGACTATAAAAACGGAGCCCCGCATGATTCCGCCCTCATCCCGTCTCATCGGTAGCTGATTTGGTGTTCGGGAGCTAGGTCACCGCGAGCACGAGATCCACCGTCCGCCCCTTCAAGCCGCACGCGCTCATTGCTTCGTCCCCAGCCACGATTCTGCCCTAGGTGAGTTCGCGTTGAAGTTATCTACCTGCCGGTACCTTTGCTTTGCGATTTCGTGCACCACAGAGCGAGATAGACTCCACCCGGCCATGGCGCCACCGCGGGAAGCTCGCCGTCGGCCGATTCCGACCGGAGCGCCGCCGGTTACCCCCGATCCAATCTGGACCGTCCGATCTAAATCCGACGGCTAGAATTAGAAGATACCGGTTCGCTGGTAAAATTGTAAAAGAGTCCCTGTGATTTTTAAGTATAGAACCCGCAGTCCTAAAACGTAAAGCTCAGAGTACGCTTTGATCGGTTGAAAACGTATTTCGTCTCGGTAAATGAAAAATACGCTTTCTGATATTTACAGTTTTGCCATTCAGATTGTTTTAGTTGTAGAATTTTCGTTTTAGCTCCGATTTGATCCATTCAAATTGCGTTAGATTCATATTTGCGAGCTCTACATGATGATAGAACTGTACAGTAGGTTTGAGATAATTTATTTTCAAGTTTATATTAAAGTATTTATTTTTCTATAGGAAATCTTTGGAAATTCATAACTTTGTCGTTTTAGATCCGATTTTCGTGATCTTCGCGTCTGTGTGATCCTAGCGAGTTGTAGATTTATTTTAAAGACTTTTTATCTTATTTTCTTACTGTTGGTGTATTGTTCTAATTATAGTCTTGTTTGTCAATGCATGATTGCCTCTGGATGTGTGTTGTTGATAATGGTTGATTGAGTATAGACGGTGAGAAATTTGTTGGAGATCAAGAGCTTTACTACGAGCAAGATCTTCAGGACCAGTTTGAGCAAGGCAAGTATAGCATGGGATTATCCTTGTTATCCTATTCACAATAAGCAAATAATATCATTATGCATATGTTTCCTTGTTAAGGATGACTTAGTGTTGATCTTATTCCTTGATACCTATTATATTGCATGGATTAGTATTGCTAGTGCTTAACATGAACTATGATCATGTAATTTGACTAATGAAATATGCAATAAACATTAAAAGATGATTTTATTACTGTTTAAGGGTACTAGAGCATGGGGTTACTTTGGTGCTCTTGTTACTCTCCATAAGGACTCATCTATAAGCGACAATCCGGGATTTACAGTACAACTGTGGGGGCTATATGGCTCTGGCTTTAGTCATATAGAAGGACCTTTTCTAGCTTGTTAGAGGTATTCCTTTATGGCGTAAGAATGGCTTGACGAATCGGGTATAGTGCGGCCTCTGTCCTCATGTGTATAGGCTGCGTGTTATTGTGCCATCAGGAAGGGGGGCTCTACATCTGTTTGCCAAGTGAAATCTAATGACCCTAACTTGTTAGACGAACCTTCGAAAGACTTTATAGTGTTTACCCTGCCTGCTCACCTTGGTAGTGTTTTGGGAGTAATTAACCCGGGCATTTGGGTAACACGACTCACAGTGAAAGTGTACAACCTCTGCAGAGTGTAAAACTGTTATAACAGCCGTGCTCACGGTTACGAGTGGCCTTGGACCCTTATGGAATAGTTGAATAATTGTTTATGATTATGTTTTTGCTATTCGTTAATCATTTCACATGGATCATATGTTTAATGTTTATATTAAGACATTTTGATGCTATTGTTATGCTAAAATCATGCTAACTAAAAGCTACATGCTGATAAACCAATGAATATGCCTTTTTGAGCCTCATGAACCCCATGTTACACTTGTTGAGTACGAGATGTACTTACGCTTGTTTATTTCTTTTACTTGGATAAAAATCCCGGATGGGTAACAGATGGAGGTAATAGTGACTACTACGCCTACTTCCCTGAAGATTACTAGTCTTGCTGTCAACCAGTCAATGTACCTGTGACTGGAGCTACCACGAGAGAATTTTATTTATACTTCCGCTACGTTTGTGTTAAGACTATGTGTTTAAATATCATGATGTAATAACATTTGTGATGATACTTCTGTTATAATTTGTGAACTTATGTGTGATTGATCTCATCTCTTTGTGATCTTGTGGCCACCACTCCTTGCCACATACACCTTCATCACATGTGTTGCTTATGCCTAACTCAAAACACTTAACACATGGCATTAGCAACTTGGTGTCATTAATTACCAAAACCAAACTTGGGCTTTCACCAACCACATCTATAAATTGATTTTAGAGCCATCCCTATTTATGGATGGAAAGGTAGAGGCAGTTGGGCCCGCCGCTCACTACCGGCCTCTAGAAATCCTCTAGTATCTATCTCTATACCTAATACATAATGTTAAATGGCCAAATTTTCTTCTTCCACCTTTTTTTCTTTCCAAAATGCTCTCATATTCCCTATATATGCGCTCAGTGTCCCGCATAGGATTTGGACTCACAACCCGTCATTCAAATGAGTAAAAACAACTCGCTCTAGCAAACTTCAAAATCCAAATCTAAAATGCACTCCTTCTGTTCTAAATTATAAGTCGCTTTAACTTTTTATTACATCAATTTTTACTATGTATCTACATATAACATATGCCTAGATACATAGCACAATCTATTTAAAAATAGCACAATCTATTTAAAAAAATCAAAACGACTTAAGGTTTTGTGTAACACATGGACACTTGAGAATTTTTTGGCAAGAATGGACATGTGAGAAGTTGACAACGGAGACCAGCAAACCGCAAACATCAGTGCTAGCACCCGGACGTCCGGACAGACGCCTGCGCGCTGCACTCCGTTTCGCGTGCTCCACGAGGGCCCGCGCTGCCCAAGCGACAAGAGGGGAAGGAGGCGGTGCCTCCAATTTGAAAGGACCCGACCGTGGCGTCGTATAGATGCCCTACCGACGTCGAGAGGAGGATACATCGAGATGATGTAGCAGAAGACGAGGAGGAGAGATGCAACACCCGATCTACTTTCGAAACATCTAAATACAACAGTTGCAACATACGTCTAAAGGTAGATGAAACACTTAGAACATGCTTCTGATACACTTAAAAAAACACCTAAAAATACTTGAAAACCATTGCAACCATCTAGATAAAACACACGAAATGTATGTGCGAAACATATGCAACATCCAAATAAACACACTTGCAACATGTGTTTGAAAAACACATATGAAATATTGGTAACAGACCTTTGCAACATACGTGTACAACCATTGTAACATATACAAACATCCATCTGAAGCACTTGCAACATCTGAAACACTTGAAACATACGCTTGCAACATGCGCTTTTAGCAAAACTGACAGTCAGGCGGGCGGAGCACGACACAGTGGGATCCCGGCTATGCGGTCACGGTGGAGAAGGAGGATGGCAGCGGGCGGGCGGTTGTGCGCCCCCCGGCAATAGGGCGCACGCGGTGCCCACGGTGGAGGTGACAGCAGCAGTCGGGTGGTGCGGCCTTGCGTGATGAGCATGCCGCGGCGGTGAAGTCGTGGGGGAGCATGCCGTGGTGGTGCGGGCACGGCGGCGGTGGAGAGGAAGGCCGGTGGGAGGTGCGGTAGAGAGGGAGTGATGAATACTGGCCCGATCTTTCGAGAGGTAACCGGTAAGTTCAATTTGTGGAGATCTCGACGTTGGCGATCCGGCTTCAAATCAGACACGATTCGAACCCTGCAACCGTTACACCACTGCTCCGTTGGTTATCAACCAGGCACAACTTGATTGACCTCGCCAAGAAGGCTTTCCTGCAAGCGAATCGAAGAACACAAGCAAGAATGTAAAAACACGCAATCTGAAATTGTAAATATGAATGATGCGAATATCAATAGAGGGTTCAAGAACTCGATTTCAAAGGACTAATCGACACAGTGGAGAAGATCAAGAACAGGGGCCCTGGATCACTGTAAAAGGATTTGTCACCACAGTTAGAATGAATGATTCAGTTTCTCGATGGAAAATTAAACTCTAAACAAAACTCAATTGTCTAACAGCGGTGGCGGCTGTGTTTATAGTCTAAGACTCGACCTAGGGTTGAGAACGGTCAGGGGTTGGGCGCCCACAATTTGGGCTTAAGGCCCGACACGATACATGGCCAAGTTGGCCCAAATAGGTGACGCAGCACCTTGACGTGGTCACATAGAATGATCCACGGACCTTCTGGAGCTGGGACCAGATCCAAAACGACGGCGTCGTCGTCCCCTTTCCAACGCATCCAAGAACGCCCCGTTTTGATGTCGTATGAGAGAGTTATGACCAAAACAGTGACGACGTGTCTGCTGAATCCGAGGGTGACGTGGCAGCTGAGTTGGGGACGAATTGCAACTTGGGAAGGACCATAACGTCGGTGTGTCCAGCGTGACGATGTCCTCATCAGGGAGACGTGTGGGAGCCGCGGTGGAGCCGGTCGAGGAACGGATGCGTGATATTTTCTTTAATCTGCAGTGATTGAACAGGAGCGGATAGGAACTGCGGCTTCTGGACTTCAGGTCCGTCAAACAGAGGCGTGACGGAGGTCTGGCTCCCAGCGTTACCGAGCCGCAAAAGATTTGATTCCCCTGGAGTTGGAATACCCTCTGTGAGAACGGCGTGGCATCCGATCGATCGCCTAAAGAACAAAATCTGTTGCGTCATGCATGGGAGAGATCATCGAATAGTCGTATAGGAATTATTATATATGGATCGCGATCACACCACACGGCTGTCCGAGTCGGCAGGCACATCGATCAGCGTCATCACAGCACATATGAGTAATCCGCAATCCGGTACGCACCGCACGCTGGCTGCAAACGTCGACGCGAGCACTAAGATATCAATAATGCCGGCCCTGCCGGATCTTGTCCACCGCTGGCCGCCCAATAATATGCATGCATCCCATCCATCATGCACTGCACCGTCGCTTTCTCTCACCTCAGAAACCGGCCGACCGGCCTTTACCTGTTCCGCCGGCCGGCCACACCGACCGGTTTCCATTCGCATGCTTTGCTTTGCTCCGCTTGCATTGCATTGCCTGGAAAACAGGTACAGCCGCCTCCACTTGCATTGGCCAATACTCTATTCTTCTAGCTGTAATACGAAGATTGTTCAGCAACCGATAGATTGCTCCTAGTAGAAGAAGCCTAATCATCCACCCAACAAAACAATTCCCATTGGATTCAACTGCTGCACTGCACATTGCAAGGAACCTGCTGGCGCCTGATTTATACGTTTTTCTTTCTTATTTGCACTTGCAGTTCCAGAAACCGGCCTATATAAGCGTCCGCTTCCCTGCACCATTGCCCACCAAGCAAACAAGGCACTCAGCCAGCCAGCAGCTCCACATTATTCCAAACACCACTTGCAATTGTGTGCACACTACTACTGCTAGCTGTTCCATTTCTTTCCCTGCTTCTTGCATTGGTTGCCTGCTAGTCATAGCATAGCATACGTATGGAGCAGCAGCCGTGGAACCAGAGAGAGGGCGGCGGCCACGCCGACGACCTCGACCAGGCCATGACGACGGACCCGTGCGAGGTCGACGGGGCGGCCCTGATGATGGAACTGATGGATCAGGACCTGCCCTCCTCTGACCTGCTGCTCGATGGCGACGTCGATCGCCAGCTGAGCCGTGTCATTCGGTCCCTCGAGGCGGAGATCGGCGGCGATGGTGGCGAGGCGGCGGCGGCGATGGTGGGCGGTGATGGTGGTGAGAGCCTGGACAGGATCGAGGATGTGTTGTTGGACGACATGGATGGCTACGACTACGAAGAAGGTGCATCGTCGTTCTTTTTAGCTGGTGGGCATGATGAGGCAGAGGGTTGGTGTGTGTACACTAATAATGGGTACGAGGGTGGTGGCGTTCTAGGGTATGACACGACGGTTGATCACCAGTACTACTATTGTTGCGCGGAAGGTTCTGCTGACCACATGTATCTCCCCTTGTGGGAATGATGGTGATGGAAAAAAGTAAAAAAAAAAAACACATATATAGCGCGACATGCATGTGTGTAGATAGATCGATACTATAGTAGTGTGTACAAATATATAGTTAGAGGATGCGATTAAATTGAGTAAAAAACACATATATGATGGCGTTTTATATTCTTAGAAGAATCACTAGAATCATTGTCAAACGCTAAAAAGAGAGAGAGACATTCTAGGGAGAATTTGAAACCGATTCTTGTTTTTTTACTTGTCCACTAGACAAACACCTAAAATTGGTTTATTCTAATTCTAGTTCTAGTTTCGAGAACAGGAGCTAACCAAATGGGTCCATGAAGTGATTCTAAATCATTAAAGAAAACATTTCTAAGGAAAATATGAATTCGAGACCTTTCTATGAGAATCGGAAACCTGCCGCCTACTAGTTCCCATTTTCCCCAAGCATTCACTGTAGTGAGAGATGCGTGGCTAGGCTACATCTCAACGCCCACTAGTTCAAAGGGCAAATTAGCGACCAGACCATCTGCAAACACATCTGCGCTATAGTAGTACTACACTAGACAATAAATGTTTACGTACGTACTTCTTGCAAAAAAAAAAGCACAACCCGGCCAGTCCTTTTATTTGATGCAGAATCAGCGAATCACACACGCATGATTGCTAAGAATCAGTGAATGATTTCTATAAGAAAGCAAATCACGTTAGGGAAGAAGGTCGATCGCCTTATTCCTGCTGCCTTTTTTTTTGGATGGGTCCTTGTTCCTGCTGTCTGGTAAGAAAGAAGATGTGTACCGTGTTGGCCGACATGGGCTGACGAGTTTGGGCCTAAGAAAGGCAAAAGGCCACAACACTTAGCAATATACCTGTTTCTTTCTGATCAGCCCGGTCGTGGTACGTGGACGTCTTGGGCGAACATTCGCAATAGCGCTGCTGGCCTGTAGAAGCCCAATTTGTACACGGTGTCGTGGGCTAAACCAGACTATGGACTAGTTTGTTTGGGTTTCCACTGGCTACCAATGTCGTTCATAGTACGGTGATGATCTACTACTACTCTCTCTCTCTCTCTCTCTCTCGTGAATGGAGGATGACCTACTTGTGTGCAAGTGAAATCCTTCCATGTTACCGTTTGACAAAGCAATCGGCCAATGTAAACATGACGACTAGGGTCCTACTAGCTAATATTAAATTAGTAAGGATGAATCTGAACCGGGAGCTTTAATAGCCTACCTTTTCACCTATATATATCTATATTGGCATGGAAAACGTTGCCAATAGTTACTAAAAAGGAAAAAGTCTACATAACCTCCTCAACTATTACTACTCGACTACTTTACCCCTAACATATAAAACCAGGTATTTAACCTCCTCACCTTTGCAAAACCGTTCAAAGAACCCCCCAGGGTGGTTTTGCATAGTGGTTTTGCCACATTGGCGCGCTGAGGTGGACTTTGGTGCTGACGTCGATGATTGACAAGTGGGCTATGCTTGTAAGTGACAGTTCCTTCTCTCACCGACAGGTGGGGACCACATGTCATACCCTACCTCTAGCTCCTTCTGGCTTTCCATCCATGGGCTAGCCTCCTCTCCATACCCTGCTGGTCGTTGCACATGTGAGTGACCCCCCTCCCCACCATTTCTGCAGCACATCCACAACTCGTGAGGTCTACCACCTGAGCACGGCCTACAAGGGTGGCATACAAGGTCCAACTTCTCCAAGAGTCGTCGGCGGTGGTGCGGCAAACAAGGGTGGCATCAAGGGCTACCGGAAGTGCCGCGGCTACTGTCACAGAACCTCCTAATTATGATGGCCCACACGTACCTGTCATTGTCATAATGACCTCTGACAGCCATATTTATGTTCCTCATAACTTAAAAGGCCTACTTTCCTCCGAACAGGATCCAATTACAGGAGTATTGTAATATTACAACAGTTTATTCAAAATACCATCAGAGTAAAGTAGCAGAAATCTTACATAACTTAAGTTTACAAACCACAGTTTCCAAACCTCAAACCATACGTAGCATTATTACAAACCAGTAGTAGTGGAGTATCAGTAGTAACTTTATTACAACATCCAAATGAGGTGCCTTGCCCAGAGGTCACACAGCCTACTCGTCGTCACTTTCTTCAACGACAACGGTCATGCAGCAAGGCTCAAAGTAGACTTGCTCATGAACCGCACCTGCAACAAGGGTTTAACAAACCCTGAGTACGGAGAGTACTAAACAAGACTTACTCGACTAAAAAAATACTCTAAGGGCATGCTAGCTTTAGGGAATCAAGGTATGGGTATCAAGAATCAAAATTATTTTGCAGAAAAGCTTACTAAAGTAAATCCTTGCTTTCAACATTTTATTTTTATCATTGATGGTTTATTATCCAATTCTAAGTGATCCTAATCTAGATCAAAGTAATTCTCATCAAAGTCCTTTCCTTATTCCTTCTCAAATTCCAATTCTTAATTATGATGAAGGTCAGGCGATCGAGTCTCCATAACCGAGGAGCAATGACGATTCGAACCGATTATACCCAGCTGGGGATCTCTAACCTCATGACATATGTAGAACCAAATCTTGCATATGCCAACCCTCATTTAGATCTCCCAAGACCAGACGTGTCCATCGCCACCCGAGAGTACAATACCCCTCAAACCCGGCCCAATTCTAGCCCTGAGGGTACACGCTACTCTCGCCATCTCTCCACTCCTAGTGCGAGGTTAGACATTCTCATAATGGAATCACTAACATCTTGGGCTTACCGAGGCATGAGGCTAGTTGCAAAGTCTCGAAACACAAGCGGGCCTATAACGAACGGTCCTTAACTGACAAGGCGGAAACACTATATTGAGACTCCTTTCTCAATGCAAGTTAGCAGTGGCCAAACCACTCGCCCGATCTTCAAGTTCATTCTTATATTCCATTATTCCTCAAATATGCCATCATAGCCATGTAAACATTTCATTTAAAAGCCTAACTCATTAAGCATATCGAAGCATACTACGTATTTTCAGTAAAACAGGTACCAAGGGTGATATCACAATAATCAAGGATGATAATACAACAATTGGGTTATCACTCAAATCCCTAATTACTTAATGCAATAAACCATAGTACCAGTGATAAAAATTTGTAAAACTCAAGGAAGGGTTTAAATGCACCAGGGCTTGCCTTTGTTGCAGAGAAGTTAATTCTCGTAGAAATCAAGTTTGACACCAACACCACGGGTGGATCACCCTCTCCGAAACCTGATCAACACCAACCTCGTCAACACTTGTTCAACACGAACCTTCTCACTCTCGTATGCACTACACGCATACAAATGATGCGATGCTTAACTTGATGGAATGGATGCTATGATACATGATGATGAACAAGGCATAGCATACAAGAGACATTTAGAAAGGATAAACATTAGTTATCTACTTGAGTACAACTTTTCTTCGCGGTATAGTTGCAAAACAACAGAACCTACTAACTAACAGCGATTACTTAAGCAACATTAAAGCTTCTTAAAGAACATGCTAATCACGAGCTCAACCAAGTAATTAGGGCGCCAAGGATTATTAAGGGTTAATGACCCAAGGTCATCAATCAATCAAAAACGGCACACAACACTTAAATTTATCAATTTAACATTTAATTAACCACTTAAATAATTAAGGTAGGAATTAAGAATATATTAAACTTTATCTAAATGAGCTCAAACTTTTTCTATAGATTGGTCATGGTCTAAAACAGTGTCAAAACAAATTTTATGATTTTTGGATTAATATTTTAATTACTAAAATTCATGGAAGTTGCATTTAACATTTACAAAAAGTAAATAAAATTGGCATTTAACATTTTTCCTAGATAGTCTACATCCTGAAAAGCTTACACAAAAAATTTTACTATTTTTGGAGCTCTACAAAAATTCTATTGAAATAAACAAAAACTACTACTATTCATATTTTTGAAAAAGAAAAACAAAACCGGCAGCTCGGGCCGACTCCTCCTTCTCTCCCGGCTTGGCCCAACAACGCGCGCGGCTCACCTGCGTGCATTCGCGCTCGCCCGCGCCCACTCGCGACCGGCCCAGCAATGCCAGGCCATGCGGCCCGCTCGCACGTGCGCGCGCTCTCCCTCTCTCGCTCTCGCTGATAGGGCGGCCCCGCCTGTCATCCTTCTCCGCCCTCTCTTCCCGTGGCCCGGCCATGACGGCACGGCAGCCGACCGACGATCACGACACCGGTGACACCACCAACCTGACCAACACGATCTACACCACACCGCGAACACCCTCGAACAACTCTCACGACCGCAGACCCCTCGGAGGTAGCACCTCACTGGCCATGGCAGCACGGTGGTCGCGGCTCGCGGCACGCCGACGTCACAAGCCGGTAGCGACTAAATGGAGGGGACCGGAAGCAAGAGTAGCTCATCGCGAACGTAGCGGTGCAACTGGTAGGCGCTGAGAGGCGGTGGAGGTGGCTGGCCACGTGAGGCGGCACGGTGGCGCTCGGTCACCGGAGATGGGAAAAGAGATGGCCGCGCGGGCGCTTCGGGTGAAATTGGTTGGTGTATGCGGCCTAGGAGATGCGCGGGAGCGAGACAAACTCGATGGTGCGGTTGCTTTAGCTAGAGACGGCTCAATGGCAGCAGCGGTGAGCAGTAGAGCTAAGCGGCGGTGACAAAAACAGAGAAGGAAGAAGAAGAAAAATGACGGCTTGCTTGCCCTTTTGAAGGGGTCTCTGACCCTGCTGGCGTGCTAGAAGGCGCACGCGGACGAGGTGGCAACCGCGAGCTCACAGGAACGGCCTGGAAGCAGCCCAGCAGCTCACCGGCGCCTATGTCGTGCGTTGCCCGGTCGGGATTCACCGAGCACTGTAGCACCCCCCAACACACATGAACCCTTGATCTGTTTTTCCAAAATTACTCCCAAAAACATGTAGTAACTTGAAAAATTCCCAAAATATGAAATCTTTAGAATTTCAAGCTCTACAAGTTTCATGGTTTAAACTTTCCAAATTCAGCCAGGATTTTAAAATTTGAATTTAAAATCAAAAGGGACACTTTTATGAAATTTGATTATTTAGAAATTACTTTAAACTTTATATTGAAACTTCAAAAACTCCAAACACTAAAGCTGTTCATGTAACCAAGACCTACAACCTTGCTATTCAAACCATTTTCAAATTCTGCCTCTATTTTGAAATTTTGAGTTTGGGGATGAAAAGGGGTCAAATTTGAAATTTGCTTCTTTTCAAAATTACTCCAAATTTTACACTGAAACTTTAAAAACTCAAAACACCAAACTTGTAGCCCATGAAAAGATCTAAAAACTTGGTTTTAAAACTTTTTCTTAAATTTTGCTTAGATTTTGAATTATTTTAAAAGGGGTAAAATCAGGGTTTTGAATTTAGGGTTTTCGGAAGAATTTCAAATTGAAACTTGTTGCTATTTTAATTGGTAATTATTTAGTGATCACACCATTATCCAAGGGCATCATTGAGTCAAGCATCACATGGTTGACCAAATGGCACTCTTGGTTGACAAAATTGACTTTTGAAAATCTTGTAATAATTTTCCCAAATTTGAATTCAAATTCGAATCGGAAAACTTGCGACAAGTTTTGGATTCCAAACTCAAACTCAAACTTGAAGCTCTATTTTATAAGTTGGACTTGAGTTCATACCCTACACTTGGCACTAGTGTATAACATAGTCATACACCCCAAATTACGTAGGACATAAACTAAGTATTTACGGTGACATTCGAAATAAGGGTTTTCGATTCAAGCCACATAACTCAGAAACACATCCAACCTAAGAATGTAAACTCATTTTAGTTGATGCATATCGTAGTTAACCTAATTGAAAGCATCTAGGCCTCGGGAGTTGGTTTTGGCAATTGATGACAACACATTATTACCATGACTAACGTGTGTTTTGCAGAAACTTTGATAAGTTAGGTCATGGGGTTGATAATTGCTTTGGGCACTATGGTATTCATGCCCCTTGATGGAAATCATTTCGGTTTTTAAAGGATCAATGACAAGATTAAGGACGATTAGTTTCGGACGTCAAGATGTTGAGTTACATCCAGAATAGTCGTTAGGATCTTCGCTTCTTTCCTTTAGTCGTACTATAAAGAGGGGCATGAGCGAGTAGCTTGACCTAGGTGAGTCTTTTGTTTAGGTGTGGTGCACACTTGTCAAAATTAGCACTAGATAGCTCAGGTAAAGCTCAAAGTTCAGTTGGAAGCAACTCGGTTCAAGTTGCGTCGCGTTTCGAAGTCGTTTGAGCCGTTTACCCTTGACCGGACGCGGTCTCTGTCTCGACCGGATGCGTCCGGTCAGTACTAACATTCACTGCATTTCAACCTGGTTGACCGAACGCGGTTCCTACAAGGACCGGATGCGTTGATCATGTTGACACGTGTCTCAGAGGGTAAAAGATCTAATCGGACGCGACTGGGAAGTGATCGGACGTGTCCGGTCACGTTCCAGTAAGGTACTTTGTTGACCTGACGTGTCCGGTCATCACTGATCGGATGCGACCGAGCATCAGGTCAAAGTACAATAAGGTCCTTGCACGACCAGACGCGTCCGGTCACCCCTGATCGGTGCGTCCGGTCACTCAGCGATGTCGTTTAGTTTTTCGACCATTATGTTCGACCGGCGCGTCCGGTCACATCGACCGACGCATCCGGTCAGTGCGTATTTTGCTATGTTGGCAGGTAACGGTTGGATTTGACTATGGGGTTTATAAATACATCCCCTCCTCCTCTTTTAGAGGTCTCTTGCTCATTTGTTCAGCTAAGAAACACCTTTCAAGTGCAATGAAGTGCAAGAGCTCTAGTGAGGGTAGTGATTTGAGAATCAAAGTTTGAGAATCCCTCATTAGTGACTAGGGAGTAGCAAGTGTGCATCCACCTTCTTATTAGGCTTGTTGTGGTCAAGTGAGAGTTTTAGCTTGTTACTCTTGGTCATCGCCATCACCTAGATGGCTTGGTGGTGATTGGGAGTTTGGTGATCATCCGGTGAGCTTGTGGATGACCCAACTCATCTTGTGAGCGGTTTTGGGCGATTCACCATGATGGAGTGTCAAAGAATCAGCCCGTAGAGAGCACTTGATCCTTGCGCGGATCAAGGGGGAGCTACACCCTTGCGCGGGTGCTCCAACGAGGACTAGTGGGGAGTGGCGACTCTCCGATACCTCGGGAAAACATCGTTGTGTTCCTAACCCTTACTTTCAAGCATTTACTTTCTTGTATTACTTTCATTGCTTGGTTTACTTTTCTAGAATTGCCATGCTAGACTAGGATTGAAACTTAGGGTGCAAAACTTTTTACCGGTAGAATCACAGGAAACACTAGTAGGCACTAGGGGTGAACTTTGGCTTGTAGGATTTAATTCTTGCAATTAATTTTTAGAAAAGCCCAATTCACCCCCCTCTTGGGCATCTTGATCCTTTCAATTGGTATCGGAGCCGAGTTGCTCCTAATTTAGGCTTCACCGCCTAGAGCAAGATGTCTAATGGGGAAGGACCACCTCCCATGTTTGAGGGAGATGATTTTTCATATTGGAAAATTTGCATGGAGGCATACCTCGAAGCCATAGATGTTGGGTGTCTTAGAGCCGCAACCGAAGGGCCAACCCAAGTGATGTCGAGGAGAAGTACGACCGGTGGAATGCAAAGGCAAAAAATGCACTCTACTAGGGCCTATGCAAGGATATCTTCAATCATGTTCGTAATGCAAAAAACGCTCATGAATTGTGGGAAAACCTTTGTGCTCTTCATGATGGAACTAAGAGTGAGCATGAGGAACGCTATCACATTGCTTTGAAGAAAATTAATTCTTTTGAGATGCTTCCCAAAGAAAGTGCTAATAAAATGTACACTCGATTGAATGTTCTTGTAGAGGATCTCAATGCTCTCAGGCTCACTCAAATGAGTCAATCAGATATTGCAAGGAGGATCTTGAGCGTTCTTCCCGTTGCGAAGTATGGTCACATTGTCACCGTGCTTCACCAAAGTGATTTCTCCACCGCAACACCAATACAAGTATTGGGAAAGATCAATGCACATGAGATATACATGCACATCACTCCGGAAGAGGGCTCATCATCTTCCAAGAAGAAGGACTTGGCCTTCAAAGCTAGCCATGACAAGAAAAAGAAGAAGGGCCAAGCCATGATGGTGCAAGAAAGCTTAAGTGAAAGTGATATTGATGATGCATCACTTGCACTCATGGTGAGAAAGACCACCAAGATGCTAAAGAAGCTCAATAAGAGTGGCATCAAGTTTGATGGCAAGAAAAAGTTCTTCACAAGTAGCAAAAGGAAGCCTATATCCGAGATGGATTGCTACAATTGTGGTGAACTTGGCCACTTAGCTCATCAATGCCCTAAGCCTCCAAAAGACAAGTATAAGAACAAGAATAAGAACAAGGGCAAGAAAAATAATTCAAGTGATGAAGAAGATGAGAAGAAGAAGAACAAGCCATACAAAAAGAAGGATGGCAAGAGGAAAAAGTTTTATAAGAAGAAGAAAGGAGGCAAAGCTTACATTGTTGGTGATTGGCTCACCGACATTGAGTCATCATGTGAGTCCTCCAGCGATGAGAGCGACGATAAGAAAGAGAAGGTCGCCACATTTGTGATTGGGCCATCATCATCTTCACCGACATCTTCATCACCGCCTTCATCGCCACCTTCACTATCATCGTCTACTTCTCACCTATGCCTTATGGCCAAGGGTGAATGAAAGGTACAAAACAATGAGAGTGATGATGATGATAGTGATAGTGATGATGAATATGATGCACCTTCTTATGATGAACTTGTAAAATTGTTGAACAAATACTCTAAAGTCATAAGAAGAACTAGAAATGAAAATGATGAGCTCCAAAATAAAAATGACTCACTCTCATCTAAGCTTGAGAATGCACAAAAGACTAGTGATGAGCTCAAAGATCAAAATGAAATTATGTCTTCTACTCTCAAGGAGCTCAAAACTTCTAAAAAAGAGCTTAGAGATGAACATGATAAACTTGAGAAGAAGCATGATGAGCTCAACACTAGGCACAACTTGCTAAAAGACAAATATACTAAATTGAAAATCAATTATGATAGTCTTGTTGTTGCTAATGAGCTTTCTCTTGAGACACATGATGCTACTAACCAAGTTGTTAAGATTGATATAGCTATATCATGTGATGACTTGATTATTGAGAGCATTGAGCAAGGCTCTAGTGGCAAAGGCAAGAATGTGGTTGAGTCCGACAACTATGATGATTATGCCAAGCTCAAGAGTGAAAATGAGATGCTTAGAAATGAGAATAAGAAGCTAAAAGGGTTGATGACTCTTGAAAAGCAAACATCAAATGAGTCACTTATTGAAGAGAACAAAAAGCTCAAGCAAGAGAAAGAGCATCTCAAGACCGGCCTAAGCAAGTTCACAAGAGGCCAATATTTGTAAAGTGAGCTACTCATGAACACCGTCATGAAGATGGATAGAAGTGACATTGGTTACTTGGCAAATCAAGAGAAGAAGGCTAAAGATCAACAACAACAAAGCAAGTCAAAGCCCAAGCCAAAGAGATGTGTTGAGTGTGGACAAGAGGGCCATTTTGCTCATGAGTGCAAAACTCCACCACCACAACCCTTGCCCAAGCATGCTAGACCCTTTGCTTTCAATGCTCATTACATGCTTAGAAAAAATTCAAGTGGAAAGATAAAAGTCATGTTCTTGGGTCCCCAAACAAGAATAGGCCTAAGAAAATATGGGTTGCCAAGTCACTAGTTGAGAAAGTCAAAGGTCCCTCTTAAGTTTGGGTCCCTAAATAAAAAGCTTGATCTCTTGTGTGTAGGTGAACTACAAGACCGGTGGATCTCATTGGGTTATTGATAGTGATTGCACTCAATATATGACCGGTGACCCTCGTATGTTCACCTCACTTGAAGAGAATGGGGTATGTCAAGAGAAGATCACATTTGGAGACAATTTAAAGAGCAAAGTCAAGGGTATAGGCAAGATTAAAATATCAAATGATCACTCTCTTTCAAATGTGCTCTATGTTGCTTCATTGAGTTTTAACTTACTATCCGTTGGGCAACTTTGTGACCTTGGCTACCAATGCTTATTCACTCCTAATGAAGTGGTAGTTTCAAAGATAGATGACAAGCAAATAATTTTCAAAGGCTTTAGATACAACAATCTCTATTTTGTTGATTTCACCTCCGAAGATGCAAACTTGATGACATGCTTGTTCACCAAAACTTCACTTAGGTGGCTTTGACATAGGAGGCTTGCTCATGTTAGAATGAACACTCTCAACAAACTATTGAAGAAAGAATTAGTAAGAGACTTGAAGGATGTCAAGTTTGAGATGGACAAACCTTGTAGTGTATGTCAAGCCGGCAAACAAGTTGCAAATACTCATCCAACCAAAGCTTACATGTCAACATCAAGAGTGTTAGAACTTCTACACATGGATTTGTTTGGTCCTACAACTTACAAGAGCTTGGGTGGAAATCTCTATTGTCTTGTGATTGTGGATGACTACTCAAGATACACTTATACTTTCTTTCTTCATGACAAATCCGAAGTGGCCAATTGCTTCAAGAAGTTTGCAAAGAGAGCTCAAAATGAATTTGAAGTCAAGATAAAGAAGATTAGAAGTGACAATGGCAAAGAGTTTGACAACACAAACATTAAAGCTTATTGTGATGAGATTGGAATCAAGCATGAAGTTTCATCAATCTACACTCCTCAATAAAATGGTGTAGTTGAGAGAAAGAACCAGATATTGATCACCCTTGCAAGAACAATGCTAGATGAGTACAATACACTAGAAAAATTGTGGGCCGAGGCAATCAACACCGCATGCTATGCTTCAAATCGCCTCTTCCTATAAAAGTTTCTTGGCAAGACCCCCTATGAGTTGCTAAATGGGAAGAAGCCGGACGTCTCATTCTTTCGGGTGTTTGGTTGCAAATGCTACATCTACAAAAGCGTCAACACCAAGGAAAGTTTCAAAGACATTGTGATATTGGCTTTCTTGTTGGTTACTCATCAAAGTCCAAAGCATATAGAGTATTTAACCATGCCATCGGTTTGGTTGAAGAAACATATGGTGTGGAATTTGATGAATCTAACGGCTCCCAAGGAGCAATTGAGAATTGTGATGATATAGGTGATGAACCATTGAGGGAGGCAATGAAGAACATGCCGGTGGGAGACATTAAGCCTAAAGATGATGAAGACGATGTACAAATTGTCAATTCACCATCTTCATCACATGTGCCTCAAGATGATGATAAGAATGAGAGAGTTGAAAATGAAGACACTCATATCTCTCATGAACAAGCTGAGGCACAAGCTCAAGATGTTGATGCTCCCCAACCCTCTCCTCAAATGGTTGAAAGAAGAAACTCACCTCTACTTCAAGCACATCCACAAGATCTCATTATAGGAAGTCCTACAAAGGGTGTAATGACTCGATCTCAAAAGCTTGCTTCTTTTGTTGAACATCACTCTTTTGTCTCTTGTCTTGAACCTAAGAATGTAGAAGAAGCTCTTCAAGATCCGGATTGGGTGAATGCTATGCACGAAGAATTGAACAACTTCACCCGCAATCAAGTTTGGACACTTGAAGAGCATCCAAAAGGTGCAAGAGTCATTGGAACCAAGTGGGTGTTCCGCAATAAGCAAGATGACCAAGGCATAGTAGTGAGGAACAAGGCAAGACTAGTTGCAAAGGGGTTCTCTTAAGTTGAAGGTCTTGATTTTGGAGACCTTTGCACCCATTGCAAGACTTGAAGCCATTCGTATCCTTCTTGCATATGCATCGCATCATGAAATGAAACTATATCAAATGGATGTGAAAAGTGCATTTTTAAATGGCTTCATAAATGAACTAGTCTATGTTGATCAACCTTCTGGGTTTGAAGACCCTAGATATTCTAATCATGTTTATAGGTTGTCCAAGGCGTTATATGGGCTCAAGCAAGCCCCTAGAGCATGGCATGAGCGCCTCTAGGACTTCCTCATTGAGAAGGGCTTCACTATTGGGAAGGTCGACACCACACTATTCACCAAGAAGCATTATGGGGAGATCTTCATTTGTTAAGTCTATGTTGATGATATCATCTTTGGATCAACAAATGAAGATTATTGCAAGAAATTTGGTGAATTGATGTCGAAGGAGTTCGAGATGTCTATGATTGGTGAGCTAACATTCTTCCTTGGTTTTCAAGTCAAGCAAATGAGAGAAGGGATTTTCATCTCTTAAGAAAAGTATACCAAGGATCTTCTCAAGAGATTCAAAATGGAAGAGTGTAAGCCAATCAAACCCCCAATGCCATCTAATGGACATCTCGACCTAGATGAGGGAGGTAAACCGGTTGATCAAACTCTCTACCGTTCTGTGATTGGTAGCTTGTTGTACCTTACCGCATCTAGGCCCGATATCATATTTAGTGTGTGCATGTGTGCTCGCTTTCAAGCGTGCCCTAAAGAACTTCACCTAAGTGCCGTAAAAAGAATCTTAAGATATCTTAAGCACACCCCCAAGCATTGGTCTTTGGTACCCCAAAGAAGCTAGATTCCAACTAGTTGGCTATTCTGATTCGGATTATGCCAGTTGCAAAATTGATATAAAAAGTACATCCGGAGGGTGCCATTTGCTTGGGAGGTCTTTAGTATATTGGTCATCTAAAAAGCAAAATAGTGTGGCTTTGTCCACCGCCGAGGCGGAATACATTGCCGTGGGGGCTTGTTGTGCACAAATTTTATACATAAAACAAACCCTCCTAGACTATGGAGTTGTTCTTGATAAGGTGTCACTTTTATGTGACAATGAAAGTGCTGTTAAAATTGCTAATAATCTGGTACAACACTCACACACCAAGCACATTGATATCCGCCACCACTTTCTAAGAGATCATGTTGCTAAAAATAATATATCACTAGAAGGTGTAAGAAGTGAAAATCAATTAGCAGATATCTTCACTAAACCTTTGGATAAGGCTACCTTTTGTAGGTTGAGAAGTGAGCTAAATGTGCTTGATTCTAGTAACTTTAAAAAATGAGCTTGTATTGTCCCTTGCATTGCATTGTATTATATGTCATGTTTAATTCTCCGCAATGCATCTAGGACTTGTCTAACACGGTTACGATAACCCTTCTTTGGAGGAGTGAAGAAGCCTAACCGTGGATCAAACTTGACAAGCAACCTAGTCTTTCTTTCCCGCTTTGCATTGCATATGCATGGTTGTTGCTTTATCGTTTCTTTTCGGTTTTGCTTTGAGCAACCTCTGTGTTCGTCCATGAATAGAGAGAGCATTTGATGCTCCCAAGGGTTCATAAACTCTATTGCATGGCCATACGTTGCTCCTCGGGTGTTTATTGCATATTTTCCTAAAAATAATACTAGCCTAAGGCAAATTATTTTGAAAATCTTGAGGGTTTGAGTGAGGTTACTCATATCAGGTTCTAATTGGTGTTTATTTGAGTCTCTTTGAATTGGAACTTGATTGGGAGAAGTCGTGTCGAAGATCGGATTGAAGAAAGGCGTTTTACAGTGACCGGACGCTGGACCGGACGCGATGCTGCTTCATCACTACATCCGGTCTCGGCGACCACCAGTGCGTTCGGTCATCCCGAAGACAATCTCAAGGATCTGTGACCGGACGCTGGACCAGACGCTACGTTGTGACCACTGCGTCCGGTCCCGGACCCCACCACCGCGTCCGGTCAAGCGTGTTGAGTTCCCCAGGTGATCTCTGACCGGACTCTGTCAATGTCTGATCAGCTCTAACCGGACGCATTCGGTCGCACTAGGAGCTTACTAGACTCTGACCGGATGCTGCTCCACCACGTCCGGTCAGTCGACCAGCGCGTCCGGTCATCGCGTTAAAAGCAGATCTGCCCCTTCTTAACCATTCATCCCGATCCGTTTTTCAGCCGTCCTTTTCAACCTGCTCGCCGCCGCCGTGATCTAATCCGTGCCCTAGCACCGCCCTTCGCCATTGCTGCCGCGCGCTGAACCCACTGCTCCTCCTCCGCCGATCCCTCGTGCGCCGTCACAGCCGCTCGTGCCGCCGCAGTTCCTCCTCAGTCGCACGCGCCCCCAGCCGCAGCCGCATGCAGCGCCCTTAGCCGTGTCTCGCCACACGGATCGCCTCCGATCGTCGCCTCCGTTGATCCTCTAGTGGTGACTCTGTTTTGACCTAACCCTAACTCGTTGCGACGTGTTGCGACTTCACTTCGGCCGTTCTTCGTCGAGGTCTCTTCGCGCGATTTCGTCTCCACGAGGTGATTTCACATTGCCTTGATCTTCCAATTAGGGTTTGCCGATGACTTTCCATTAAAATTCTAATTCATCTATTGCATGTCTCGGCACTTCAGCGCTCATCCGACGTTTCTGTGGAACTCTCACGCGTCAAGATCCCTCATCTTTTCATCGGAATCTCACCTATCAGAGGTAGCTATCGCGATCTATTCTTTTTCTTATCTCATATGCTTGCTTTCATAAAGATCTCACTTATCTATTAGTTAATATATTGCTTATAGTAGCTCTATCTATTCTATCTTTACAGAGAGTCCTGTCGGTGCTTTGTGTGTGGCAGTTGATCAGTTTTGAATTCGAGACCAAGCCTGCGGATACGGATTGAGGCCAAGCCTCACGAGTGTCAATTCATCATCTTTCACTGTCAGGGTTTTCTCAGTCACAGAGGTTGGTCAGTATGGTTCGCTGCAAGAATGTTGGTGGTGCACCGAGTGACGGGGACAAAAGTCCTCCCAGGTTGACAGAGGTAGCCCGTGGCAAGCGCAAGAAGATAGCCGCCAAGAAGAGAAAGAGGACACCCACTGAGGCGAAGATAGCACAGGCAGTCGCTGATGCAGCAGAGCTTGCAGAGAGAGGTGGCAGAAGTAGTGGGATTTATATTGGCGAGCGTCGCTTTCATCTTGAAGGTCAACAGCTCGGTACTGAGGCCACAGAGGAGATAGAGGATGCACCTACAGAGTATCCCACAGAGGACACATAGGAGATAGAGGAGCAGACTGTTCAGACTCCACCATGTCATCGCTCAGGACGTACGCAAGCTCAGGTGACTCCTAGGCCAGAGGGCCAGTGTCGTGGAGGTCATCCACCTCTCAGGGCTCGAGGTCACCCCCAGTCGAGCACTTTGACTTGAGGGGAGCTACAACACGCCAGGTACAAGCTCTTCGGTTTGTCGAGGTTGGTCGGTGGTTCCCACCTCAGCGGGACCCCCGAGCTTCAGAGGGCTTCTACACACCTCTGCACGAGGATTTCTACAGAGCCTATGTTGACAGCGGGATTGCATTCAGACCTCAGAGAGTTTGTTGACTCGAGGCTTTAGTTGAGGTTGTTGGTGAGCAGCTCCGTCCACACTTGTCCTTTTTACCTGGTTTGTTAGACTTTCTAGGACGGACTGGAGCTTATTGCGGGACTTGGGTCAGAGAGTTCTACTCCTCACTTTGGATTGACCTTGCTCACAAGTTTATACACTTTGCATTCCGAGGCCGTGACCGCAAACTATACAGCACCAGGGTACGGGAGATTCTTAGACTCCCTACTTTAGAGACGAAGATTCACCAGTTGTGCTTTGGACAGACTTCACCATCGAGACGTCCTCACGGAGGTATAGTACCACCCACAGACATGATCAGACCTTGCTTCCGTGAGCCGTTTGGCGAGGGGTCTAGACGTACACCTGCCAGCTTGACACCCCTTGCTAGAGTGCTTGATGCCATTGTGAGACGGACTCTTCTTCTGAGGCTGGGATACAGAGAGGGTCTGACACGTATGCAGCTTTGGGTTGTTCATCACCTCATCTCTCAGACACCGTTTGATATTTGGGATCTGATGCTATGTGAGATGGAAGACACTTTGGCAGAGGGCTTTAAGGGTCACCGTCAGTTACCATATGCGCACTGGATTTGCTTTAGCATTCGATCTGTGTGTGACCTGCCTGCAGAGATTAGGGCTGAGATCTCTGATACCACTACTGCATTCCCAGAGTATGACATTCGATAGTTGTGGGCTTCAGTTACTAGAGAGCAGGCACCTAGGCCGGGACAGCGTCAGAGGCCAGAGGTTCTAGAGACAGCAACTGAGCAGGATGAGACCGTTGAGGGTCTTGCTGAGGCCGAGCTTGCAGATCTTGATGCTCAGCCAGGTGATCCAGTTAAGGATGACGCCACTGACAGCACAGACGAGGACTACCAACCTATTCCCTGATACCGCTCTCCTCGGTCTCATGACCATGAGGCCGGTGGTTCAGGATCAGCCTCCCGCTCAGACCCAGCCATAGTGGCTATCCTTGAGAGGCTGACCTAGGCCTAGGAGAGGCAGGAGGTTCAGATGCAGCAATAGGCTCAGGACACAGCAGCTGCATTTGCTCAGATTCAGACTCGTTAGGATGAGTTCCAGAGGCAGCAGCTGGAGTTTCAGAGGCAGTAGTTTGAGATGCAGAGGCAGCAGGCAGCAACCTAGCAGTAGTATCTTGAGCTCCTGCGACACCTCGTCACTGTTGGGGTTCCTCCACCACCGTCTGTCCTTACTCCAGCACTACAGTCTAGTGGACCTTAGAGTTAGGGACAGCCGAGCTTTCAGTTTATCTCTCCCCAGCAGCAGGTTCCTCAGACCTTTCAGTCGCCGAGCTACACTCCTATTCAGACGGGGTTCACTCCACCAGCTTAGCCCAGACCTCACCTTCTGACAGACACTCCTTTCACTGACTTGAGTGCCTCCTACAGCGAGTTGACTAGTCAGCCGACACCCTCGCATACCACTGTTGTGACCTCTTTAGGGATGTCTGCTTCTGAGACTATGGCTCCTCCAATGACAGGGACCGAGACTACAGAGACAGTGCCGTCGTCAGTTGCCTCGATAGATCCTCCCACAGTTGGTGCTTTTCAGGCTTAGGTGACAGAGACTGCTCCTATTGTTGCTACTACTTCTTCAGTTCCTGCTCCTGCTCTATAGACCCAGACTGCTTCACTGCCACATGTATCTATAGAGGGTCAGCCTGACAGCTCAGAGTCTGAGGAGGATACTTCACAGTTTGTGATCACTCCACGCTCCTCGGCGCCCGACATGACTGCTTCTGTTCCCCTGTCGGATCCTTAGTTTTGTTTTTGGCGTTTAATGCCAAAGGGGGAGAGATAGTAGATTCAAGGGGAGTGTTGATAGAGGGTTTCGTAGTGTTGATAGAGGATTTCGTTTTTTCTTTGTGTGCTACTTTTATGCTTCATGTTTACTTTCCCACCTTGCATTTTGTGACATGTGTGCTTGTGAGATACGTGAGTCATATGTGGTCTATCTTGTCACTATTATATATCATGTCACTTAATTGGTTCTAGCTCATAAGGTTGTGCTTTCGTGCCTTACTCCGATTTCATATGAGCTATGTTTTATGTGTACTAACTCTTCATGTTTTATCTTGTGAGTACACCCTATTGGCTTGGAACACATAAGCAATTCCTAACCCCTTGTGCTTATTGCTTTTTGCTTATGTGAACCAAGCATGTTTGAAAACCTCAACTCTTAAATCTTCTAAATCTAAGTGTTGTCATCAATCACCAAAAAAGGGGAGATTGAAAGCATCTAGGCCCCGGGAGTTGGTTTCAGCAATTGATGACAACACATTATTACCATGACTAACGTGTGTTTTGTAGAAACTTTGATAAGTTAGGTCATAGGGTTGATAACTGCTTTGGGCACTATGGTATTCATGCCCCTTGATGGAAATCATTTCGGTTTTCAAAGGATCAACAACAAGATTAAGGACGGTTAGTTCCGGATGTCAAGATGTTGAGTTACACCCGGAATAGTTGTTAGGATATTCGCTTCTTTCCTTTGGCCGTACTATAAAGGGGGGCATGAGCGAGTAGCTTGACCTAGGTGAGTCTTTTGTTTAGGTGTGGTGCACACTTGTCAAACTTAGCACTAGGTAGCTCAGGTAAAGCTTAAAGTTCAGTTGGAAGCAACTCGGTTCAAGTTGCGTCGCGTTTCGAAGTCGTTTGAGCCGTTTACCCTTGACCGGACGCGGTCTCTGTCTCGACTGGACACGTCCGGTCAGTACGAACAGTCACTGTGTTTCAACCTGGTTGACCGGACGTGGTTCCTGTGAGAACCGAACGCGTTGATCGTGTTGACACGTGTCTCAGAGGGTAAAAGATCTAATCGGACGCGACTAGGAAGTGATCGGACGTGTCCGGTCACGTTCCAGTAAGGTACTTTGCTGACCTAACACGTCCGATCATCACCGATCGGACGCGACAGAGCGTCAGGTCAAAGTACAGTAAGGTCATTGCACGAACGGACGCGTTCGGTCACCCCTGATCGGTGCGTTCGGTCACTCAGCGATGTCATTCAGATTTTCGACCGTTACGTTCGACCGGCGCGTCTGGTCACGTCGACCGGCACGTCCGGTCAGTGCGTATTTTGCTGAGTTGGCAGGTAACGGTTGGATTTGACTGTGGGGTGTATAAATACATCCCCTCCACCTCTTTTAGAGGTCTCTTGCTCATTTGTTCAGCTGAGAAACACCTTTCAAGTGCAAGAAAGTGCAAGAGCTCTAGTAAGGGTAGTGATTTGAGAATCAAAGTTTGAAAATCCCTCATTAGTGACTAGGGAGTAGCAAGTGTGCATCCACCTTCTCATTAGGCTTATTGTGGTCAAGTGAGAGTTCTAGCTTGTTACTCTTGGTGATCGCCATCACCTAGACAGCTTGATGGTGATTGAGAGTTTGGTGATCATCTGGCGAGCTTATGGATGACCCAACTTATCTTGTGAGCGGTTTTAGGCGATTCACCGCGACGGAGTGTCAAAGAATCAGCCCGTAGAGAGCACTTGATCCTTTCGCGGATCAAGGGGGAGCTACACCCTTGCGCGGGTGCTCCAACAAGGACTAGTGGGGAGTGGCGACTCTCCGATACCTCGGGAAAACATCGCCGTGTTCCTAACCCTTACTTTCAAGCATTTACTTTCTTGTATTACTTTCATTATTTGGTTTACTTTCCTAGAATTGCCATGCTAGACTAGGATTGAAACTTAGGATGCAAAACTTTTTACCGGTAGAATCACAAGGAACACTAGTAGGCACTAGGGGTGAACTTTGGCTTGTATGATTTAATTCTTGCAATTAATTTTTAGAAAAGCCTAATTCACCCCCCTCTTGGGCATCTTGATCCTTTCACTAATCATGGATGCTTTGCGGTGCAATATGATGACATTACAAATTATTTAGTCACTATAACACCAGAGGTGTTACAGCTACACCGGCTCGACGCAGCCTAGCGCCGCCCGTGCTTACCGACCGCGGACCTCAGCCTCAGCCGCAGGCGGTAGGCCGACACCGCGGGTGGCGCGTTCACCGGCGTCTGGGCATCATCGTACGGTGCCTCCTGCGCGCGCTCTCGCCGCTGTGTTTGCTGGCGCTGGCGTAGCTCCGTAGGCGTGAATGCCATGCTCCGCCTCGCGACTCGCATCCTACGCCGCCGTGGTTGCATCCCCATGGCCGAAGGTCATCGCCACCGGTTCGATCTCCTCACCAGAGCCATCCCCTGCCACGATTCCACCTTCGTCCGCTTCGCAATGACACAAAGAGCCCGCCTAGCCACTCCTTGGCGCTAATCCATGCCCACAGTGACTCCTCCCATGCTCGCCGGATCTCACGAGGGCTCCTCGCAGCAGCCACCACGACCAGCTCCCTTCCCGGCGAAGTGAACCCCGCCGACGAGTTTGTCGTGGCCTCCTCTGCATTCTCTGCCGCTGGCCAGCTCCATGGCTTGGTGCCGCCCCGCCATGGATGGAAGGTCGAAGGAGCTGGAGGTAGGGGATGACGGGTGGGGACCATCTGTCAGTGAGGGAAGGATCTGTCACTTACAAGCGGAGCCCACTTGTCAGTCGTTTACATTAGCACCAAAGTCCACCTCAGCGCGCCAGCGTGGCAAAACCGCTATGAAAAACCACCTCGGTCGTTATTTGAACGGTTTTGCAAAGGTGAGTTGTTAAATATCTTATTTTATAGGTTGGAGGGTAAAGTAGTTGAGTAGCAATTGGTGAGGAGGCTACGTAGGCTTTTTTCTTACTAAAAATTACCGTGCTAGAACTAATTAAAAATCGAAACAAGCACCCACGATTTTACTTTACCGTAGTCACAAGAAAGCTGCGCAACGGAAGCAAGCTGAAAAGCCTCTCGGTTGCATTGCAGAGCACAAGTGGCGCCCGTCTCATCATCAGCCGACTTTTTCTGCCCTTTGTAATCCAGCTCCAGCCGGTGGACTGTCAATTAGGTTCCGTTTGGTAGAGCTTTGGCTCTAGCCAAAATAACTTCAGTTGAGTAGATTTATTTGGGGAGCTGAAATAGTTTTTTGAACCGTTTGACAAAAACAGTTTCTCCGGATCGTTGAAAAGGAGAAAATATCCACAATACCCTTCTTTTTTTTTTCTTGTTTTTCTTTTCTTTATTTTTCCACTATTCTCTCCCCAATCTTATCGGCTACCTTATCTAGGGTGTGTTTAGTTGAGAAAATTTGGGTGAAAAGTTACTGTAGCACTTTTCGTTGTTATTTGGTAAAATTTGTCCAACCATGGATTAATTAGACTCAAAAGATTTGTTTTGAACTTTACAGACAAACTATGCAATTAGTTATTTTTTTTACCTACACTTAATACTTCATGTATGCGTTTAAAGATTCAATGTGACGAGTGGAAGAGGAAATATTTTGGGTACAACCACCGCACGGGCACAACACATTCTTTCCGAGATCCTCTCCTCTTCCCACGCACCGCCCGCTCGACTCCGGCCCGCCAATCCGCCGTGTGCCCGCCTGCTCCGGCTCCGGCCCACCGCGTGCAGTCGCTCCGTGCTCCCGTGCCGCGCGCCGTCTGCTCCGGCTCCGGCCCGCCGGTCCGCCGCGCGCCATCGCTCCATGGCCCCGCGCCGCGCCCACCGATCTGCCGCGCGCCGCCGCTCCGTGCTCATGCGCAAGGAGGAAGAAGGCAGGGGTATCCACGGCCAAATCCACAAGCGCCTGACAAGGAGCCAGTAAGAGCTGCATTTTCTGGCTCCACCTTCCAAAACTGTGCTGTGAGAGCGCGATTTCCGGCAGCTCCGCGTGAGCAGCACCTCTCCTGGACCCGTTTGGTAGCTGGAGCTGAAAAACGGCTCCGGGAGCTGCCTTGGAGCCGTACCAAACAGCCCCTTAAGCTGTCTGCAGAACCACCGGGCAGCGGCCACCGCCCAGTCTAAAAGCAAAGCAGATCAGCCCTCAGCTCTCATGCCTCAGCGGTACGCTTGTGTTGCTTCCGTGATCTGTTCAGTTTTTAAATCAAGCAGACACAGAATGTACTCCGTCGCTTTTCCCCCCGTCCTGTGACGTGCTAATCTCATTCGGTCTCACTCTGCCATACACATGCGAAGATCTGATTCAAGTGACTCCAACTTGGGTTAATTTTCTCGCTTACTTTTTCGGACACTTTTAGTAAGGGACATGCTATATCCTGAAATTTAGTCTTTTTTATGTTCCACCTATGTCAGATGTTGTGTTGCAAATTCAAGCCTTCTATCTCGGTCTTATGCCCTTCTCCACTTAAAAAAACACTCTTTGGAGGCACTTTACTACACGCATTTTATAGTTTGGCTGAAAGCTTCATGTTGTAATATAAGTTGTGGGATTTCCGTTCAGCCTCCGACCCCTCGTGCGGGGCGAGCAATGGTGCAGGACGACCAACTCAAATATGATACTATTGCAAAAGACAAGGTAGTCATACACGTGCTCATCAATCACGTGGCCCAGATGCGTTCAGTGACCAAGGAGAGGGAGATCGAGGGAAGGGAGAGGGAACGAGAGAGAGATAGAGGCCCTGTTCACTTGAACTTATCAGACATGGTACAATGTTTTTCTCTCACAATAAAATAGCATCAGCCGCATAAACCATCAGCCGAACAGGGAGAGAGGGGGTGTGGAGAGATAGGAGTGGAACGGCCAAATGAGAGAGACATAAAGTTGACCAAATTTAAGTGTAGCTGATTAAAATTTCTAGTCCGGTGGCATTATCATCGTTGATAAAGGTTAAAAACTGCAATGGTACTAATATTGCATGTTTTCAATACATAGAGGCCATGGTTATCACCGTGAAAGCACGATGTTAGTACCATTGCAGACAATGATATGTCATTTTTTTTTACAAACTGAGAGTGATGATATCTTATTCATGTCTGTTTTAAAACAACTGGTAGTGATATAGCCAGCAATATTGACCGTTTATATGTGGCTTTATCCATTGCAGCGAGCCAATTCGGCTTGCTTGATTTAACGAGGAAAAACTTGGTTGCACACAGCTCAAGACAATGCGCCAAGAAAACCAAACATGTTTTTTTCGCCATCTTTTGTCTGGATAAGGCGAGACGAGGCCCACTCGTGGAACCAAAACGTGCTCTAAGATGCAAGAAGTATGTTTTTTATGAAATTATACGATCAACAAATTTTACATTCTGATATTGTATTTCTAGGCTAAATTATATGCAACATTAGATCAACCGGCGATTGGTTGTTTCGTTATCTTAATAAAATACTAGCTAGAAAGTAGGACTGGTGGCTACTGGCTAGTGTCAACCCAACTGATTATCTAGGAACTGTTTGAATGCTATGATGGAGAAGGAAAACTGCACTGATCTGCACTAGGAGTCTAGCACTACTTTGTTTACGACTCGTGGAGAAATTAAAGAAAAGTTGGAGGTTGGTCGACGACCTTGGGGCTTGGGGCCTCGGATATGCATATGACTAGACACGCAATACTTGGGCGCTAAGTAATGTCACATACATGCAATGAATGGGTGATGAGCCTGTGTTGTTTGATTGATGCACAGTAGCTAGTACTGCTCGACTGGTGAATGATAATGATTTGTCTGGTACTTAAGTGGCTTTACGAAGATATCGAGCTCCTGTATTTTTTTTGTACCTTTTTCCACGATGATGATCTTTTAAAGGTAAAACACCACCGGGCCATAGTTTTTTTTCCTGACGGTCGAAAACCGTTAGGAAAAATGAAAAACCGATAGGAACTGCATTCCTGACCGCCAGTTGTCAGGAATAGATCGACAGGAACAGCTCGACAGGAAAGAGCAACTTTTTCTGACGGTCAGCCGATAGGAACATATTCCTGACGGTAGTTCCTGATGTCGCAGTTCTAACCGATCAAAATGAAATCTTGTCGGCACAACCCTCAGGAATTCCCGTCAGGAATAGCTCCCCGACAGGAATCAATATGTTTTTCCTGACGTTTGGAACCGACAGGGACAACAACCAAACTTTTAGGCATGATGTTTTTTCCCCACCCCACAAACATGGATGAGCATCAAGCAGCATGCCGTTTCAGGTTAGCCATCTTATGTGCCACCTTGAATGGCTTTTTTTTCCATCTTGCATAAGGCAACTTGCAAGATTAGTTAAGGACAAAAAGAACTTAAATTGAGTTAAAACATCTTCATGATTTCTGATGGACAAGAGTACCAACTTACTAATGGAATGGACCACTGATAATGGAAAATCTGATTAACTTGGTTGGAAACAAAAAACGTATTACCATTGCATAGTAGAGAACATACAAAAGCGAAATAAGTCAATCCAGTAAAAACTATTGCTTTGTCCTTCTACATGAGTTATACAAAACAACATCAAGGTGATTTTTCTCTTGTATGTGACTGCACAACATAGTAAATAAAATTCACAGCATGTTTAGTCTGGTACAATCTCCAAGAGCAAAACCACTATGAACTAGCAATCGTATTTAGAACAAAATCCCTGCATATGGAAGACTAAAATACAACAACATTAATACAGATCTGAGAGGGAGATTGGGAGAGAGAAACATGACACACCTTATGCAGATCGGGAGGGGACCAGGCGGCGACACGAGCGTCGAGGAGCCCTGGGGCGAGGGCGGTGAGGGAGTGGGGAGCCCCTTCGAGGGGCAGCGTCGCGAGCGTGGGGATCTCCTCAGGGCGAGGGTGGCCGGTGGTGCGGATGTGGGGGAGCAACCTCGGGACAGTGGCGGCGCGGGTGACGGAGATCCCCTCGCGGCGACGGCTGCTGGCGGGGCAGGCTTGAGGGATCCGCCTCGGGGCGGTCGCGGCTAGTAGTGCGGGCATAGGGGAAGCTTCCTCGAGATGATAATGGTGGCGTGGGCGTCAGAGACCCACCTCGAGGCGTCGTCTGCCGGTGGCACGGCCGTGGGTGGGTTCCCTCGGGGCGGGGGCTTGGGCGGCTTGGGCATCGGGGAGGTGGCGGCGGCAGATGAAGGAGAATAGAATGGGGGCAGGTGGGTGGTAAGGTTTGGCGATTTTATGTGTCCACGTGGGACCTGCAGTACTGTAGCTTGGGTGCGTCCTCAATTATTTCGCGTGACCCTCGCGGGAGAGGATTCCTGTCGGTTTGGAGTTAGCCGTCAGGAGTCATCTCTGTGTTCCCGACGGGTTTTATGGTTCCTGTGGGTTTCGGAAAGCCGTCAAGAGTTTTCGGATCCATTCCTAACAGTTTTTAGCAACCGACAGGCCTAATACAGGTTCCTGACGGTTTTGCAACAGCCGACAGGAAAAAAAATGAAACCGACAGGAAAAACCTCTTCTGTGGCAGTGAAAGTAAAACTCACTCGTGTAACTCGATGGCCATCAGCCAACATGACATGTACAGTACATAGCCCATGGAATGGAATGATCACACAATCATCGATCCGAATTTACCCGTATCTTCCGTTTACAGGTGCCTCGCAACTCGCAAGAGCTGAAAGTGCAAACGCCGTTAAAAAGAGCACAAATACCCGGAGTCGGTGACAAACACAACTTTGGTCGGATGATGGACAAAAAAAATCATTATAGGCCGGCCGTCATCAATCATCATTATATGTGATGATGAACCAAGGGAACCTTATTAGCTTTAACAACAAGCATGCATGTATGCTGTATATGACCCCCTTACGAAAATGCTTGTTTTGAACATAATTACAACAAGCTAATTAGTACGTAGTTTATTTTTGAACTAATAATTACGAAAAATGCTTGGAAATACTATTGCAACATATGCAATGTCCAGATTAAAAACGATTGCAACATACGTCTGAAAACAGATGAAATATTTTGAACAAACGATTGCAACATGCCTCTGAAACACTTGCAACATGTGCAACATCCCTCAATCTACTTTTACAACATTAAGATGAAACAATTGCAACATACATCTGAAATGCTTGAAACATTTAAAATATATCGCGGCGAGCCGCGGCGCACGAGCACCCCTAGCACCGCTCGCACTCGTGGGTGCCCTTGGCTCATCGGGGAAGACCTAAGGCGCCACGACACATGCACCCCAGCATCCATGGTGGGTCAACGGCGTGCGCGACGGCTATGGGAGACAGACGGCGAGGGAGCGAGCGGCACAGGTGTCTGGGACGGGCATGCGACGTGGCCGGCGATGGGGCACGGGACGGTGGGCACGGCGCGACAACTGACAAGCACGCAGTGTGGGAAGGCGCGTGGACGAATGAGCGGCTACGTTACTGCGTCGGGCGCCGGGCGGATAAGGATGAGCGAGTGGGGATTCGTTTTTCTATTCTTGAGAGAGATGGAGAGATAGGGCTCACTCATACGGAGCCGCGTCTGGACAGGAGTCGCAGACGGACGACTGTGGCTTATCATTATCATAACATAAACAGAGAGGGTGGCTGCATATGTCAACTTTTCCAAATCCCTATTCCAGCCGATAAAATCCTCTATCTGATTAAACAATCATCAAACCAAGTCACCATCATCACTCTTAATAATTATTAATCAAAGGAAAAGAGAGCCAGCGGTGAAGGTCAACTGTTCATAATAATAAGACCTAGACAATGGGAATTGTGGGTCGCTGCTCAGGTTTTTCTATCACTTATCTTTGTTTTAATAAACGATGCATCTAATATGTACTTCCATTTCAAATTGTAAGTTATTTTTTCTTTTTTAGGTGCATACCTTATGCTATGTATCTAGATATATACAATATGTCTGATGCACAGTAAAATCTATATATTTAAAAAATCAAAATGACTTATGATTTAGAACAAAGGACCACGACTCCGGACTATTCCTCCAAAGCAAACTGCTCCAAAGTGATGATAAGGCCCTGTTCATCTGGCTTATAATCCGTCTTATTCAGCTTGTTTTTTCAGCCGGAACAGTATTTTTCTCTCACAAAAAATCAGCCAACAGTGTTTTTCAGCCGGCTTATAATTCCAGCCGAACGGCTCCTAAGTCTCTTTTCTGCACCCCTGTAGGCTTTGTTTGAAAGCAAGTTTATCTACCTCAATCCACACGTGTTGAGTGGAATGGAATGAAATTTAGTTCAATTCCACTTTAACACATGTGGATTGAGATGAATACATGCGCATAAAAAACCCGTAGCATTGCTTAGTGGTCTATAAAAGAGCACTCTACCCACTTAAAGACACCCACACCCAGACCAAGCAAAGCAAGCAGGCAGAGATGAATAAAGAAAGCATGAAGAAAAGATGGGCATGCCGTGTGTAAAGAGAAAGGATCAAATCTCACGCACTTGCCAGTCACCACTAGTCTACAGTACGTAGCAGTAAACCAAGCAAAGTGCCGTTGCCAACCCCACCTCCGAAGTCCGAACGTTCAAAAAGCCGCCCCCCTTCCCTCCTCCACCCCACCGCCTTTTTCCCGCACTCGCCTTGCTTCGCCTCCTCCGCTTCCCGTCTTCCTCCCCACCAATCCCCAGCACCCCCAAACGCCAAAAACACAGGCGATCGATCGCCAAAAGGCAAAAGACGCCCGCCTCGATCTGCGCCCGCCGCAGAAAAGCGGTAAAGCTTAGCGGCGAAGGCGATCGCCAAAGCCAAAGCCAAAGCGAGGCGAGATAAAAGCCGCGCTATCGCGATGGCGCTGCTGAATGCTGGCCCTGCCGCCGCATTGGCCTCCTCGTCCTCGTCCTCCCCTCCTCCGTTCCGCGCGGAACGATGGAGCTGGAGATCGTCGAGGTGGGCCCGTCCAGCCGCCCGCTGCGCTACGTCTCTCGCCAGCTCCTTCCGACTCCACCGCCGCCACCTCCACCGCCACCTCCACCGCCACCACCGCAGCAGCAAGGGGAAGCAGGGGACGCCCATGCGGCGGCGCCCCTGGTGCAGCAGTTCGACAGCGAGAAGCTCCCGCAGACGCTCGTCTCCGAGATCCGACCCTTCCTCCGCGCGGCCAACGCCATCGAGGCCGAGAACCCGCGCGTCGCGTACCTGTGTAAGTTCTGTTCACGTGCGATCACGCCCTGCTTCCTCTGCCTTCCATTTGTTCTTCCCTTCTCACCCTGGAGCCTGGAGGAGGCCAGCTCTCAGCTGCTGTGCCGGCGCCCAGCGCGCGCCACACCTGTTCGTGGAAATGCCCGGCAAGGAAGCTGCCGGCCTCATCCTGGCGCGCGCCGCGGTGGCTATGGCCTTCCAACGTCTGCCCTGCATACGTCTACTTCATGGAATCATGATTTTGGATGTTTGGGGTTGGTAACACGTCCGAATGCATGCACGTTCGTCTGGCTCTGATTCTGATTCCATCGATCGGAACTAGTGATCTTTCAGCTACTGGACCAAACAGAATATTTGGTGGTTGGTTTTGTTAACATCGGTCTCCGTCTCAGAATATTCTGCCTCCTACTTGATCCTCTCCCTCTGACCTTCTGCAAGGTGGCAGTTGGTCACGATGAGTTTGCCTTTGCTTATTTCAATTTCAACAACCACAGATGCTTCGTGCTCGCTCTTGGCTTCGGTGACAGAGATGCTAGCTGTTTCACCTTGGAGATTCTGCAAGGGGAAAGTGGGTGCTTGGCTGATCGAGAGCACATCATCACCTGGAATATTCTGTGATTCCCCCTTTTGTGGTGCCGATTTGTGTTTTAACTGCTATATTCTAAAGGGTAGATATTTTCTGAGGAGAATCGCATGCCAAGTTTTTTACTGTCAGTGGGTCAACTTCAAGTTTCTTCTGCACAGAACATTCTTCTGCCACCTCTACTCCATGTAATTTCTTGTGCTTGACCGAGCAGTTTGTTGGAAGCCTTGAAGTAGAGTTTGTTAGATCCGCATGCAAGCCAGAATGCCTCAATTTTTCTGCTGCGGTGGATCAGTTACTTCCATCAGGCGGTACACCTCGTGCTGTTATATCTCCTTGAGAGATTACTGAGAACTCTTAGCTCATGAAGCACCACAGTTACCACTTGCTTCTCTCTGTTGGAACACATCACTACAATGATTCAGTGGATGCTATAGCTGAGGCAGCATGAGCATTGCAGATAAGAACTGCTTCCACAATAGTTTGAATCTTTAAATCAGCTTTTCTTTTGCCAGGTCGGTTCCATGCATTTGAAAAGGCTCATACAATGGACAAACTTTCAGCAGGGAGGGGTGTTCGGCAATTTAAAACAGCACTTCTTCAGAGACTTGAGCAGGTGCACTCACTATGGGGATAAGTTAACATGAGCATATAGTATATTTACATTTTACTAGGTTTTCGATGATGAAAATTAAAAGCATCACACAATCGCATACATATATAAGAACTTTGAAAACTTGTTGTGGATCATCTTTTTTGCACTCATAATTTCAGGTATACTCCCTCCGTTCCAAATTATAGTTCGCTTTGGCATTGTCCTAAGTCAAGCCTCTTTAACTTTGACCATTTTTTAAGTATATATTAACATGTACAAGTTCAAATAAATGCATTATCAAAACATATTTCATAGAGAATTTAATGAGCCTAATTTGACGTTGTAGATGTTGGTATATTTTCTATAAAACTTGCTCAGAGGTAGAGAAGTTTGACTTAGGACAAAGCCAAAGTGAACTATAATTGGAACGGAGGGAATATGTCTTTACTCAAAAGACTCAAAAAGTTCTGTTGATGATTAATGCGCCTCATATTGGATGTGGTTGTAAAACAGGATGAGAGCAGCACCAAATCAAAGATGACACAAAGAGGTGATGCCCGAGAGATGAAGTTATTCTTTGAGAAGTAAGATTATTTCTCATATGCATATTGGTTCCGTAGAGCACTTCTTATGCAGCATTGTCATACCCCTAATCCCACTGAAAAAATGTAACTCTTATTCATTTTTTTGGTAGGAAAAAGCAAGCCAATGAACATGAACTCTTGCCTGTCCTGGCAGAAGTGCTCAAGGCTCTTCTCAGCGGAACTGGCTTGGAGGTTGTGAGATTTTTGACAAAATGAAATTATCAGTGATATTGTTCTCTATATTTAACATTTTTAACAAACTGCAGGGCCTTGTTGCTAGTGAAGATTTTGCAGACTTATTTCGATATAATATTCTTCCACTCCATCCTAGATTAAGTCAAAAACCAATCATGCTTCTCTCGGAGGTTTGCCTGTTTTTCTACTCAAAACTATCAAAAGTACCCTTTTGTCCTGCACTCTACTATATTTTCACTCTACTATATTTTCACTTTTCAGTATGACATAATGGGCTAATGGCCCTGATTCTTTTACACAATAGGGAGGACTTGTACTGGGTAGATCTGGTTGGTATTTACCAAGAAAAAGACCAATACATATTGCAGGATATGCTTGCTGTACAATAATAGTGACAACTAGGTTTTTCCTTAATTATAACAGCTCATGTGTTTCTAACAAAGAGTAATATACATCACTAATCCTTTAAAATAAGTGCCCTTTACTTTGATAGTGAGTTAGTGAGATTGCATTATATGTTATTAGCAGTAGTTCCATTTTAATTATACTCCCTCTGTGACGGTGGGGAACGTCTACCAGCGATGCGGCAAGGAAAGTGGCTGAGCAGTGGGCCGCGCCGAGAACGCTAGAGCACGGTCACCAGCTGCGACGTGCCAAGCCGTGTCGCCCATAGTTCGGCTTTTTAGTTGTTTGATCCAAATGTTTAGGAGATTGGTTTGTTATTCCCTTAAGTCAGTAGATTGGTTGTTAGGATTTTGTTATAAGTATTGAACACTTGGATTAATAGAAGGTTAGCCAGAGATTCTCCCTGGCGTTCAGTTCTCTCGCTCTCGCGTTCTAGCCCTATCGTCAGGCGCCGAGCACGGCGCCGCCAGTCCGCCGCCGGGCGTTCAAGCCACGGCCATCCACCTCCCATTCATATCCTCTACGCAATAAACCTGTTCCAACAATCTGGTATCAATGTCAGGTGCCGGAGCTTCCGCCGCCATCCCCACCACCTCCACCGCCATTCCTCTGATCACGTCTGCCCCCGCCGCCATCGTCACCACTGCACCGCCCGCTGTGTCGCAACCCCCACTCACCACCGTTTCCACCGACGCCCTCAACGCTCTCACCGCGGCCGTCTATGGGCTGCGGTGCCAAGTGGGGGACCTCGCCACGCGCGTGGCCACCGTCGAAAGCTAGCCGTCGGGTTCCTCGCCATCCTTCCCTTCGCTCGGCTTGCCGGGGTTTGGCGGCATTCCGCAACTCCCGGCCTCCTGGCTTGTCATCTCGGAGGTGCTCTCCTCTCAGCCCGTGCCACCTCTGCCGGCGCTCACGCAGGCGGTGCCACCCTCCGCAGCCGCGTCCCTCCCGCCAGTACAGCCAACCCGCCCCGTGCCTATCACTCAAATCAGCTTCCCACACTCACCGTCACCGGTTCCATCCTTCTCCATCGTCAATATTCCCAAACCACCCTCTTCGGCCGCCACCCCTTCCTCACGATCCACCCGAAGCCGCGGCCACCGGCGCCCCTCGTTATCACAAACTATCATTCCCGACCTATGAGGGCAAGGAGGACCCCTTGGGTTGGATCAACCGCTGTAAGCGCTTCTTCCGCGCCTAGCTCACCCGCGAGGCCGATAAGGTGTGGCTCGCCTCTTTCCATCTCATCGGTACCGCACAGCAGTAGTACTACATACTTGAGCGCAACGCCGGCGTGCCCTCCTGGGACGAGTTCAAGCAGCTGTGTCATCAACGCTTTGGCCCACCGTTGACCACCAACCATTTGGCGGATCTCGCACGTCTTTAGTTCACCTCCATGGTCGACGCCTACCTGGACGCGTTCTAGGCCCGCATGGTGCACACGGGCCGCCTTTCGCCATACCAGTAGGCTCAGTTATTCACGGGCGGCCTCTCAGACCACATCAGGATCGACGTCTAGCTCCATGATCCCTAGGACCTGCAGCGTGCCATGCACCTGGCGCGTGCTTACGAACGCCGCAACGCGGCGCCGCTCCTGGCCCTGTCGGCGCCCCCGGCTCGTCCTCCTCGTCGCGCCAACAGCGGCCAGGCCGCGCTGCCACCAACTCCGGGGGCACAAGCTCCGTCACTGCCGTCATCCTCGGCCCCTCCGCCACAGCCCTTCAAGCGCCTCACTCCGGCCAAGATGGTAGAGCGTCGCAAGCAGGGGCTGTGCTACAACTACGATGAGCCTTACGTCCAGGGCCACAAGTGTGCTCGCCTGTTCTATCTCGAGGCCTCTGACTATATTGTCGAGGAGCCTGAGGAGCCGGCCGCCGACGCGCCCACTGACGTTGCGGCGTTCGACTCCGACGTGCCAATGATCTCCCTCGCGGCTATCGTGGGCATCCGCACCGAAGACACCATGCAACTCTACATCACCATCGGCAACGACCAGTTCGTCGCCATGTTGGATTCGGGCTCCACACATAACTTTGTCCGCGGCGACGTCGCCCGCTGCGTCGGTCTGTAGTTCACGCCATGCCTAGGTGCCGGCGTCATCGTCGCCAACGGGGACCGCGTCCCATGCCGCGGCTTCGCCTGTGACGTCGGCATTCGGATCGCCGATGAAGTGTTCTCCATCGATTGCTACTCGATCCCGATCGACACCTATGACATGGTCCTCGGCGTCACCTTCCTTCGCACACTCGGCCCCATCCTTTGGGACTTCGACGACCTATGCATGGCCTTTTGGTGCGAGGGCCGCCGTGTATTCTGGCGCGGGATCGGCTCCACCCGCCATGACATCCAGTCGACGCGCCGCATCAACAGCATCCGCCACAACGAGCTGGCCCTGCTCGACAAGCTCCTGAACTCCTTCGACGATGTCTTTGCCACGCCCCAAGGCCTGCCGCTACTGGAGCCATTTGCCGGTGATGACGTGGAGAAAATGGCTTTCTGCACTCACGAAGGCCACTTCGAGTTCTTGGTCATGCCGTTTGGGCTCACGAATGCGCCGACCACATTCCAAAGCCTGATGAACACCGTGCTGCGCCCTTTCCTCCGTAAGTTCGTGCTCGTGTTTTTTGATGACATCCTCATCTACAGCCCGTCGTGGTCCTCTCATCTCCAGCACCTCAACGCCATCCTCTCCACCCTCCGGGAACACCAACTGCAACTCAAGCGCACCAAGTGCTCCTTCGCGCAATCTTTGGTGGCTTACCTCGGCCACGTGATCTCGGCCGAGGGAGTCGCCATGGACCGTGACAAGATCAACGCCATCACGACTTGGCCGCAGCCGCACTCGGTTCGCGGTCTCCGCGACTTCCTTGGGATGGCGGGCTATTACCGCCGGTTCATCAAAGATTACGGCGCCATCGCCGCCCCCCTCACCAACTGCTCATGAAGGAGGGCTTCGTCTGGTCCCAGAGGCCACGACAGCGTTCGACGGCCTCAAGCGAGCCCTCTCCACCGTGCCCGTGCTGCAACTATCGGACTTCGCCAAGCCGTTCATGGTTGATTGCGATGCGTCCGGCTCCAGCTTCGGGGCTGTGCTTCATCAGGGCGACGGCGCACTTGCCTTCTTCAGCTGACCGTTTGCGGCGCGCTATCTCAAGCTTGCTGCCTATGAACGCGAGTTGATTGGGCTGGTCCAGGCCGTCCGCCATTGGCATCCCTATTTGTGGGGTCGGCACTTCATCGTCAGAACGGACCACTACGCCCTCAAATTCATGCTGGACCAGTGACTCTCCACGGTTCCCCAACATCAATGGGTGAGCAAGTTGTTCGGTTATGATTTCAGCGTGGAGTATCGCCCTGGCCGCCTCAACACGGTCGTCGACGCACTATCTCGTCGAGGCGATGACGACGTCTCTCTCAGCACCCTCAGCGGGCCATCCTTCAGACTGTATGATGATCTTCGTCGTGAGCTCCAAGAGGACCCCGCCCTGCGCGCCTTCTGCGACGGCATGGTCGCTGAGAGTGGCGCGCCGTGGCACGTCGTGGACGGCCTTGTCCTCCGCGGCACCAGGGTGTTCATTCCGGTGTCATCAACATCCTTGCCATATGTGCTCCAGCTCGCCCATTCCACGGGGCATGAAGGCATTCATAAGACCTTACAACGTCTTCGGCAGGATTTCTTCGTTGACCATGATTGCCGGCTGGTTCAGGAATACGTCCGCGCTTGCTTGACGTGCCAGCGTAACAAGACGGAAGCGCTGCATCCTGCAGGTCTCCTCCAGCCGTTCGAAGTGCCGTCGCAAGTTTGGGCCGACATTGCGCTCGATTTCATTGAAGGTCTGCCGCGTGTCAACGGCAAAAGTGTCATCTTAACGGTGGTGGATCGCTTCTCCAAACATGCTCACTTCATCCCGTTGAGCCACCCCTACACGGCGACCACAGTCGCGAAGGCCTTCTTCGACGCCATTGTCCGCCTTCACGGGTTCCCGACCTTCATCGTGAGCGATCGTGACCCCGTGTTCACAGGCCACGTCTGGCGGGACATCTTCAAGTTGGCCGGCGTCCAGTTGAAGATGAGCACGACATTCCACCCGCAAACCGATGGCCAGTCCAAGATCGTCAACAAGACCATTACTTTGTACCTTAGGTGTATCACCGGCGACCCGCCTTGAGCGTGGCTGGAGTGGCTCTCCTGGGCTGAGTACTACTACAACACTTAATACCACTCCGCGCTCCGCACAACGCCGTTCGAGGTTGTCTACGGGCAGCCCCCGCCTGCTTTGCTGCCTTATACTGCAGGGTCCGCGAGTACGGAGACGGTGGATGTGCTTCTCCGGGACCGCGACGCCTTCTTGTCCGATGTCCGCGATCGCCTGCTCCAAGCTCAGGAATACGCCAAGTAGCATTATGACGACCACCATCGGCCGCTGGAGTTCGCCATCGACGACTGGGTTTGGCTTCGGCTCCTCCACTGGCTAGCTCAGTCATTGCTGCCGGATCCTCGCGGCAAGCTCAGCCTGCGGTTCGCCGGGCCTTTCTAGGTGGTCGAGCGCATCGGCCCCGTCGCGTAGCGCCTCCTCCCCGAGGGCACCCACATCCATGACGTATTCCACGTCGGCGTCCTCAAGCCATTTCGGGGTACTCCGCTGTCCACGTTGCCGACCCTGCCTCCACTACACAACTGGCGTCTTCTTCACCGTCCGGCTCGTGCTGTGCGTGCCCAGCTTCGCCGGGACGCCTGACACGTCCTCATCCAGTGGGCGGACATGACGGATTCGGAAGCCACCTGGGAGCTCGTTGACGACTTCAAGTCTCGCTTCCCCAATTTTCAGCTCGAGGACGAGCTGTTTCTCGAGGGGGGGAGAGATGTTATGGTGGGGAACGTCTACCAGCGACGCGGCAAGGAAAGTGGCTGAGTAGTGGGCTGCGCTGAGAACACCAGAGCGCGGTCACCAGCTGCGACGCGCCAAGCCGTGTCGCCCAGAGTTCGGCTTTTTAGTTGTTTGATCCAAATGTTTAGGAGATTGGTTTGTTATTCCCTTGAGTCAGCAGATTGGTTGTTAGGATTTTGTTATAAGTATTGAACACTTGGATTAATAGAAGGTTAGTCAGAGATTTAGATTAATCTCTCTCGCTCCCTGGCGTTCAGTTCTCTCGCTCTCGCGTTCTAGCCCTATCGTCAGGCGCCGAGCACGGCGCCGCCAGTCCGCCGCTGGGCGTTCAAGCCACGGCCATCCACCTCCCATTCATATCCTCTACACAATAGACCTAGTTCCAACACCCTCCGTTCCTAATTATAAGACGTTTTTGCTTTTCTAGATAAATTGCTTTTGTTATGTATCTAGACAGTGTATATGTAAGTGCATAGCAAAAGCTACATATCTAGAAAAGCCAAAACGTCTTATAATTTGTAATGGAGGGAGTATTATATAAGTCGACTTGTAAGTTGGTATGATATTCTCTTATACAGATCAAAGTTGCAGTCTCTGCGGTGTTTAGTGTTCGCAGTCTTCCATCAGCCAACATGAAGGATGAAAAAAATCATACAGATATTCTTCGATGGCTGCAAAGTTGGTTTGGATTCCAGGTAAACAAGCTATTTGGTTTCATGCGAAATGCTTAGATTAATATGAATGTTTTTTTTTGGTACTACAGTAGATAATGCCTTTCATTTTCTTTGATTAGAAAGGAAATGTCGCCAACCAAAGAGAGCATCTAATTCTATTGCTTGCAAATGCGCATGCTAGGTTGAACCCCAAGTCATCCTCTGCTCAAATGGTACCCACACATGACTAGTTTTCTTTATCTATCTTTAATGAGAATGCCATTTTCATATATCTCCTTTCAGCTTGATGACAGAGCAGTAGATGAATTGTTGGCAAAAACATTTGAGAACTATCTGACCTGGTGCAAATTTTTGGGGCGAAGAAGCAACATATGGTAAAATGATGCAGTTTTTCAATTTCCTAGACTTGGCTTCAAATAATTGGATATATGTACTGTCTCACTTGCACTGCAACTGCTTGTGTTGCACCTGCAGGTTGCCCTCTGTGAAGCAAGAAATTCAGCAACATAAACTTCTATACATAGCTCTTTATCTTCTTATATGGGGAGAAGCATCAAACTTACGACTAATGCCAGAATGCTTATGCTATATTTTTCATCATGTAAGCAAAAAAAGTTATGCCTCTGATACTTTTATCATGCTTCTGTGGTGCTAATGATATAAGCCATTTATGTTGCTCTATTTCTCTTGGTATCATTTCTGGAATTTGTATTTTACTGTAGTTTTTCTGGTCACATAACTTACATTGCTGGTAATTAAAAGATGTCCTGTAAATGCTCCTACCAGAATAATCTATTGATATGAAATTACTTCTTTTTTACCAGTATCCTTTTACATTAATTTGTTTGATTTCCTTTTTAGGAATAAAACTGTGTTTCACTACAAGCAGTTTGCTGGTAGGTCTGCATAAACTGTAGATTCTTTTGCTCAAATCCTTACTATACTTATACTATTTAAACTGTTATAAAGCAATGGTACCAACATAGTAGTGCATAGTTACAACAAGTTGTAATTTCTGCTTGCTCTGTTATTGATACTACAATACGATCAACGTTTCATGCACACTTCCTCTTTTGTATGTTTGCCCCCTTTTGAAGTAAGTGAGATGGGACATTCTTTAGTATACACTTCATTCTGAAACGACTAGAGACATGCAAGTTATTCCCAATCGTTTCATGATAATTGTCCATAGTTAGCTGCTTTAGTTAGCAGTGAATAAAAAAATTCTGAAGTGATTTGACATAAAGTCTAAACCAAGACAAATAATAGGTCAATGGGAGACATAAAAAATCATTAGTGAATACATGCATATAGTCACAGATGAGAACACTGCTGGAGTCAGCCACACACTGTCAGTCCACAGGTTAAACTACATCACTGCTAGTTCTTGCTGATCCATAGTAAGTTCGGAATTCATTTTTTTTTGAGTAAAACATATAGCACCCCATTATATTGAAATATTGGAATAAAGATCGTAACTCAGTGCCTGCAATTTCCTTACAGTACTGGCAGATGTTCATACAAGCCATTAATGTGAATGGTACTGGGATGAGTTTTTGATGTAAGAATCAAATTTAAGTGTCCTACTGAAATTTGAATGTTTGCTAAGGTCTTGCATTTCTAATGGTATAATTGAAACAGGAAGTTGATTAACTTGTTTATATGTTTCTCAAAATAGCATATCTGGTTACTCCTTTTTATAATAACTTACTTTAAGTGGAACTCACTTTGAGAAAACAATAATGATAATTTTTGTTTCAGATGTCATATGAGCTATATGGAGTGCTCTCTGGGGCTGTAAGCTTAATTACTGGGGAAAAAGTCCAACCTGCATATGGAGGAGATGATGAATCATTTCTTAACAATGTAGTGAAGCCAATATACAATGTCATGTTTCAGGTCCACATTACCTTCTTTTCAATCTTTAATCCATATAGCTTTAAAGTTTGTATTTACAAATGACTGCCTTTCTCTATTATTTAATGAAGGAAGCACAAAAGAACAAGAACGGAGCATCTGATCACTCAACATGGAGAAACTATGATGACCTCAATGAATTCTTCTGGTTAGATACTATGCTTGTTGTATAGCTTCTGATTAAAAGATATATTTTTTTTCTAACAATTAAAAGATATACTAAATGTTTTATAATGCAGGTCTGCTGATTGCTTTAAGCTTGGTTGGCCCATGCGCCTTAACAATGATTTCTTTTTCACATCAAGTGCAACTAAGGACTCTCAGGTTTCCTTTGACAACCCATAGCTTTATTTGTGCGCTCATGCATGCTCTTGTTTCCTATTTTATCTTTTTATTGCTAGCTTATACTTTCTACTTCTTTCTTGAAGTGTTACTTCATTTATATTTAAGATATTTTTTGGCTAGCAAATGAAGTTTGTTAGTGGTGGCTATATAGCTATCCGATCAACTTTTTGGAATTAAGCAAAGATTAAACCCGAACACCCAAGAGATCTCACCCTCTCTCTCTCTATGCTCTTTACGCTCACGCCTCACTCTGTTTCTCTCTGCCGAAGGCTCTTTGACTCCCTTTCTTTGATCCCATCTGCAGAAATGTAAACACATTTTCCAGCTTCAATCAAGGCCGAATAAAAAAAATCTACAGCTAACCTCTCTTGATGCAATGACATGCAGATCTCCTGTGTGTTAGAGTGAAGATAATCTACAGCTGACCAGCTCATATGAAAGAACACAATGTATAGGCAAATGGAAACTGAAGTTCTAAAGTAATTTTTCAAATAGCTGATGCTTAGCTTAGCTGGCTATTCAACTAAATCAATGCACATAGGTTATATCCCTTAAGGGATTATTGAAACTTGGCCCATGTCGTGGACTCTAAAATGGCCCATTTGTGCTGGTGGGACAAATTGTGATATAAGTTGAGATTGAGACTGAGTATTATATAAATCTACTGGAGCCAAATATCAACTTCTGTTTTTTTAAAGCAACTGGCAGCCTTTCAATTAAGATAGAAAAGAGTTAGCCCAGTTTATATAAGGAAAACCGGGCCCGACGGTTAAAAGCAAAATCAGCAAAGACCCTAGCATCAGCAGCTTGGCCGAAAGGCCTGAAATGACCAACCCAAAATGATACTGTCCACCACAAGTCATCATTGCCGGGCTCGAAAACGCAGCTGAGGAGCTCCGACTTCTTGCAATGGATCAAAGCCCAAGCCTCAAAGTCCGAACACACACCTACAAGGAAAGCTAACACCACCCTAAAGAGGTTGTTGAATGTCACTGTTACCGAGCTATGCCGAACCCCACAACACAACAGCTCCAACTACCATAGCACGCTCTTCCAAGCAAGTCAAGCATCCAAGGTAGAGCGTTGTTGAAATTAGCAAAAGCATCCGTTGAACAGGAATGTCACCTCAATGATACCCCAACATTTAGAGTGACGTCACCATCATTGGCTCTGGTCACACCGGCCAAGCCTTAAGCCTTGAGCCATTCCTCCACGTTCGCCATGTCAAGTTGTGGTACTCCAAGAGGACATCATCCATGACGCCTCACATGAGCGCAACCCGCCAACATCGCGACGCAAGCGCCAAACCGTGGGCCTTGTCGACCTTCTCATGCAGGTCAAGAAAACTCCGAACCCCTGCTCCACCCATCCATACACAGCGTCACCGTAGCCCATGTGAGAACGACCACGACCGGGGCCGGGCCTTAGACCTGTGCTTTGGAGTGGGACAGACGAGGGGATTTTTTTAACCCCAACCTAAAATTCACTCCCACGGGGAGTCGAACCCAGGACCCGAGGAGTGCTACTAGAGCCACCTAACCAACTCAGCTAGAGGCTCGTTTACTTACTACTCATATAGCTATAATCATGCATGGATTTTAGAGATATCACAATCAACATTTCCTTTTGTGACGGAGTTCCTTTTCTTATCCTTACTATCGTTAACGTCTCATACTGTTTAGGTTCTTTGTGGATCAAGGTTATCAAGTGTGCCACATGGCCTTGAAAACTGTGCTAGCTGTGTTCCGCTAGTGTCACTACACACATCTCAGCACAATGAACAGCTAAATCCCCAACTGCCTCATGAGTCATCATCAACAGAAAACTATCTTAATGCAGAAGCAGCTGAACAAAGACAACAGGTAACTTTTATTTTTAAAAAATGAGCACCCCTAAAAAATATGCGATATTAGAATTGTATAGCCAGTCTTATGTACTTATTTATGCACAAATCTATTTTATTGATTTGAATTGACCCAACAGGCTTAATAGTTATGTATGCACCATACTCTGATGCTGTGATTGCTTCACAAGTCCACTGTATTGCTTGAATATTATCACACTGTATACAGCACTTATTAGAATTCTCAAGGTATAAAAAGTCTGAACAACCACTTTCTATGTGCTTTGATATAATTTTCCATGCTGTAATCTCTGCGATGCATGTTTTTTCATGTACATGCACGACTCAAAGGATGCTCATGTTTGGGTACATTTGTTTGATTTTTTTTTTGATTGTTTACTTGTTGCTCTGCATTTTTTTGTGATACTGCACAGCAAGCTACAAGTTCCAGTTCTCAACAGAGATGGTTGGGAAAGACGAATTTTGTTGAGGTCCGTTCTTTTTGGCATCTCTTCAGAAGCTTTGATAGGATGTGGACACTCCTTGTGCTTGGGCTTCAGGTTTACTTTCTATCTTTAATGAATGGGTCGATGCATTTAGGATTACTTTCATAATTCTGTCAGACCTTTTGGCACATTTCCTTATTCATTTTATTTTCAGGTTCTGATAATAATGGCATGGCATGGATTAGGAAGCCCTACTCAGTTACTTGATCCGATAATTTTTGAGGATATTCTGAGTATTTTCATCACCAATGCAGTACTTCGAGTTATTCAAGGTTGCCATGAGTCTTGTATTGTGTGTATATATTATCAGTTATTATGTTATGAAAACTAGTGCTTAATAAACTGAAATACCTAATTCCTTTTTTCACCATCTTCATTAATGGTTGATGTACCTACTTTTTCTTGCAGTCATCCTTGACATTGCTTTCTCATGGAGAACCAAGGGAACAATGAGAGTTGATCAGATACTAAGATTTACTATAAAACTTTCTATTGCGGTGGCATGGGCGATTATTCTTCCCATATTTTATGCCAATTCTGAAAATTATAAGGCTTGTTCAACTAAACGGTCTAAAGCCTTTTTGGGGATGTTCTGCTTGTCAAAATATATGGTGGTTGTCGCATTGTACCTTGCAAGCAATGTGGTTGGGATGGCATTATTTTTTGTCCCAGCTGTCACCAACTACATAGAGACATCTACATGGAGAATTTGTAATGTGTTGTCATGGTGGTGTCAAGTATGTTCTTTCTCTCTCCATTTTTTGTAATTTAGTATAACAAATTATATTTTTTGTAAAACTATTCAGATGTGTCGTAGTGATATTTTATATCAGATAACTTCAGTACATTTAAAGTTCTAAAAGACTGTTCTCACATAGGTTATACCTCTTTGTACTTCACCTGATAGCTTTCATATCTTGTTATTAAGCCCTAATTATCATTACCTGTGCAGCCACAATTATATGTTGGACGAGGAATGCAAGAAGGACTAGTATCTATACTGAAGTACCGTATTTGTTTACATTTGTATGACTTTATCTCAGCCATAGTATGAGCTTAATCATTCTATTTATACCTCACAGGTACACAACTTTTTGGATGATTCTATTGTCATGTAAATTTTTATTCAGCTACTACTTTGAGGTAATATTCTCTCTCACACATGCACTGAACATGATCCTAGTTACAACTAGAAAAGTTATGTTTGTTGTTGCTAGTTTCTTACTCTGCTTCCTGATGCATTGCTTCTTAAACAAAATATATACAGATTAAGCCACTTGTGGGACCAACGAAAGAAATTATGAAGATCAATGTGAACAAATATGAGTGGCATGAATTCTTTCCACAAGGTCCTCCATATGCTATCTTGATTTTTGTGTTTTTTCCTTACTTTCTGTAGTACTATTATATTTTAGCACTGTCAAATTACAGTCAAACAAAAATAATGATACCATACGTCTCTTGCACCAGTGAAGAGTAATGCTGGCGCTATTCTTGCTGTGTGGGCCCCTATAATTCTTGTGAGGACTCTATTCTTGCAGTACTTATAGTTTTAATTGTGCATATGCCTCTGTAACTGGGATTATCTATTTTTTTTTCTCCCAACAGGTCTATTTCATGGACATGCAAATATGGTATTCTGTATTCTGTACTATTTTCGGTGGTATGTGTGGTATTATCCATCATCTTGGTGAGGTGAGAAGAGGCATCACTTAACATGGGTACTCATTTCAGATGCCTATAGTGTACCAAATTGTTAACTTCGATACTCGTCTAGATTCGCACAATGGGAATGGTGAGAAGTCGGTTTTGTTCCTTACCAGAAGCCTTCAACATGTCTCTTGTTCCTCCAGCAATGCCAATAGAGAGAAAGGGAATGCCTTTTAGTTTCTTGGAGAAGAAAATATTCAAGGTGAAAAATGTTCATGTCATTTTTTGAACTACCTGAAGGTGACTTTTCCCTTATGTGCATTCTTTTTTTTTTCAAATGATTCCTCTTTTCAGAAATTAGGTAAAGCTGAAAGACATGACCCAACAAAGTTTGCACTGGTTTGGAACCAGATAATAAGTAGCTTCCGTTCAGAGGACTTAATAAGTAATAGGTACACTTTGATTACTCTGCTGCAACTCATGTCTCACCAGATTTGTGAAGAAAAAATGTTGTTTTTCCAGAGAGATGGATTTGATGACAATGCCCATGTCACTAGTGCATAGTTCTGGTTCTATCCGTTGGCCATTGTTTTTACTTGCTAAAAAGGTATGCTGATCTATTCTCCGATACATGACATCGGTTTGGGTGACGTGTGTTCACCGTCTTTTGCTACACCATAGTGTTGAAGTTCACAGAACCTATTTATTTTGATATGTTAATTTTCTTGTTTCGACAATCCTTTGACTGAGTATATGGTGCATCTCACAGTAAGCACATTATCGTGCAAAGGCAAATTTCTCAAATATAATATTGTGGGATTATTCAGAATAAAGCTTGGCTACCATAGAGTTTGTATCACTTAAGTTCTTAAATTTAGAAAACATTACTTGATGAGAAGTTTTCAGTTAGGCTAGCTGTATACTCCCTCTGTTCCAAAATGTAGGTTGTTTTAGTTGATTTAAAACAAATATGATTTAAAAGTTTGCATGCCACTAGATGTTCTGCATTTAGAAACAACTTGCAGTGTTTGGTCGCTTGTGCAGTCTGGCATATATTGAGTACTTCTATCTCTGTATTTATCTACACTCTTATATCTGTTTTGATTACATTGTAGTTTTCAGAAGCAGTGGATATGGCAGCAAATTTTACTGGAAAAAGTGCTCAACTCCTCTGGAAAATTAAGAAGGATCACTACATGTTTTGCTCTATAAATGATTTCTATGAACTGACAAAATATATTTTTAGATTTCTCATTATTGGGGAGACAGAGAAGAGGTAATTCAATTTGATCCTAGATTATCTCCACTAGTTCTTGTTGGAGTATAGGCTATTAGGCCCATGTGGCTAGGCCCATGAGGCCCATGTATACAACACTATTTAGCTACCCTTCTAGGGCAGACCCAGTGCCAGAGACTCCCACACGAGTGGGGTCTGGGGAAGGGAATAACCGAAGCAAAGTCTTACCTCCGCAGAAATTCTGCAGAGAGACGGCTTCGAACCCAGGACCTGCTGACTCGGCGAGCTAGCACTCACCAACTGCATCAGGCCTTCCCTTCTTAGCTACCCTTCTAGGGTTAGCCCAATTAATCCAGTCATATTCTCTAGCATGGTATCAAGCTAGGGTTTCCTTCTTCCCTCCCAGCCTGCTGCCGCCGGCGCCGCCGCGCCTGGCGCGCCGCCGCGGGTCGCCATGGCCAGCCAGCAGTCCCCTCCTCCTACCTATTTCCACTCTTTCCCTCCCCTTCCCACCTCCTCTTGGGCCCAAATCACGGCACGTTCCCCACCCGCCCCTGCTCCAGCCGCCCCTGCCGCCGCACCGCCGCCCTACGCCGCCGCCGCTCTGGCAGCGGGGGCGGGCGCTGTGGCCACGGGCGCGAGTGCGGGAGCCCCGGGCGCCGCTACTGCCGAGGCGCCGGCCAACGGCGCGCCTGCTCTCCTCCCTGCCGCCGCTGCTACCGAGGCGCCAGGTGACGGCGCGCCCGGTCTCCTCCATGCCGCTCCACTCTTCGGCGCGGCTCCTGCTCTCCAGGGCGCGCCCGTCCTCCTTCCTGCCGGCGGCTTCCTCCTCCTAGGCGCACCCCTTCCAGGGGAATTGCCGGCGGCGGCAGCCACCGTCCGGACTGTCGGGGCTGGACTGGGCGTGACAGCAGCCTTCCCTGCACCGCCTCCGTCCCACCTCTACGCCGGTCGTGCTGACCCTACTCTCGCCGCTGCCCTCGTCGCTGCTCGTGCTGCAGCTGCGGAGGGTCAGGCTCGTGTCCGCGCGACAGCCCTCGTTTGGGAGCGTGAGCGAGATGTCGCCGATGCCCTGGTCCGCCAGATCGCTGACGTGGAGCAGCACCTCGTCCCTCCCGTCCACCTCCTCCGGCTCGACGGGCCACCGCGCGTCCATCACCGCGGTCATCTGGCACGATCCGGCCGATCCCCTCGTGGCGCAGCTTCACTACCAGGGCGGGGGCGTTCAGAACATCCGCCCTGCTCGTCTCGGTCGTTCTCGATCCCGAGTCGCCCTCCTACGCCCGTTGGTGGGACCTGGTCCTCCTCACCCTCCGCCGCTACGCCCTTGATGACCACATCCTCGTCGATGCCTCGGTTGCGGCCCAGACCCCCTCGTGGCTGCGCCTTGACAGCATCGTCCTCTCGTGGATCATCGGAACGATCTCCCTCGACCTCCACGACCTCGTCTGCAACACGGCTGATGCTCGCCAGGCATGGCTGGCGCTCGAGGGCCAGTTTCTGGGCAATGCCGAGGCCCGGGCTCTGCGGCTCGACGCGAGTTTCCGGACTTTCGTCCAGGGTGACCTCACTGTTGGCGAGTTCTGCTGCAAGATGAAGACCATGGCGGACTCCCTCGGTGACCTTGGCTGGCCCGTGGAGGACCGCATCCTGGTCCTCAATGTTCTCCGCGGGCTCAATGACCGCTACGCTCACATCAGGACGTGGATCACCCACCAGCGTTCCTTCCCCACCTTCCTCCAGGTCCGTGACGATCTTGTTATGGAGGAGCTGACTCAAGGCCTCCAGACAGGGTCCACCTCCGCGCCGGGGTCCTCGACTTCCTCGACGGCCCTTGCTGCCACTCCGCCGCGTCCGTCCGCTACGCCGTTGTCGTCTCTTCTTGGTCCCCCTCCCTCCGGGCCGAGCGGGGGTGGGAGGGGCGTGGCGGTCGCCGTCGTCGCGGCGCTGGACGTGGGGGGGGGGGCGTGGCGGGGCCAACCAGGCGGCGCCGACTGCTCCTCAGGGTGCACCATGGCCGTCCTTCCATAACCCGTGGTCAGGGCGCATCTCTATGTGGCCCTTCCACGCTCCCGGTGGTGTGCCTCGCCCACTGGCGGCCATGCTCGCTGGTGCCCCACCTCCCGGCGTCACGTCTCCGTGGGCTACACCTTCCGGCACCGCACCCGGGCCTGCCGGTTGGGACCAGGCGGCCTTGACACGTTCTTTCAGTACTATGGGCCTGACACCTCCTGTCGGTTCTGAGTGGATCGCCGATTCGGGTGCTACCTACCATACCACCCCTGACCCTGGTATACTTTTTTTCGTCCATTCTCCCTCTTCTTCTCTCCCTTCGTCCATTATGGTCGCAAATGGTTCGTGTCTTCCAGTCACTTCTGTGGGTGCCGCCGGTACTCATGGCTCCTTTCGTCTTTCTAATGTTCTTGTTGCCCCATTTATGGTTCATAACCTTCTTTCTATTCGTCGTTTTACAACTGACAATTCCTGTTCTATTGAGTTTGACTCTTCTGGTCTTACTGTAAAGGATTTGGATTCCCGGCGTCCTCTGCTCCGATGTGACAGCACGGGGCCCCTTTACACTCTTCGTTTCCCGACGGCTACTCCATCTTTTTCGCCGTCCGTTTTGTCAGCTGCTTTCGCCGCCACTACTTCCTCCGCTACTTGGCACCGGCACCTCGGCCATCCTGGACGTGATGCCCTGATGTAGCTCAGTCGTAGCTCCGACATTCCATGTACTCGGGCTTATGATGAGCATTTGTGTCATGCGTGCCAATTGGGCCAACATGTTCGTCTTCCTTTTTATAGTTCTTCACATGCGGCCTGCATTTTTTATCTTGTACATTGCGACCTATGGACATCTCCTGTCATCAGTATTTCTGGCTATAAGTATTATCTTGTGGTGGTCGATGATTTTTCTCATTATTCGTGGACTTTTCCCTTGCGTGCGAAGTCTGATGCTTTTCCCACATTCCTTCACTTCTTCGCTTGGGTGTCCACACAGTTCGGCCTCACCATCAAGGCCGTCCAGTGTGACAATGGTCGTGAGTTTGATAACTCCACCTCCCGCGCTTTCTTCCTCTCTCACGGTGTTCAGTTGCGCATGTCTTGCACGTATACCTCCTCTCAGAATGGCAAGGCTGAACGCATGATTCGCATCACCAACGACACCGTGCGCACCCTTCTGCTTCAGGCGTCTCTTCCTGCTCGCTTCTGGGCTGAGGGCTTGCACACCTCCACCTACCTCCTTAATTGTCTTTCTTCCGCTGCTTGCACCGCTCCCACGCCACACCACGCTCTTTTCGGTACCCCTCCTCGGTATGATCACCTTCAAGTCTTCGGGTGTGCGTGTTACCCTAACACCGTTGCCACTGCTCCCCACAAGCTGGCACCCCGTTCGACTCTCTGTGTCTTCCTCGGGTACTCTCCAGATCACAAGGGGTACCGTTGCTTTGATCTTACCTCCCGACAGGTCCTCATCTCTCGCCATGTGGTGTTCGATGAGTCCGTCTTCCCTTTCTCCGTCTCCAGCACCACCCCTCCCGACCCTGATCTTGATCACTTCTCTCTGTTTCCCACTGACACGGTGGTCCAGCCACCTTTTCCGTGTTCTCCTGCAGGTACGACTTCACCGCCCTCCCTGCCGGACTCCTGTCCCCGTTCCCCGACCGCCCGTGGCTCCTTGGGTCCGGGCCAGTCGTCCTCCGGGGCTGCCCCGGCCTCTCCGCGCGACGAGGGTCCGGGGGCCTCGTCCTCTGGTGCTGCCCCGGCCCCTTCGCTTGATGCGGGTTCGGCGCCGTCGTCCTCTGGTGCTGCCCCGGCTCCTCTACTCGGCGCCGTTTCGGGACCTGCACCTCCTACGTGGTTCGCCGAGCCGGTACGCTGTACTAGCGCCGTACGCGGCCGCCCCCACCGCTCGAGGCCTCTTCTCCACCGGGGACTCCGACACCACCGCCACAGTCCCCGCCTGCCCGCGTCGTACCACCGGTCTACCACCCGCCGCTTCTTCTCCGACACCCGCGGCATGTTCACCCGATGGTGACACGGCACGCGGCTAGCACACTGCTGTCCCGGGCTCTCGCGGCGTTGCCCGGCGACATGCCGGTCTCTCCAGTATCCTCTTCCGTCCGTGACGCTTTGTTGGACCCTCACTGGCGCCACGCGATGGAAGAGGAGTACACGGCGCTCCTCGCCAACCAGACATGGGATTTGGTGCCCCGGCCGCCGGGCTCCAACGTCGTCACCGGCAAGTGGATCTGGACACACAAGCGTCGGGCTGATGGCACTCTTGAGCGATACAAGGCTCGCTGGGTTCTCCGAGGCTTCACTCAACGCCCTAGGATCGACTATGATGAGACCTTCAGCCCGGTGGTGAAGCCGGCCACCGTCCGCACCGTGCTCTCGCTGGCTCTTGCTCGGTCATGGCCCGTCCATCAGCTGGACGTCAAGAATGTCTTTCTGCACGGTCTTCTCACTGAGACAGTTTACTGCAGTCAGCCGACGGGGTTTGTTGACTCTTCTCGTCCTGACATGGTTTGCCGGCTCAACCGGTCTCTCTACGGCCTCAAGCAGGCCCCCCGGGCGTGGAACCATCGGTTTGCTGCTTTTCTCCTGACACTGGGGTTTGTGGAGGCCAAGTCTGATACCTCTCTGTTCATCTATCACCATGGAGTGGACACTGCGTACCTGCTGCTGTATGTTGATGATATTGTCCTCACAGCCTTCAGTGAGCCACTTCTCCGCCGCATCATCACCGCTCTTCAGCAGGAGTTTGCGATGAAGGATCTGGGTGTGCTCCACCACTTCCTCGGGGTCACTGTTGAGCCTCAGCCTGCCGGGTTACTTCTTCACCAGCGGCAGTATACTCGAGATATCCTGGAGCGGGCCGGGATGATTGACTGCAACCCCTGCTCCACTCCGGTTGATACACAGGGCGAGTTGTCAGAGGCAGAGGGCCCCCCAGTGTCCGATCCCACTGCCTATCGGAGTCTTGCTGGTGCCCTTCAGTATCTCACCTTCACCCGGCCGGACATCACCTATGCAGTTCAGCAGATCTGTCTTTACATGCATGATCCCCGAGAGCCTCACTTCACTGTTCTCAAGCGCCTCCTCCGCTACCTCCGTGGCACGGTCGACTACGGCTTGCTCCTTCACCGGTCCTCCGCCGAGCTTGTCGTCTACACTGACGCCGACTGGGCCGGGTGTCCAGACACTCGGCGCTCCATCTCCGGCTACGCTGTCTTCTTGGGCGGCAACCTGGTGTCCTGGTCGTTCATGCGCCAGCCGATGGTCTCCTGCTCTAGTGCCGAGGCAGAGTACCGCGCTGTCGCTAACGGCGTGGCTGAGGCCTCCTGGCTCCGGCAGCTTCTCGCCGAGCTCCACACTCCGCTCTCCCGGAGCGCGCTGATCTACTGCGACAACGTCAGTGCGGTCTACCTCTCCACCAACCCCGTCCAACACCAGTGGACGAAGCACGTGGAGATCGACCTACACTTTGTCCATGATCGGGTTGCCATCGGCGAGGTGTGGGTCCTTCACGTACCGACCACCTCCCAGTTCGCCGACATCTTCACCAAAGGCCTTCCATCCTCGACCTTCACTGAGTTTCGCTCCAGCCTCAACGTCACCAGTGGGTAGTTGCGTCTGTGGGGGCATCGTGTGTGTTCTTTCTCTTTTCTTGTCCAGTCTGGAACTCCGCTGTGCCGGTAGTTCAGACTACGGGGGGGAGGGGGGGTTGGAGTATAGGCTATTAGGCCCATGTGGCTAGGCCCATGAGGCCCATGTATACATCACTATTTAGCTACCCTTCTAGGGTTAGCCCAATTAATCCAGTCATATTCTCTAGCAGTTCTTTTGCCCAAGCTTGCAATTTGGTAGTATATGTTCCTGTGAATATTATTATGATGTTTACAGATTGTATTCAGGGTGGTAGCTGCCATATTTGATGAAATAAATAAGAGTATTCAAAATTCAAGCCTGGTGACCGATTTTCGGATGGATCAATTGCCTTCACTGTTCCGCAAATTTGACCGGTTGGCTGAACTTCTGGTAATAACCGAACTAGAACTATCCCTCTTTTATTTATCATGGTTTATACTTCTTTGTTGTTACTGTATTTCATATGCATTGTGATTCTAGAAATCTGGACCTTACTCTTTTAGAGCAATGCTAGACTCTGCTTTGACGATCTTTTGAACAATACTTTCACAATCTATCTGCCCAGCTATTTATCCCTTTTTTTACTGCAACCTTGGCAATGATTCCGGGTTTTGCAATTGATATGTGTTAAGGTGAATTTCCAATATATAATAAGAAGTTAGAGGGCACAGCAGCCAAGCCAGCCATGGGAACTGCTCGCGTCAGCCAGTCCTAAGAAGCTGAATTGTTGAGGGACTTGATAGCACCCGCACCCACTTCTCCATGTACTACAGGCGCACCCTGCCGTTGGCCGTGCCATCACTTTGTCGCCGAAGAACCCACCTTCCAACTGAAACCCAAACCATAATAGTTGGGTTGTTGCTTACTCAGCACTCTCACATGTCACACCAGTCACTATCCAGGATTGAGGCAAAAATGTCAATCAGAGGGTGTATCTGTAACTAGAAACCTAGCATTAGCCAACACTCTTGTAGGTCTTGTTTGGATGTTATCGGATTCACCTCAATCCACATGTGTTGGCGTGGATTGAGGTGGAATTTAGTTCAAATTCCACTCGACCACGTGTGTATTGATGCGAATACGACTACATCCAAACAAGGCCATAGTGTAGTGGTAACCTCCCCAGTTGAGGGAGATACTAGCCAGGGTTCAAATCCTTGTGGCACAAAAAAAAAAATCCCCTCACCAAAAAATAGTGGTAGGGTTCCAGCCTGTGGCACCTGTGGTTGGTTTAGGCCCTCTTACCAGGGGGACAGTTGTAGTGGTCGCCAGCCCAGAGGCTGTGATCGTAAAGCCGGGGTTTGGGGATTTTCTCTGTAGGTTTGATTGAGAGCTTCTTCTTAGTGCAATACTATGGGGTGGTCTTTCCCCACCAGCTGAGTTTTTAGAAACACAGCATCACATTTGGAGAACTTAGGATAAATTATTTCTACTTCAGCTCTTTATATTAATGGATAGCCAATACAGTTTTTTCTTTATCTTGAACTCTGTTAACATGGTACAGGCAGCCCTTTCCATGTCTTTTCAATCCTCTTTATGTGCCAACCAATATAATTGAATTTTCTTGCATGTGTTACCTAGTTTATAAACAAACAAGAACATCGATATGAGGTGACAATTCTGCTCCAAGATATTGTTGATATTCTAATCCAGGATATGATTGTGGATCCTCAAAGGTAAGAATTTTTTAATAATAGTTTGATATTTTAATGTATATACCAGTACAATAACTTCCTTTTTGTACAGTATACTGGATGTGGTTAATTCTTCAGAGAGACTGATCTCTGATGATTATGGAGCATTCAACTACTATGAACCAGAGCTCTTTGCATCAGTCAGCTCAATAACAAGCATCCGATATCCATATTCTGATCAGCAAAAAGAACAGGTCTGAGCAAACCTTTGATTACCTGAGGACAAAGGAACATATTATAACTCTTTGAATGATGAAATGGCCTTGCATATTCAGGTTAAACGCCTCTATCTTTTGCTTAGTACAAAAGAAAAGGCTGCGGAAATACCATCAAATTTAGAGGCTCAGCGACGCATTTCATTTTTCGCCACATCTCTGTTTATGGATATGCCTGCTGCTCCCAAAGTTCGCAGTATGTTGTCGTTTAGGTAATACTTTTGCTTTCAAAGGACACTTGAACTTACTCCCAGTTACCTTGAATATTCCCAAATATTGAACCAATGAGGGCTTTCTTTTTTTTTCATGTCTGACAAATGTGGCCTTCATCGATTTGCTTATATAATCAACTCATATTATCTGAATATTGGTGGCATACACTGCCAAATAAAAGTAGCATAGCTTCAACGTGGGATCTACTCAGAGATTAACCAGATCCAAACTATCTGATAATGCTAGAAGTCTAAATAGTTCACACTGTATCCCTGAGCTATCTCCATTCAGTATCTCCTAGATGTAGCTCAGGCACACCCTATGGTTGCCTGTTTATACACACATGTATCTTGTACTTGGCAATCAATCAATCTAATCACACACAATTGACTTTGCTTACATTCCTTTCTCTCTCTCTCTCTCTCTCTCTCTCTCTCTCTTTTATCAATTAGAGTTGCTACCTGTTCATAACACACTGTCTCCTTTTAAGTCAATCACATAGTTCAGTTTTAGGAGTCCCATCAGTAACATGGACCACGATAAACCTCAAATGCAACCACAATCAACCAGTTTTTATGATTTTGTCTTTCATCACTTGTGGTTAATCACCGCACTGAAATAATAACCAATAAGAATCACTATACATATAAAGCAAGCTGGACTGTTAATAGTTCTATGTTTGATAATTTTGATACCTGCATCCATCTCAATGGAAAACAGTTGCAATTTACATGTCACTGAAAATAGTTTTGATTTACATGTCATTAAATCCTGACATGACATACTTTATGCAGTGTAATAACTCCATATTTCATGGAAGAAGTGAAGTTTTCAGATGAAGAACTTCATTCAAATCAAGATGAAGCATCCATCCTTTCCTACATGCAAAAGATATATCCAGGTCACCTATATAATGAAACTTTCTTTTGACTGCTATGACAACTGCTTGCATGGTTTATATGAAGGCATACTGCATTTCCATATGTTACTAAGATATACTCCTTCGTCCCAAAATAACTGCACATCTCGTTTTTTGAGGAGTTAAACTTTTTTAAGTTTGACCAAAATTTATACAAAAGTATACTAATATTTATGATGCATAAGTATCATTAGATTAATAGTGATATTATTTTCTATAAATCTAGTCAAACTTCTTAAAAAAGTTTAACTCCTAAAAAAAGCAAGATGTGCGGTTATTTTGGGACGGAGGGAGTATCAAGATGAGGCATCCGTCTTAACCTTACTGAGATTTCGTACTCGTGATTTTAGATCAATGGAAAAACTTTCTGGAACGCCTTGGTTCAAAGGTAACAAATGATGAAATTAGAAACTGGGCTTCCTTCCGTGGCCAAACACTGAGCCGAACTGGTAATCCAGAGCACATTCTCATCTGTTGTATTACCATTTAAGCCTATGGCCACCTCATCTCACACCTGTTTTTATTACAAACTATCTAGTTCGGGGAATGATGTACTACAGAAAAGCATTGAAACTACAGGCTTTCTTAGACAGGACAAATGATCAAGGTGCGTATGGAAATCTTGTCCTAACGAGATTCAGTAATAACTTCTCATTTCTTCAATGGTGGAATTTATAGCCAACTAGAAAGTTAAGACATGTAAAGTTCTAGTAACAATTTTTTTTATTTCATAAGCTTCATCTCTATTTTTTTGGAAACCGTTTCCACTAATTCAGTTCTGTAAAACTTATGCAGATTTATTTCAAGCACTTATGGCAACTGAACAAGGAAAAAATAAAAGAAATGTCCACAAAACATTATCGGCTGAACTAGAAGCGCTTGCAGATATGAAATTTTCATATGTCATTTCATGTCAGAAGTTTGGGGAACAAAAAATCAAAGGTGATCCCCATGCTCAAGACATCATAGATCTGATGATGAGGTGACATATATAGCTTTGGAACATAAATAACTTTAGAAAAATGATGATCACTAGAGCCATCCTGATCTTTTTCACTTGTGATGTATGAAGGTACTCTGCTCTGAGGGTTGCTTATATCGAAGAGAAGGAAGTCATAGTAAATAACTGTTCTCATACGATTGAAGGGAAGGAAGTCATAGTAAATAACTGTCCTCATAAGGTTTATTCCTCTGTGTTAATAAAAGCAGAGAATAATTTGGACCAGGTAATGATCTCAGATTAAGACTAAAAGCAGAAAAACTTGTAACATCTTTTTTTTTGAAACAAAATCTTGTAACATCTAAGATCTCTTGAAAGCACCTCTCTTCTTTTATTTTATCATCACGACTATCTCTCATTAGTTATTCAGCATAATTATCGCCCCCATTAAAAAACCTTGCTTGTAAAGCATATGATTCTCCTTTTCGAATCCCTCTAATCACTTGGCCTTTACTGACTTGTTGGTTATGTCCATAGGAGATTTACCGTATAAAGCTGCCTGGTCCACCTATCATTGGAGAAGGGAAGCCTGAAAATCAGAACCATGCCATTGTCTTCACTCGTGGAGAAGCTTTACAAACAATTGATATGAATCAAGTAATGAATTGTACATGCTTCTATGGTCGTGTTATCTTTTGTTTAAAGATTCTATGTTCATGTATGTAAGTTGATACCAGGACAATTATCTGGAAGAAGCTTACAAAATGAGGAATGTCCTTCAAGAGTTTGTAAGGCGTCCTAGGGACCAATCACCAACTATCCTTGGGCTAAGAGAGCATATCTTCACTGGAAGGTCTGTAATCTTACAACACACGTCTTTGAGACATGTTTTATCTCGTGGGATAATTATGATACTATTATTTGTGCAGTGTTTCATCTCTTGCTGGCTTCATGTCATATCAAGAGACAAGCTTTGTTACAATTGGACAAAGATTTCTTGCTGAACCCCTTAGGTGAAAACATGCTTCTTATTCTATCTTATAATGTAGGCACATTCTTTTATTTTAAGTTCTTATTTCTGGTAGAATTAGTGAAAGGGCCTCTAGCTGTATACATAGTTCAGTCAGTAGTGGCCCAGGTGAGATAGCAGCAGTAACACAGGTATGGGATGACACAAATATTGATGAATAATACTGGCTATGGTGGCTGCAAGAAGGGAGCACTACATAAAGAGGGAGGATAAGGCAGTAGGAGCAATATTGTAGATGCAGAAAAGAAATTACTAAGATATATAATCCAATTCAGAGAAAGCTTTGAAATGGGTGCGATACATTCCCTTTCATAGTTGTAAGTGGAGTTTTCAGCAGTTTAGAGTGCACAATGACATATGAAACCTTTTTACCTTTAGATAATATCTATACATTTTTATTTCTCACAGATTGATTGTGATGGAAACTTAGTATCAATGTCAGGAGTCCCACCTTTATTAAACATTTAAAGTCCAGCTATAATCCAATACATATAAATAACGGGTGTGAGGATATTGAGGACAGCACACTGTTTTTTTATAAATTTCTACATATAATATGAAGAAGCCCATTCTGAAGTCAATTTTATTATTCAAATGACTATTTTCCTTGACTGTAGGGTACGGTTTCACTATGGTCATCCAGATATTTTTGATCGGATATTTCATTTAACAAGAGGTGGCATAAGTAAAGCATCTAAAACTATAAACTTAAGTGAGGATGTCTTTGCTGGTAAGTTAAAATCTTCCTTCTGTTTTTTCGAGAAAAAAAATCTTCCTTCTGTTGAAACTGAAATTGAAACTAATCATTTCATTTTCTAAAACAAGTGCTGCTTTGGAATTCTGTTTACAGGGTATAATTCCATATTGCGTCGTGGGAATATAATTTACAACGAATACATTCAAGTTGGCAAAGGGCGTGATGTTGGTCTTAACCAGATATCAAAATTTGAAGCTAAAGTGGCAAATGGCAATAGTGAGCAAACAATCAGTCGTGATATTCACCGGCTAGGTCGGCGATTTGATTTCTTCAGGATGCTTTCATGCTATTTTACAACAGTGGGATTTTACTTTAATAGCCTAGTATGCTCTCTCTCTCTCTCTCTCATCAAAAGTTTCAGAGTTATCTTATTCATCAAAATGGACCATAGCGATCAGCTCTTCTTATATTTCCTTTGTTTGGGCTTAATAATAATGGACCATAGCACTGAGTATTAGTCTAATTGTTCAGTTGATCCTTATGTTGTGCAGATATCAGTTGTTGGTGTCTATGTTTTCCTCTATGGCCAGTTGTACTTGGTTCTCAGTGGCCTGCAAAGGGCTCTGTTACTTGAAGCTCAGACTCAGAATATAAAGTCCTTAGAAACAGCCCTTGCATCTCAGTCTTTTCTCCAGCTGGGACTGCTTACAGGATTGCCTATGGTGATGGAACTAGGTTTGGAAAAGGGTTTCCGTGCAGCTCTGAGTGATTTTATCCTCATGCAATTGCAGTTGGCATCAGTTTTCTTCACGTTCTCTCTTGGAACAAAAGCACACTACTATGGCCGTACTATTCTCCATGGGGGTGCTAAATACCGTCCTACAGGGCGTAAATTTGTAGTTTTCCATGCAAGCTTTACTGAGAACTATCAGTTGTATTCCAGAAGTCATTTCGTCAAAGGATTTGAGTTGATCTTCCTTTTGATAGTCTACCACATCTTTAGGAGATCTCATGTGAGCAATGTGGTGCATGTGATGATCACATACTCAACATGGTTTATGGCAGTGGCTTGGCTGTTTACTCCTTTTCTTTTTAACCCGGCTGGTTTTGCTTGGCAAAAAATTGTTGACGACTGGGCTGACTGGAATAGGTGGATGAAGAATCAAGGGGGCATAGGAGTGCAACCAGAAAAGAGCTGGGAGTCATGGTGGAATGGTGAGAATGCACATCTACGTCACTCAGTATTGAGTTCTAGAATTCTTGAAGTGCTGCTCTCCCTACGCTTCTTCATATATCAATATGGCCTTGTCTATCACCTGAATATCTCTCAAGACAACAAGAATTTCCTTGTCTACCTGCTTTCATGGGTCGTAATTATTGCCATTATTGGTTTTGTTAAGGTATCTACTTCATCTCCAGAATTCTATATTGTTTCATGCAATTGAGATTCTTTTTCTTATGCTGATTTTTCTTTCCAAGACAAATATTCATTTGTTAAAATTGCTGCAGCTTGTCAATTGTGCTAGCCGTCGTTTGAGCACAAAGCACCAACTCATCTTCAGGCTCATAAAACTTTTGACATTCCTCTCAGTGGTTACTTCCTTGATCCTTCTCTATTGTCTCTGCCAATTATCTATCATGGATCTGATCATCTGTTGTCTGGCATTCATACCAACTGGCTGGGGTCTCCTCCTTGTAAGTTTCAAGTGGCAGCTCACCATTTTTGCCAAATTTAGTTCCTTTTGCTGCGTTACACCCTAATTTCTTCCCATTGTCTTACAGATTGTTCAAGTTTTGAGACCCAAAATAGAGTACTATGCAATATGGGAGCCCATTCAGGTCATAGCTCACGCTTACGACTATGGAATGGGATCTCTGCTTTTCTTCCCGATTGCTGTACTTGCATGGATGCCTGTTATCTCGGCCATTCAAACTCGGGTTCTTTTCAACAGAGCACTTTCCCGGCAACTACAGATCCAGCCTTTCATTGTAGGCAAAACTAAACGGAGATAGCAAAACAGATGGTTTTACATGGATGCATATTGGGGATTTGTGAATATGATCTATTGGTTGGTCAGCAGGGCAATAAGTTTCTGTACTCTGGTAGCATAAATGTCGTGTGCAGTGTGATCCATGATTCTTTGGTCCAAGCCTGTGCCAGATCTAACACAGTAATACCTCAGTTTCGGTTTTTGTTGCGGTGTAACTTTTACATAGCGTCTCTGTAAAAAGAAACAGCTCTAGCATTGCTCTTAGATGAGTCATGACTCATAATCTCATGATACCTATACAGTTACAAAGGTACTATCTTATTTCCAATATATTTTATGGTAACATTAGGGACTATATTGCGATCCACTTCACGTACAACAAGCTTGACAAAGAGTTCATGTGGTTGAACTGCTGCCTGACTGTCGAGATACAGAGGTTGAGCGCAGGTGTGCCATTTTGGCATTCAAACGCCTCCAGAACCAATAGGAAAATTGTTGAGCTCATGGATTCCCAACGCAACTGCATCGTGTTTCTTCATGTGTGGTTGCTTTTAAATGGCCCAAGCATATAGTGCCTGTTAGAATTGATCTCATCCGTCTTGACCCAACGGTCGAGACAGATCCTTTGACCGCGTCCTGATCGGGGACGCCCAGCCCAACGACTCGGCTGGTGGGCCCCCGTCGCGCAGCACAATAAAGAGGAGGTGGGAGCAGAGGCTCGTACCACGAGGTTCACCGCCATAGTAACTGCCCCCCCTTTCCTAGACCGATCGAGAGGAGTGCTGCTAGCGACGGGAAGTCCATCGTCGCCGCTGCATCGACCTCGACGTCCACGCCGCTGACCAGGGACATCACTGCCACTCCAACTAAGACAAGCCGATGGTCAGTCACTTCCCCCTACCTCTCTCCCTAGTTCATGTTCTAGACCGCAGATGCTCGTTATACCAAATGAAAAAATGTACCCGCTAGATCTACACTACTAGACGATACACAGTATTTAACAATGGTACCGGAGCTTTAGGTTTTTACTAGTGTGTGGATCTAGAGTTTTCGGGAAAAGAAGAAAAGGATTTGACCGGATCGGTTTTGATTCGGCGAAGGAAAGCCCAACCCTAACCCTAAAAGAAAAGAAAGAAAATGAATTTAGATTCTGAAGAAATCCCCAACCCTAACCCTAGAAGGGCAAAGAAAGGTTGGTGGAGGGAGGAGCCTACCTGTGACTTACCTCGACGCCACCACCGCCATCGTGCGGGACAGATCCCGCCACCGCGCGGGAAGAGACACCGCAGCACCGGCTCGCCGGCGCGCGGAAAGGGGACCTCGAGCCGTCATCGTACGGGCTCGGGCCAAGGGCCTCAAACGCGGTCGCATAGGGCACCGACGCGTGGCCGCTCGACGGAGCTGCGCTCTACCCACCGGGGGAGTGCGAGCTCCGGCGAGGGGGCCTGCGGCGGCGCCGTCTTCCTCCGAGCCGCCTCGGGCGGCCGTCGCGCTGCTTGTCAGGCGGCGCTGTGAGTTGATCAAGAGGGAAGAGAGGGAGCCGACCGGATCTTGCTCCGGCTGGACTCGTTCCGGCGGCGCCACTCCTCGTCACCACCGGCGGTCGCCGCCGCCAGGGGCCGCACGCCCGGAGCTTTGTGGCGCGTGAAAGAGAACTGGAGAAGGAGAGGGAATAGACAAGAGAAGGATGGGGAGCAGCCGGATCCGTTCCGACAGAGGCTCTTCCCACCGGCACCGACGGCCACCATGGCTGCTGCCGCTGTTCGGCCGCCACTCGCGGCGAGAGAAAAGGCAGAGAGAGAGAAATGGAAATGGTCGATTAGGGTTTCGGGTGAGAGACAGGATGCAGTTTTGTTCTGGCGAGGGACGCGGACAGCCGTCCAATTTCCGATCAACGGTTGATATCGGATCGAGCGAAGGTGGCCCAGGCGTAGCCGATAGCGGCCCAGGCGGCCGGCTGCTTTTCCGGCCCAGGCCCAGGTTGCGGCCTGGTTACGGGGAGCCGTGGCCTGCGTGCGTGAGTGGGCCAAAATGGAAATGGCAGCTGGGCCACCAGGCGCACCGCGTGAGCTAGAACAGAGATGGGCTGCAGGCCACGGGCCGAATGCGCACGCGAGCAGTGCTGGGCCGCTGGGCTGGCAGCGCTGGGCTGAAGAGAAAGAAGTGTATTGAGTTTAAGTTTTTATTTTCAGAAGCAACTATGGTTAAATTTGTAAATTTTAAGTGCTCAATCTCTACTCAAATTTGAACCAACGGGATAATTTGTTTAGAGAGCAGATGAGTAAAGTAAAATGCTTCTGGAAAGAGAATAAAGTATATTTTTCCACTGCAAAGTTAAAGTTTATAGTCTTCAAATTAAATCCGAATCAACAAGAGGTTTTAATTTGAAGAGCAGTTATCCTCCAGCTAAAGTTGGAACCAACGGGAAAATAATTGGAGGAATAGTCGGTTTATAGTTAAGATAAATTATGATATTATTATTTTCTGACCAACGTTGATGATAACAATATTATAAATTTATTTAAGAGTTTATGCTTAAAGAAAATTATGATATTGTTATTTTCTGACCAACGTTGATGATAACAATATTATAATTCTATGAGTTTTATGTTTAAAGTTTAAATCTCTGATGAATTTTGCATCAAAGTAACCAATTTTCAGAGAATAGATAAGAGACAATAGATGCTCCAGAGCGAGCAGAATGTAATGTATTTTCATGTTTCCGCTGCAATGATGATGATGATCTTCAAAATTAAATTCGAACAAACGGGAGAATTTAGTTTTGAAAAGGGTTATAAGATAATTGAGTTTTCATATGTTAATTCCATTTCTGCCCAACGGTGATGTGGAATTGATGTATAAGATTGATGGTTTTGTTCTATTTCTGCCCAACGGTGATATAGAATAGAATTTAAAGTTTAAAAGTTTAATGTGCATGTCTTTAAACAGACCAATGTAGGGTTATTTTCATGCTCATTATTAATGATGTTTTTCAGATAAAGAACTTCATGCCTTTATTCTTGAAGGGTGAAAAGAAAATGAGCTGGGTACTTGTGACTCAGAAGATGAAAAGTGTAATTTTGCAGAAAGAAGACCATTATGTAAGGGACTGTGGTCTCTTTAGAGAATGGCTTCAAAAGGAAAATGATTCTAGGATATTGATCCAAGAAATAGAACAATAAGAGTTTAGTTTAAGAGATACCTTTTATGTACTCTTTATGAAAAGTTTTTAGTTTTCAATTTTATCATCATGATAAAAGATGTAATAAGTAATATAATTTTTAATCTTAATCATCATGATTTCAAATGTAATAAGTGACATGCATGTTTAATTTGACCAACGTCGGATTAACCATATGTGTTAAAGAGAATTTGGATTTATTTCTAAATTTGTTGATTGGATATGAGCCAATATTGACATTTGTGTCCCTTCAAGAAAATTATCTCGCATAGCGAAAAAAAAAGATTGTGATAGTGCCCGCATGACGAGAAAAGTTTGAGAAAATACCCGCATGGCGGGATAAAGTTGGCATAGTACTTATGTTAATCAATCCTACATGGCGGGAGAAATTTGACATAGTATTTATCCTGCATGGCGGGAGAAAGTTGTGCTGACTCATGTGCTTTGAGTGTATCCCGCACAGGGAGAAAGATTAGGGTAGCTCTTATGCTATCCTAGTATAAGTTTAAGGAGAACAGAAAGTTACAGACGAACCTCAAGATAAGAATGACATGCAAGCGTGACTTGCGAAAGTATTAATGATAAAAGACTCTGTTGAGTTTTTGAAGTGAAATGAGGAAAAAGTACTCCCAACGAATTAAGAAATAATTTCATTTGCATGATGTAATCATGTGGATGAAGAAAGTAATCAAAGTTTCCTCATTCACAAGAGTTCTGAATAATTTTCGAAATTGTGATAGAAAAGTTAGTACCACATTTCGAGGGGGAGAAATGTGAGATCAATTAAGAAAGACAATTAAGAAAGATATTTCCCCATAATTCAGACAATGCGATGCATACTAAAGTGATCTATAAAAGATGAATGTGATCGTCGGGGGAGTAAGACGGTCATAATATCGATACCCCTAAAGTAAAGATATAGCTAAATTCATGGACCTTTTACAGTTCCAACAGAAAGATAGCATAGTCAGTCAGTATTTATACTGGACGTGTTCACAGGTGTTAAATGCACCATATGAGTTTTAGCAGATTGTTAAATGCACCATATGAGTTTTAGCAGATTGAACTCAAAATAAGAAAATTAAAGATGGGACAATCTGGGGGAGCATGGTACAAAGAAACCTGACTCCGCAAGGAGGATGAATAATGTAAACGAGGATCTTGTTACACAGGACCTTATAGAATCAATTGTCTTTTGGCAATAAAGGTCAAGAAATGCTAGTAGCTAAGGCCCCAGAAAGTCTCAAAGAATAAGAAAATCAGATATTTCTGACGATTATAAAGTCTATATTAGTGAAATTCAAATGGAGGGTAATCCCACCTAATTTGAAGAAGCCATGAGAGACGTTCACTCGTCCAAGTGGCAAGAAGCAAAGAAAGACGAAATGAATTTGATAATACCAATGATACTTTGGGATCTAGAATAAATTCCTAAGGAGCCAAAACAGTAGGCTGTAATGGGTCTACAAGACAAAATGTGACTTTAAAGGAAATATGTAAAGATATAAAGCACGACTTGAATCGAAAGATTTTACGCAAGAGAATGAATAGATTACAATGAGTGCTAGTGGCACATCATGATCTGAGATAAAAGTAAAGACAACATTTCCCAATGGGATTTGTATGAAGATAATTACGTGGCACAACCCAGAGGTTTTGTCATGAAAAGAAAAGAACGTAAGGGATGCCACCTGTAGAAATCTCTTATAGACTAGAGCAAATCTATAGACAGTGGCATTTAAAGTTGAAGAGTCAATTAGAAATTTTGGGTTAAAGAGAATGAGAGGACAATTGCGTTTGTACAAAGTTATAGAATGGGAAATTCATTTCCTAATCCTGTATGGATGACACCTTAATTGTTAGTAGTGATGTGAATCTACTGCATGAGAAGAAGTTGTTGTCCTTAAGGTTGAATAAGAGAACTCTCGGTGAAATGTATCTCGTTAAAAGAATTGAAATTCACCGAGATAGAAGAAAAGGGGTATTATGACTATCGCATAGGCATGCTAAGAAAAGTTTCTAAAGAAATAAAGTACCTATGCGGGTAAACCTACGTCTGTTCTCATGGTCAGGGTAATAGTTTTGAGAACTTTAATGTTCCAAAAGCAATGTAAGATTGTTATAGAGGGACGTCCCATATGCTTCAGCTGTTGGAAGCTTAATGAGTACAAAGATAAGACCTTGCCCTGACACAGTTTACGTATCCGGGTTGTTTTGGCAAAAGACCAGTCCAGATATAGATCACTAGAATGGAGTTAAAAATGTCGGCCTCATGCTAAAAAGGAAAGAACATGTACTCTCAAGTAGTTGCGGGTACAAATGTTACATTTTGGCGAGATGTTTTAGTGAAACCCACATAGTAGCTAACACTCGCAGTTGAAGTTTTATTGTGGAAAAGCTCCAAAAGAAACAGTTCTAGTATCATCAATGATGTAAAGTTATAATATAGCATGATATGAGGCTGAGAGACAGACAAAATGGTTAAGGAACTTGTACCCGGAATTGATAATGATTGTCAACAGTAATAACCATTTAGTAGTTTACTCCTAAGACAACGGGTCAAGTGTGCTGCCAAACACATTGACATTAAAGTTATACGTTGTAAAGGAGAAAGTCTGGAATCATATTAAAAGGTATCGAACGTAAAAGTAACAAGCTAGTGCTTGCGGATCCGCTTACCAAAGGCTTACCACCCAGTGTGTTCAGAGAACATGCAGTCGACATGGGTTTATAGTATAGCCTATGTTTTCCGGACAATAAAGGGCCGAAAGTTAAAGAATCTGTTTCAGATCAGAGATGTGTATTGTAGCTGTTAAATCTATCGGCGACTGACCGTGACGATGAGGCATGCTCTATACACTGATTTGTGATGGAACAAATAAAAGTGAAAGCAATTAAAGTCAAAGTTTAGAGTTAAAGTATAAGATGAGATCAAAGGGGGAGAATGTTAGAATTGATCTCATCCGTCTTGACCCAACGATCGAGACAGACCCTTTGACCGCGTCCTGATCGGGGACGCCCAGCCCAACGACTCGGCTGGTGGGCCCCCGTCGCGCAGCACAATAAAGAGAAGGTGGGAGCAGGGGCTCGTACCACGAGGTTCACCGCCACAGTAACTGCCCCACCTTTCCTAGACCGATCGAGAGGAGTGCTGCTAGCGACGGGAAGTCCATCGTCGCCGCTGCATCGACCTCGACGTCCACGCCGCTGACCGGGGACATCACTGCCACTCCAACTAAGACAAGCCGATGGTCAGTCACTTCCCCCTACCTCTCTCCCTAGTTCATGTTCTAGACCACAGATGCTCGTTATACCAAATGAAAAGAATGTACCCGCTAGATCTACACTACTAGACGATACACCGCTGCATCGACCTCAACGTCCACGCCGCTGACCGGGGACATCACTGCCACTCCAACTAAGACAAGCCGATGGTCAGTCACTTCCCCCTACCTCTCTCCCTAGTTCATGTTCTAGACCGCAGATGCTCGTTATACCAAATGAAAAGAATGTACCCGCTAGATCTACACTACTAGACGATACACCGCTGCATCGACCTCAACGTCCACGCCGCTGACCGGGGACATCACTGCCACTCCAACTAAGACAAGCCGATGGTCAGTCACTTCCCTCTACCTCTCTCCCTAGTTCATGTTCTAGACTGCAGATGCTCGTTATACCAAATGAAAAGAATGTACCCGCTAGATCTACACTACTAGACGATACACAGTATTTAACAGTGCCATGTCACAGACTCACAGTTGATTACAGAATGGCCGGAGCCGGTTCCAGTCGGATCGGATTTAGGTTGCCTCAGATCGAGCAGCTAGCTGATTTTGCGATCTGTCGATAATTCGGTAATGATGGACCCCAGGTTGTTAACATGATATTACTTTGGCCATTTTGTAACCTACCCTACACTGTTTTATATAGTATTAGTTTTCTCTAAGTCAATATTTAATTTATCAACATTGATAAAACACACCAATATCTACGCCTTTTAAGATCGTTTTATGTCTTATTGTCCATCTTCTGTACTAGTCTTTATTTTCCTCGATATATATCAGATATGAGACACTCTTTTGAATGTCTTTGTCAAAAAAAATCAGAATATTAAGCATTTATCTGGTAATTTTAAATGTTAGCATTTGTGTCATGTAAGGGACACAAAAGCAGATGAAAAAAACCTGTCGCCCATAAGTAAATAAAATAAAGGAGACAGGAGCTACCAGTGAGTGCATAAAGAAGAGAAGTGGTCCATGCCTTGCATGGTTCATCCTAACCCACAGCATATATAATCCGCAAGGCACTGGGTGATTTAACGTCACGAGATCAAGGCTGGGGGCCGCCGTGCATGTGCTGCTGGCTGGCTGTCAAAAAGGAACATCGTATACGGACGGATATCACTGATATCGTATTTGTTTTCATATTTATGTCCGGATTCGGATTCGAATACGGATAATATAAAAAATACCGGATATGATACGAATAGATATCGACATCATAAATATGTGATTTAAATATTCGGATACGAATACGGTATCGGATGTTAAATATCCGGACTCGGATACGGACGGATTAAAACCCCTCTAAACGGATTCGGTTTCGAATACGGTCGGAAAATATCTGTACCGTTTTCATCCCTATATGAGTGCAAGAAAGAATTCATGAGAAATTAATTGAACAGTTGAATTGCTTAGGAGGAGTTGGTAAAATTTCTGCGCTCCAAACTAACCCACCATGCACGGCAAAATTTGTGGAGTCAGAATAATCTAATACTCCTACTAGCTAGTTGCATCTTTTGAGCCACGTTGAGATCAGAACTGCGCCCTCCTTCCCTCATGCCCCGCCCCGGCTACAAATCCTGCTGGTAACAGACAGCGCATAGAAGAGAGAAGAATATAAAGCATCCATCCATCATGCCCGCCGTTTCATTTCAGTCACATATACTAATCTTACTGGATCTGTCTATCTAATCCATCTAATGATTCATTCCCCAGTAGTAACTACGCCATGCATATGCATTGCATGCATCCAGGTCTTTTGGTTTTGGCGTTGTCTTTGGACAGCAACGTTTCATCATCTCCGTGCCGTGCTAGCTAGAATGTAAAATCGATGCCGATCGAATTTGAACTGCTCGTAGCATGCATGGCAGACGAGCGGCGGCGGCAGGCAAGTGACCACACCTTCCCTCACGCACTCTGGTCCAGCAGACCAGCACGTGGTTGAGCTGCTCTACAGCTGACGAGCTGCTCAAGTCTGAAACCCAGAACCGGAATCCAGTCCCTTCCCTTCAGGGCGGCTGCACTGCTGCTGCTGCAGCTCCATGATTAACTAGTGGGCGAAAAACATTTACAAGACCACTAGTACTACTAGTACCGGTCTACATGTCTCTCTTTCTATTCTAGGCCTTGTTTACTTCTCAAATTTTCTCCTAAATTTCACTATGCAAAAAAAAGATTCCCCATCACATCAAAATACCGACACATATATGAAGTACTAAATGTAGATGAAATCAAAAACTAATTACACAGTTTTGTTGTACTTTGCGAGACGAACATTTCGAACCTAATTAATCAATGTTTGGACAATCATTACTAAATAAAAACAAAATTGCTACAATGTCGGGACACTGTTTATGCCCCGAATTCAGGCCCGAATTCGGGCATCTAAACACGCCACATTTCTACTATGTAGGCCTAATGCCATGCATCTTCCTCCGCAGCCTCTCACTTAGCTGTTGCTAGCTGTCTGCTTCCCCTCATCATGTGAGTATGTGACCTCCCACCACCCCTACTTGCCACCCTTTTTCCTCCCGTAATAAATAAAACAAATAAATGGACCCTAACTAACTTTGCCCAGCTAGCTAGATAATTACTGTACATTTGGATAACTAATCACAAAGGTCATTACATGCATCATCTCATCCATAGCAGAGCACAAGCTCCCTGCTGTACCACCAAGGCACCAATAGCTAATTAACATAGTAGCATCAACATTACACATCTTGGCAATAATTTGATCTTGCTTAAGTATATATCAAGAACAAATGCTACAAATTAAAGGTTAACTAGGAGCAGTAATCCATTTTGACTAGGCAACAAGATGAAATCATTGCCCTAGCTAGGCATAGTAGTAGAGTACTCCTAACCACCTAACCTACCATATCTCTTGGATCTTGATATGCATAGCCCTAAACACATGCATGATGCTGCAAGAATTAATGGACTCTAAATGTCACCAGCTAGTTATAGCTCGCATGCATGCAGATGCAGTCTCTCTCACACACTAATGCAATGCAAATGCAGTGTGTGATGTGCCCCACCAGGCCAGGCCAAGGCCATCCCCATGCATGTGCAGTCCACCTCAATACACACACACACACACCATATATCTCTCTACCTACACTCTGCCTGCTTGCAACCAATAACCATATACATACACACTATCAGTATACATCTCAAGCACAGCTAGCAAAGCAAACTAGTCCAGCACTCTAGCCTCTAGCAGGAGCAGCGGCGGCTGTACCGGCGTCCGGCGGTGCCAAGAAGATCAGCTCCAGAACAGAAGCGATGGCGCAGCTGCCGCCGAGGGCGCCTAGCGCCTTGCCGCAGGACCACTGGTCGGCGGGGGCGGAGTTCCTGGGGTTCGCCGCGGCCAGGCGGGGCGCGCACCGCCGCTCGGCGAGCGACTCGGCCGCGTTCCTCGAGGCCGTGCCCATGGACGACGTCCTCGGCGGCGGCGGCGGTGACGACTTCGACCGCCTCGACGACGAGCAGCTCATGTCCATGTTCTCCGACGTCGACGCGCCAGCCGTCTCCGACGGTGGCGCCGGGGAGAGGGCCGGGGACGCGGCGCAGCTCATGGACGTCGGGGACGCGGACGACGGAATGGCCGCGTCGTCGCCGGCTGCCGCCGCGCGGGCGGCCGCGGACGGCGTCGCTGACCCCAAAAGGGTCAAGAGGTTCGTTGCAACTTGCAATTTGCCTAGTGTGGTGACTCTGCTAGTAGTACATTTTAACTTTTCGAAGTAGTATTAGTCATCTTTTTCATCTACCAATCTACCATGGTAAAACAGTAGTTCTTCTATTCAAGTTTAACTGTGTGATTGTGAGGTCTTTAATTCGTCATTTTTTCTGTTCATCTCTTAGATTAGGATTTCCAAATTGAAATTACCGCTGCATAGTTACTATGGACCACTAATAGTTAAGTCAACTTGCAAGGTCCCCAAAGAGGGGCAGACAAAAGAAAAGGGACTAATTTTCACCAGACGTTGAGAATTGAAAGGGACGAAATGAGAAGAACTTCAAAACTTTAGCTCTTAAAACTTGAATTTATTTACCTACGTAGTGCTAGTGCACATTTATTCATGAATTCCACAACACTATTGTTCATATACCTTGTACACAATTTGTTTAAACTAAGTCTTTTTTAAGCAGGAACAAATGCATTTGCTTGGTTCGTTGTCAATCTGTTTCATTCAAACAAAGTGACATACACAAGTATACATTGATCCACATGCATGTACTAAACGTAATTTCTTAACAACCATAGATCATAGATCGTTCCAAAAAAAATTGACGAGTAGCAATAATTTTTCTCTGTTCCTTGGGTTTTTTTCAGGATATTGGCAAACAGGCAGTCGGCTCAGAGGTCACGAGTTAGGAAGCTGCAGTACATCTCGGAGCTTGAACGGAGTGTCACTAGCCTCCAGGTGACTGCTTCGTTCTCTCTCAGATCAGAATCACCTCATAGAACAGCAGTTGAGTCATTCTGAGATCCATTTTTTCTGATCTTCTCTCGCCGTTGATCGATAACCGCAGATGGAGGTGTCAGCACTGTCCCCTCGCGTGGCCTTCCTGGATCACCAGCGGTCACTGCTCACCGTTGGCAACAGCCATCTCAAGCAAAGAATCGCGGCGCTCGCCCAGGACAATATCTTCAAAGATGGTATGTATGCTATCAGATCATTCTGTTCAGTTTAGCAGCCACAGTAAGTAATGAATGATTAGGTATCGGTTTAAAGTGATCGCAAGCATGCGTGCAAAATGTAACAACGATGCAGCTCATCAAGAGGCGCTGAAGAAGGAGATCGAGCGGCTACGCCAAGTGTACCAGCAGCAGCAGATCAAGGTGGCCACCACCGGTGGCGCCGACATCGCCACGGCCGCGTCCATGCAGGCCAGGCAAGAGCTGCTCGCGTGCGAGGGCGCTGCCATTCGATAGCGGAGGCGTTCATGGGCAGAACCAGCGCCAGCTTTTGCTGGGTTTTCTCCGTTTCTGGGGGCAATTCATCGTGTGGAAATACACACGCCTGTTAGTAGCTTAATTTTTGTGCAGTCTGATCAATACATGTTGGCTTGTTTGCTGCTTCTTGGTTAATTCGTATTATTATGTGATGTATTCTCCTCGCCCTAGCAAAAAAAAGTCGTGCAGGGATGGGGAGTTTTGTGAATGAATGTATTTGGTTATTGGTTATTTGAACGGGCTTACAATTTGTGTTGGTAAAGATTTTTTTTCAAAGGTGATTGGTTACTGCAAACGTTGTGCATTTGGTGTATGTAAACATAAAGAGATATAGGGCCATAACATTTCTCCAATGTCTGCTACAAATATTCCTAGAACTCACTGGTATTTTGAGTGAATTTTGGCGTCACAATACGATGAGGATGACAATTGCCTTTGGAGAATCGGTGAGTACTCGCTCGTTCCTAGTAAAATATAACGATTTTCGGTTGTTATAAGACTCTAAGCTGTATGGTTGAACTTACAACTATTGAACATCTTTTATTTCAAGATGTTGACCACAGTTCACTTGTGTGTCGCCCTTCCTATCCTATTGTTTCTATTCTTGTTTGTACTCAAACGTCGTAGGTTATCGTGTCGAGTTGAGAGTGCAAAGCGGATAATCGGTTAGGAATGGAGGATAAGGCCGGTCTCAACGGGAGTTTCATAGGGTTTTATGTGCATTAAATAAGCTGTGAAGAGAAATGAAAATAGTTTTATAAGATGAAATGAGTTTCATGGCAATAAAACTGGTTTACACCGTTTCCAACACTAGAGAGTCTTGAAAAGAGCCATGAAACTCCCATTGAGACTGACATAACAAACTATGGGTTTTCAAGAGGCATGATGACAATAGCAATTAGCAATGACATTCTTAAACAACCTAGGAGTTTTGCCGTTTCTTGGGCTTTATGGCAGCACGGGGAGTATGGGCTTTTGCGTCCACCGTGAATTTTGTAATGGGCCGGAACCAAAACTGGCGATACAGTACAGGTGGGAGGCCTTTTTGTAAATGGTAATGCTTTATTTAGGGCGTTCGAACACCCTATCCCATCAGATGCATCTAACCACCAGTACAGACAAAAGCTCTGCTCGTCTTGCTCCCCGCAAGCGTCGCTCGCTCCTACCCGCGCGTCTCGCTCCGCAAGTGCCGCTCGCTCCTGCCTGCGCACCTCGCTCCCGCCCGTGCCGCACGCCCTCGTCCCCGCAGATTTACCCCGCGCCACTATAGTGGGTCGACGGCGCCGAGGCGCAGTGTAACACCTTAGGTGTTAAGCAATGCATTAACATCCCCAAATCATGAGCATGAGCATCAATTGCATTCATCATCGCATGAAATGTAAGTGAAAAGTTGAATTGAAACATTTGAAACATCATTTTGAAACATGCATGTTGCATATGCTTGTTAGTTTTAATTTTGCCCCAATTCTGCTTGCTAGGTTAGTGAAACATGTTTGGCTACAATTTTAAATAACCTAGAATTAATTAGCATGATTTTTGGAGCAACTTTTGTATTAAAAAATTTCTCAAATTTTGCTTTTAAAAATATTCTTGAAAATGAGTTTTTAATTAAAAAATAGACTTTGAATCATTAATTCAAAATCTGTTTGAAATTTCAAAATGTGCCCTAAAGCAAAGTTGTAGAGAATTAAATTTTGAACAACTTTTGTTTTGAGGTCAACTTTTGAAAATGTCTTTTCCTCCTCCAAAATTTGAATTTTGGGCTGTGTAGAAAATCTGGAATTTGATTTATAAAAGAAAAATGAAATTCCAGCTTAACGGGCCGCCGCCCTGCTTCTCGGCCCACGGCCGAAGCCGGCCCGGCCTCTCTCGCGCGCCTGCCTCCTCCCGCCCGCGCGCGCGTCGCCTGGCCGCAGCAGACCGCGCCCGCCGCGTGACGGCCATGCGCCGGCGAGCTCGCCGCGCGGCGCCTCCGGCCCGCCATCACCCCCACCTGGTTACTCACTGCCTCCGCCTCCCTTTCATTTGTCTCCTGCTCACGTCCTCGCCCGCGCTCTCCTCCTCTCCCTCGCTCAGCCGCAGCTCCGCCACCGCACGCCATCACCGGCGCCTCCCACCTCCGCGCCGCCGTTCCCGCTCAACGACCGCGCCTCCCTCCGATTCATCTTGCCACCGTCTCCGCCACCTTCTCCTCCATGCTGGACGCGCACCAGCGCCTCGATTTGAGCCACGGTGAGGCCCTATTGGGCGTTCCCCCTCCGCTGCCCGCCATGGCCGCCGTTGGCCGGCGCGCGTGGCTGGAGTTCCCTCCACCCTCTCTCCCTCTTTGGTCTCGGGCACCAGCATCGCCTCCACCTCGCGGTGCTCGTGCGTGCTTCCTTGGCCCCCACCACGGACTGCGCTGGCCGGCCACCGTGCGCCAGCGCCGCCACCCCGCCATGCACGCCGGCGAGCTCAGTGCAGAGCTCGGCTGGCCGCGTGCGAGGCACCCCTGGCTTCGCCTTGGTGCGGGGAGTACGGTGGTGCCCTCCCCGTCACCGGAGGACTCACCGGCGGCGAGTTGGCCGCCGGTCAGCGGCCGCCCCTGCCCGGCTCACTGACGGGTGGGGCCGGTCAACGCTTTGGGCCCATCTGTCAGCCACAGTAGGCCGGCTTGGGTGAACGGCCTCGGGTGTGCGTAGCGTTTAGGGCCAAGTAGATTTTCGGATTTATTGAAAATGATTTCCAGAAATTGGGAAAAAGGTTACAAAAATGGTATCTCAAGATTTATAGCTCCAAAAATTGTGAAACAAATTTTGTAGTGATCCTCATGAGTAGATCTATAGTATAAAAATATTGCATGGTAATTTTGTGGTACTTTTCTATGGAGATTTATTTAATCCTTGTATTTGCTGTTTTCTTAGGAAATATGTAATAAATTGTAGAAAGCTCAGAAAAATATGGTTCCACTTGCCTTAGTTTTCTTTTGTGATGTAGTTTCTGGGAAAAATATATGATAGGCAGGTTCTGTGTGAAATTATTGATGTCCAGTTCAAGTGCTATTTATTGCCTAGATTTGTTATTTTTGATATGGGGAAAAATATGAATAAAACATGCCTATGATAATTTTTGTGTAGTGATTATTTACTGTGTAGATGGTTGAAAAGTTCTTAAATCTGTTGTTTGATACTTTTCATAGTACAAAGTATTTTCATGCTCAATATCATGTTAGAGCTTGTCATTTTTGTGTAGGTTGTAGTACTCATCTAAATCTCATAAAATTTTTATGGTGTGCTATTTGGAGTAACCCTAGGCTACTGCAATTTTTGTAGATTTTCTACACAGCAGAAATGCTTGTCACCGTTGTAACCCTAGTTTAAATAGGAAAAAATGTCATTTTTATGAATATTAGAAGTATTACGGAGTGTTTGGTGTATCTTTGAAGCCCCCAACCACTTTGCTGGTGTTGCTTGCTAAGTTAGTGTAGTGGTGTTGATAAAGTGTAGTAGCACTCTTGTTAGGGTTAGATAATATCTATAGTATGAAGAAGATGACATGTTTTGTAGTACATATTCTTGGACGATGTTGACTATCTTGTAGGAATCTTTTTGTCTCTAACATTTACTTTAAGTTTCAATGTACTCATCTGCATACCATGTCATCATGATCATGACATTCCACCGCATCCGATGCATCGTTTGCATGTTTACTTATGCAATTGCATCATACAGGATCGCATGAGGAGTCGCCAGTAGCAGTGCCGGAAGAGCAGACCGGGACAGATCCGCAAGATCCCTAGGCACAGGAGGTGCCCGAGGATGAGGAGCAAGGAGAGGACTTGCCCGAGTGCGTAGATCACCAGCCTAGTTCGTTTGAAAGAGACAAGCCCCGGAGCATTAAGTTATAGGAGTTGAGTGAAACCGTTGTTGCATTTATTACTATCCTTGTCCACCCGGTTATCTGTTACCCTGTTAGGTCAAGATCGAATAATTGCTTAGCCTTGCTTAGACCAGTAACGATCGGTGATTTCCGGTCACCTATATTGATAGGTGGTCATTGAAAGAATTTAGCCATGAAAAACGTGATATCCTGAAATTTACCATGGGTTGATGGAGAATTAGAGACTGGACAGAAAAGTTGGAAGCAACCAGACATGGTTCTGGGGTGCGGTTAGTTTTCTATCTGTGTCGATTAAGAACCGATCGTTGCTTGTCCCTCTTGTCATATTGAACGCATGCCTCACATTTAGCTGGCCGAATAAAGTACCTTTCGACCGCGAAGCTAGTGACATGATTCGGGCCGGGACCTACACGGGTGCACGTACTGGTGCTGAAGGGAGTATGACAGGGACGCGAAGAGTGAGCCCAAGGTGCGTCCTGACAGTCGGGCGGTCCCTGGGTACTGCGGCCCCAGTTTATCCCGCGACGTTTACCGAAATCGTGTTATTGGTGATTTGTAGCTCACTTGATCGGTGAGTGTGGTTTGTGTGAGGAATAAATCACCAGCTGGTTAGGAATCGATTCGAATCGGCATCGCTCCTGGATAGTGAGCACTTGACTCGAGTTACAGCATCGTAGTGATTATGATGGAACATTGATGGTTATTGGATAGTATTGAAAGTGCTAAATCTAAATTGGTAACTGGATGTATTAGTTAATCAAGTGATTGCTATAGTATAGGTGCTTACTTAATTGGATAAGTCATAATAAAGATGAGGCAAAATATTTAAAACAGTATCTTCATAGTAGTTTATGCTTTTCACAACTAAGTCAGCCAACCCCACTAAAGAAAGTCTTGCATGCTCCTTGGTGTCGCTTATTTCTGGTTTAAGACGGGTAAGTCTAGCTGAGTACCTTCTCGTACTCAGGGCGTTGTTCCTATTGATGTTGCAGATGGTCAAATGTACTACGGCTATTGCATTAACTGCTTGTATCCGGCGATGGGCGACAACTAGGACCAAGGGCAATGGTCACTCCGTATCTCTCATCTGATGCTTTTGTTGGAGACGATTACCTACTGGCACTATATCTGAACTAAATGTGTGTGCGTGGGGTTTTAAAACTACTTGCTTCCGCTATGTCAATTTGAACTTAGGTTGTAATAACTTTATGTCCCGAACTCCGATGTATTCAACTGTTGTTGCGAACTTTATGTAACATGTGACGGTGGCTGCTAAACCAGTACGATCTTGGTTGGTATGTTGGTTGGTTTGAAATCCTTCGTGATTTCACGGAATCTCGGATTGTACGGGCTTAAGTTTGGTAAATTATCTGCCTCAGCGGAAGATTTTCTTACTTAATCTCGTATAATCGTGTTGATCCGTTACCCGCAGGGCCACGCCACCATCTTCGTCACCAATCTCTTCTGCCACGTCGGCCCTGCCCTTCCTCACTGCAGTCCCCGAGCCGCAATGCCCATGTGGCCTGTCGGCTAACTCCACCAAGGCGGGGCGCCTCCATCCGACTATCGCGGCCGCCTCCACCGCATGGGTGACGCCATCTACAGTCACAGCCGCCTTCACCGCGTCAGATCGCCGCGCCGTCAGCGACATGTTGCGCTGAAAAAACACATGTTTCAGATGTTTCAGAGGTATGTTACAAGTGCTTCATACGGATGTTGCAGAAGTAGATAGAGATGTTGTATATGTTGTAATAGTTTGTACAATATGTTGCAAGTGTTTGTACCGAATGTTTCATCTATTTTTCATACGTATGTTGTAAGTGTGTTTATCTGGATGTTGCATATGTTTCACACGTATGATGCAAATATTTTATATGGATGTTCCGTATGGTTGCAATAATTTTTAAGGGGTTTTTCACGTGTTTTTTAAGTGTTTTAAACACATATTTTAAATGTTTTATCTGTCTTCTTTTATATTTTGCAAGTATTGCATCAGGATATCTTAAAAGTAGATCAGGTGTTGCATCTCCCTCTTCGCCTGGGTGTCTCCTCACCTTCAGCTGCCTTGCATCATTCTCGGATCGCGGAGGGGGCGCAGTGGGGGTTGGTGGAGGGGGTGCGCGGGGGATGGCGGCGCGGACGTGAGCTCACGCTTTCCCCTTCCGTTATGCGGGCAGGTAGTGCTTTGGTTCACTTTTTTATGTTATACACGGGGATGCTAAGATATGATGCTCCCGTTGGTGAGCCTAGGACTGGAAACTGGGCCACGGTTTGGTTGGCAGGGACTAGGAGCTGCGTCCGGACGCACCAGTGGCGTCGGACGTCTGGGCGCTAGTGCCTCTGTTTGTAAACCTATTCAAAACCCTCATAAAATTTAATCTGTATATATTTCTATTTAAAGAGCCCTTTTATAGAGTATACTCTATAGCTAGCTACAAAATTAGTTATTTTGTAGCCACCTCTATTTACGATAATTTTGTATACTAATTTACGACAATGTCAGTATATATTTACGATAGTTGAATTACTATAGCACATGTGGATATTTATCATAATGTTATAGTAAATCACACAGTAAAGAGTTACTATAATCTCGTAAATTAGCATAGCAATTATCGTAACTCAAAAGTGGCTACAAAATAAGTTATTTTATAGCAGCCGTAGGGTAATATATATATATATATATATATATATATATATATATATATATATATATATATATATATATATATATATATATATATAAATAATATTATACTGTAGCTGGCTACAGAATAACTTATTCATAGCCGGACCCGAACAGGCGCATCCGACGCGTCCCACCCAACCCAAATGCTCCATCCGCACCAGGCCTTGCTAGGCTCGGCTTGCCTTGCCTTCCGATTGATAGCTATGCTCGTTTCCATTAATTGCGTTAATTAAGGACCTGTGACCCAAATCACGCTTTGACCACAAAAGAGACCGTTTCAATCATGGCTGGTGGTGGACATTTTAGGCACGTCGCTTTCACCGCCCATGACCAGGGCCCCCTAGATCCAGCCTACTCTTCAACGTGATTCAGCTTTGCATGTTTGGGCAGCTCCATCGCCATGGTGACTGGTGGCCGCACGGCGCACTGTTCCATCAACGGTGAGCAACGGCGGCGCCACTGCCGCACGCCCTCCTGGTTCCATCCGCCCGTGAAGCGGCAGCTCTCGTGGTGAGCAACTACAAAATATCTTCCTACGATCATTGCATACAAGCTACTGGAATATTTCTTATTCTCATTTTCCCTTTTTCTTGACATCGATCTTTCCAAATGTGCGTGATGGATCCATGGCGGCTCTCTTCCTATGGTGGTGGATCTCGAACGGACGGCACCCACAGCGACGATGATGCCCGCGCGAACAGCACCCCAGTGGCGGCGGCTATCCAACACGGCAACACCGCTGCTTCCCCCGATGCCCCTCCCTACCTGCGCACCACCGATGACGTCGGCTCCATGCTCCATCACGCGTTGTGGCCCTAGGCGTCGGCGGTGCGGGCTTCCACCGTGCGACCCCGTTTTGCATGGATGGTGGCCCCTGCGGCGACGCGGCTCGCCCTGCTCGCACGGCGCTCCCCGATGGCGACGCAGTCGGTCTTGCTCGGATGGCGGCCCCAGCGATGAAGTTGCTCGCCTCGCACGGATGTCGGTTCTGGTGGCAACACGGCCCTCCCCAGTCGGATGGCAGCCCCCGATGGCAGAGCGGCTTCCGTCACGCGCATGGCCCCCAGCAGTGGCGCCACTCGGTGGCGGCCTAGCAACACGGTGTCGCCTTCCTCCCTCACGATGGCGTGGCGGCAGGCCCCTTCCCTGATGCAGCGCCACTTATTTGATTTGATTTTTGTTGGGTTTATTTGTACAAATACAGATGAATTTGTTTAATTTCATCCAAAAGTTCATGTGTAATGTATTACCGATGAACGGCGACATGTTAGTTGTTGCAGATTCTTGTAAATCTCGTAAATATTTCTTAGTGCAGATTTTTGTAAATCTCGTAAATATTCCTTAGTGCAGATTCTCGTAAATATTCCTTAGTACATATTCTCATAATTCTCGTAAATATTTCTGAGTGCATATTCTCGTAAATATTATTAGTGTAGATTCTCGTAAATACTTCTTAATGTAGATTCTTGTAAAAATTTGGTAATGCAAAATCTCGTAAATATTTGTTAGTGCATATTGTCGTAAATATTTTTTAGCCTCATCATGCTCTATTCACGTAACTACGTAATTATTTAATATACTATAGGTTTGTCTTTCCCTTTAGTATTCTCGTAACACTTGCACGCAAGTTTACACTAGCTTGTATATTCTGGTAACCCATCTATCCATGATTGCATCGTGGAGCATGTTATTATATTATATTCCAAACATCCCGCCTGATTAATTACTGCAATTACTTGTAGCGTTGATGCCGGTCCATCACTAATTAACGTAATTGCTGGTTGTGCCGCTAGGCTCGCATGGCCGCATGCATGAGCTGGCTTGCTTTCCATAATTACTCCGGTCGGCTCGCTCGGCTGAACAGGAAAGCAGTAACGCTTTTGGGCTGGCCGGCTGGATCGGATTAGCACGGGTGCGGTCGGATATATATATATATATATATATATATATATATATATATATATATATATATATATATATATATATATATATATATATATTGTGTCTTTGATCAAATATCTAGACACAGCTAATCAGGTAATCAAATTCGATCAGCCGGATCAGCGAACACTCAACATTTTTTTTTCTTTTCGGACAAGCCGCCTTCTGTTTTTTTTTTTTGGCCACGTCGTGCACGTGAGCTGATTTAATTAATCCGACACTTGTCCAACCCATCTATGCGGTTTCTTATTTCTGTTTTGGCGCACCGCATCATTTTTCTTTGCCACGCTCCGTCATTTCTATTTTGACCACGAATCATTCGGGACAATGGAGAAACAAGCAAAATATTTGGGTGTGAGAGTCAAATAGAAGCTTCGTTTACCAATCTATTACTACTATAAAAGAGCAAAGAAATTTAAAAAATACGTGACACCTAAAAAAATTCTACCGACCTAAAATCTCTTTCCTTCCATGATTTTAAGTTTTACATCTAACGCTTCACATCAACCTCATAGGTGGACCAAAACAAAAGGACCTTTACAGGGCGCTGAAACACGCATTCTCGGCGTAGAAATCCGCCTACGTGTAGAAATTGTCCCTAGTCTCGGGGACAGCGGGATGAAACTTGGCGAGCTCAGCGACAGAGGTTAGATCTCAGCGAGTTTGGCGATAGAGAGGAGTTTCTTAGCGGACAATAAGGGCACAACGAAGGTGGGGAGGGGAGCAAGGGAGGCGGAGACGGTCACGACGGAGGTAGGGGGTGAAGAAGAACAGTGAGGAAGACAATGGGCACGAGGGAGCGAAGCGATGGAGAGCGGATTTTTCCTCTCTCCCACCCGCATTCACATCAGACACCGGTAATGGCTAGATCGCCCGAGAGCGCACACACAGTGGAAGGAGGTGTAAACTACGAGGTAGACTAGCAGATCGACGAGGCCAATTTGGCACTCATATTCGCCTAAAATCCCACGAACGCCTTTCGAGAAGATCTGTCGGGGAGACACAGAGCAAGGTGCTTTAGGATTGGCAAGGCCACATAGAACATCGACAAATCTCATTGAGAAAAGTGCTTGACAACAAGGGAGTTGAAAAGGCTTGATGTAGAAGATAAAAAGTAAAGGTAGATTGATTTTGATGATTGGACAGATTGATCTCTCAATTAGTCCTCTTGTATAAACAAAGGAGTTGATCTTATCACAGTAGAAAACTTATTCCGTACGAAACTAAGTTTCCCACGAGAACAGTGGGTTGTCCAAAGGAATACATGTTTTTAGACTCGGACTGTCAAAACCGACTTAGTTTGGTTTGTGGTTTCTAAAATTGGTCTAAGCCGATTTGTACAGGGCATCGCGAGGAGTCAAGCAAAATCGTCCTAGGCTATTTTTTCCGGATTTTGCACGTCATCAAATTGCTCCTAAGTTGAATATTTTGTTTATTTTTCATGTTTGCACGTGTTTGCTAATTCTTCTTAACTCTCTGATACTACCTTTTTTAGCTGCCAACAAAATACTTAGATGTAGCTGCTCGGAGCAGCGTGTCTCCACCGATTCTCGCAAGGGAGTGCTAGGAAACATGCTAAGTAGTATTTTTCAGAAAAAAAATAATATTTTTCTCTTATAAAAAATCAACATCAGCGTCACATCAGCTAAATTTCAGCGAAGCGAGCACGGCGGTGTCATTTTTCGCTGCGTTTGCACGTATTTCGAACAATGCTGTCATTTTGATTTGGATGTCGCGTCGACGAAAGTCGCTTCACGGGCCACGCGTTGGGCTCTCTTGTAAATAAACGGGCCATGTTGTGTTGGTATCTAAACCTGGAAGTGGATTTGGAACATCCACGATCCAAACGGACTTAACCCGTTATGGATTGAAACGGATGAGTGATGTATGGATACGGATGTCCGTTACCACGCACCCAAACCCACCGGATTGGATTGGATAAACTGAACTGCATATCCAAAATCCACCGGACATCTCCCCTCCCCTCCCGCTGCCTCTCCCTGGAGGGTTGGCGGCGGCGGCGCCTTCACCGCGCACATCGCACGTCCTGCTCGACGGCATCACCAGGCACATCCACCCGCTCTGCCAGATCCTCTCCCCCCACCGCGGTGGCCGTCTCCCGGCGCTCCGAGCCGCCGCCCGCTTCCCAGCCCGTGCCCATCGTGGACGTCTCCCACCACTAACCCTAAGCTTCGTCCAAGATCCAGAAGTACAACGGGTCTGCGTTCATCCGGCAGGGGCACGGGTAGATTGGGAGAGCGACTCTTGGCTTGCAGTCGAGAAGTCCTTCATCGTTTCTGATCTGAACCGGAGGGAGCAGCTCCTTCCATCAGTTGTTCTTGGACTGCTTCGTCTTCTTCAGAGGTAAGACACTCAAGTTCTTCTTCAGTTGTTCTTGGACTACATAGCCTTTTTATCAAAAAAGAATCCTGTATGTATCAAATATATACATATATTTAAGTTATGAGAGTTATACCAGCTACTGCTGTAGGACAGTAACATATATGTGAAGATGACATTCAGCTTGGGGTAAAATCAAAGCACATTCAGTACAGGAAAAAATTAGGAAGGTTATGCAACAAACTCTCGTAATGCTTTCCTGTGTAACTTCAAGTTCTTGAAATTCAACTATCACAGAAACACCTCAAAATAATGTTGTCTGATGTGCTATGTCACATTATTGTTTCCTTTTGCAAGCTAAGGCTAGTCATCATACCTCAAAAACATTGTTGTTTGCCCAGTACAAATTAATAATGCTTGTACCTTATTGTCTTATTCCTTACAGAGCAATTGTGAAGATGTCGCATAGTGGAAGTGCTTTGCAAATTAATAGCGAAGGTGGTGATGAAGTCTCGCAACTTTCTAGCCGTAGAGGAAAGAAAAGGTCTGCTGTCTGGAACCATTTCTAGCCCTGGGTACTGCGGCCCCAGTTTATCCCGCGACGTTTACCGAAATCGTGTTATTGGTGATTTGTAGCTCACTTGATCGGTGAGTGTGGTTTGTGTGAGGAATAAATCACCAGCTGGTTAGGAATCGATTCGAATCGGCATCGCTCCTGGATAGTGAGCACTTGACTCGAGTTACAGCATCGTAGTGATTATGATGGAACATTGATGGTTATTGGATAGTATTGAAAGTGCTAAATCTAAATTGGTAACTGGATGTATTAGTTAATCAAGTGATTGCTATAGTATAGGTGCTTACTTAATTGGATAGGTCATAATAAAGATGAGGCAAAATATTTAAAACAGTATCTTCATAGTAGTTTATGCTTTTCACAACTAAGTCAGCCAACCCCACTAAAGAAAGTCTTGCATGCTCCTTGGTGTCGCTTATTTCTGGTTTAAGACGGGTAAGTCTAGCTGAGTACCTTCTCGTACTCAGGGCGTTGTTCCTATTGATGTTGCAGATGGTCAAATGTACTACGGCTATTGCATTAACTGCTTGTATCCGGCGATGGGCGACAACTAGGACCAAGGGCAATGGTCACTCCGTATCTCTCATCTGATGCTTTTGTTGGAGACGATTACCTACTGGCACTATATCTGAACTAAATGTGTGTGCGTGGGGTTTTAAAACTACTTGCTTCCGCTATGTCAATTTGAACTTAGGTTGTAATAACTTTATGTCCCGAACTCCGATGTATTCAACTGTTGTTGCGAACTTTATGTAACATGTGACGGTGGCTGCTAAACCAGTACGATCTTGGTTGGTATGTTGGTTGGTTTGAAATCCTTCGTGATTTCACGGAATCTCGGATTGTACGGGCTTAAGTTTGGTAAATTATCTGCCTCGGCGGAAGATTTTCTTACTTAATCTCGTATAATCGTGTTGATCCGTTACCCGCAGGGCCACGCCACCATCTTCGTCACCAATCTCTTCTGCCACGTCGGCCCTGCCCTTCCTCACTGCAGTCCCCGAGCCGCAATGCCCATGTGGCCTATCGGCTAACTCCACCAAGGCGGGGCGCCTCCATCCGACTATCGCGGCCGCCTCCACCGCATGGGTGACGCCATCTACAGTCACAGCCGCCTTCACCGCGTCAGATCGCCGCGCCGTCAGCGACATGTTGCGCTGAAAAAACACATGTTTCAGATGTTTCAGAGGTATGTTACAAGTGCTTCATACGGATGTTGTAGAAGTAGATAGAGATGTTGTATATGTTGTAATAGTTTGTACAATATGTTGCAAGTGTTTGTACCGAATGTTTCATCTATTTTTCATACGTATGTTGTAAGTGTGTTTATCTGGATGTTGCATATGTTTCACACGTATGATGCAAATATTTTATATGGATGTTCCGTATGGTTGCAATAATTTTTAAGGGGTTTTTCACGTGTTTTTTAAGTGTTTTAAACACATATTTTAAATGTTTTATCTGTCTTCTTTTATATTTTGCAAGTATTGCATCAGGATATCTTAAAAGTAGATCAGGTGTTGCATCTCCCTCTTCGCCTGGGTGTCTCCTCACCTTCAGCTGCCTTGCATCATTCTCGGATCGCGGAGGGGGCGCAGTGGGGGTTGGTGGAGGGGGTGCGCGGGGGATGGCGGCGCGGACGTGAGCTCACGCTTTCCCCTTCCGTTATGCGGGCAGGTAGTGCTTTGGTTCACTTTTTTATGTTATACACGGGGATGCTAAGATATGATGCTCCCGTTGGTGAGCCTAGGACTGGAAACTGGGCCACGGTTTGGTTGGCAGGGACTAGGAGCTGCGTCCGGACGCACCAGTGGCGTCGGACGTCTGGGCGCTAGTGCCTCTGTTTGTAAACCTATTCAAAACCCTCATAAAATTTAATCTGTATATATTTCTATTTAAAGAGCCCTTTTATAGAGTATACTCTATAGCTAGCTACAAAATTAGTTATTTTGTAGCCACCTCTATTTACGATAATTTTGTATACTAATTTACGACAATGTCAGTATATATTTACGATAGTTGAATTACTATAGCACATGTGGATATTTATCATAATGTTATAGTAAATCACACAGTAAAGAGTTACTATAATCTCGTAAATTAGCATAGCAATTATCGTAACTCAAAAGTGGCTACAAAATAAGTTATTTTATAGCAGCCGTAGGGTAATATATATATATATATATATATATATTATACTGTAGCTGGCTACAGAATAACTTATTCATAGCCGGACCCGAACAGGCGCATGCGACGCGTCCCACCCAACCCAAATGCTCCATCCGCACCAGGCCTTGCTAGGCTCGGCTTGCCTTGCCTTCCGATTGATAGCTATGCTCGTTTCCATTAATTGCGTTAATTAAGGACATGTGACCCAAATCACGCTTTGACCACAAAAGAGACCGTTTCAATCATGGCTGGTGGTGGACATTTTAGGCACGTCGCTTTCACCGCCCATGACCAGGGCCCCCTAGATCCAGCCTACTCTTCAACGTGATTCAGCTTTGCATGTTTGGGCAGCTCCATCGCCATGGTGACTGGTGGCCGCACGGCGCACTGTTCCATCAACGGTGAGCAACGGCGGCGCCACTGCCGCACGCCCTCCTGGTTCCATCCGCCCGTGAAGCGGCAGCTCTCGTGGTGAGCAACTACAAAATATCTTCCTACGATCATTGCATACAAGCTACTGGAATATTTCTTATTCTCGTTTTCCCTTTTTCTTGACATCGATCTTTCCAAATGTGCGTGATGGATCCATGGCGGCTCTCTTCCTATGGTGGTGGATCTCGAACGGACGGCACCCACAGCGACGATGATGCCCGCGCGAACAGCACCCCAGTGGCGGCGGCTATCCAACACGGCAACACCGCTGCTTCCCCCGATGCCCCTCCCTACCTGCGCACCACCGATGACGTCGGCTCCATGCTCCGTCACGCGTTGTGGCCCTAGGCGTCGGCGGTGCGGGCTTCCACCGTGCGACCCCGTTTTGCATGGATGGTGGCCCCTGCGGCGACGCGGCTCGCCCTGCTCGCACGGCGCTCCCCGATGGCGACGCAGTCGGTCTTGCTCGGATGGCGGCCCCAGCGATGAAGTTGCTCGCCTCGCACGGATGTCGGTTCTGGTGGCAACACGGCCCTCCCCAGTCGGATGGCAGCCCCCGATGGCAGAGCGGCTTCCGTCACGCGCATGGCCCCCAGCAGTGGCGCCACTCGGTGGCGGCCTAGCAACACGGTGTCGCCTTCCTCCCTCACGATGGCGTGGCGGCAGGCCCCTTCCCTGATGCAGCGCCACTTATTTGATTTGATTTTTGTTGGGTTTATTTGTACAAATACAGATGAATTTGTTTAATTTCATCCAAAAGTTCATGTGTAATGTATTACCGATGAACGGCGACATGTTAGTTGTTGCAGATTCTTGTAAATCTCGTAAATATTTCTTAGTGCAGATTTTTGTAAATCTCGTAAATATTCCTTAGTGCAGATTCTCGTAAATATTCCTTAGTACATATTCTCATAATTCTCGTAAATATTTCTGAGTGCATATTCTCGTAAATATTATTAGTGTAGATTCTCGTAAATACTTCTTAATGTAGATTCTCGTAAAAATTTGGTAATGCAAAATCTCGTAAATATTTGTTAGTGCATATTGTCGTAAATATTTTTTAGCCTCATCATGCTCTATTCACGTAACTACGTAATTATTTAATATACTATAGGTTTGTCTTTCCCTTTAGTATTCTCGTAACACTTGCACGCAAGTTTACACTAGCTTGTATATTCTGGTAACCCATCTATCCATGATTGCATCGTGGAGCATGTTATTATATTATATTCCAAACATCCCGCCTGATTAATTACTGCAATTACTTGTAGCGTTGATGCCGGCCCATCACTAATTAACGTAATTGCTGGTTGTGCCGCTAGGCTCGCATGGCCGCATGCATGAGCTGGCTTGCTTTCCATAATTACTCCGGTCGGCTCGCTCGGCTGAACAGGAAAGCAGTAACGCTTTTGGGCTGGCCGGCTGGATCGGATTAGCACGGGTGCGGTCGGATATATATATATATATATATATATATATATATATATATATATATATATATATATATATATATATATATATATATATATATATATATATTGTGTCTTTGATCAAATATCTAGACACAGCTAATCAGGTAATCAAATTCGATCAGCCGGATCAGCGAACACTCAACATTTTTTTTTCTTTTCGGACAAGCTGCCTTCTGTTTTTTTTTTTGGCCACGTCGTGCACGTGAGCTGATTTAATTAATCCGACACTTGTCCAACCCATCTATGCGGTTTCTTATTTCTCTTTTGGCGCACCGCATCATTTTTCTTTGCCACGCTCCGTCATTTCTATTTTGACCACGAATCATTCGGGACAATGGAGAAACAAGCAAAATATTTGGGTGTGAGAGTCAAATAGAAGCTTCGTTTACCAATCTATTACTACTATAAAAGAGCAAAAAATTTAAAAAATACGTGACACCTAAAAAAATTCTACCGACCTAAAATCTCTTTCCTTCCATGATTTTAAGTTTTACATCTAACGCTTCACATCAACCTCATAGGTGGACCAAAACAAAAGGACCTTTACAGGGCGCTGAAACACGCATTCTCGGCGTAGAAATCCGCCTACGTGTAGAAATTGTCCCTAGTCTCGGGGACAGCGGGATGAAACTTGGCGAGCTCAGCGACAGAGGTTAGATCTCAGCGAGTTTGGCGATAGAGAGGAGTTTCTTAGCGGACAATAAGGGCACAACGAAGGTGGGGAGGGGAGCAAGGGAGGCGGAGACGGTCACGACGGAGGTAGGGGGTGAAGAAGAACAGTGAGGAAGACAATGGGCACGAGGGAGCGAAGCGATGGAGAGCGGATTTTTCCTCTCTCCCACCCGCATTCACATCAGACACCGGTAATGGCTAGATCGCCCGAGAGCGCACACACAGTGGAAGGAGGTGTAAACTACGAGGTAGACTAGCAGATCGACGAGGCCAATTTGGCACTCATATTCGCCTAAAATCCCACGAACGCCTTTCGAGAAGATCTGTCGGGGAGACACAGAGCAAGGTGCTTTAGGATTGGCAAGGCCACATAGAACATCGACAAATCTCATTGAGAAAAGTGCTTGACAACAAGGGAGTTGAAAAGGCTTGATGTAGAAGATAAAAAGTAAAGGTAGATTGATTTTGATGATTGGACAGATTGATCTCTCAATTAGTCCTCTTGTATAAACAAAGGAGTTGATCTTATCACAGTAGAAAACTTATTCCGTACGAAACTAAGTTTCCCACGAGAACAGTGGGTTGTCCAAAGGAATACATGTTTTTAGACTCGGACTGTCAAAACCGACTTAGTTTGGTTTGTGGTTTCTAAAATTGGTCTAAGCCGATTTGTACAGGGCATCGCGAGGAGTCAAGCAAAATCGTCCTAGGCTATTTTTTCCGGATTTTGCACGTCATCAAATTGCTCCTAAGTTGAATATTTTGTTTATTTTTCATGTTTGCACGTGTTTGCTAATTCTTCTTAACTCTCTGATACTACCTTTTTTAGCTGCCAACAAAATACTTAGATGTAGCTGCTCGGAGCAGCGTGTCTCCACCGATTCTCGCAAGGGAGTGCTAGGAAACATGCTAAGTAGTATTTTTCAGAAAAAAAAATAATATTTTTCTCTTATAAAAAATCAACATCAGCGTCACATCAGCTAAATTTCAGCGAAGCGAGCACGGCGGTGTCATTTTTCGCTGCGTTTGCACGTATTTCGAACAATGCTGTCATTTTGATTTGGATGTCGCGTCGACGAAAGTCGCTTCACGGGCCACGCGTTGGGCTCTCTTGTAAATAAACGGGCCATGTTGTGTTGGTATCCAAAGGATCGTCCGACTCGGCATGTCGTGCGGCGGCGGCGGCCATGGGCCATTCCGAGCCGACGATCAAGAAGCCCTTTTGCCGTGTGGTCCGTAGAAGTGGGCAGGACAGTCAACCAGAGACGACTGGTTTGTGGCAGCGACGTGCACCTCCATATACCTCCGGCCTTTAGGCTATTCGCACTCGTGGTACTCTAAATTTATCTTCTACTTCTTTCGTATCGGATTTAGAAGTCGTTTAGGACAGCGACACGGTCTCCAAAACACAACTTTGACCTCTTATTTTTATAAAAAATATTTATGAAAAAGTGATATATGTATATTTTTATAAAAGTATTTTTCAAGACAAATCTATTCATATAATTTTTATATTTGCAAACTCAACAACTTAAAAGTTATTGATGATTTATATTCCTAATGTTTGACCCAAATCTTATCGAAACGACTTCTAAATCCGATACGGAGGGAGTATATATTTTGGTCATCAAGATTCTCTCTTCTATACTAAATTCTCCCGCACTCATCCATACTCTATATCATCTTCTATCCATTATGGGACCCACTTATCACTTTATCTAAATATATCCATGTGAGATCTTATTTTGAAGAATTTATTAAAACGAATTTAATGGTGCAGTCGGAATTTAATTTGGTTTTATGGTTTACAAGTTATAACATTCTTTAGTTAGTTAAAAAAAGTAGAGCCCACCACTACATGCTCTCTCTCCCGCATGCTGCCTGCCTCTCGCGCGCACTGCGCTGCCCCCTCCCCTCCCCCGCTGGATAGCGCCGTCCTCTAAATCGCACTGTAGCCGCTGAATATAGAGGACGGACGCCGGTTGCGGACGCATTTTGCGTTCCCGCTGCGGGACTTCGGTCCGCTATATACTACTGCTGGACGCGATACCGGATGCCAGTGCAGCAAGTCTTATACGTGTACACCTGTACAGACTCCAGAGAAATCACACAACAGTTCCTTACCTTTTCTTTTATTTTCTTTTTCACTGTGTAATCTGCGCCTTGACATGTGCCCGTTCCTAAACCTGCCGGATTTTGCAAAGCTGTACCACCGTCACCGGCGGTTCCTTGCCGCTTTTGGCCTGCCTCCTCCTTTCCTCGTGTAGCCGCGTTGCGCTGGCGACCGGCCGAGAGACCGAGACGTGGCTTCATGCCGCGTCTCGGTGTCGGTCTCCCTCCCCACGAGGCTAGATCTCCATTCGTGGCATCAGCGCCCGTTCCTGCACTAAACAACAGCACTAGTATATCCGATCATATCCCACTGTTGGCTGTTGGCCGGCGCCGTGATTCCTTGGCGTCCGCTCCATGAGAATGAGATCCGCGCCGGCACCGCCGCCGTCAACGCTTCACTAGCTAATTACTATTTGGCGCTTCGTAGTTGCATGTTACTTACTCTTGTGCTCATAAACAAAAAAGTTCATGTTTGTCGGTTTCGAAAACCCGAAAGGTCGTCAGATAGGGGTAAAGTGAAACCATGGACGTTATTGGATGGATATGCATTGCCAGTGAGCACAAGCTCCGTTAGCGTCCGACAAATGCGTGCTCTGTTCTTCATGAAAAAGAAAACGTAGTCATATATATTTATTATAACAACGAGATGAGCCGAGGATGCAACACTGTTCACTGTTTTGAAAGTTCAGTATGGTCATGGCCTGTTTACTAGTAGTACAGTTCTTTGAAAGTTTAGTATGGTCAAGGTTTGCGTGTACTCACCAACAAGTAAGCTTCTTTTGAGGCGCTATAACATGCAAATTCACTCAGCTCTAGCAAGCGATCGATCGATTACCATGTTCTTGATCTGATTTGAGTGCTTACAAACACAGTTCATCTGTTTCTCCATCACAATTGTACATCCACTTGATTTCATTCTACATGCAGATCCTTGACCTGTTGTCTTTAATGTTTCAGTCTCTGGGCTCTCCGGCACTAAAGAGGTTGCGCAAAGCCAGGTTTTGATTGGAATGGGCCTGCTTGCAGGTTCAACAGTCATGCTTTTGACCCTTCTCTGGGGATCTTGTGTTGTTGTTGGCAAATGTGATTTGTCGGAGAATTCAATTGCAACTGATTCTCGAGGTACAAAAGGCTTCAGTCTTTTTGGTATGTTGGATATTCGCTGTGTTTTTCCTCATTTCCGTTCTATTCAACACATTGGTGGAAAACTTGAACGCGGCGAACTACAAGCTTTCATCATTGGTGTTAAGTTCGAAGATGTTGACTTGGATAGTAACCTGGCTGTAGATCAAGTCATGGCAGACTTCGATAGATCACATAATTTTGTCACTGAAAAGGGGGAGTTTATTGACGGAATCTTGAGGTGGCTAGAAGAAGCGAAACGCTCGGTTGTTAACTCCGGTTCCTACTCGAAAAAGTTTCTGCAAGATTTCCACACGGTAGGTTTTTTCGGTCCGCATGTTTATCAAGTTATGTTGTTCTTCATGGGCAATAATTAATCTGCATCAATCAACGTCCTGTATTTTCTGCAGAGAACTAGGGATGAGCATAATCTGCTGCTTGGAAAGGATGACAACGATGGCGAAGCTATTGAAAATCCAACCTGGACCAGCTTTAAGGCCATTTTACTTTTGCTCCTGGGAACTGCAATGGCAGCAGCATTTGCAGATCCACTTGTTGATGCCGTGCACAATTTTTCAAACGCTACGAGTATCCCTTCGTTTTTCATCTCGTTCATTGCAATGCCCATGGCTACCAATTCCAGTGAGGCTGTCTCAGCAATCATATTTGCTAGCCGGAAGAAGCAGCGGACTCTGTCACTTACATTTTCTGAGGTATCTTTGTGAATGCCTTTTGTTGCATCCCTGTCATGAGTTTCAGATATTCCAACGTGACTGTGAATTGTGATGCCATCCTTTTAATTAACCGCAGGTCTACGGTGGGGTGACCATGAACAACACGCTGTGCCTGGCCGTGTTCTTGGGCCTCGTTTACGTGCGGGGTTTGACGTGGGATTTCTCCTCAGAGGTCCTCATTATCTTCCTTGTCTGCACCATAATGGGCCTCTTCACCAGCTTCCGGACAAACTTCCCACTCTGGACGTGTTTCGTGGCCTATCTGCTGTACCCGCTGTCCCTCGTCATCGTCTACGTCCTTGACTACAAGTTCGGCTGGTCATAGACACCTGCATGCCCTTGTGCTGGGGCTTAGCTTGTAACACATTACATATATGTTGATATAACCTACACGTACACTGTTTAACGTTATATACGATGGGCAACACATCAGGTTCTCCATGCGAATTACGTCTTTGTTACATAGTAATATACTCCGCTAGTGTATGTGCTTTTTTAAACTTTATTTAAATAGAAAACGTAACTATTCAAAAGCTTAAAAACGTAGGTGTTCGTGGATAGACTTGGGGCCCAATATTGCTGCTCTCGACCTACGTAAGTGTCCGAAGTTCATTGGTGGGTAAACTTAATTTGGTTCATTGGTGGGTAAACTTTGGGCACGACTAAAGTCTTATGTGATATAAGAAAATTAGAAGTTCTTGATAAATATAACGATAATGATCCATCCGGACACACCTCCCTTGGCCTTAAAAAAAATGGAAGGAACGCATTTCTCTTCCTCCTCACCCAATCGCTCATTTTGCGCAGTTCTCGTTGCCGCAGCAACGATGCCTGCACGGACCGCCGGCCGGCTCCCAACAGCCTTCCTCTTAGGGATGAAAACAGACGGAAACGGACGGAAAAAACCCTATTTCTACTTCCGTTTCTATATTTTTTTGGCGGAAACGAGAGTGGGTTCGGAAAATACGGGTACGAAAACGGAATCGGAATATGCGGACATATGGAAACGGACAAATACGAATGGAGAGCCGGAAAGTTAAATTAAAATCACATAATCTAATATTCTCAAAGTATACATATATAAAGTCATGTAATAATATATACAAAGTTTAATATTCATTTACATGCTATGTACGTGAACATAACATGCATATTTAGTGATTCATAGTTATATTAACATAACATAAGGACATATAATTGTTGAACATGTTGAGCATAGATTGAAAACGGGATAAATACGAGTCTATTCCATATTAAAACGGGATTACTCGAAAACGAACGGAAAACACCATTTTCTACTTCCGCAAATACGAAAACGAGATCTCGCAAATACCGAAACGGACGGAAAAATGTAGAAAACGGAATGGGACGGTACGGGAAAAATTCCGTCCGTTTTCATCCCTACTTCCTCTGCATGCTCCTCTCCACGCCGCTCCTCGGCGCCGCATTATCTACCTCCCCGCACCCTCCTCCCACCATGCCTCCTTCCTCCCACGCCCATGCGACGAGCCCTGTGCTGACACCAAAATTTGGTTCGTGATCAGAAAGCCTTGAGGGCGGAAATTATCGAGGAAAGCCGAGATATTCGACCAAATCGGCTAACCGAATACCCAGCAAGAGCGACTAGTAAGATGACGTCATCATTTCAAGGGAATGGGCCCTATCGGCAGAATCAGCAAGACATGAAGTAAGAAGACGCATCGGGCTCCATAGAAGGGAAAGATTGGAGTCTAAGTTAACTTAAAATAGAAAGTTTTATTTTCTTTTTCAAGTTTTATGATCGGTCTTATTCGACTAGGACTCGTAGTCAAGCCTTGGGTATAAATATTAAACCCCGGCTATTGTAATAAATATCTCTCATCGATCAACCAAACAAGTACCTTTACTTTTCGGTTTATGCCACTCCTTAGGAGTAGGAGTAGAGTAGATTTCAATGATTTTTTTGGGCAAGCAGGGCTGCATCAGATGACCTGACCTCCAGCTTATTTGTTAGTATACATCACGACTTATATTGTTACTTGTGAGGCTGCAACAGACGACTGATCTCTTGCAAGTCACGGTATAAGTTAGTTATCGATCTATATTGTTATTTGTAAGGCTGCAACAGATGACTAATCTCTTGCAAATCACGATATAAATTAGTTATCGATTCTTATCAACCTTTACAAGGCTGCAACAGATGACTGATCTCTTGTAAATGTTGGTATTAATCAAAGTTATCGATATTGTGTTAAATAGTTTACTATTTAATATAATATCACCAATTATCCGGTCTAGATTGAGATTTATTAGTCTTATTATTCTGATATATCGTCTACTGGTTATTTTCACGGTTGAATTTGACTCTTGACGTTAGATCCTATTTGATGATTAATCTATCTCAATCCTGATTGTACATGGCGAGTGTTTGAAGTCGTGTTCTATTAAGAGATAGGTTCATTGATCACCAGTATCCGGTATGACTCCACTATCAATGCTGCATCAGCCAACTCGATCTATTGATAGCGTGTCAGATTGGATATTGCCATTAATAGATCTATCTGTTAAGAAGAGCATGACGTTAGCCACCCGCTATGTCTGCATCGGCTATTTAGCCGATGACCTGAGCTTCCACGTGTATAACATGCCTTCACGATTTCTTTGCAATATAAGTAGATCTATCGATTGCTGATCTCTGATTTGGGGTCCTACTGTCAATGCTGCATCAGACGACTCGACCTGTTGACGGTATAATATATTAATTCTAGTTGTTTATAAATTTATTTATATCCAACGGATGAGTGATCGTATGCTATACGACAAGATCATTGGAATCGACTGTTTTAGTCGATAGCCTGCTTTGCTGAGGATGTACTGGCTATTTACATGCTTTTATTTGTCTTCACCTTAGTTAAAAGCTAGTATGTTTCTCATATAAATACTTACACGTCTAACCTTACATCTTTGACATGTTTTCATGATTATCGGCTAAGTTAGATCTGTGCAACTCAGTAAATGATATTTACCGATATGCTTATTTTGCTCATCATGTATCGTGAACATGCTGGATATTGACTTTCTAGTCGATAGCCTTATTTCATCGGCTACTTAGCCGCATATTTGGAACTGTCTGGACAACACTAGCATGTTCCACCTTAAATTGCTGATCAATTTTCTCTCCTTGTCAATTGTAGAGTCAAATTGACTGGCACGCCCTCGCTCACGACCATCCGGTCCGGTGTCCTCCTAAGTTCAGGGAGAGCTTGGGATCTACTCCACGCGGTTTCTCTCAGCTTGCTGTGTGTCCCAGCAGCCCGTCACCTTTTGCCGCTGACTACACAACTTGGCATGCCCTGTTGGACCACAATCGTCGATATGGATAATCAGGCGATCCTCAAGGTCAACCTTGAAGACCTGCCTGAAGACCAAAAGGCGCTCATTAAGCAGGCAACAGAAGAATTCAGAGAGAAGTGTCTACTGTCTTACAGCAGGACGCGCAATTCAGTCATCCAAAAGACTCCCCTGCCAAGCGTCCTCCTGCATGGACAAAGTGAAGATGTTGAAGCAAGGACTATTGCTCATTTGGTCCACAAAACTATTTACGAAGCCTTCTCAAACCACAATAAGATGTTGGCTGTTGATATTTCTTAACGACTATTGGAGGATTCCACAAGCGCACAGAACTATCGCGTAGCACTTCGCTCGGTGAGTACCGAATGTCGAATTTATAATTTATCCCATAGAAAGGCGGAAGGCTAAAATCTATACAAGACTATGATTTGCTAAAGGTAGGTTCTAAGTTAATCCTACGTAGGTGGACGATAGTGAAGGATGAGTGTAAACTACCTAAACTAACTACTATTAACAAGCTAACTAGAGATAGCTAGGTGGGAGAGCGAGCGATTTATCTTTCTAGTAACTAAGGGTAAACAAATAACTAGAAAAAAATGCGATAGTACTTCAGGGCACAGCCCGCCTACCAACCAGGAGAGTTAAATAGACAAGGTCTGTCACGAGCTCTACGATTTAATAACTAGACCTATCGTGGGGGAATACAGAACATGGACAAGGCTGTCACCACTTGCCACCTACCCCAATCTATCCAGAGGCCTAGCCGTATCCACAGGTAATCTATAGTCTAAGCACCATGCTTAATCTACAGGCTTACTACTTCGATCCGAGCTCCGATGAAATGAGATCAAAGCACCATAACCAGATGGTAGAACCAGTACTAACGAAAGACTACTAATGATAAGATAACCTATGCTACTAATGCTAAACAACAAGCACCTAAGCTCACTAATGATAAACACTAATGACTAAGTACTTAGAGTAAAGCAAGCAATACTAGAATAAAGTACTAAAATAAATACTGAATAAAGTAATGCAGAAATGAAAGAATTACAAAGGAGCTATACCAGACCCAGAAGACTCTTTCGGACTCCAAGAAGCTTCGCTATTGCTCTATTCCACTACTAAACTACTACTCTATAGCTAAGCTAAGCTAGAAAGCTAAGAGAAGCTTGGAAAGCTTGGAATTGAATGGGGCTTGTTGGGGCATCTTTCCACTAAGCTCCACACCCCCTATTTATAGTGTAGGGAGGCATGGAGGGTATTTGTAGGCAGCAGGGAGGTCAGTGGCCACCCAAGGGCACCGGGCAGCCAAGCTTGGGCACCGTCTGGCCCTCTGTTCCACTACTTTAGCATCCAACGGCCTTGGTTAGCTCCCAATGGTGGTTACTAAGACAACACGTGGTGAAACTTGGACAAGAAGTCGGTTGGTGAAGCTCTAAGTCTATGACAATGGACCCATGGATCCATGGCCTCTCCATCATGACCGTTGATCAAACCAACTTGGATCAATGCTTCCTATTGGACGAGGAGGTGCTCCCACGGATCACTGACATGGCAGCGTGCCCAGTTGGCACCAGGTGGGGCCGGACAATGCCAAGGTGGCACCGAGCGACGCCTGCCTGTGGGCCTAGGTGGCCCTGCCACATCCACTTGCTCCTATGGTCCATGTTTTTCACCATTTTGGCCAAAATTTGCCATATTTCCTACGTACAAATAATTCTCCAAGTACAAGTGGAACTAGGTAAAATTTAAACATAATTCTTCACATGTGATGATGATTTTTCATACTTTTGGGTGGAATATTGATGGTTAAAATGGATGTCAGTGACCGTCAACAAGCTCCCCCAAGCTACCCCTTTCTATCCTCAGCAAAGATGCAGGTTTAGCATGGAATAGGTTGTCGGATCAGGAGTTGCGTATAATGTAACGCCTTGCAAAAACTCATATACAAACAAATACTATCACTTGAATTGAACATGTTAGCACTTAGAAATTTCACCATCAGTCTTAGCAATGTGGGGCTTATAGCTTTCACTGTGATACAAGCAAGTGCAAAAAGAGTGTAGCTAGATAGATACTTTTTGCCTACTTTAGTTTAGCTCAAACTTCCTAAAGTTTTTCAAATGATTCTGAAAGAAAACTTGCCTAAGTTCCTCAAATGGTACACTCAAGTCACTCAATGGTGTTTGAAATCCTCACCAAGGACATGAATGTTAGCCTTAATTTCTATCCTAAAGCTTATGTGGAGCTCAAGGTAGGGGTAAAAGCATAGCTTACTTGAATTGAATATATTGCTAAGTCAAACACTTGGATCACAAGGAGCAATAAATCATACAAATTGATCAAGATGTGCATGTGTGTGGTATATTTGGTGGAAGTGGTACTCCTTTGAGAAGTTTCCCTTCTCTAGCTTCTTTTGAGAGGGCATGGCTACTTTCTTTTTCTCACTCTCTTTCTCTTTTTTAACACGAGCTTTTTGCTCTTTTATTGTCTCTTACTTTTTTTTCTATAGCCCATGCCTCTCTTTTGATGTAAGATAGCTAGACATGTAACTTTGATTCTCATAGAGCAATAACAAATGGAATGCATATGTGGTAGCGTATCCCCAGTGTAGGAATAGCATAAATGTGTGGGTGTACGTGATCTTGATCAAACAACATGAAAAGTTTCTCTACTCAGATCATCAAGGCTTAAAAGCTCAAAGCAAACAAGCAACTTTTATGGTGGTTTTATCATGTATGAATGTGTAAGTAAATATTTGGCTCTGGTAGGAATTTATCACCATTGAGGAACTAGCAAGAGAGTTTTAGCATTTTGCAAAACAAGACTCTAGGTTGTCTTTACTTTTCCTCAGATAGGTACAAAGATTTACTCTAATCATGATTACAACATATCTCACAAAAAGCCTATTCTTGGTTCTAGCATTTGCAACTCACGAAAGCATTCAACTTAAGATAAACTCTAAGTTTATCGTGCTCAAAACTTAAGAAGTATAAGGTTATATGATAAGCTTTTTTAAAGTATCACAGAGCAACTATTCATCATCTCCAATTAATTTTATGATCATTTTATTAGAGCAGAGTTTTCTTGGGACAATTTAAAGGCACTCCTCTCTACATTCTATGATCATGAATATTGAAACATGAATATAGAGAGGGGGTTTAAGATTTTCATACCTGAGCGGGGAGAGATGCCTCCCCCAAGCTTGCCTTTTGCATACGTTGGAATGTCTTCTGGTGGCTCTTTTGATTCTTTTCTTTATTGAATAACTAATGCTACAAGAATGAAATAAATGACTAACTAAACTTATAACTACTAGATAACTTATTAAGCAGGGATGTACTGAATTTTATTCATTAATATTAAATATTTTTATATGTGTTTCTTTAATGCATATCTATCCTATCAAGCATTAGCTACTACAAACTTTATTTATTAACATAGAGTAGCTAAATGCAACTAACCTATTATGCAATGTAAAGAAACTTTATTAGAAATTTAAATACGATGCAACTAATGAAATGCACTAAATGAATGCAAGGGATAGAAAACTTACCTTCGTGTCGGGCTCAAGGTCATTCATCCTTGGGCAGAGGCATTTCCTCTTGTTCCACCTCGGAGGCCTTGTCAGGATTAGAGGGTTAGGGGATGATGAATTTGAGGATGGATCTTTCTTTTACGCCATCTCTTTCTATTCTTCTTCTTCTTGACAGGCTTGTTTGGTTCTTCAATTGGCTTTGGTTTCTTCATCTCGATTATCTTCGGATGCTTTTTCTTTTCCTGTTTCTCATCAAAGAGGGGTTGTCTAGAGGAAAAAGAAAATATTTCTTTTCTTCCAGCAAAGTGGAATTGGATTTGCCTAGAAGCCACATATATGCAAACATTTGCAGTGTTAAGGAAAGGATGACCAAGGTAAAGCTATGTCCTCGGTGTTACCCATGTATAAGATCATGAAATTAGTAGGTACATAGGCACTCCTAACTTTAACTAATAAATCAGTGGCTACTCCCTCGAGATAACGAGTGTATTGATTAGCCAATTGTAAGTAAACTGAGGTTGATGCTAGGGGCGTATAAAACAACTTATCATAAGTTTTCTTAGACATGATATTAATACTAGACCCTAGATCATAGATGACATTATGAAAAGTGTGGGGTCCTATGGAACAAGTAATGATGGGGTTCCCAGGATCACCTTTCTTAACAAAAAATCTCCAACCATTCTCAGAGAAGTCATACCTTGTCGTAACAAGGTTGGCTGTACCATTGTTCCCTCAGGTTTGCTAGGAATTTTATCTTTTTCATAAGATGGGATAGCAGCAGCAATTTGAGCTAATTGGGTTTCTATCATCTTGTTAAAACTAAGTTGGTTCTTTAGGACAGAAGAAAATTCATCCAATTTAGTATTTATGTTTTGCAACATCCTATCATGAGCATGTAGTTTCTTATTAATACTATCGGTCATTCTACCATTGCTATAAACAAGATCTTTCAAGAAAGCATAACTATTATTACCTTGATTATTCAAACAAGAAGAAGAGTAATAATTATTACCTCCTTGATTGTTAGAGCGCTGATTCCAGCCTTGATGTTATGAACGGAACCCGTTGTCGGTGTTGACGAAGTTGAGGTCCTCTTGTGTTTCGAGGTAGGAATTGCCCGAATGTCCAACATTTCCACAAACTTTGTAAGTCATGTGGGAATCCATGGCTTTGAGTGTCTCTTAGGCACTCACCTTCTCATACTATTCCACTCGCTTCGCTAGTAGATCCATCTTGGCTGCAAGCATGTCAATTTCTTTAATTGAATGCATACCTCATTTATGGGGTTGGAGTCGATCATTGCTCCATCCTTGGTTGGAGACCATCTTCTCGATCAATGTCATTGCATCTGCAACACTTAGCGAAAAGAATGCACCACCACCAGCAGCATCTAAATGTCTCCTATCTAATGGCACAAATACATAGTAGAAGTTTTAGATCAAAAGCCAGTCTTCTATGCCATGGTGTGGGCATGCAGAGATGTACTCTTGCATTCATTCCCAAGCCTCGAGAATCGATTCATCTGCTAGTTGTTCAAAACTAGAGATTTTATTGAGCAGAGCATTATTCTTCCCCATGGGGAAAACTTAACTAGAAAAGCGTTGGAACACTTGTCCCAGGTATCTACAACGTTGCGGTTAGAGTAAAAGCATTGCTTAGCCTTTCCTAAAGGAAAAGCTGAAGACGTATAGCCTCTTGACTCACTCCCTTAATGGTGAATGTGCTACAAATCTCCAAGAAATGTTGAAGATGAGCATTTGCATCCTCGTGGGCTTTCCCACAAAATGGACTAGCTTGAACCATCGTAATTAATGCTGGCTTAAGCTCAAAGTTAGCGTCCCCATTGATAACATTGGGTCCAATGGCTACATTAGTAGCTAAGGGTGCAAAAAAAATCATGAATGGACTTGTAGGCCATGATTGTGTAGGGTAGTGATAGGATATGAGAAAGAAGATAGACTAACTAGGATAACTATAAACAACGTAGCTACCAAATTTAGCCTTATAAATTCGATGTCAATTGCCTTCCCTAGCAACGGTGCCAGAAATGCTTGTTGATATTTCTTAACGACTATTGGAGGATTCCGCATGCGCACAAAACTATCGCGTGGCACTTCGCTCGGTGAGTACTAAGTGTTGAATTTATAATTTATCCCACAGAAAAGCGGAAGGCTAGAATCTATATAGGACTAAGATTTACTAAAGGTAGGTTCTAAGTTGATCCTAGGCGGTTGGATGATAGTGAAGGATGAGTGTAAACTACCTAAACTAACTACTATTAACAAGCTAACCAGAGATAGCTAGATGGGAGAGCGAGCAATTTATCTTTCTGGTAACTAAGGGTAAACAAATAACTAGGAGAAATGCAATAGTACTTCGGGGCACAGCCCGCCTACCAACTAGAAGAGTTAAATAGACAAGGTCTACCATGAGCCCTATGATTTAATACCTTGACCTATCGTGGGGGAATACAGAGGATGGACAAGACTGTCACCACTTGCCACCTACCCCAATCTATCCGGAGGCCTAGCCATATCCACAGGTAATTTATAGTCTAAGCACCACGCTTAATCTATAGGCTTACTACTTCGATCCGAGCTCCGATGAGATCAAAACACCCTAACTAGATGGTGGAACCGGTACTAAAGAAAGACTACTAATGATAAGATAACCTATGCTACTAATGCTAAACAACAAGCACCTAAGCTCACTAATGATGAACACTAATGACTAAGTACTTAAAGTAAAGCAAGCAATACTAGAATAAAGTACTAAAATAAATACTGAATAAAGTAATGCAGAAATGAAAGAATTACAAAGGAGCTATACTAGACCCAGAATACTCTTCCGGACTCCGAGAAGCTCCGCTCTTTCTCTACTCCACTACTAGACTACTACTCTATAGCTAAGCTAAGTTAGAAAGCTAAGAGAAGCTTGGAGAGCTTAGAATTGAATGGGGCTTGATGGGGCGTCTTTCCACTAAGCTCCACACCCCCTATTTATAGTGTAGGGAGGCATGGAGGGTATGTGTAGGCGGCAGGGAGGTCAGTGGCCACCCTAGGGCGTCGGGCGGGCAAGCTTGGGCACCGTCCGACCCTCTATTCCACCGCCTTAGCATCCAACACCCTTGGTTAGCTCCCAATGGTGGTTACTAAGGCAACACGTGGTGAAACTCAGATGGGAAGTTGGTTGGTGAAGCTCCAAGTCTATGACAATGAGCCCATGGATCCATGGCCTCTCCATCATGACCGTTGATCAAACCGACTTGGATTAATGCTTCCTATTGGTTGAGGATGTGCTCCCACGGATCATTGATGTGGCAGGTTGCCTAGTTGGCACCAGCTTGGGCCAGGCAATGCCAAGGTGGCACTGAGCGGTGCCTGCCACATACACCTGCTCCTATGGTCCATGTTTGTCACCATTTTGGCCAAAATTTGCCATATTTCCTGTATACAAATAATTCTCCAAGTATAAGTGGAACTAGGTGAAAATTAAACATAATTCTTCACATGTGATGATGGTTTTCCATACTTTTGGGTGGAATGTTGATGGTCAAAACGGGTGTTAGTAACCGTCAACATTGGCCAACATTGATGAGGACATGGCACCTTCGGATATGAACAATGATTATAAGGTGTGCTTGTTCCTACATTTGCATAGTGTCTTTGGTTATAATTTACTTGGTTCCACATGTACATGTCACTATTTGATTGTAGGTTCAAATGTGTTTCATAACGGAAGTTCATCAAAGTTGAACTTTTGGTTCGTCGGCAGCCCGATAGTGCCTCATTGGGAAGGCCATAACTCATCCATCCGGAGTGCGATCGAGGTCAATGAGCACTTGATGGAAAGCTTGTTTGATAAGCTTTCAAATAGATCTAGTCCCATCTCAATATCACATAGGCAAGGCCTCCAAATCACTAGTATATTCTGTCACTATTTCTGACGAGAGCTACACTGTCGTAATGGGCTTGTTAGACATCCTTGGGACCCAGGCCTAAGTTGGAGCACGCCCCAAGAAGATGGAGAACACCTAAGAGATGGCCTTGGACATCCACCTCCTTGGCCACCACCTTAGGAGGCCAGCAAGGACGTCCAAGCCAAGCCAGAGGCCCAGTCCAATCCGAGTTCGAGTCTGCCTCGGCCATCAGGACCAGTCTGCAATAAAACGGATGCCCAATGATTATAAGGTGCGCTTGTTCCTACATTTGCATAGTGTCTTTGGTTATAATTTACTTGGTTCCACATGTACATGTCACTATTTTATTGTAGGTTTAAATGTGTTTCATAATAGAAGTTCATCAAAGTTGAACTTTTGGTTCGTCGGCAGCCCGATAGTGCCTCATTGGGAAGGCCATAACTCGTCCATACGGAGTGCGATCGAGGTCAATGAGCACTTGATGGAAAGCTTGTTTGATAATCTTTCAAATAGATCTAGTCTCATCTCAATATCACGTAGGCAAGGCCTCCAAATCACTAGTATATTCTGTCGCTATTTCTGGCGAGAGCTACACTGTCGTCATGGACTTGTTAGACATCCTTGGGACCCAGGCCCAAGTTGGAGCACGCCCCAAGAAGATGGAGAACACCTAAGAGATGACCTTGGACGTCCACCTCCTTGGCCACCACCTTAGGAGGCCAGCAAGGATGTCCAAGCCAAGCCAGAGGCCCAGTCCAATCCGAGTTCGAGTCTGCCTCGGCCATCAGGACCAGTCTGCAATAAAACGGATGCCCAGGACGCATCCGAACTCCGTTTTCGATGATCCACATATGGATGAAAAGATAATTTGATAAGAAAACCAATCCAAGTGGTTTCACATCAAAAGCTCTTCGAAATCAACAGGAATAGTCGAAACAAGTCAGCGTCCAGAATCTGTCAGGGTGCTGCGACACCTTCTTTTGGGCAGTTGGGCCTTGTAACATGTTGAGACACCTTTAGGACGTGAAGAGGGATCCTTGAACGTCTCTTAGGCTATATAATCAGTAGCCACCACCTACTTTAGGGTTTGGGTTTTGTTTTAGATCAATCTGTCATTGAACAGTCGTCGTTATCGGTTTGCAAGACCCCAACTTCGAGTGCTTAATCATTCATCTGCAATTGTCACTTGAATTGAGTTGCATTTTATCTTGTTCTTGTTTGTGTTCTTCAATTCGCAGCAGGGATTAGCCTTCTTGGCGAGGTCAACTGGATTGTAACATGGTTGATAACCAGAGGAGACGTGGTGCTAAGGTTGCAGGGTTTGGGTCTTTGTGATCTGAAGCTGGATCGGTGTGTCGCTCTCCGAACAAATCGTTGTTTATCTTGAACCTGACAGAAGATCGGGACCTAGTTCCCATTAAGTGGTATCAGAGCTAAGGTATACCATCAGGTTCATATTTATTCCCTCGTTTGAGTGTTTCGCATTCGTCCCATAGTCCAGTGCCATACTTGTTTTTCCTGTCCTAGAACCTTCCGCGCCATAGCCTTTGCATATTTCAGTTTCAGAGTTCGCTTTGTTGAGTTTGTGTCCTAGGTTAAAGTCTTGTTGTTGGTTTAGATTGTGTTCTTTTCTAATTTGTATTGATCCCTCCACCCGCCGCTATTCCGTATCACCATCGGTTTGCATCTTGTGTCCACTAAAACCCTGATTCGAGCAGCTTCCTTAAAACAGTCATAACTTTTGCATCCGAACTCGAAACGGGAAAAATTTTATATCTACAGAGAACGCTAGAAAATTTTAGATCTATTTCATCTCAGCATAGCTGGATTTGCAAAAATTAGATTTGCGAAATTCGATTAGGAAAATTAAGTTTCTGGGCCCACAAGTTTTGGTATGCTTTTTAGAGCACAGTCCTAATTTTCTATAGGCCACATCTTTTATTCAATTGAGCTCAAATTTTTTGTGGTTTATTCTTGTGTGCTCCTTGCTGAGAAAAAAATATCAAAAGAGCAAAAGCAAGAAAAAAAAAGATTCGACAAAAAAATAAAAGAAAAAATAGTAAAAGAGAATAGAAGATATTGAAAAGGAGCACATAAGGAACACTCAATAGCTCTATTGATTGTGGTACCTTTTGCCTTGTTCATATCCGTTGCTATCTTTAATACTTGTTTCCTTTCATCCTTGTTTCCTCTCTTGTTTTTCACAACTGGTGATAGGAACACGTATAGGCCAGCAACTAGGACAAGTGCTCTGGACATTTATTCAATATTGTTGTCTGTCACTGACTTGTGTGCCACATATATATATATATATATATATATATATATATATATATATATATATATATATATATATATATATATATATATATATATATATATATATATATATATATATATATATATATATATATATATTCGTGCCTCCCAAGCTCCACATATATACTTCAGATCAGTACAGAAAAAGGGCCTTGCAATCTCGGTACCACTACCTCATAGGTATCACGAACCAGCCGCCGGTTGTACCGCCCACTGCTTGCATTGGTAAGAACTTTGTAAGAGCTTGGTAAGACACTTCCACTTGCTGTCAAAAGTGATACCACTGCAACCACGTAGTCATTTGATAGGGATAATATTTTTATATTGTCTTTTGCTGTCTTCTAACAATGACAGGTTGTTCGTATCCACCGACTTATGATGGTATATCTGTTGATGAGTACATGGAGTGGGAAATTGCCATCGACAACATATTTGCTACTTGCTTTATGTGTCCAAGGAGGAAGGTAAAAAATGCAGTTAGTGTTTTACGACATTCTGCTTTATCTTGGTGGGAGTCTTTAGATCCTTCTGATAAGCCTCAAACTTGGAATGATATGAAACTTCTTATGCGAGAAAGCTTTGTTAATCCACCTCCTGTTTTGACTTCATATGATGAGGTGCACCATTTAGAGGAAGAGTCAGTTGTTATTCCTCCTGCTATGCCTAACCTTTTGCAGGACAATATAGAAAAGAGCAAAGATGACGTGACAGAAAATGAGAAGCTCACAACCTCATGTGAAAATTCAAAACCATCAACTATTACCCCAGCTGAACATGACAGCAAAGGTAATGCCCATGATGCTAAACTCATAGAATGTGAGAGTTCTCTTGATGTGTTGAATTTTTCCACCAATCATGCTATGATAGAGAAAATTTTAGTGGAGCATTCGCTTGATTTACCTTTGTCACAAGATGATTTGCTTGATGTTTTTTGTGACGAAGATGACTTGCATTATGATATTTATGTTATACCCATGCAATCATTGAAGAATGATCACGCTATATGTGTGCTAAAAATGAGCACTTGTGCTGAAAATAGACTTGTTATTCATAATGCTACTGAAGTTGATGAGCTGAAATTATTATATTCTTTAAATACTTTGGGTTACATTGAATTTGATGTTCCATGTAATCTTAGTTCTTTAGAGGAGAAACTTTATGCCTATGCTGATTTGCCATGGTTCTCTAGACATACATATCATTTTATTGGAAAATATAATTGTAAAGGAGAGTATAAGGTGCATCGTGTCTATATTTGTTCAAATCTGAAATCTCCTTATATGGTGCAAAAGTATGATCAACCAAAGGATTGCAATTACTATAATCTTGTCATGTCGAGTTCCCCTAATTTTATTATAAAGAAACATGTTAAATTTCAAGAAGGGAAGCAATGTTGGCTACTACCAACAATGTTTTATTCATCTAATTCCAAACCGAAGAACGGCGAAACTGTTTCTTGACAGAATAATCTAAGCAAAACCCCAAACCCTAAAGTAGGTGGTGGCTACTGATTATATAGCCTAAGGAACGTTCAAGGATCCCTCTTCACGTCCTAAAGGTGTCTCAACATGTTACAAGGCCCAACGGCCCAAAGAAGGTGTCGCAGCACCCTGACAGATTCTGGATGCTGACTTGTTTCGACGATTCCCGTTGATTCCAAAGAGATTTTGATGTAAAACCACTTGGATTGGTTTCCTTATCAAATTATCTTTCCATCCATATATGGATCATCGAAAACGGAGTTCAGATACGTCCTGGGCATTCATTTTATTGCAGACTGGTCCTGATGGCCGAGGCAAACTCGAACTCGGATTGGACTGGGCCTCTGGCTTGGCTTGGACGTCCTTACTGGCCTCCTAAGGTGGTGGCCAATGAGGTGGACGTCCAAGGCCATCTCTTAGGTGTTCTCCATCTTCTTGGGGCGTGCTCCAACTTGGGCCTGGGTCCCAAGGATGTCTAACAAGCCCATGACGACAGTGTAGCTCTCACCAGAAATAGCGACATAATATACTAGTGATTTGGAGGCCTTGCCTACGTGATATTGAGATGGGACTAGATATATTTGAAAGCTTATCAAACAAGCTTTCCATCAAGTGCTCATTGACCTCGATCGCACTCCGGATGGATGAGTTATGGCCTTCCCAATGAGGCACTATCGGGCTGCCGACGAACCAAAAGTTCAACTTTGATGAACTTCCGTTATGAAACACATTTGAACCTACAATCAAATAGTGACATGTACATGTGGAACCAAGTGAATTATAACCAAAGACACTATGCAAATGTAGGAACAAGCGCACCTTATAATCATTGTTCATATCCGAAGGTGTCATGTCCTCATCAAACATGATTGGCAATGTTTTGAAATAAATTTTCTTTGGAGCACTAGTTGATCTAGTAGGGCTAGCATACTCCAATGGCTTTAATCCTTCGGTTGTGGGAAACAACATACCTGGTTCTAGTCAGCAGCTGAATGGTGTGCAGTTCCAACAGCCACCAATACAGCAGCCTCTGGGAGGACATGTTCAAGATCAGACCCTGCCAACCGCAGAGGGGCAAGATCAAGCCCTACCAACGGCAAGGGGGCAGAGTTAGATGATAGGAGGGCAACTACTAGCACAACAATGGCCAAGTGCCCCTGTCACGCAGACAATCCAGCAGCCAACCTCTCCAGTTGCTCAGCAGGTTGCCCAACGGCTGGCTCAGGGAAGATTCAGTACTTCCTATTAAATGCCTTAGTCGACCCATAAAATTGCTCCATCAATGCATAGGATCATCAAGAATGTTGATCCTAACTACTTCAATAGTTGATTGCAAGGATATGCAACTCACAACGCTCAGATCGACTATCCAGAAGGATATCACCTGGTTTCTGATGCCAGCACATATGAGCTCATGCCACATTGAAGGGTCAAGATGGCGGACTAGAGGGGGGGTGAATAGTTCTTTCTAAAATTAATCGCGTCGGCAAACCGAAACAAATGAGGAATTAAAACTATCGGTCTAGCCAAGACTACACCCCTCTATCTAAGTTCACAAGCACCTCACAAAGATCCTAATTATGTAACTAAGGTGCTTTCCTTAGCAAGAGCTCTCCTAAACAATTCTAGAGCAAGGTCACACAAACCTATGCACTAGTACTTTAGCAAAGCCGGGGAGCTCCTACACAATTCTAGTAAGCAAAAGCACGAAGCCACCTATGCTCACTAGCAATGCTCAATAGCAAGGCAACTAATACCAAACTAGAGAGTGCAAATTACTTAGCTACACAAACTAAGCAATATGACTAACAAGGTTACACAAACCAAATTAGCCACACAACGGGAGCTACTTCTATGCTACACAAGCAAGAAGGTAACTAGCTAACTACACAAGCAAACCAGTTACAAGAGCAACTACACAAGCACAAGTATATGAATGTAAATACAAGCTTGTGAATCAAAAGCAAACCACCGAGAAGATGTACACAATGTTAACACGGCGGTTTTTCACCGAGGTTCACTTGGTTGCCACCAAGCTAGTCCCCGTTGTGGCGATACACCCACTTGATGGATCACGAGCTAATTGACTATCAAGAGTCAAACCCTCAGCGGGTGCCGCACATCCACTCTCAAGATGGGGATCCTCCAAGCCACGAGCTTTACTAGAGTTGCTCTTTGCGATCCCCGCGGGGTGAGCACAATCCCCCTCACAAATCCTCCTCCGAAGCCACGCACAATCTCCACGTGTGCTTCAATGGAGTCGCAAGCCACCAAGCCGTCTAGGAGGTGGCAACCTCCAAGAGTAACAAGCACCACCGGCTTGCAACACGATCACCTAGTGCCACTCGATGCAATCCTCTCGATGCAACACACTAGAATCGCTCTCTCACTCGATCCGATGAACACTATCAAGCATGAGTGAGTTAGAGGGCTTCCAAGCACTGCCACATAAGCCACCAAGGCTAAAGTGTGCTCAGCTACCGGCCACGGCCGGCCAAGGCATCTATTTATAACCCCACGGTCAAATAGAGTCGTTACCCCTTCATTGGGTCCTTTTCGGGATGATCGGACGCGGTGGTCAAAACTGACCGGACGTGGTGGTCAGTAGCGTGCTCCAACGGCTATTTTTCGCGCGTACAAACTTGTTTTGACTAGACGCGGTGGTCACTAACGGGACCGGACGCGGTGGTCGCAGCGAAACAGCGAACAGAGAGGTTCCAGCAAGCTCCTGAAGTGACCGGACGCGTCCGGTCATCACTGACCGGACTCGCTGCAGCGTCCGGTCATCACTGACCGGACTCGCTGCAGGGTCTGGTCATTTTCACCCACGAAAAACACTGACCGGACGCGGTGGTCGCAGCTGACCGGACGCGGTGGTCGCAACTGACCGGACGTGGTGGTCACGAGTCCGGTCACAGACCACCCTTCGGTAAAACGGCGATATCTCTTAGCTCCGAACTCCGATTTCGATGATCTTGGACATTTTGGAAAGCTTACTCAGAGGGCTACACAACCCACTAAAGCACTTGATCCAATTCACAATGGATCAAAGTAGTATTCCACTCTATGAGCCATCCTAGTGTCCGAAGAACACCGAAAAACATTTCTCTCTTCTCCAAGTTGATCAACACCAACTCCAACACCTTCTCCTTTGCAAATGTGCCAACACCACCATGTGCATGTGTGTTAGCTTTTCACAAACATTTTCAAAGGGTTAGGCACTCAACTTTCCTCGCCACTTGATCCTAACACGTATGCAAAGTTAGATCGCTCAAGTGGCACTAGATGACCGATATACAAACAAGTTTGCCCCTCTTAATAGTACGGCCATCTATCCTAAACCCGGTCATCAACTTCTCTACACACCTATGACCGGTGAAATAGAAATGCCCTAGGTTATACCTTTGCCTTGCGCATTCCACTCCATCTCTTCTACGTTGATGCAACACATGCACCAACCATATCACAAATGATATGATCCACTTCATATCATCATGTGACCATATTGGTTCATCGATCTTGACCTCACTTGCTCTTCACTGTTGCCTCGGTCCATCGGCGCCAAGTCTTGCTCAAGCTTCACCGCCTCGCGATCCATCGCTCCAAAGCCTCCGACTTGCCCTTCACACTTGCAACCGGTCCATCAAGCCAAGCCACATCTTGATCTTCGCCACCTTGGTCACATGACTCCATGTCATGTCTCATATGCAATGAGCTCCTTCATGACACAATCATCTATGGACTAATTCCCTGTGTATCTCACATAAACACAATTAGTCCACCTAAGGTTGTCACTCAATTACCAAAACCAAACAAGGACCTTTCACACATCCTAGGTACCAGAATCCTTATAGTTATAATGCACAACAACTCCTATAGCCTCTGGTTCATGGTCAACAAGCTCAAGTACAAGGTTCTCAGGCTCAGGCTCAAGAGCAGCCGAGACAGGAAGTTGCTGGCATGGATGCTGATGAGTTTGTCAATCGGATAGCTGCTATGATCCAAACCTAGTTTTGTCTGAAGCCTAAAGGATAGGTTGGCTCTTACTAGCGCCCGTACCCGACCTGGTATGATATTGTGCAACTCCCACCATGCTACAGAGTCCTAAATTTCTCTAAATTTATTGGGGTAGATGAGATGACAACCATGGAACATATCAGCCATTATCTCGTTTTGCTTGGAGAAGCATCTATTGAGGAGGCACATAAAGTTAGATTCTTCTCCTTGTCCCTGTCTGGACCGGCCTTCAATTTGTTTTCATCACTGGAACTAAACTCAATCACTGAATGTGCCGATCTGGAGAATAAGTTCCATGCATATTTCTACAGTGGTACAAGAGAGGAGATTATAGACTTGACAAGCATGAGGCAGAGGAATAATGAGTCAGGCTCTGAGTTCATTCAAAGATTCAGAGAAGTAAGGAGCCATTGCTACTCATTGAATCTATCTGATGGCCAATTGGCTGAATTGGCCCTTCAAGGGATGTCTCCATTGATCAGAGAAAAGTTTGATGGCCAGGAGTCTGAAAGCTTGGCCCATTTAGTTCAAAGAGTGTCTGTCTTTGAGAATCCACATCGGGCCCTATGCAAAGAGAAGTATTTGAATGGTACTGCTGCTATGACTGATCCCTATGATGCAAACTCTGATGGGGATGATCTAGAAGTCACAATCACCGAATGGACATAGGGCAACACTCCTGTTTCCTATCCATGGGTGAAGAAATTAGAGAATACCTATGATTTTGATGTCAAGAAGGCCGATAAGATCTTTGACTTACTGCTGGAAATGAAGCAGTTGAGATTACCCGCAAATCATGTGATCCCTTCGGCTGAAGAACTTAAAGGGAAGAAATACTGCAAGTTCCACAATGCTACTAACCATAATACCAATGAGTGTAGAATCTTTTGCCTTCACATTCAGAAGGCCATCGAGCAAGGAAAGATCAAGTTTGAGCCAGCTAAAAAACCAACAATGGACATAGATAAGCATCCCTTCCTAGGGATACATATGGTAGAGTTTTAATTGGCCAAAGGAAAAACTAAAGTCTTAAGTCAGCTAAAGCCAAAGAAGATGGGTTAGTTGACCTAAGGTTCAAATATCGGCTAATGAGTATGAAGACACTAAGAAACAACGTGATCAGCAAAAGGGCCGATATGAACAAGGTGAGACATCCAGAGCTGGTGCTATACGTCCTCGTGTGACTCCTAGAATTTTATTGAACAAATGGCAATGCCAGAAGGAGAAGGACTACCAGCATCGGCTTAAAGAAGAAGAATATGAACGTCGGTGCAAGGAAGAAAGATATGAAAGAGAACAAGCAAAGTTACATTAGAATTGCCATTCCTTCTGACACCGCTGGAACAAAAGTTTGAAATTGCCTACAAGACGCAACTGCCTAGAATGCAACAATTGATATTCAGAGTTCAGGTAATCTCAAGCCAACCGTCGGTCTATCCATGAATGTTTAAGTTATCAATCTAACAACATGGACCGGCACATAAAAATGAAGGAGTTCATGATTGGCTAGGTAAGCGTGCATATGATCAGAGTTGGGCTAGTCATGATGAAGAGAAAGAGTATGTTTGGAAAGAAGGCCAATGGTGTCCAGGAGGTCTAACAAGGAGCTAGAAAAGAAAATTTCAACGCTTGAGAAATAGAGATTTGGAAGCTCAGAAGTATAATAGACCTCGGACATGGTGCGTCAAACAAACAGTCGATAGGGGTAAGCCATCGACTAATATTGATATGGTCTTCATCCTACCGGCAGAATTCAGAGCTCCCTCCAAGTATGTGAAAGCCCAAGTTTGGTTTTGGTAATTAATGACACCAAGTTGCTAATGCCATTGTGATTAAGTGAATTGAGCTAGGCATGACAACATATGCGGCAAGGAGTGGTGGCCACAAGATCACAAGGAGATGGTGCATGGACATGAAATGATGATCATGGTGGAGATGCACATGAAATGATGATCATGGTGATCAAGCATGAGGAGATGGACATGGAACAAAGTGATCAAGGCAAAGGTATAATCATAGGGTTTGCTTTTGCCGGTCTAAGATGAGTAGAGAAGTGATTGATCGGGTTTAGGATTGATAGCCGACTATCAAAAGGGGCAATCATGGTTAGCTCGTGAATCAAGTGCTACTAGGTCATCATCTTGAGCATATGCATTAGGATCTAGTAGAGAGCTAACATAATGCCTTGTAAAATGATTGTGAAAATGCTAACACACATGTACATGGTGATGTACACTTGGTGGTGTTAGCATATTTGCGAAGGCTGTGGAGTTTGAGCGGTAGAGATGGGTTTGGGGTCCTCTCCCTCCTGCCGAGCTTGTGAGCGCAGGATTCAGGCATTTTCGAGGAAATAAAATGACTATGTTCCTTTATGCCAGAAGTGGGAAGAAGTAGCGAAGTCATGGAAGTGTTTCGTACTAAAAAGCACGCATCAGACGCGATGTTCGACAGTGTTGGTATAAATTAAATGCACACTAGAAAAAATAACTATCCGCAAGCGCACAGATATAATACCGTTGTAGCACTTCACCAAGATAATCTCAGTTTTAATATCGAACCCAAAAGAATGGTTGGCGACGATGACTGAGTCTATAAACTTAACCCAATTCACAATCAAACTCAGATAATAGTGAAAATAGGGAGACTACTAAGGACTATCTAATTCCAATCTCGATAAACTATGTTCTTAATCATTCATTCAGTGGGCGATAACTTTTAATAAGGGATGAAATCAGAGTTCTCCCCTACCAGCATGCATAAGCCTACCATTACCTATTAACTAGAAGTGGACTACAGAGGATTCAATGAAGCTATAAAGTCACCTTTGCGAGCTACCACTATCCAGCAAATCAGGGGGCATTAACAAGTAATCCTAGCCTAAGCACCACGTTTACACTACGAAAACAACTTCAACCTAGGTGCTACCAAGATTAAAGTACTCAAAAGAGTTGCAAACTTGAAGAACAATATGAAAAAATTGCTTACTTGAATTAGAAGTTGATTACCAAAGAGTCTCAGAAGCAAGTCCCCTGTGAAGGAACTTGATCCCGACGAACACAGCAGCGGAGAAGCACCGATAGGCTGAAACTCCTCCAGAACTCTGCTCTTCTACTCTATCTCTCTATCTCTAATTGAGACTAAGCCTAAGATGAACAAGTCTACTCTTGATTGCTAGCCTAGATCTCCAAATATGGAATTGAAACTCTGGCTCTTCAGCTCTTGATCTAGCTTCCTTCTCCAGGAGGTCTGCTCTTTATTTATACCCCAGAGGGATGCACATGAGCCCTTCAGTCAAACTGACTTAAGGGATGTCCTAGATGACTCCTCAAAGGCGGTGCAGGAATACTCCAGAAGCTCATGGAAGGATGTAGAGGGGGGTGGCCACCCGACCACCCCTATGGCCGGCCAACCCCACCTGGCAGGGGTTGGGGCGCCGGCTCGCTCTGGTGTCTTCTGGTGTCTTCTATAGTCTTCTAGTATATGTCTTGCGGTGAAATTCTATGAATTATTTTAATTCCTTGGTCCCTTTTGTCGACTTTCTAGATAACACCCTGAAAAATTATAAATCACCAAAACTCATAGAATTTGTCAGTAATAACCTCCTATTCTATGATATTTGTGCATACGTGCAAGGAAATTTATTGGTTTGTAATGTACGTTAATGACCATCAACAAGATTCCCCCACACTTAGGCTTTTACTCGTCCTCGAGAAAAGGTTGGTTCATAGAATAAATTATTTAAGACATTACTCAAGAACAAAACATCAACACAAAACTATTCCTAGTTATTCATGTACTGCAGGATTCAAAGTGTCTACCATAACTCTTTGAGTGGTTGAAAAATAGAACAGCTGAAATAGATTGCTCTCTTCCTTCAGTCAAGTCAATTGGAGAATTAGTTTAAAATTTTGAAAACAAAATATAGCTTACCTTCTCCTCTTGTAGTACTCTTGAATCACTCATATATGTATAATTTTTGGATCCTCACCAAGGCTTAGATGATTGCCTTCTTTATCCTACTTCTAAAAAGCTTATGTGGATCTCAGGTAGGTATGAAGAATGTAAGGACATACTTGTATTGCATATATTGTAAAGTCAAAACAAAGATCCAAGGAGAAAGATGTCATACTCTTAGATCAAGATGTGCATGTGTGTGGAATATATATAGTGGCTAACCTAATTCTACTATGCTCTTTAGAAACTTGTCTCTCTTATTTTGAACTTAAAAACTTTGCTAGAGCATATGGGCTATCTTTTCATACTTTTTTCTTTTTTTCTTTTTTTTTTTATTTTTTTACTTACTTAGACACTTGTCCATTTTTCTTATACTTTATTTTTGCATAGCCACATACCTTTCTCTTGCACTTGAAATTTGAAGAGAAGACAATTACAAAGAACTCAGAGCATTTATTCCTAACAAATATTTTTTGTGGTTTCTCCCAGTGTAGGAGTAAAACATTTTTAAGTGGATGAACAAACATGTTTTTGCGTACTCCCAGTGTAGGAATAGTAGATATATGTGGAGTGTATGTGATCTTGATCTGAAAGCATGATAAATTTCTCAACAAGGGTCAACAATGTTTGACCAAACTCAACATAAATACAATTAATGAATTGTAGAAGGTTTATCTATCCTATATATGGCTCTGGTAGGACATTGCTTTTATTACTAAGGAGAGGTAATGCTATTTATTTTTAATTTTGAAATAAAAGTTCTCCAAAGACAAGACATCAAGAATCAAGTTCTCATTATTCTACTATCTCATATTCCTCAACAACTTAAGTAATCATGGGGTCCCTAATAATTAGTTCCCAACAGTAACATATTTATCAGGAAAAGTATTATGTGAGTCTATTCTTAAGTCATGAATTAAATAATTTTTCCTATTTGTTTAAGTGTTTTAACATGTAATTTTCAATTTGGATCGAAACGAAAGACGAAATATATATAATTTAAGTATATTGGTCTCAAACATAACTGTGGACGAAGCGAGGCGAGAGAAGAGGAGGTGGTGGGCCGGCCGTCCATGAGCCTGGCTGTGCGGCCACCTAGGGGTCCCCTCAGGGCCCACTTTGCCGTACGTGGTCCTCGATCAATAATCTTCCGAATTGCATAATTTTCGCGATAAATTTTGTTTTTGTGGTCGCGGTGTGTCACCACCACACTTGTTTTCCTGTATATCTTTTCTGCACAACATGTGGAGACAAGCACATACCAAAAATAGAGAGAATAGGTAATTATAACAAAATAATAATAACAATAAGGCACTTTATTCATTCTGAGCTAATACAATAATTAATAAACCGAGCAAATCACAAACTTAACTTTAAATTACGAACCTTAATCAAACTAATTTAACACACTTGTGCCTTATTGCTAAGATAACTAAGACATCTACTCCTTATTCTTATTCTTCTCGGAGAGCGCAGCTACGATCCTAGTCAACCTACGGATCTCCTTAAGATCATCGGACCGCTGATTCTGCAGGTTGGTGATTGAACCGGCTTGGAGCTTGCTAGATATTTTCATAACTTCAACTGTCTGGTTGAGACCATTAAACTTTTCTTTCATCATAGCCATGGTCATCCTAGGACGCTTTGCTTCTCTCTCAATCTGGGGTGCAACAGATTTCTTGCTAGTTTCTCTTGGAGCAACATACTTGACTTGGCCAGGAGGTGCACGGATTCCATCAAAAGAGACGCGAGAGGTAGCGTACTTTGCACAAGTCACATCCCCGAATCTGTTGGTAGTCACCTTGATGAGCTTATCATTATCTGTAGCAGGTAGCAACTTGGTGCCTTGAGGGACAGCGACTTTTAGGACTTTTAGGAGTAGCTTTGTAGGAGGTGATGGGAGAGCAGGCTGGCGAGCTTGAGCAAAATAAGCTTGCTCATAATGACGACATGGAGGAACTGTCACCAGCTGCTTCGGTGGGATGACAGCGAGAGGCTTGAGATCTAGCACAGGGACGATGGCCAGAGCTTCTTCCTTCGACTGGATTTGCTTGAGGTCAGATCTGTAGATGACGATCTCTTTTCTAGCCATTGGAGCTTGGAGATGGAAAGGAGCATAATTTCTCTAAGGAGAGGAGAGGAGGCTTGAATAGGATGTGGTTGAAGGAGGCATGGGTATGTATTTATATGAGGGTTCAGCTTGCAGAATGGGTCAAGATTTAGGGAGTAATGGATCTGTACGGAAGAAGATGCGATTTGTTAGTTAAATCTACGGGATTTGGACGAGGAAGGGTGTAGAAGACTCGTGAGGATCGAGACGAGGGGGGAAAGGTGGTCGGTGGCCAGACGGCCATAGGCCTGGCCAGCCGGCCCCATAGGTCATCCCCTCGGGGTGATCTCGTGCGCTGTGTCTTCTATTATTATTTACTACCTGATAAGTATTATTGCGCATATTTTCTCGTAACAGAAAAATGATATCTAATATTGAGGCAAAATAATAAAATCTAATTCATCAACTACCTTAGAGGGTCTAATAGGTTCTAGAAAGATCTTGAGACGTTGTGTAACACCCTAAATTTTGCATTATTTCAAAATATTTAAATATGAATTAATTATGTATTTATGTGTGCATGCAAATATAAGAATATAATAATTTTTGTGAAATTAAAATTAATCTTAAGGTTAGCAACTTGTTGATGCACCCATGCTACCGTCAGCTCCCCAACCTCCTCTCGCCATCCCGCCCCGCACGCACGTAGGCAGCAACCGCCGTCACCCCACGCTCTGCGTCGTGGGAGTGTCCCGCCCCGCTCCTTGGTCTTTTTAAAAGGGCGCCGCATCCTCTACCGCCCCTTTTCTGTTTTCCTCGCCCTCGCCCGTGGAGACCGCACCAAAGAGCTCCGCTGAAATCCGTCGTCTGCCACTCTTCGCGATTCACCGTCTTCGCTCCATCTCCGTCCTCCTTCTTGCCATGGTGAGCAACCCCGTGTTCCCCTCTATCTCCCCATGCCTCCCTTTTCTTGTTTGGTGGTCTCTAGGGCCATAGCCGTGACCACCGGCGAGCCTCTTCTGCCGCCAGTCATGGCGAGGGCCGTGCAACCCCTTCCCCGACCCCCCTATGCCCCGGCGTGAGTTCGCCTTTGTCTCCTCTCTCTCCCGAAGTTCTCTGTTCAGCGAACCGCGCCCCGTAGAGCTCGATTGGGCAACTCCGGCGAGCCCTCCGCCGTAGCAATGGTGGCGCCGCCGTGTACTCCCCCAATTCCGGCAGCTCACCCTTCTCTTCCCTTCCCCCCATCTAATCTCAGTCACCCATCGCACGATCAAGGGCTAGAAATGGCTAATACCTCTTTCGCAGGCAAATTTGCTAAAGAGACCCCCAAGAATCTATAAATCGAACCCGCAGTCCTCAGTTCAAATGAATTTCCTGATTTTTTATTTATTTTCATTCTGAAAATGCTTTCAATCTATTTACAGTTTTGCCATAGTAGTAAAACGCTTATAAAATCATCGTTTTAGCTTCGATTCGACCCGTTCGACTTGCGTTAGGTTCGTAATTTTATAATCTACGCGTTGGTGCTACTGTTAGACCTATTATCAACTCTTAGATTCTGTGGTTAAGTCTAGTTTGTTAGCTAGCTTTTGGAACCTTAAATAGCTCGTAACTTTTGCGTTGTAGCTCCGTTTTTCGTGCACTTCACGTCGTTGTGATCGTAGCGAGACGTAGAATATTTTCATAAACTTTTTATCTTGCTTTTATACTGCTGGTGTACTGTTCTAATTATAGATTTGTTTGCTATGCATGAATGCTCCTGAAATGTGTATGTTGCCGTGTTGGTCGAGTTTAGATGGTGAGGAGTACGTTGGGAACCAGGAGAACTTCGAAGACCAGCAGGACCAGCAGGAGTGTGCAAACCAAGGCAAGTATAGCATGGGCCTACCTTGATTCCTAATCATTATATAATCTACTCATTATGCATGTGTCTAATATTGCTCGACTATAAGGACATCCTAGCCATTGATGACTTATACCTTGATGCGTATAGGTTTTATTGCATATGGGTAGAATGCTAGTGCTCTATTCAAACATGATCAATACTATGATTAATGGAACAAATGGATAAACATGATGGTAATAATTGAACTATAGGGTGATGGTGCAAATGATGTCGATCATGTTGCCCTAAACCCTCCGTAAGGACTTATCTGTAGGGCAAAAGCTAGGACATACAGTGCAACCGTGAGAGTTATATGGCTCTGACTTTAGCTTAGTAATAGGTTCTTTTCTAGCTTGTTAGAGGTTACCTGAAAGGGCGCAAGAGGGGCTTGCCACTTTGGGTATAGAACTACCTCTGTTCTTGTGTGTATAGCCTGTGGGAATTGTGCCACAGAAAGGGGGTTTTCTATATCTGCCTGCCGAGGAAACCTCGCGACCCTAACTTGTTAGACGAGACCTATGGAAGGCTTCATAGTGTACCCTGCCTGCTCACCTTGGAAGTGTTATGGGAGTAATTAACCTGGGCATATGGGCAACACGACTCTCGGGTAAAGATGTACAACCTCTGCAGAGTGTTAAAACTGTTATAACAGCCGTGCTCACGGTCACAAGCGGCCCAAAAAACTCACAGAATAAATGGTCACTTGTGAAAATGTTGTTCATGGTGAACTATGATGGTATTATGATGATGATGACGATGATGATGATATAATGTTGATCAATGACTCTATTTAATTCTAGTATATGATCATGTGGGTTAATTTGGGAGCTTAAGCATAATTTGATATTGATCAATAACAAAATGTTGACTTACTAAAATGCTAAATGCAGTAGACTGTGTCTGCCTTTTGAGCCTCATGAATCCCCATGTTATGCTTGTGGAGTACGAAATGTACTCACGCTTGTTTATTTTCTATTTTTGGATAAAAATTCCGGATGGGTACCAGACTGCCAGAGATTGGAGCAGATAGGCTTGTGATCAACCAGTCAGTTGTCCCTGTGGAGTGGAGTCTTCACCTAAAGACCGGAGTTGTCTTTCCGTTGTTTGCTATCTAAGGTTATATCTTTTATAATAAGTACGTTATATATTGAGCATTGTCACTTGATATTACCTTTATTTGTAGCTATATGTGAGATTTGACTTCCTGGGCTCACATATGGTGTGTATCTGGTTTTGTTCTTAAAACCGGGTGTGACAAAGTGGTATCAAAGCAATGCTGACTATAGGACGCAAGCCTAGATAGCACTGGTCGTTTAGAGTGCTTGTGCCTTCTCTTATTTCTTGCTTTCTCTCTAACCTTGTTATTTGCTAAAGTTAGTCTCACTTTTGTCTCTATTCTGTTATAAAAACTTTGTCTCTCTCTCCATCGAAATCATAAACAGATAGTTCGTAACGAGAAGATCGCTCACGTCAGCTCTGGAAGACCATGCTTGTAACACCCCAGGTGTTTAGCTCCTTAATTGCATTGCATTTGCATGAGCATAAGCAAGCATCATTCATGTCATGCATAAGCTTATAATATGTTTATATTTCATGTGAAGTAAAAAGTGAGTAGTGTGCAACACACAAGTACCTTATGTGCAATTTCCTTTGTGAGATATGTCAACCACTTTAGTGTAACATAATTAGCAAGTATTGTGCAACACACTCATGCAACATGTGCAACATGAGTTTGCAACAATTGGGTAAAAGTGTTGAATTACTTGTGCCAAAGTATGTGACACTAGGAATTTTGTGCAACCAATGTGTAGGGTGGCTAATTAGGTCTTATAACACCTTAATTACATTTAGGGTAAGTAGTGGAGCAATGTTCATGTTGACCAAAATTACCAATTTGCCCTTCCAAATGTTGTTGACTAAGTTGGACCCCTAGAGTGCTCTGGTTTGACCAATTAAAAAGTCCAGTTTAGAGATCTTGCATGGAGGAGCAACCTTAAGTAAAGTTGTAGAGAATTTCATGAGGAACAAAAGTTCTAATATGGCCATCTCATGAAAATGATCAGAACATGCTCAAAAATGGCCCACAAGTCAGTATTAGGGGCTGTTTTGGGACTTAGCAAATTTTGCTAAGTGTTGAGCTGAAAACCGTTTCACAGTACCTCACTTTGGCAACTTGTAACTCACAAACCAGGCCGAACCAGACTTTGAGCTAATTGACAAAGTTGTTGTCCACACATAGCTCTACAACATTGTCAACATCACCTAAGCCTGGTTCCCAATGGTTTATGAGTTAGAGTGCTTCGAAAATCGGGTTTCAGTCGGGGGAAATAACTGAAACTCAGTTCAGCTTTCTTGTGCCTCACTTTAGGGCGTTGTATCTCACTAACCAAGCCGAGTTGGCTCATGACCCTATTGGCAATGTTGAAGCCCTCACATAGCTCTACATTTTTGTTAACTACGGCTCTCACCGAATCAGCCTCGATCACGAGCTATGAAGCGATGAAATCACGCTATCAGTCGTCGTGATTAGGACTGAATCAGGAAGTCGGGTTCAGACACCGACGGCCGTGGCCGACCGCGCGCAGGGCCAGAACGCCGCGTGGCCGTCATGCTCCGCTTTTGCCCCCACTCGCGAGCGCGCTGGCGCGTTCATGCTGCCCGAGTGCTGCTGCTGCCCCCCTACTCCCTCCATTTAACTCTTTCGTCTCTGTGGTGCTCACCGAGGCGGAGAGACCGAACACCATTGACGCCGCCCTCTCCCGCGAGCTCGTGAGCGTGCGCCGTGGCACCGCAAGCCGCCAGACCTCGCCACTCCCTCCGCCTCACCACCCTCCATCCCCTTGACCCACCGAAGCCCGCGATTTGACTCAAGGTGAGCCGCATTGCTTTCTTCCCCGTCTCCAAGAGGTCGCCGGAGCCCGCCATGGGACCTCACCGTGGTCAGGGTGCTTCGGGTCTCTCTCCATCCTCCCTTCCTATCAAAATGGATCCGCCTAGCTTCGGTGAAGCTCGTACCGAGCCTAGACCGCACCGTACATCCTCACCGGCGACGGTGCGCCGCCACCGGACATCACCGGCCGCCGCTCGCGGTGACAAGCCCCTTCCACCCCATCCCCATCCATTCCACGAGCACCAATCGACGCACCGGGTGACGGAGAACACGAGGCGGTGTTCGATTGGCCGAGCGAGCTCTTCTCCGGCGAGCTCGAGCTCGTTGGAGCTCGCGGGTCTCTGCCTCCCCTGCCTCCGGTCACTGACCACGGGGGCCCGCCCGTCAGTGTCGCGCGCGGGCGGGGGCGCTGAGCGGGCCGCGCGCGCGCGAGTGTGTGGGCCGAGTTTTCCGGGCCGGCCCAGTTCATCCGAAATGAAATTCATTTTTATTATTTTGTCACTGATTTTTGTACAAGTTGGAAAAATATAGATCTAGGGTTTTAATGATCCAAAAATCATGAGATAAATTTTGTTAGGGTCTACATGATGTGTAGTATTTTAGAAAAATATGGATCTGGCATGAGATGTTTAAATTCTATAAGAATTTAATAGATCCTTTAAATGTGTTTTGGAATGCATGCAAATTTGTTAAATTTATAACTTGAGCTGTAGTGTTCCATAAATCATGAAATTTGGTGGGTAGGTTACTCTATGCTAGCCCTAGCTCTGGTAAAAATTTGGGCATCAGTGCTTAAGTAATTACCAAGTTATAAGGCTATCATTTTATTCTAGGAGATAATTGAAGGAATTTTTGTAATTTTTCTACATGTTCAATGTTCTTGTAACTTTTTGGAGAATGTCTTGGTACCCTAGAGTGTCTAAAAAAATATGAAATCTGTTGTTTGATACTTTTCAATATGATTTATTAATTATACAAGAATCAGCCTTTTTGACTGGTGAATTTTGTATAGAGAATTTCTGTGAATAAAACTTGTTCAAATTTTTACTGTGGTCTCTTTTTGGGTCAGAGAGTCCCCTGTAATTTTTGTAGAATGTTAGGAGCAGTTTACATATATGTTTAAAATTCCACCTAATTAATTAAGTAAAATAAGAAATGAGTATAAATAAATGTTCTAGGTAGTCACACCCTACTTTCTGGTGTTGTTATACCCCATGTGAACTTTTGGAAATCTTAGTTTGGTTTTAAGGGTCTTTGGCCACATCAATAAATGTTTAACCTTTGTAATTTTAGGTTTTCTGGACAGCTAGTAGTAATTCTAAATTTGGCTTTGATAAAATTGGTTGCTGGAAAACTTGTAAATACCAAAGTTGAAGTAAACTTGATGAACTAGCTTGTGTCAAAATTTGGAAGCATTTGGCTTAGTAGTTTGAGAGTTACTGTTGTTTAAAGTGGCAGTTCAAAATCTGCTACTCTCTGTTTTGAGAGGACAGATTCTGGAACTTGTGAAGTTTGACATGGAAAACTTAGGAGTTTGGAGTTGAGGTCTGAAAATGAATTGTAGTGCATTTCTTAGGCTTTCCAGATTGTCTTAGATCATATCTTTTGGAATTGTAAATCTCCAGTTGTGATAAAAACAAGTAGCTGCTGTCCAGAATGCTTACTGTGGTGTTTTGCTGATTGATATGGTGTAATATCCTAAGACATGCTACCTTTGTAATTGTTAGGTGTTAGGGCCTTAACGGAGGATGAGCAGCTTTATCTTAGGTTAAGTAGATTAGGTAAGTACTTCTCCACCGGAGAAGAGATTTGCACGTACTAATAAAATAACTTGAATAGAGTATTTTATTTCTGAAATGCATTTCATTCCGAGCATGTTGCACCCATTTATGCATCTATGGTATTTATTGTGCATTCATGCAATAGGTGTACCGGAGGGGGTAACTCTCCTCGAGTTCGAGCCTGTGATTCCGGAGGAAGTCCAGGATCAGGAGCAGCAGGAGCCCGAGGATCCAGCAGGCGAAGGAGTGCCCGCAGACGACCTTCCTGAGTGCCCAGACCACCGGCCCTCGACCTTTCTGAAAGGCAAGCCCCGGTGCATGCTGAACCTACTGTTTTATAAATTGATCTTGAGTACTTTTAATTGTTTAATGCATTAAGTTGTAGGAGTTATATGAAAACACTTGTTGCATTATACCTGTCCTTGTCCAGATATCGTACTTAATCCTATTTTAGGTTTAGGCACGTGTCAATGCTTAGACCTGCTTAGTACGGTAGAAGTCGGGTGATTTCCGGTCATCCGCGAGATGTAGGAAGGAGTCATGAGTGGCTGTATGGCTATCGTGGATGGAACCATGCTTAAAAATGAAATTGAGACCGGGCGGGAGTTCGATAGTATAGCCGCAAGACACTTCACGTCTTGGGTGTGGAGCTATGCCCGTCTGAGTCGTTTAAGGACCGATTCGCTGTACGTCCTTGAGTCATGTTGAACGCAGTCTAACACTTAGTTGGCCGGATAAGTCGTTCCGACCGCGAAGCCGAGTAATGTGGTTCAGGCCGGGAATTGAATGGTAGGTTGCTTCTTGGAGGAGAGAAAGGATGTGCTTGGGGACATTGGCGTGAGACCAAGGGGGGTTAGAGTCCCTATCACCTGGCAGAGTGTCGCCCTTGGGGTCGCGACATCATTCGGACCCGCGATTCCTGAATCATATGAAAAGGTGGCTTGTGCGACCCTGGCAGGGGCCTGCGCGGTGAGTGTTAGAAATACCCCTCCAGCTGGATAGGAATTCGATTCGAATCGCCGTCGCTCCCGGTTAGTGAGCACTTGACTTGAGCAGCGGCAACGTAGATCTCATTAAATGAACCGGTGGTTAAGGGAATGATACAATGATTGCCACAATTCATACCTGCTCTGGATATAATGATGATAATTGTTTGATTATAATCAAGTGCATGTTTAGTACAGGTGCTAAGATAGATGACAGGTAAATGCTAAAAATAACTGCTAGTACAGGTTATAAGAGTTGCAATTACTTATGCCTTTATGCAAAATGTTATGTCAGCTAGCCTCTTGTGTAAGCCTTGCATAATCCTTGGTGTCATCTTATTTCTGGTTTTCGACGGGTAAGTCTAGCTGAGTACATTCCAGTACTCAGGGTTTATTCCCTCCTGTTGCAGATGACATGCTTTATCAGGGATTCTGCAAGACGTGTCTCCACCCTGCGGGTGATGATGACTAGATCACAAGGGCGTGATCGTCTTTATGTACTTTCCTCATGCTTTTGCGGGATGTCGATCATCCAGACTGGCAGTATTTAATTAACTAGTGTGTGTGTTATGCTTCCGCTACTTTCAAACTTGATTTGTAATATTTGCTACTCCGTGGTGTAAACTTATTTTGGAACTACTTGTGAAATGTAACGTACGATGTGTATGTTGAATGATGCGATCCTGGTTGTAAGCAGTTTGGTTTGAAATCCTTCGTGATTTCGATTGACTACCGGGATTATATGGGCTCAAGTTTGAAAATTTGAGCGCTTCGGTGCTTGTTTTCGTACTTGTGCTCTTATAATTTGGTCGGTTCTGTTACAGCTGGTACCGGAGCATAATTCAACATTAAAAACATCATACGAGTATTTAAAAACAAAAATATTTGATTATGAAAAAGGGTTAAAACACTAAAAAATTATTTTTTTAGGTATGCCAGTGATCACATCCCTTAGCCCAAATAAGGACTCTTAGGTGGCTTATTATAAAGACTAACTTGGGGGCCTTGTTTGTTTTTGTTTCGTCGTCCATACGGCGTGATATTGTATGGATGCCATCCACTTGGGTGGTAATGTATGGATCAATTGCCTCGACGCTCTGGTAAGTGTGAGTTGTGAGAGCATGATCGTCCAACCGACGATCTAGGGGAGAGTAGTTTTGGTGACTTGCATACTTACATGTTTAAACCATGTAATTACGTAAGCACTTAATTGTGGGAACCTTTATATCGGGTAGCTTTGATACTGAAGTATATACATCTGGGGATGTGTATATGGAAAGTATTTAAATTACTGCTTTCTTGTGTGCTTGTATTGGGAAACTGTTGGGCTGAAATGAGGTTTTCTGCAGGTACACTAACAGCGTAACGAGTAGACCGATAGTTTCGCTTATATGAGAGAACGTATGTATGCCACCGCCTAGCGTTAGAACTTTAGGTTTCTACTAAGGTGAGAGGGCGTACGGAACGTACATGCATCATGTTTAATTATATCATACATATCATCTACTCCCTCCTTAAAAATTTCAGTACTCCCGACTAAAGTAAATTTCGTATCCCCTAAATGATCCTCACTTTAAGTCGTATCTTATCTGTTGCTACAGATGGCACGTACCAAGAGGACCGCTCGTAAATCCACTGGGGGCAGGGCACCGCGTCACCAGCTCGCTCCACGTGAGCCCCGCCCTGAGCCTACTGAGGTGGAAAGGCTGAGGGCAGAGTTGGCTGAAGTGACTGCTGCCAGGAATGCAGCGCGTCAGCAACTGGAGCAAGTGATCCGGGATCGTGACCAGGAAACCCTTGCAGTCCAGAGGTTGACAGTAGCCAACCACAACTGTCAACGCATGTTGGTTCGTGTCATGAACCAGAGGGATGAAGCCTGGCACGAGGAGAACGTTCTGAGAGCTCGTCAGTTTGAGCTCGAGCAACAGTTAGAAAATGCTGAAGAATACAATGACAACCTTCATGAAGAAGTGCACCGCCTGAATAACCAGCTTAATCCCCTGCTACCTAGAAACAACAATGTAGATGAAGATATGGGATCAGGAATCTTCATGGCTAAGGATGATGATGAAGTGGAGGTTGATGGACCACAGGATGCCCCACCTGCAGAAGCACCAGAGGAAGAGCCAGAAGAAGAAGAAGACGAGGAGTTAGAGCCTGTCAGTGATGAGGACGGCGGGGAGATCCTTGACACTGACTCGGAGGATGATGCTTAGAGTAGTCATCACGTGCCTATAATGTTAGGATCGTTTTTTGTGCCCTCCCTGTGAAGGAGTGAGGCCTTGTAATAACTTGACTTTGGGATGTAAGGTTGAACCGTATGTTTCCTGAATGTAGTTTGAACCTGTTAATTTCGATCACAACTTGATGTCTTATTATGTTGCGTTCGATGATGGTGTCACGGTTAGCACCCTTCGGTGCCGCGACGAAACCGAGGGCCTCCTATGGCGCGCGACATAAGGCTGTGCTGCTTGGCACGCGCAGGTATCGAGGTGGCTAGTCATGATCCACCATGGAACTCTTCATTGAGAAGTCTCTTTGTGGTCAGTTTGAAGTAGCCTTTCACAGTCAACTAAAAATCTTGAGATCGAATCCAAGTACCGTGCAAAAGGTCAAAAATCACGTAGATAGCAACGTAAACGGTCCGGTAACCGTTGTGCTCCCCGTGAGTGAGCCTTTATCAAAGAGCATCTTGTTGGATTACCAAGTATGATCTCGTCAAACGATGCGCTAGAATGGATTGTGCAGTTGTGATGAATTATTGTGCCTTAATTATTATGAGAAATCTATTCATACTGTCAGATTGATATTTCGCAATAATTCATCTATAAATTTCCCACATCGTCAGTGCTCATTGGCTATGCATTTTGCAGATGTCGTACAATCTACGCCGGGGTCGTGGAAATGAGGAGGAGGAACAGCCGCCCCCTCCGCCACCACCTACTCCGGCCAAGTTGATGCAATCAGTGGTTGAGGGGCAGTGTATGTTGGCTGACGCCATGCGCCAACTGGCTAATCGAGAGGCTCGTCATGGCCGCCAGGGCCCAGAGCCAAATCAGTACAGCGATTTCAAGGACTTTCTGGATACAAAGCCCCCGCTCTTCAAGGAAGCGGAAGAACCACTGCAGGCTGACGAGTGGTTGAATACCATTGAACAAAAGTTTTGTCTGCTACGCCTAACTGATGAGCTGAAAACTGAGTATGCTTCCCATCAGTTGCATGGTCCGGCGGGCATTTGGTGGAGCCACTATCGTTCCACACTGCCTGCCAATGTCCCGATTGCTTGGGATCAGTTTAAGGCGGCATTCCGGGGAAATTATATCCCTCCCGGTCTTATGGCAATCAAGCACACAGAGTTTATGAGGCTGTCGCAAGGAAACAAAAGCCTGACTGAATACTTGCAGTCCTTCAACAACCTGGCAAGGTATGCCACAGAGTTTGTGGATACCGATGCCAAAAAGATTGCTAGCTTCAAAAGGGGCCTCGGCCCAAAACTGATGAAAACTATGGGCACTAGCAAATGTACTACTTTCAATGATTTCATCAGCGATGCTTTGACCCAGGAGAACAACAATACTATTTATTCTGCCTCTAAGAGCCGTAAAAGGGCCCTTGAGGCAAGTGCTTCTCAGTCAAGGGCCTCAGCGGCACCGAGGTCTTCCCCTCGCCCACCTGCTCAGAATACAAAGTTCCGTCCGCCGCAGAAGAAGCCTGCTGCAAAAACGGGGTTCCGTAAGGCTTATACCATCGCTCTGCCAAAGAGTAATGCGGGCCAAGGCAGCTCCAGTGTCCCCCCTAGCAACATGCCTTGCTGGAACTGCAACAAGCCAGGCCATTGGTCCAGGAACTGTCCTTACCCCAAGAAGAATGTCAACCCAGGTGGCCGTCAAGGGCACGCTCATTATAACAGTATTGAGGAAATCCCATCTGGAGAGGTTGTCACTGCTAGTAAGTTCCTAGTTGACCAACATCCTGCAGTGGTACTTTTTGATTCAGGTGCTTCGCATTCCTTTATCAGTCCTAAGTTTGCATCCAAATTTGCACATAAGTTGCATACTGTTGAAGGTGTGGGTTATTGTATTAGTGCTGCAAGTGGGAATATTTCCACAAACAAAGTAGTGGGGAACCTTAAGTTTGAGATAGAAGGGCGAAGTTATTCGCTTGCCCTATTGGTTTTACCTGGTTTAGACATAGATGTTATCTTGGGCATGAATTGGATGAGTCAGAATGGGGTACTCATTGACACATCCGCTCGGGTAGTTATGCTCAGAGATCCTACAGATCAAAAGGGTTTTCTAGTACAACTTCCCAGAAAGGTTGAATTGTCGGGGGAAATTCATGCTGTGCAAGCAAAGGCGTTGGCTGAAATTTCCGTAGTAAATGAATTTCCGGACGTTGTTCCCGATGATTTGCCGGGACTCCCTCCGGATCAGGATGTGGAGTTTAAAATCGAGTTGTTGCCTGGCACGGCTCCCATCTCTAGGAGACCCTACAGGATGCCTCCGAATGAACTAGCTGAACTTAAGGTGCAATTGAACGAACTATTGAAGAAGGGGTTGATTCGTCCTAGTTCGTCGCCGTGGGGATGTCCTGCTATCTTTGTAAAGAAGAAGGATCAGTCGTTGCGGATGTGCATAGATTATAGACCTCTCAATGCAGTCACTGTAAAAAATAAGTACCCTCTACCACGTATCGACATCTTGTTCGATCAGTTGTCTAAAGCTAAAGTTTTCTCCAAGATCGATCTAAGATCTGGCTACCATCAAATTAAAATCCATCCGGAAGATGTTCCAAAGACAGCCTTTTCTACCAGATACGGTCTTTATGAGTATCTTGTTATGTCTTTCGGCTTGACAAATGCCCCCGCACACTTTATGTACTTGATGAATTCGGTGTTTATGCCTGAATTGGACAAGTTTGTGGTGGTATTTATTGATGACATCCTGGTATATTCTATGAATGAGGAGGATCATGCTGAACATCTGCGTATAGTCCTCACAAGACTGCGTGAACATCAACTATATGCAAAGTTCAGTAAGTGCGAATTCTGGCTTCGTGAAGTACCTTTCCTTGGGCATGTGTTGTCCGATGGAGGAATTATGGTGGACCCCGCCAAGGTACAAGAAGTACTGAACTGGAAGGCTCCTATCTCGGTTCACGAGGTCCGGAGTTTTCTTGGTTTGGCTGGCTATTATCGTCGCTTCATCCCGGATTTCTCCAAAATAGCCAAGCCAATGACTCGGTTGCTGCAGAAAGACACCAGGTTTGTCTGGACTCCTGAGTGTGATGCGGCTTTTCACCAACTGCAAACCCTCCTAACCTCAGCTCCGGTTTTGGCACAACCGGATATCGAGAAACCATTTGATGTTTATTGTGATGCCTCAGGCATAGGTTTGGGAGGTGTGTTGATGCAGGAAGGCCGAGTAATTGCATATACTTCTCGACAACTTCGGAAACATGAGGTGAATTATCCAACACATGACTTAGAACTCGCCGCGGTTGTGCATGCTTTGAAAGCCTGGCGACACTATCTGTTGGGCAATGTTTGCAATATCTACACAGACCATAAAAGCCTCAAATACATCTTCACCCAACCCGAGTTGAATATGCATCAAAGAAGATGGCTCGAGTTGATTAAAGATTATAACCTTCAAGTGCACTATCATCCTGGCAAGGCAAATGTGGTTGCGGATGCTTTAAGCCGTAAGTCTCATTGCCATTCCTTAGTTGAAACTGATTTTCATTGATCTCGCCTTCTACATCCAGCAGTCTTGTACAACATCACTGTCAGTTGTACTCTCAAAAGCAGAATTATTGAGCTCCAAAAGACTGACACTGGTATATTCCACATCAAGCGTAAGATGAAAGAGCAAGAAACTACATAGTTCAGGATAGATGAAGAGGGTGTACTATGGTTCAAGGATAGGTTAGTTGTGCCTAAGGACCGAGAGCTTCGAAATGATATTATGTCTGAAGCACACTCCTCTAAGTTGTCCATCCATCCTGGCAACAATAAGATGTATTATGATTTGAAGCCATACTATTGGTGGACCAAGATGCGGAAAGAAATAGCTGCATATGTGGCTAGGTGTGACACCTGCTGTAGAGTTAAAGCTGTGCATATGAAAGCTGGGTTGCTTCAACCACTTTCTATCCCAGGTTGGAAATGGGAAGAGATAAGTATGGATTTCATTGTCGGGCTTCCTCCTACTGTCAAAAATCATAACTCTATTTGGATAATTGTTGATCGTTTGACCAAATCAGCTCACTTCATCCCAGTGAGAGTGGACTATCGTCCCACTGACTATGCTGAGTTGTACTTCAATCAGATAGTCCGGCTTCATGGGATACCTCGTACTATCGTTTCTGACCGTGGTCCCCAGTTCACTGCTCGCTTTTGGGAGCATTTGCATCACCTTCTGGGAACCAAGTTAGTGAGAAGCTCTGCTTATCACCCCCAGACATCGGGTCAGACAGAACGAGTTAACCAAATCTTGGAAGATCTGTTGCGAGCATGCGTCATTTCATCCAAGGGTTCTTGGGAAAAATGGTTACCTTTAGCCGAATTCTCGTACAATAATAGTTATCAAGAGAGTATTAAGATGGCCCCATTCGAAGCTTTGTACGGTCGAAAGTGTCGAACTCCACTAAACTGGGTAGAAGCTGGGGAAAGAAGGTATTATGGCATTGATTTTGTCCAGGAAGCCGAGGAACAAGTCCGTACCATCCAAAAACATATGGCTGCAGCACAAGCGAGACAGAAAAGCTATGCGGATCGTCGTAGAAAACCACTCGAGTTTGAAGTTGGGGACTTCGTGTATCTGAAAGTTTCTCCAATGAAGAGTGTCCAACGTTTTGGTGTTAAGCGGAAACTTGCACCAAGATACGTGGGTCCTTTCCAGATCATAGGCAAGAGTGGAGCTGTTGCGTACAAAATCCAGTTGCCTCCTGAGATGAGAGCCATATTCAACGTTTTCCATGTATCTCAGCTTAAAAAGTGTCTTCGAGTTCCTGAGGAACAAGTTCCTTTAGGTGATATCAGGCTGGAATCCGACCTAACCTATGAAGAAAAGCCAGTCCGAGTGATCGATACTCAGGAACGAGTAACTAGAAGTAAAGTGGTTAAGTGGTATAAAGTGATGTGGAGTAATCAGGGAAGTGAGAGTGATGCTACGTGGGAACGGGAGGATTATTTGCGGGATGGTTATAAAGAATTCTATGAAAAATGGTACGCTTTCCAAATCTCGGGATGAGATTTTTATAAGGGGGGAGGGCTGTAACACCCCAGGTGTTTAGCTCCTTAATTGCATTGCATTTGCATGAGCATAAGCAAGCATCATTCATGTCATGCATAAGCTTATAATATGTTTATATTTCATGTGAAGTAAAAAGTGAGTAGTGTGCAACACACAAGTACCTTATGTGCAATTTCCTTTGTGAGATATGTCAACCACTTTAGTGTAACATAATTAGCAAGTATTGTGCAACACACTCATGCAACATGTGCAACATGAGTTTGCAACAATTGGGTAAAAGTGTTGAATTACTTGTGCCAAAGTATGTGACACTAGGAATTTTGTGCAACCAATGTGTAGGGTGGCTAATTAGGTCTTATAACACCTTAATTACATTTAGGGTAAGTAGTGGAGCAATGTTCATGTTGACCAAAATTACCAATTTGCCCTTCCAAATGTTGTTGACTAAGTTGGACTCCTAGAGTGCTCTGGTTTGACCAATTAAAAAGTCCAGTTTAGAGATCTTGCATGGAGGAGCAACCTTAAGTAAAGTTGTAGAGAATTTCATGAGGAACAAAAGTTCTAATATGGCCATCTCATGAAAATGATCAGAACATGCTCAAAAATGGCCCACAAGTCAGTATTAGGGGCTGTTTTGGGACTTAGCAAATTTTGCTAAGTGTTGAGCTGAAAACTGTTTCACAGTACCTCACTTTGGCAACTTGTAACTCACAAACCAGGCCGAACCAGACTTTGAGCTAATTGACAAAATTGTTGTCCACACATAGCTCTACAACATTGTCAACATCACCTAAGCCTGGTTCCCAATGGTTTATGAGTTAGAGTGCTTCGAAAATCGGGTTTCAGTCGGGGGAAATAACTGAAACGCAGTTCAGCTTTCTTGTGCCTCACTTTGGGGCGTTGTATCTCACTAACCAAGCCGAGTTGGCTTATGACCCTATTGGCAATGTTGAAGCCCTCACATAGCTCTACATTTTTGTTAACTACGGCTCTCACCGAATCAGCCTCGATCACGAGCTATGAAGCGATGAAATCACGCTGTCAGTCGTCGTGATTAGGACTGAATCAGGAAGTCGGGTTCAGACACCGACGGCCGTGGCCGACCGCGCGCAGGGCCAGAACGCCGCGTGGCCGTCATGCTCCGCTTTCGCCCCCACTCGCGAGCGCGCTGGCGCGTTCATGCTGCCCGAGTGCTGCTGCTGCCCCCCTACTCCCTCCATTTAACTCTTTCGTCTCTGTGGTGCTCACCGAGGCGGAGAGACCGAACACCATTGACGCCGCCCTCTCCCGCGAGCTCGTGAGCGTGCGCCGTGGCACCGCAAGCCGCCAGACCTCGCCACTCCCTCCGCCTCACCACCCTCCATCCCCTTGACCCACCGAAGCCCGCGATTTGACTCAAGGTGAGCCGCATTGCTTTCTTCCCCGTCTCCAAGAGGTCGCCGGAGCCCGCCATGGGACCTCACCGTGGTCGGGGTGCTTCGGGTCTCTCTCCATCCTCCCTTCCTATCAAAATGGATCCGCCTAGCTTCGGTGAAGCTCGTACCGAGCCTAGACCGCACCGTACATCCTCACCGGCGACGGTGCGCCGCCACCGGACATCACCGGCCGCCGCTCGCGGTGACAAGCCCCTTCCACCCCATCTCCATCCATTCCACGAGCACCAATCGACGCACCGGGTGACGGAGAACACGTGGCGGTGTTCGATTGGCCGAGCGAGCTCTTCTCCGGCGAGCTCGAGCTCGTCGGAGCTCGCGGGTCTCTGCCTCCCCTGCCTCCGGTCACTGACCGCGGGGGCCCGCCCGTCAGTGTCGCGCGCGGGCGGGGGCGCTGAGCGGGCCGCGCGCGCGCGAGTGTGTGGGCCGAGTTTTCCGGGCCAGCCCAGTTCATCCGAAATGAAATTCATTTTTATTATTTTGTCACTGATTTTTGTACAAGTTGGAAAAATATAGATCTAGGGTTTTAATGATCCAAAAATCATGAGATAAATTTTGTTAGGGTCTACATGATGTGTAGTATTTTAGAAAAATATGGATCTGGCATGAGATGTTTAAATTCTATAAGAATTTAATAGATCCTTTAAATGTGTTTTGGAATGCATGCAAATTTGTTAAATTTATAACTTGAGCTGTAGTGTTCCATAAATCATGAAATTTGGTGGGTAGGTTACTCTATGCTAGCCCTAGCTCTGGTAAAAATTTGGGCATCAGTGCTTAAGTAATTTCCAAGTTATAAGGCTATCATTTTATTCTAGGAGATAATTGAAGGAATTTTTGTAATTTTTCTACATGTTCAATGTTCTTGTAACTTTTTGGAGAATGTCTTGGTACCCTAGAGTGTCTAAAAAAATATGAAATCTGTTGTTTGATACTTTTCAATATGATTTATTAATTATACAAGAATCAGCCTTTTTGACTGGTGAATTTTGTATAGAGAATTTCTGTGAATAAAACTTGTTCAAATTTTTACTGTGGTCTCTTTTTGGGTCAGAGAGTCCCCTGTAATTTTTGTAGAATGTTAGGAGCAGTTTACATATATGTTTAAAATTCCACCTAATTAATTAAGTAAAATAAGAAATGAGTATAAATAAATGTTCTAGGTAGTCACACCCTACTTTCTGGTGTTGTTATACCCCATGTGAACTTTTGGAAATCTTAGTTTGGTTTTAAGGGTCTTTGGCCACATCAATAAATGTTTAACCTTTGTAATTTTAGGTTTTCTGGACAGCTAGTAGTAATTCTAAATTTGGCTTTGATAAAATTGGTTGCTGGAAAACTTGTAAATACCAAAGTTGAAGTAAACTTGATGAACTAGCTTGTGTCAAAATTTGGAAGCATTTGGCTTAGTAGTTTGAGAGTTACTGTTGTTTAAAGTGGCAGTTCAAAATCTGCTACTCTCTGTTTTGAGAGGACAGATTCTGGAACTTGTGAAGTTTGACATGGAAAACTTAGGAGTTTGGAGTTGAGGTCTGAAAATGAATTGTAGTGCATTTCTTAGGCTTTCCAGATTGTCTTAGATCATATCTTTTGGAATTGTAAATCTCCAGTTGTGATAAAAACAAGTAGCTGCTGTCCAGAATGCTTACTGTGGTGTTTTGCTGATTGATATGGTGTAATATCCTAAGACATGCTACCTTTGTAATTGTTAGGTGTTAGGGCCTTAACGGAGGATGAGCAGCTTTATCTTAGGTTAAGTAGATTAGGTAAGTACTTCTCCACCGGAGAAGAGATTTGCACGTACTAATAAAATAACTTGAATAGAGTATTTTATTTCTGAAATGCATTTCATTCCGAGCATGTTGCACCCATTTATGCATCTATGGTATTTATTGTGCATTCATGCAATAGGTGTACCGGAGGGGGTAACTCTCCTCGAGTTCGAGCCTGTGATTCCGGAGGAAGTCCAGGATCAGGAGCAGCAGGAGCCCGAGGATCCAGCAAGCGAAGGAGTGCCCGCAGACGACCTTCCTGAGTGCCCAGACCACCGGCCCTCGACCTTTCTGAAAGGCAAGCCCCGGTGCATGCTGAACCTACTGTTTTATAAATTGATCTTGAGTACTTTTAATTGTTTAATGCATTAAGTTGTAGGAGTTATATGAAAACACTTGTTGCATTATACCTGTCCTTGTCCAGATATCGTACTTAATCCTATTTTAGGTTTAGGCACGTGTCAATGATTAGCCCTGCTTAGTACGGTAGAAGTCGGGTGATTTCCGGTCATCCGCGAGATGTAGGAAGGAGTCACGAGTGGCTGTATGGCTATCGTGGATGGAACCATGCTTAAAAATGAAATTGAGACCGGGCGGGAGTTCGATAGTACAGCCGCAAGAGACTTCACGTCTTGGGTGTGGAGCTATGCCCGTCTGAGTCATTTAAGGACCGATTCGCTGTACGTCCTTGAGTCATGTTGAACGCAGTCTAACACTTAGTTGGCCGGATAAGTCGTTCCGACCGCGAAGCCGAGTAATGTGGTTCAGGCCGGGAATCGAATGGTAGGTTGCTTCTTGGAGGAGAGAAAGGATGTGCTTGGGGACATTGACGTGAGACCAAGGGGGGGTTAGAGTCCCTATCACCTGGCAGAGTGTCGCCCTTGGGGTCGCGACATCATTCGGACCCGCGATTCCTGAATCATATGAAAAGGTGGCTTGTGCGACCCTGGCAGGGGCCTGCGCGGTGAGTGTTAGAAATACCCCTCCAGCTGGATAGGAATTCGATTCGAATCGCCGTCACTCCCGGTTAGTGAGCACTTGACTTGAGCAGCGGCAACGTAGATCTCATTAAATGAACCGGTGGTTAAGGGAATGATACAATGATTGCCACAATTCATACCTGCTCTGGATATAATGATGATAATTGTTTGATTATAATCAAGTGCATGTTTAGTACAGGTGCTAAGATAGATGACAGGTAAATGCTAAAAATAACTGCTAGTACAGGTTATAAGAGTTGCAATTACTTATGCCTTTATGCAAAATGTTATGTCAGCTAGCCTCTTGTGTAAGCCTTGCATAATCCTTGGTGTCATCTTATTTCTGGTTTTCGACGGGTAAGTCTAGCTGAGTACATTCCAGTACTCAGGGTTTATTCCCTCCTGTTGCAGATGACATGCTTTATCAGGGATTCTGCAAGACGTGTCTCCACCCTGCGGGTGATGATGACTAGATCACAAGGGCGTGATCGTCTTTATGTACTTTCCTTATGCTTTTGCGGGATGTCGATCATCCAGACTGGCAGTATTTAATTAACTAGTGTGTGTGTTATGCTTCCGCTACTTTCAAACTTGGTTTGTAATATTTGCTACTCCGTGGTGTAAACTTATTTTGGAACTACTTGTGAAATGTAACGTACGATGTGTATGTTGAATGATGCGATCCTGGTTGTAAGCAGTTTGGTTTGAAATCCTTCGTGATTTCGATTGACTACCGGGATTATATGGGCTCAAGTTTGAAAATTTGAGCGCTTCGGTGCTTGTTTTCGTACTTGTGCTCTTATAATTTGGTCGGTTCTGTTACAATGCTTGACTAGTGGGTATGGCTTAACGGAACCCCAGTATGGAGAAGCTCTTCCTGCCACATCAAGACACACTTGTTGGCGCAAGGAGTACCTTACCACACCCTTCAGTGGCGAGGCTTTCTTCCATTCTCGACTTGCACGTATATTGCAAGACTACTACCCTGATCAACAGGCCAAGGTGGAATATAAATGCACTAAGTGGACTCATCCCAAGTATGAGGGCCACTGGAGCACAGAAGCACACATCACAAAGTTTAATGAGTTTATTGGTTCACGTGTGGTGGAATCCATTCACTCGTCTCCTGCTGATCGCTTCGACATGCATGCTGGCATATCCGATGCTGCTCATCAAGCTCTTTTGGTATATCGTGGGAAACACTATGAAGAGATGAAGGATGACATGCAAAAGTATTTTCCTCGACGCTTACCAGGAAGATTGCAAAGTGTGATGGCTGATCCTCGTACATAGCGGAATGAACAACTAAAGGAGATGGCCTTGACCATCCAAGCCCTGCATCAGAAGCTGGAAGATAGTCAACTAGAGTTGGCAGAAGTAAGGCAACACTATGAGGAAGCCCTTGATGAGATTGATGAGTGGAGGAGTCGTGCTGGTCTACCCAAGATCAATGAAGTGGAGGACGTGTCCCGTTCATCCCCACGCAAGAGATGCTACCCCGGATGCCGCTGCAGTCACACCGTGTTTAAGAAGTAGAAGTTTATGCCCCTTGTGTAATAAAATCGTTAGTAGCGAAGTTGAGTTGAGTCAGCTAGTCTTAATGTGTGGATTGTGAACTTTAAGTGCTTAGTTGCTTTGTGCTTATGTTTATGCTTGAGTTAGATTTTGTAATGAGTGTAATGATCTTGTGGTGTTGTCCACAATTTCATTAAGTTTATGTCTAAGGTATAAGGATTTATGAAATAAATAGTGGGTCGTGGTTCTCTGTTGTTACCTCCATCATGTCTTTCTGAGCCACCTGTCCTTATCTGTTTATATCTCAGTTTTCGGCAAACCATAAATTATGGAAAAATTTTGGACAATAGTAGACTCCAGTAACTTTCTGGTACCACAAGAATCACCCTGATAGCTATTATGGTTGTGGAATGATGAAAATTACAAGAAGAAGTAACTATGCTGTCAGCAACCTGGAACAGTTTGTGTTGTGCCCTGTTTTTGGCCAACTTAGCTGCCGAATTTGGAAACCTGTTCTATAAGAGGGCTGTAGGGAATTTGATAAGCTTTCCAACGGTATAAACTACAACCTCATTGGATTTATAGAACCAGAGTTATAGCAATTTTACCGCGCTGCTGTTTTCCTGCTCGTGAGAAATTTGAGGTTATTTGATCATACCCTTGCACATGAGTTTCTTTGAGATGTCAGAAGGCCTTCATGCTAGTTACTGTATCGAGAAGAAGGTGCAACCTACACTTTGGTGTCCCCTGGTTGATCTTTTCTTAAGGGGGGTAGCCAAGTTGAAGAAAGTTGCATGATGAAGGTTTCTTATGATGAAATGCTTCACTTAGAAGTATTTGCTGATCCTAGAGATGAGGAGTTACCATCAAGTGATTGGTATTCTTTGGTCAGAATTGTTAATTGTTGGACCATCTATGAGGAGTTAAGTGTAAAGACGAATCTTGCCTATACCAAGTATCCTGTCAAAACTTTGGAAATAGATGAGCAAGTTATTGGAGTAAGTTGTAACGACATGCAAAGCAACGTGGGATGGGAAAATGGAGAATCAAACTACTCGAGAAAGTGGAAAAGATCCAAAAGCGGAGTATGTACATCTCTTTGATCACCGTCTTCTGAATCTCGAGGACGAGATTTCTCTTAAGGGGGGTAGAATTGTAACACCCTAAATTTTGCATTATTTCAAAATAGTTAAATATGAATTAATTATGTATTTATGTGTGCATGCAAATATAAAAATATAATAATTTTTGTGAAATTAAAATTAATCTTAAGGTTAGCAACTTGTTGATGCACCCATGCTACTGCATTTTATTTTATGCGATGAGTGGTTTTATCCAAATGCTAAAAGGGTTTGAAAACCATTTGAAAACTCATTTGGAAAACTATTTTAGAAAAAAAGGGAATTCTTTTCACTCTCACTCCTCTCTCTCCTATTTGGCCTATTGGCCCAATCATTCCCGTCGTCCCACCTCACCCCGACTACCCGCTCCCATTCCCTCTTCTCATCTCTGGCCGTGGCTCAGCCCAGCCGCCTTGTTGGGCCGGCCCAAGCCGAAGTGGAGAGCCTCCACTTCCCTTCACTCGCTGACCAACCGGCCCCACCCATCAGCTCCTCCCCCAACCTCCTCTCGCCATCCCGCCCCGCACGCGCGTAGGCAGCAACCGCCGTCACCCCACGCTCTGCATCGTGGGAGCGTCCCGCCCTGCTCCTTGGTCTTTTTAAAAGGGCGCCGCATCCTCTATCGCCCCTTTGCCATTTTCCTCGCCCTCGCCTGTGGAGACCGCACCAAAGAGCTCCGCCGAAATCCGCCGTCCGCCACTCTTCGTGATTCACCGTCTCCGCTCTGTCTCCGTCCTCCTTCTTGCCGTGGTGAGCAACCCCGTGTTCCCCTCTATCTCCCCATGCCTCACTTTTCTTATTTGGTGGTCTCTAGGGCCATAGCCGTGACCACCGGCGAGCCTCTTCTACTGCCGGTCATGGCGAGGGCCGTGCAACCCCTTCCCCGACCCCCTATGCCCCAGCGTGAGTTCGCCTTTGTCTCTCTCTCTCTCTCTCTCTCTCTCTCTCTCTCTCTCTCTCTCTCTCTCTCTCTCCCGGTGTTCTCTGTTCAGCGAACCATGCCCCGTAGAGCTCGATTGGGCAACTCCGGCGAGCCCTCCGCCGTGGCAATGGCGGCGCCGCCGTGTACTCCCCCAATTCCGGCAGCTCACCCTTCTCTTCCCTCCCCCATCTAATCTCAGTCGCCCATTGCACGATCAAGGGCCAGAAATGGCTAATACCTCTTCGCAGGCAAACTTGCTAAAGAGACCCCCAAGAATCTATAAATCGAACCCGCAGCCCTCAGTTCAAATGAATTTCCTGATTTTTTATTTATTTTCATTCTGAAAATGCTTTCAATCTATTTACAATTTTGCCACTACAGTAAAACGCTTATAAAATCATCGTTTTAGCTCCGATTTGACCCGTTCGACTTGCGTTAGGTTCGTAATTTTATAATCTACGCGTTAGTGCTACTGTTAGACCTGTTATCAACTCTTAGATTCCGTGGTTAAGTCTAGTTTGTTAGCTAGCTTTTGAAACCTTAAATAGCTCGTAACTTTTGCGTTGTAGCTCCGTTTTTCATGCACTTTGCATCGTTGTGATCGTAGAGAGACGTAGAATATTTTCATAAACTTTTTATCTTGCTTTTATACTGCTGGTGTACTGTTCTAATTATAGATTTGTTTGCTATGCATGAATACTCCTGAAATATGTATGTTGCCGTGTTGGTCGAGTTCAGACGATGAGGAGTACGTTGGGAACCAGGAGAACTTCGAAGACCAGCAGGACCAGCAGGAGTGTGCAAACCAAGGCAAGTATAGCATGGGCCTACCTTGATTCCTAATCATTATATAATCTACTCATTATGCATGTGTCTAATATTGCTCGACTATAAGGACATCCTAGCCATTGATGACTTATACCTTGATGCCTGTAGGTTTTATTGCATATGGGTAGAATGCTAGTGCTCTATTCAAACATGATCAATACTATGATTAATGGAATAAATGGATAAACATGATGGTAATAATTGAACTATAGGGTGATGGTGCAAATGATGTCGATCATGTTGCCCTAAACCCTCCGTAAGGACTTATCTGTAGGGCAAAAGCTGGGACATACAGTGCAATCGTGAGAGTTATATGGCTCTGACTTTAGCTCAGTAACAGGATCTTTTCTAGCTTGTTAGAGGTTACCTGAAAGGGCGCAAGAGGGGCTTGCCACTTTGGATATAGAACCGCCTCTGTTCTTGTGTGTATAGCCTGTGGGAATTATGCCACAGAAAGGGGGTTCTCTATATCTGCCTGTCGAGGAAACCTCGCGCCCTAACTTGTTAGATGAGACCTATGGAAGGCTTCATAGTGTACCCTGCCCGCTCACCTTGAAAGTGTTATGGGAGTAATTAACCCGGGCATATGGGCAACACGACTCACGGGTAAAGATGCACAACCTCTGCAGAGTGTTAAAACTGATATAACAGTCGTGCTCACGGTCACGAGCGGCCCGAAAAACTCACAGAATAAATGGTCACTTGTGAAGATGTTGTTCATGGTGAACTATGATGGTATTATTATTATTATTATTATTATTATGATGATGATATAATGTTGATCAATGACTCTATTTAATTCTAGTATATGATCATGTGGGTTAATTTGGGAGCTTAAGCATAATTTGATATTGATCAATAACAAAATGTTGACTTACTAAAATGCTAAATGCAGTAAACCGTATCTGCCTTTTGAGCCTCATGAATCCCCATGTTATGCTTGTGGAGTACGAAATGTACTCACGCTTGTTTATTTTCTATTTTTGGATAAAAATCCCGGATGAGTACCAGACTGTTAGAAATTATAGCAGATAGGCTTGTGATCAACCAGTCAGTTGTCCCTATGGAGTAGAGTCTTCATCTGAAGACCACAGTTGTCTTTCTGTTGTTTGCTATCTAAGGTTATATCTTTCATAATAAGTACGTTATATATTGAGCATTGTCACTTGATATTACCTTTATTTGTAGCTATATGTGAGATTTGACTTCCTGGGCTCACATATGGTGTGTATCTGGTTTTGTTCTTAAAACCGGGTGTGACAAAGTGGTATCAAACCAGGTTAAGACCTCATCTGGTAACCCTTTGTAAAATCACCTAAAGAACTGGTTAGTATTCCAATTGATTGAGATAGCCGATGCAGCCTCACCAAAAGACTGACACCGGCGAAACTTATCTTCTTCATCCAAATTCTTTTCTTGGGCTTCTGAGTAATTCAGAGATGGAAAGCTCAAGGTTCTAAGGTCATTGATTGCAACCTTCTACATATGCAAGTTCATCTACAACTGCAAAAGCCACCATGGTCCACTAATTGTACCAATTGGCTCATTCATCACTAGTTTTGAGGATACTTGATGCATCAGGTGATATAGGGATCCAAGCAAGCACTTGCCTAAAGGGACATCAACGCCACGAGACAGTCGTTCTGCCAAGTACCACTAATTGGAAGTTGGGCTACATGAAGACCCACAGAATAGATACTTCTCTAGCCACATATTCAAGAAGGCTGCATGTTCCTTGGGGTCTGCATTCCTGTTTTGAGTCTGCTTGTGCATAGTAATATAGCCTCCCCACCCTCGGATCTGACACTTTGGACCTTATGCTCTGGCTTCCCAATAAGGTCATAAGGTTGGAGAGACCTTGTGATTCTAAGGCCAGTCAACATGTGAATATTGGCCGTAGTGACTATCATCGGCCCATGACCAAATATAAAGGCACTGAAGGCATTGGACCAAAAATATGAAGCTAATCTCAGCATAGGTTCGTTCTTCTTTATGTTTGACAAAGAGAGGGCTATTCACTGGTCAAGATCGTAAGTCACCCACCTAGTATGATGGGTCTTGGCTACTCTAAAGTACCAATCTCTCCACACATCCAGTGGAAGCGGCCAAGCCCTAAAAGTTTTGTTCCATACTGAGGGACTCATGGTGGATTGCTTGAACAGAAGCCTATCTGTTTCTAAATTAATGAGCTCAGTTGGATCTAGATCGCCCATCAGACCCAGAAGATACGCGTTCTCGATGTTGGTGGGGATCAATATTTCATTTCAGAGATCCTAAAGCCAAGAAGAGTGGATCTATAGGCTAAAGATTAGGCAAGAACTGAGGAACAATTAGCTAAAAAATCTTCAAATCGTACCTTCAGAACGAAGTCGATAGTCACCATTGAGCTTGAGGTAGTAGATCCAGATTTTCAAGCAAGTGTTGGTGCTGCGCCACCAAGTTGAACTACCGCCCCAAATCCTGTGGTTCTCAAACTTCGGGTCCTGGCGGAGAAGTTGTGGTGAACGGTTGGGACTGCGACACGTGCAACGGTCATGTGGTAATTTTGGAATAAAATTATTTTATCCTAAAATTGGGGGGCATGTGTTGACACCAAAATTTGGTTCGTGATTAGAGAGCCTTAAGGCCGGAAATTATCGAGGAAAGGCGAGATATTCGACCAAATCGGCTAACCAAATTGCCAGCAAGAGCGACTAGTAAGATGACATCATCATTTCAAGGGAATGGGCCCTATGGCAGAATAAACAAGACATGAAGCAAGAAGACACGTCGGGCTCCATAGAAGGGAAAGATTGGAGTCCAAGTTATCTTAAATTAAGAAGTTTTGTTTTCTTTTTCAAGTTTTGTGATCGGTCTTATTCGACCAGGATTCGTAGTCAAGTCTTAGGTATAAATATTAAACCCCGGCTATTGGCATCTCTCATCGATCAACCAAACAAGTACCTTTACTTTTTGGCTTACGCCACCCCTTAGGAGTAGGAGTAGAGTAGATTTTGACGAGTTCTTTAGACAAGCAGGGATGCATCGGACGACCTGAGCTCCAGCTTGTTTGTGAGTATCCATCATGACTTATATTGTTACTTGTGAGGCTGCAACAGATGACTGATCTCTTGCAAGTCGCAGTATAAGTTAGTTATCGATCTAGTTGTTTGTAAGGCTGCAATAGATGACTGATCTCTCACAAATCGTGGTATAGATTAGTTATCGATTCGTATCAACCTTTACAAGGCTGCAACAGACGATTTATCTTTTGTAAATGTTGGTATTAATTAAAGTTATCGATATTATGTTAAATAGTTTACTATTTAATATAATATCACAAATTGCCCAATCTAGATTGAGATTTATTAGTCTTATTATTCTAATCTATCGTCTGCTGGTTATTTTCACGGTTGAATTCGACTCTTGACGTTAGATCCTGTTTGATGACTAATCTATGTCAATCTTGATCATACATGGCGAGTGTTTAAAGTCGTGTTTTATTAAGAGATAGGTTCATTGATCACCAGTATCTAGTATGACTCTGCTATCAATACTACATCATGATAGCGTGCCAGATTTGACATTATCGGTTAATAGATCTATATGTTAAGAAGAGCATGGCATCAGCCACCCTCTATGTCTGCATCGGCTATTTAGCCGATGACCTGATCTTCCATGAGTATAACATGTCTTCACGATTTCTTTGCGATATAAGTAGATCTATCGATTGCTGGTCTCTGATCTAGGGTCCTACTGTCAATGATGCATCAGATGACTCGACCTGTTGGTGGTACAATAGATTGAGTCTTGTTGTTTGTAAATTTATTTATATCCAACGGATGAGTGATTGTATGTTATACGATAAGATCACTAGAATCGGTTGTTTTAGCCGATATCCTGCTTTACTGAGGATGTACTGGCTATTTACATGCTTTTATTTGTCTTCATCTTAGTTAAAAGCTAGTATGCTTCTCATATAAATGCTTATACGCCTATCCTTATATCTTTTGCATGTTTTCATAATCATTGGCTAAGTTAGATCTGTGCAACTGAGTAAATGATATTTGCCGATATGCTTATTTTGCTCATCATGTATCGTGAATATGCTGGATATCGACTCTCTAGTCGATAGCCTTATTTCATCGGCTACTTAGCTGCATATTTGGAACTGTCTAGACAACACCGGCATGTTTCACCTTAAATTACTAATCAATTTTCTCTCCTTGTCAATTGCAGGGTCAAATTGACTAGAACACCCTCGGTCACGACCATCCGATCTGGTGTCCTCCTAAGTCCGGGGAGAGCTCGGGATCTACCCCAGCGGTTTCTCTCGGCTTGCTGTGTGTCCCGGCGGCCCGTCACTTTTGCCGCTGACTACACCCTGAGCGCTCTTCATCGCCATCTCTATCTCGGGCCCCACTTCCTTTGTAGCGTCATAGCTCTATCCTCCTTCTCCACCGTGACCTAGCGCGAGATCCCACTGTGCAATGCTCTGCCCGCCCACCCGCCTACCAGGGTTTACTGAAAAGCGCATATTGCAAGTGTATGTTTCAAGTGTTTCAGAGGTATGTTGCAAGTGTTTCACATGGATGTTGCAAAAGTAGATCGAGATGTTGCATATATTGCAATGACCATACATGTATGTTGCAAGCGTCTGTTCCAAATGTTTCATCAATTTTTTCAGACGTATGTTGCAAGTGTGTTCACATGGATGTTGCAAATGTATATCTTTTGCACATATGTTGCAAGTGTTTTATCTAGATATTGCATATGTTTTTGTAATGGTTTTTCAAGTGTTTTTAGGTTTTTTTTCAAGTGTTTCAGACGCATGTTTAAAGTGTTTCATCTATCTCCAGATATATGTTATAAATGTTCTATCTGGATGTTTTAAAAATAGATCGGGTGTTGCACATGTTACAATGACGCCGATGGCTAGAAGACAGTGGCCTGCCATAGGGCTTTGGCTCCTTCCTCATGTGGCGCACCTCGTCCTCTCTTCCTCTCCTCTCCTTCCCCTCCATTCCCTTCTCTCCCTTCCCTTCCTTCCCTCCATCTCGACACGACAGTTCGAGCTCGGCGAGCGTGATGACATGGATGTCTGACGAGCGCGATGTCCATGGATATGGTGGGCTGATGAGTGCGAGGAGGTGGTGGCCCTGAGTGGGCTGACGGCGGGTGCGATGCTCGCGTGGTGGCCCCACAGCAAGCTAATGTCCGAGCCATCCTCACGCTACGCGCACAAAACAGAGCAGCCGCGGCCGTCCGGACGTTCGAGCGCTAGTCCTACCCTAAATATAGTTATTTAAGATTTAAAATTGCATATCTATGTTTGCTTTCTATTTTATTTTCTAACATAATATTTGTACAAATGCTCTGTAATATCTAGTATCCTGTATCTACCCAAATGTCATAGATATAACCAATTGCTCTGCATGGTTTACTGTTCATATTTATAAGTTTCTTTCTTTATATCACAACTTTTTGTCTTCATGTCTTCGATATTTATGTAGCTGATATTTTAGCTTAAGTTACGTCAGCTGGTGCTACATTCCATATACCTGCAGCGAGAGTGGTCAAGTATGGAAGTTTGACGCTTTGATGTAACAATTAACTTAGGGCTTGCTTTGGAATACGAGATTTTTTTTTTGTTTATGTGTTTTTCCTGTGACAAATGGACTTATTCCTGTGAAATTCCTGCATTCTAGAGGGACTCTTAGAGTGGTTAGGAGCATAGTTATTAGGACCAGACCGGTAATCGAACCAGCAAGGTCACTGGTTCATCGGTTCAACTGTTAAAAACCCGGTTGAACCGCTAAGGTTGTTGGTTCATTGCTAAGATGTAAGTCTTAATATGAATATGTTGAACGTTAAACAATGAGCAATGTTTATGATATTCTCATTTTTGTCGCTACATGTGTCTTCTGGACATCTCGGGCGTACATATAACAAGTGCTTAGTTTTATTCAAAAAACTAGGTGTAACATCACCTCCTGTACTCCACTGAAAGATAAGCTGAGGTTGTTCTTCTTCAACCCTCTGTATGTCTAGACCGGAAAGGTCCGGTGCTCCTTCACCAAAGAGCTCTGGTGCTCCTAGCCTGAGCACTTGATGTCATGAACTTCTTGATTGTCTTGTATGGTCTTCATGTCAGCTTCTTGACTTTTTCTTGGGGTGTTGATCACTTGATGGTCATCGTACCCTTGCTCAAGTCTATCCTTGTATCCACAGGACTAAAACCTTGTATACTAGCAAACAACATTAGCCCCTATGATCATGTTGTCACTCAATGACCAAAATCACTAATGTTTCTTGCTTGACACTAGGTTCATGAGAAAGATCTTCTACCTTTGCAAAAAAAATGCTTAATAATAATAATAATAACAATGATGATGATGATGATGATTTAGTTTAGAAGATTAATGTTTCGGTTTCATTAGAATAATATTCCAGCTTCATGAGAATATATTGCACACTCCAAAGAATAATACTCTAAGATCAGAGAAGTAATACTTGAGGTTTAGTACAACAATATTGTAACCTTGGAGAAAAAAGTTCTAGTTCAAGGACATATGATAGATTTAAGAGAATAATATTTCAAATTTAGAAGAATAATATTTTTGTCGAAGTGAGTGATATTTCAGATCATGAGAATATGTTTCAGTCCAAACGTAAAAAATGAAACAACAAAGTAACTAACTAAATAGAAAAGGGGAAGGAAAATAAATTCAAGTTCAGGAGAACTCCAGGAGGCTTTTGTATGTAGACCCTTCCATCGCTCCTCTCTGTCTAGGGCACCAAGGACTTCCCCACGATGGCGCCATCCTTTTTTTTCCCGCATGCCGCCCGTTTCACGCTGCACATTACTGGAGCTTGAGATCTGCTTGGGCATGCTGCAGACCGCAGACGCGGTTGTCCCCAGAGTTCCACGGCTCTCGCGCGTTGCTACTTTTGGAGGCGCGTATATCTTCCAGCTTGCATGTTTTGCTCGTTGCTCGTTGCGACCTCAACCTGTTCGATCGGGCCACGCACCGATGGCCATGCATTGCTGCATCGGAGGCAAATTCTAGAGGACCCGATCCTTCCTTCATCATCCTGGAAGACCTTTCTCCCCAACGACACGTGATCTCACCAGTCTCAAAGCATATGCATCTTCTTTGCTTGTTCCGATTTATTTTGTGTTCTCATGTGATGGCACGTTAGTTTCACGTTAAGGCTTATCCTTGCATTGGAAGCCACCACGGACAGACAAGGAGGCGGCGGCTCTGCTCGATCTCTGCCTGGACCCCATGGAGCCCGGAGCAAGCGACCTCGCATAGGGTTCGTCCGTTCTTCCGTGGAGGACATTGGTGTCGATCCCCGAAGGAGGTGAGTAAGGCCAATCTCAATGGAGTTTCACCAAGAGTGCCATGCACATTAAATAGCCTGTCACATCAGCAAGAGCGCACTTTTTGCATGAAACTGGGAGGAGAGAGAATAGAAAAGTTTCACCATGGTGAAACGATAGAGCGTTGTTTCCCAGACATGGGAAACTGCGTGAAACTCGCACTGAGGAGCTCAATTCGTTTCATCCACAGGGCTGCGGTCTTCTTCGACGCCGGTTGCGGTCGTAGGCGCAACCTCCACTGCGGGCTCCGCTGGCCGAGGCATGGCGGCGAGTGGGACCTCTGCCGGCCGTGGCGCGGACGCAAGCGGGACCTCCGCCGGTCATGGCGGGGATGCGAGCAGGAGACATCCGCCGGCCACGGCACGAACGCGAGCAGGAGACCTCCACCGGCCGTTGCTCGGACGCAAGCAGGAGACCTCCACTGTTCGCGGCGTCCGCGGCATGGACGCGAGCGGGACCTCCGCCAGCCGCGGCACGGATATGAGCAGGAGACCATGCCGGTGCCTGTACGGACGCGAGCGGGACCTCCGCCGCTCGCTGCGCGGTCGCGAGCACGTGCTTCGTCGGGAGCTCCGCAGGCCACGGCCACCGGCGCGAGCGCGAGCTCCGCAGCGGGCTCGTCGGTCGCGGTCACGGGCGTGAGCTCCGCAGCGAGTGGGACCTCCGTCGGCCGTGGCACGAGAGGAAGCTCTGTCGCAGGCTCCGCCGGCCGCGGCACGGGCGCGTGCAAGAGGCCACGCAGTTGCCGATGCCGTCGGCGGCCCGGCCCCCCAGGTGTGCAGCTGCAGACCATGGTGGCTGTGGGGCTTGGAGCCGCTCCCCGCTTCAATGTTGTACTCGCCCACGGCAGATGACATGAACGCAGATGAAGTTACCCGCCCGCGGCGGACGAGATGAACGCAGACGAAGTGTGTCGCCTCCTCTCTCCCCATCTACTTGCCCACGTGCGCCGCCGCAGCAGTGCTCACCGTGCTGGTGTCGTGCTCACCCAGCCAGCTTGCTACAGTGGTCACCGTGCTGGTGTCCCAGCGCTTGCTGCAGTGCTCACCGTGCTGATGTCGTGCTCGTTCCAGAGTTTGCTTGGGGAAGAAACGGTGGGACCCACATATGACTAAAATTATTCCTATGAAACTGTATAATGAAACTGTGCATTGAGAGACCCTATTTCACCCTGTTTTATAGTGGAGGTCACGTCTTGAAAACTGCGAGGTAAAACTTGCCATTGAGACTGGCCTAAGTGAACTTGTATTTTATTCGGATTTCGTCGCCGTCGATGAGATTTACAGTTGCGAGAATATATCTTTATCAGTGGAGCGGTTGTCGGGATCCTTGTTTCCATGCCAGACTATCTGCTGTGTCTGCCTACGACTGGCAGGGACACGTCCTCGCCGTTCTTGCTCGGGGCGCTGCGCATCTGAGAAATCAGCTAGAACGAGGATTCCCCGGAGGGAACAAGAGCTGTCAGGATGCACATCCTTTCTGTTGGTAAGTAATTAGTTTCCATTGATTGCGTGTTCCAAAATTGCTAATATGAAGTAGAATGTGTATTGCCCTGTTATGAATTAAAATTGAAAAGCATTTCTTTTGGATCCTTGAATTTCAGATGTTTTACTACATCCGGTGCCTTGGAACGAGATTTGAAGTGCGAAATTCAGAGATTCCGATGATCTACAAGTTCACAGCAGACGTGCTGAGGCAGATCGACAAGTCAGACCACCAAAGAAGGTTGCAGTCATCAAGCTGGAATAAACTGAACCAAAAGAATCAGGTGCAATTTCGTCAGGCTTTTAGGTCGTTTTTGTATATAGATGTACTCAACCATAGATAACAGTGGGCATTGATGCAGTGTATATTTTGTGTGTTTCTTTTTTTTAAATGTGCAACATAGTTCGATCCAAAAACGTTCCTGGCGATAGTGGCTGGAGTGAATAGAAGTGAAGAGGACATACCATGGGACCGCTGACCAGAAAACAGACTGCAGAGGTGAGTGCAGTGGATCAGAGGAGCTGTGTTCGATTTGAGGATAGAAAGAACAAATTAGATGTTCATTTATAGCATGTCATTAAATTGTACTAAAACAATATAAATGTGAACCAATATGTCATCATGGTCATTTGTTGCGTTGATCCAGTGTAAGGGTACAGGATGACCTTAAATTGCATATTGCAGGTATTAACCGAGTGACAACAGGAAGAGAACAGAGAACCTGAAAGGAAAGAGAGGGCGTCTTCGTGTGTGCCAGTTCAGAGTCGCAGGTCGATCATCAGCACTCCAGTAGTCAGAATTTTCAATGAAATTATTATTGGGCGTTTCATTTAACTGGGAAGTGGCCTTGTTGCTGGACTGAATTGCAGTGGATCTGGGAAGGACTTTTGGTTGACCCTTATAGCTAGGCGCTCATGCCATTTATTTGCCCGAACCAGGTTTGTGTTACAATTTTGGAGCCTTTAGATTTGTAGTTTAATTTGGATAAAAAACACACGCTCAAGTAGCCAATTCTGTCATTCCGTGTTAAATTTCAGGCTTTTAACCTTTTGCTGAGAACTTTTTCATTCATTTTGAATTATAGATTCTTGAAACGTGGCATTAATGGAAAGGGCAGGGTAGCCAATGATGTTGAGACTGAACAGATTGTTTTGAAGACACATCTGATGGAATCCTAGCTCAGATGCCTTGTGTTGTACAACATAGAGGATCGATACCTCTTGTCTGGTTTCAGGAAACTTAAAGACTTAATATTAGACCAGATATTATATGTAAGTTATTCAGTTAGGTTTATTACAAGTTTGTAACATGGACGTCGAAAGACCAGTCGAGTTGTCAGATCTCTGTTTGGAGCTTCCTCTTCACGGTATGAAAGTAGCGAAGGAGGCAAGCTGATGAGTAACGCAGCACCAGGAAAAGTGCCTACTGAAAATGAGCAAATAGTCAAACGAGATACTCTTTTGCAGACATCTCTGATGGTACTGGTACCGTTGAAGGTGATTTCAAGGTCAGCTCCAATCTTATTGTAAAGTCCAGCAGCACAAATAATGTAAAATTTGCAGTGTGCCCTGTTTACATTTACCATATTATAGTTTTTTTTTATTAAAAAGAGTGCTTACTTCTTCAGCGATCTGGTTTAAACAGCTTGTTTCTATCCGAGATAGGAATCATGATGAACTTATATAGAGATAACATGTAATGTGCAGTAAATTTGTGAATGATTTTTCTTCATCTTGCAAACTTGTAGGCAGGAAACAAAGAGAAGGATGAGGATGACACTGAGGAAGCAGAAGATCTGGGAAGTGATCCAGACTGATGAGCTGTAGTAGCTGGATGCCAGGATGACATGGTGGATCTCCAACTGTGTTTGAATTTTAATCCAGACTTCTGTCTTATTAGTTGTGTCTATGTCATTTGAAGAATTAGCTCTCTGCATTGGTACAAAAAGGCTATATCAATGATCCATGGCGATGCTACCTATCATCCATTCCTGCTGCCATTGGTACAAAAAGACAATCGTTTTGTTCTGAAATTGCTTTTGTAAGAGTTGCCGTCCAAATGGCACAAGATGTATGCACATTGTAAATTTTTAGTTTGAATACATATGGCATCTTGGCAGAGTTGAATCCGTTTTTGCTGAAAATGATTACACTGAAACAACCAGAAACTGAAACAGACACACTGGAAATCTTACAGATGGTCTTTGAAACCAAAAATCTTATACATAAATACCAAAATCCATCCCAAAATACCTCAAATTTAATAAAACAGTACCGCAATTACATATGTTCATCTAAATTTAAATTTCTAATGGATAAGAATAATGCGGCATCTTGCTGAACTCCACGTAAGAGATTTGTATATCCGCGTTGGATGAAAGGAGCAGACATGTATAAATAAGAACAAGTCTCACAGGGAGCACAACTATTAACCAAAATGTAACTTTCTAGCGGATGATGACGATGTGGCCATTTGCTCAAATCGTTGCAAGAGACTTGTAAGTCCACCTTGGATGGAAGGAGCAGATGTGGTCGAAGAAAGTGCATACAAACCAATTACAGAGGTTGGCCTTGTAGCATCTGAGTTGAAATGTCCCTGGACCAATTATATTGCCAGAATGAAAACAAAATACAAACTGAAATAAATCGTTAATGAACAAGACATGAGCTTCGGTTAATCTTACAGCCTGCTGTGAAGTTCCATGTAGATTTATGTTGGATGGTTGCCTTGAATCATCTGCTGTAAACATGTGCAAACAATCAGTTGGTACACAGTGAAAATTCGTAAATGTCATACAAGCTATTATGCATACCTTTCTTTTTTTAAGTTGTAGCAGCATCTCCGCCATGATCTTCATCTATTTGCTCCACCACTTGGCATGTCTACCAACCTATCTGAAGGACCGAAACGGCGACCAGAGGGGGGGTGAATGGGAGCCTCAAATTTCTTTCGAAACTTTCGACCGCTGTCCCAAAATCAACCCCCAAAAGGCACACAAACAAATGCTACGAAAACTAGAGCCACCAAGAGTTAAGAGACCCTTAAGACATTCCTCAGATTACTAGAAACCCAACGCAAAAGACTGAACTCGAATCGGAAACCGAACGGGCGAGATACAGATCGCAACAGCACAGAAAAATCTCGACTCCCGGAAGCAGTTCTGTCCGCAGGTCAAAAATCTGAAAACGAACTTCGCAAAAGCAGTTCTGTTCTCGACTGAAAAATAACTGCTACAGTACCGCAGACAGTCCGGGCTTGGGGGCCGGACAGTCCGCGAGTACGGACACCGTGCAACAATGAAAGCACAGAAAAAATCTCAACTCCCGGACTGTCCGCTACAGTACCGCAGACTGTCCGCGAATCGCGAAACATCAGGAACAGAGAGCTCCGAAAATCGCCTCCTCTCTTTGATCTTCCGATTTGCGGCCAAATCTTCACCAACTGCCACGAAACTTGGTGAACATGATCACAAGACAGTAGAGGAGCTACCTCTAAGAGGTCATCGCCCAATTTGAAGCCAAACAACGGGAAATCGAAGGAGAACAAAAAACACCGGTTCTTGAGACCTAGATCAAGAAATCGTCCGATCTACTTGCTCGTGAGGAATTGATGGATTTCCTTCGGTGGAAAGATTCTACTCACGTCATAGCACGAATCAAGGCAACAAAAACGAACCAAAATAGTCTAGAAACGACGAATCGAAGGAAGAACTAGAGGGGAGAAAATAAAGAACGCGAAGAACACATCATGAACTCACAAATTGATTTCTCCATCGAACTACGGAGGACACCGGAGGATTCGGGACCTCCTTCCCTCAAAGATTCATGGTTCTTACACTAATCGGTGGATTAGTGGACCTCTCTCTCACACAAGCAACTAGAGGAGGAAACCCTAAAGGAGAAAATAAAAATGGAGGAGGTGAGGGAGATGGGGGCTCCCTCATCCTATTTAACAGGGCTATTACACATTTCCAGTTTTGCCCCTGGATACAAAAGAGCCAAACCATTTAGCCCAAGGGCGTAAAGGTCCAACCCTGTGTCATCTTCATCTGACGGCCACCGCGCCTCCTCACCGGTAGCTTCGCCTCGACGCGAACTCCCTGATGCCGCCACGTGTCGTCCGTTCCTCCTCGGAACCTCCGCCCGGGTTTTGAGGCCCAAACCCGTAAACCCGCCTCCGATGGTTTTGAGGCCTAAACCATCAAACTGCTCCGCGAGTAGTATACTCCATACGCGTCCCCCGCCATTCGACACGTGTCACCTCCACGGTCAACACGATCACTCCCATGTCTTCTCGCGCTTGTCGATGTCCCAAGTGTCAGCCACCGCGGCTAGCCACCCGGCCTCCGGGTCCCTCGGTCCAAGCCTCACGTCCGTCCTTCACCCCTCTGGTCCATCGGCACGGCATGTCCTCCTTGACCTTCACCTCGCCGTCGGCTACCGCCTCCGTGCTCCACACCTGCACAACACAAGCCAAGAGACATGTCGCATACAAGGCTTTCGCCAAGGTAGGATTAGTCAACACTCAACCTACTTCGTGGATCACATTGACAATCACTCATCACAAAACGAACACACAATGGTACTTGTCAACCTTGTGTTCGCACTATCTCACATATACATAGAGCACATAGGTTAGTAGCTAGGGTTTCATCAATTCACTAAAACCAAACTAGAGCTTTCAAGTGCTTCTTTCTCATTCAAGTTGACCTGACTCAATAAATTATCGACTTCTAAAGTCAGTTTATCAAAACCATCATGTAAGTGCTGAAGAACCTTTTTTGAAACTGCACATTTCAGCGCAACTAATATCATCTTTCGGGAGAGAAGTGCACTCTGAGCTGCTAAGTCATCATGCTGATGTTGCTTGTTATTAGAAAAGCTGCCTCTTTTTGCATATTTTGTCCACCGATTCAATATGTACTTAGGAGGCAAAATGATAATACTATTTTGGCTGAAGACTCGTAGTATGTGCTTGCATAACATACCTGCATGATTAAGAACTATTAGATATGCCATATTGATGCAATTAGATTGCAAGACTCCTTAATGGCATTCACTTACCAAAACAATCATACTTTTTGCACGAGCAAAACACTTGCATATCATTTGAATCAAAAGTAACGGTAGCTTCATCCCAACTCCACTCCATGGATGCTACCTTGTATGAGCTTATTGTCCCTTCGTGAGATAGCAATGTGCATGAAAGAACAAACTGCTTTTTGAATTCCTCCTCAAAAATGCTATACATATTTCTGGTATATGATTCAGCAGCTGCCTTCAACAAAGGTAAGTTACTAACACAGAGAACCGGATCTGAATTCCGTGATTTGTAATCTTCATACAACTCATTTCCACGAAGGTGTGCAGAGCACTTGTCAAATTCGACAAGGAGTTCTGAAATGGAGAGCTTTCTACAGAAAATTCTTTTAAACACATTATTCATAACTTCACTCCTTTCAGTGGATGTCATATCTGCACAAAATGAATCACGGCGATAAACGGTGGCCCATTTCTCACGTAGTGCATACAAATTTTGCAACCATAAATTCTGTCCAACATCGTACGTAGCCAATAACTCTTGCCACCAGCGGCGGATCTACAGGGGGGGCTGGGTGGGCTCCAGCCCCTCTAATGACTGGATTTACCACTAAAAACACTGTAGCAAAACATCAAATCACCGTTAAATCTTCATGCAAATCAACATCTCCATTGTTTTAGCCTCCCCTTGATTCTCATCCTGCATCCGCCACTGCTTGCCACCTCTTGTTAAAATGAGCTATTGATCTTTCTTCATATACACAATAAGTCCTTTAGAAAATCCTCATTATCGGATATTACTTGGCTAAGGTGTCTTGCAACATTCTGGTATATGTGCCATAGGCAAAGGCGATGGCTTGAGTTTGGAAAAACAAGCTTAATTGCCTTTTCCATTGCAGCACATTGATCTGTGAAAATGGTGATCGGTTGCTTCCCAGACATTGCTTTCATAAAATTACTAAATACCCAAACAAATGAATCGGCACTTTCATCAAATAATAGTGCAGCTCCAAAAATAATGGTTTGCCTATGATGATTTGTTCCAGGAATAGGAGCAAAAGGCATTTCGGGTTTATTTGTCTGAAATGTAGTGTCAACACATATGACATCCCCAAAGCAAGCATAATCTGCTATGGCCTGACCATCAACCCAAAAGAAATTACATATTCGACCATCCTCTTTGTCTAATTGCACAGCATAATAGAAAGAAGGATCTTCAACTTGTTTATTCTCTAAATATCCCAACAGAGTTTGTGCATCTTGGGCTTCTAAGTACCTTTTACGCTCACGTCCAATGAAATTATTGCAGTCCATTTTCAAGAATTGCACATTCTCAGCTCCACCTGACCATCGCTGAAAAACATCATATATTTCAGTTGGCTTAACTCCAGCTTGCCACATTTTGCTAATGAGATACTCATCTGCTTTTGTCATACACCGCTGCGATCTAAGCATGTGTGCCTTGTTAGGGCTTACAAAGCCATGATTGTGAGCGAGCACTACTTTTTGCATCGTCCAGATTCCTTCTCGTACGTGAAACATAGAATTGAACACGAGCGTTGCAACATGTTCTTGTTGAAGCACGTTCTTGCTTTGGTTGGTATTTTGGTTTAGTGTTCTTGTGACCTTCATTACTGCAAACAAAGTACTTGGAAGATAATGTGCCATCTGCGCTATGTTTAGTGTGGCACTTCCTGATACTGAACCCAACTTTTCTAGCATATGCATTATAAAATGTGTATGCATCATCCTCTGAAGTAAAGGTCATGCCAACCTTTGGCACAAGTTCAGTTGCGAGAGTTTGGTCATTAACCTACACCAAAGCCATATACTCCTTATCAATTACTGCTATTGGGATCATCCTTCATAGCAAACTACCTATGAATTACTTCATTATAGAAATAATCTCACTCACCTCTGAATCTGCTGTAGCCATTTCTTCAGATTTCTCATAGTCAGAGTTGACATCTCCATCACCATCCTCAAGGTTGGGGCAAGAGCTTGTTCCCCCATCACCATGAATAGTTGGCTGCAGCATACGGGCAAACGGCAAACTTGTCAAGGCCAACAAGCAGGGAGATGGAGAAGCTACCGCCCGGCTAGAATAATTTTGTTTCCTATCTTTTCTTTCCGATTGATCACCGGCGCTATATTGGAGGAGCTGCATGAAGCTTCCACTAGAGTAGCAAATTACTTATGAATTACTTTTTCATAGAAATATGTATCACAAACCTCTGGATCCGCTGAAGCAATTTCTTCCGATTTCTCATCATCGTAGTTGAAATCTCCACCACCATCCTCAATGTTGCGGCAAGAGATTTCACCCACATCATCACGAACAGTTGGATGCAACATAGGGGCAAGCGGCGAGAATGAAGATGTATAAGCTGCTGACCTGTACTTCCCTTTTCTTTTTAATTTTGGTTCTCCAGCCTATCTTGAAGCAGCTGCGAAGTTTCCACCGGAAGGGGCATTAGTTCTGTCAGTGCCTTTCTCTGCAAGACAACTGCAGTCGCTTATGTTAAAATTTGGCTTATGCTGATGTTTATGCTAAAATGTTGTGAGAGAAAAATACTGTTTGATGGCTAAAAAGTAGGTCATGTGAACAGGTCTACGCCCCCTGCCTGTGCTAACGCCGTCCGTCACTAGGATAAGATGGGAAGGCCCACTGGTTGCTTTGAGATTGATATAGGCCCGTGTCCATGCGAGCTAGGCCCGTGTCCATGCGCTGGTTCGCCACACGTGCACCTCGTTGCTACGGGATACCCTCACCTAATGGACCCACCTCTCTGATGCTCTGGTGGTGTTATGATATGCTCCAGATGATGCTTCGAGTTGGGCCCTGTTTAGTTGCCAAAAATTTTACAAAATTTTTCAATATTTTTTATCACTTCGAATCTTTGGATGCATGCATGAAACATTAAATATAGATAAAAAAAATAAAACTAATTACATAGTTTAGACGAAATGGACGAGGCGAATCTTTTAAGTCTAGTTAAACAATGATTGGACATTAATTGCCAAATAACAACGAAATTTGCTACAGTGTCATTTTGCAAAAAAAAAAATGCAACTAAACCGGCCCTTGATGTGGTGACAGATTCCCAGAGAGAGAGAGACGGCTTTAGAAAATTGCTGCAGAATGTTTACATATTCAAGTTTGCATGGAGTTGCTCTAACTTGAGAATGATATTCCTAGTTAGGGAGAAAATCTAGGATAACAATATTCCAATCTAAGAATATATTCTAGATTCCTGATAGGAATATTCTAGATTTAGGAGAATAATGTTGCAGGTAGAGTATGATATTTCAGGTCAAGAGAACAATATTCTAGTCAAGAGTAGAAAGTTAATTAGAGTGAAATGAATAAAAAGGAAAAAGAAAAATAATAAAAAATAGTATATGCAACATTTAGGAGAATGACATTTCTGTCTATGCTAGTCTAGAGTAAAAAAAGTTATTAATACATAAAAAATAAAGAAAGGAAAAGAAAAATCAATGTAATCGTGGAAATAAAAAAAGAAAAGAAAAGAAAAAATAAATAAATTATAGTGTATCCGAGATGGGTCTTTGTAACCGTGATAGGGTAACAATAGCTCACGTGGGCTGCAAAGAATGGGAAGGAATTGAAAACTAATGTCATTTTGATACACGATTTGCAACTGCACGGTGCAACAGCCAAGCCTTACTACGACAATATCAGACTCCCTGTTTATTCTCACGGTGAGTGAGCCTTGTGCGATGAAAAGAACCATGGACACCACGAGAAATTGGGCTGGATTTTTTTCAATTCTCGCGGCGAAGACGGCTGGAAATTTGAGTTTAATAGTTCCAAACAGGACCTGAGTAGGTTGTGGGAGGGGAGTTGGTCAGGGATGGAAACGGATTGGATTAGCATGGAATCAGATGTGATATATATTTTTTAATAATGCAAATACAAAAAAATGTCTCGGATTTAGTTTCTTTTCGGATATTTACTCAACTCAACTCAAAATCCATATTGTTAAATTCAACATACATGAATAGAATTTAATTACTAAGTTCATCAATAACCAAAGTGAAATACAATCAAAGTGCACGTAATCTCCATTATCGAAGTGAACTAAATTATAATGGATAATATTTAATAAAATGATAGGTCAAGTGAAGAAATTCAAATAATAAGAATGTTAGGTAACAAGTAGCCGTTTTGGTTTAACAATGTTTTTGTAGTTACAAAATTATTACAAAAGTAGAGATTAAAGTACGTGGATATATAACATAGACAAAGATTAGCTGATCAAAATTACTATATTTATAAAAATTATTCAATAAATCAATTAATATTTATATAATATCTATCATGAAATTGTAAATTATATAAAATAATTTGCATTAGTTAATAAAATTAAAGTAATTTACAACATCAAATATCCTATGTTTAAACTACAATAAAAACACTGAAAATTAATTTAATATTTCGGTATTATTAATAATACTAAATTGATATTAAAATTTATTATAGATACACTATAAGTAGTTTCAATACACCATTAGTAACATAAAATTAAACAATATGTCACTAATTATAGAAAGAAAAACTTTAAATAGATTCATTATACTTTTTTACATCAGATTCATTATACCTTGTTCTCCACAGATAATAAGTGTTAGATATATATTTTGTAGAATATAGATTTAGAATTGAGTAAAGAAAAATACTAAAAATTACTCTCTCTGTCCCAGAAAGAATACAATTATAGCACAGTATCATGTTTTAATATCTTAAGTTTGACCAATTATAGATAAAAAGGTATTAATATTTATGATATCAAAATAAATACCATTAGATTAATTATAAAATATATTTTTATATAAATTAATTTGAAGCTACAAATTTGAATATCATTCACTATAAACTTGGTCAAACGTGATATGCAATCTATGGTTGCGTTCTTTTGGGATGAAGGTGGTGGAAGGTACGCATCCGTTTACTATAAAAAGGAAACGTCGGACCTCAACTCATGTCTGAAAGTGGAACCTGAGGTCAACGCGTGTGGAGACCCCGCGACAAAGACCGCCACAGGGACCCATGCATAAAGCTTTGTTCAAGGTTCATGCTCCAGCTTCTCGCATACTCCATTGGAGATTGGACCACCGACTACATAATGATTATTACTACCAATCAACGTGATCTCCATGGAGAAGAAGGACGGTGAACAGTTCAGACTCTCATCCAGGCCCATGCCTGACTCAAAGCTTATGTACGTACTCCCTTTGTCCCTAAATATTTGTTGTTTTCACTTTTCGAGAAACAACTTTGACTAAATATGAAGGACCGAAAATGGCGACAAGAAGGAAGGTGAATAGGAGTCTCAAATTTATTTCGAAATATTTGGCCGCTGTCCCAAAATCAAACCCTAAAAGCAAACGCATGCAAGAACGATAGGTTCACGAGCCAACTGGTGGCTGAGTACCTCTGGTGATGACCAAGAGGCACAACGGAACAATCGAGAACCCACGGAAACAAGCACGCGAAGAAACAGAAGAAATCGGCACAAGCTAACAGGCCCGGACTGTCTGGTATCAACTGGCAGACAGTCTGAGGTTGCGGTCACGGACTGTCTGCTCTACACCTCGGACTGTCCGCAGGCTAAAACTCAGAAATAGACCGAGGGTGTGTTCACTTCGCGAAAAGGAGGCGAAAAGGAGGTGAAAAGTTACTGTAGCATCTTTCGTTGTTATTTGGCAAAATTTGTCTAATCAAGGACTAACTTGGCTCAAAAGATTCGTCCCGACATTTATAGACAAACTATGCAATTAGTTATCTTTTTTACCTACATTTAATACTCCATGCATGCGTCGAAAGATTCGATGTGATGGGTGGAAGAGGAAATATTTTGGGTTGGCATGGGAAGAGAACACACCCGGAGAGGCAAAGTTTCTGCTCACAGCCAAACCACGGAGGGCAGACTGTCTGCTCCTCCAGCGCGGACTGTCCGCGGCTTCAGCAAATGAGAAGACGCAGTGGGGCTGTACGCCGTCGTGCTGAGCCGAAGGGAGGCACGTGGGCCTAGCGGGGTCTGCACCGCACGGCCGGAGCTGGGCGGCGGAGGTGCTGCTCTCCGACTCACTGCTCCCCGCACGCAAAGGAAGAATTAGCGAGCAAACACAAAGCCTCGGCGACGCCACACGAATAGCAGAGAAGGGAGAAAGCAAGGAACGAACAGAAGAAAAAGAACGAGCAGCCAGAGCACCAAATCAAGCTGCCTGCCGCAGAGACCTACAGCCAGCGCCGCTCAGGAGAGCTTGCAGGGCGCCTAAGCGTTCTGTGCTGGTAGCACTGCCGCATGGCACAGCAGCCCCCAAGCTGAACCTCACGAGCAACAAACAGGAACAGAAATGCTGAGCACTACGAACAGAAACTCATCCGGCACAAAATCGCGTGGATCTCTATTAATTCAAAACGATTAGTTCCCAAAATTCACGCAGATGAAATTCACCTAGGAATGAAACTATTCCTCAAAAATTGTTGCTTGGGATAAACTCAAACTCCAGGAAATTAAGATCGAACCTAAGAATGGAAAAGGGAGAAACTCAAGAACAGTCACTGAAAATCACAGGCATGAAAATTGAATCCCAGAGGACAACCAGAGGATTCGGGTCTCCATTCCCAACCAAAACCACAGGTTTGTTACACAAATTTGGAATTTATGGACCTCTCTCAAGAAAACCTAAGTGAAATGGAAAACCTAGGGCAAGGATGATAAAAAATAAAAGAGGTGAGGGAGATGGGGCTCTCTCGTCCTATTTAATAGGGCTATTATACAATCCCAGTTTTGCCTCTAAATATTTTGAGTCGAACCACTTAACCCGAGGGCGTTATGGATCAACCCGAGGTAATCTTCATCCAACGGCTACCGCGCCCTTCATGAGATAGCTTCGCCTCGACGCAAACTCCTCGATGCAGCTACGTGCCGTTCATTCCTCCTCGGAACCTCCGCCCAGGTTTTGAGGCCCAAACCCGTGAAACCGGCCACCGATGATTTTGAGGCACAAACCACCAAATCGCCCGTGAGTAGCGTATTCCATATGCGTCCCCCACCACTCGACACGTGTCACCACCATCCTCGACCGGCCGTCCGCCAAGTCCTCCTGAGCCCCGCTTGACTCGCACGTCTACCGTCTTGACTTGGTCAACACGGTCACTTCCATGTACACTTGCGCTTATCGATGTTCCAGATGTCAACCACCACGGCTGGTCACCTGACCTCCTGGTCTCTCAGTCCAAGCTTCATGTCCGTCCTTCACCACTTCTAGTCCATCGGCACGGCACATCCCTACTTGACCTTCACCTCACCGTCGACCACCGCCTCTAAACTCCACACCTGCACACCACAAGCTAAGAGACATATCGTACAACTCAACTCATGTCATGGTTAGTCACAAACTCAATATAGGTTGTGGATCACGTTGACAATCACTCATCACAAAATGAACCACAAGTGCACATATCAACCTTGTGTTTGCAAAATATTTATTAAAAAATATTAATATTTATGGTACGTAGTTAGTATCGTTAGAAAGATATTTAAATCTAGTTTTTTAATAAATTTATTTGGAGATACAAATGTTGCACATATTTTCTACAGATCGAGTCAAACTTGTGGCATGCACATCATCGATGATAGTTATTTAAAGACGGAGGAAGTATGTCACAGCCATAGGCTCATAGCCGACCAGACCAGCACGACGACAAAAGCTTGCCACTTGTAAACACCTTCCTACTGTGCACCGAATTCTCCGGCAAGCTGCACAGAATTCCCCTTTCCCACCTCAAATTCTGCCTGTTTAGGATTGCTGCTCTACCAACTCTACGATAGAGCACCATAATGGATTAGAGTTTCTAGAGCACCTATTAAGGTGCTTTCTTAACTCTATCTTTTCTCTTACGGTCCGTTTGGATCCTTGGAATTGAATTCATTTTAGTAATCATACCTTAGACACATATTAATTAAGCTAATACGATTGTATATGAATTATATTTGTATATTATTGTTGTCTATATGAGAGAAATACTTATGTGTTGCATTTCTAACGTAGGGGAGCGAGTTGAAGAGCGTGTTATAATTTACAAAGTAGAAACATAGCACGATGAATTACAGAATCAATTTCCATCTCCCAACCCTATGAATTTTTTAGCTAGGCTTATACGTGAGATTTGAAAAGTGATGGAATATCAAATTCCAAGCTAAATAGCCTAGATTATCAAGTAGATTTCATTATATATATGTTTTTCCATATATTTGTGTAATATATAATTTCGTTTTAGATGTACATTTTTTTATTATCCCTTTCAAATCTCTGTTACACCTGAATCCCATGAGTTTATTCCAGGAGTAGGGACATTTTGTTCCCCTAAAGAGTTTTGTTCCACATGAATAAACTTTTAGTTAAGATATAAGACGGCGGTCGTGAAGGTTTACCCATGGTGGTGACGTGATGTTTTCAGCTCAATCATCTTTGCAGAAGCGGTTAGTCTTGCTTGCTAAAGCCAAAAGTCAAGGAAGCAGTTAACAACATTATTGGGGATCGTCTTCGACTGGATGAATGACGTTAGACCGCCGACCTTAGCTGTTTCAGTCTTTCAGACATTGCGGTTAAATAATAGGATAGCGGTCGTTAAAGTCTTGGGAGTTTTGGTGTGACAGTGTGACCGTGAGACCTCGTATCCCCAGCCGTACCTAGTGACTCTAATTGCTTTATTAAAAGCAGAGTAACTATATTTCGCCAAAAAAAACAGAGTAACTATTTTCTTCAGAAAAATACTTCTTAATTTTATTTTTTGAGGGGAAATACTTCTTAATTTTAACTATATAGGTGTTCAGAATTCATACCCAATAAATTTTTACATGAATTCCATGATTTGTGCAAATTTTTGGTTCCTCCTTGTAACGTTTTGGTCCACCAAAAGTGCATGATTTACTCCCTCCGTCTATTTAACGGACTCGTTTTAGGGTCATGCACAGTGACCTAGAAGGGGCCGGCGGATCCTGGATTGCAATTAAATCGCGGCTTCCGTTTGCTCACCGTGCGACTGTTGAATTACCGAGAAAATACTCCGTCCCTCCCACTCCAAACGCCGTTACCGCGCGCGCCCCTCCTTTCCTTTTCTTCTTTGCCCAGCAACGCGATTACCGCGCGATTTCCTTTCCTTTTCACCGTGCCAGGCATCGCGCACGCAATTCTCTTCCTTGCGATCCATCGCATGCAGGCATGCAGCAGCGTGGCGATCCATCACATGCAGGCATCCATCGCATGCAGCGTGGCGATCCATCGCGCTCAATTCTCTTCCTTGCGATCCATCGCATGCAGGCATCCATCGCATGCAGGCATGCAGCAGCGTGGCGTGGTGCTGGCGTCGCGGCGGCGTGGATAAACTCGGCGGCATGGCGGCGTGGTGCGGTGGCAACTCGCGGCGTCGGAGCCTCGGAGGCGTCGTGTGCTGGACCTATCACGAAGGCTAACGGGAGGGAATGGAGGCGCTATTTAAAGCAGACGGGAGGGCGGCGCCGCATCAATTCGTGTGTGTGTGGTACGAGAAGCCCCAGCGCCGGGGGACGAGGCCCGTAGCTTAAACGATGCCCGACTCTTGGAAAACTTTTTTTTTTGCTCAGATGACTCGATAAATGGATGGAGGGAGTATTTTTTAGTGAAGTGTACAAAATTTCCATTTCCATGTATGTGTAATTTTTTCCACCTAAACAAACCTTTGTGTTTCTCAAAGAACTTACACAGTCCCATTTCAAAAAAAAAAAGATTATCACACAGTCTGTTCTAGAAGGTGGATCGTTGAAATTTACAACTGAAGCCCACTAATTATCATATGGGAGGAAAACAGTGAGAAAGCCAATAGAAAGAGAATAATAAGCCTCCTGGAAAAAAAGAAACGCTATATGTCAGCCGGTTGATTTTGTCGCCTCCATCAACCGAATTTGTGGCCGCTGGATCCGCGGCCAGGCCATCTCCCTCGTCGGATCCGCATCGTCGTCATGGCCACCGAGGAAGCCACAGCGGGTAGCGACGGGAACAAGTTCATGTCCTCAACGACCATGGGCTTGGGGGAATGGGTAGGGGAGCGGTCGTTGCCAGAGTAGCCGCGTCCCCGCACCCGGTTGCCTGGGCGGCGCTGGTAGCCTCCTTGCTGCTGCTGGTACCCACCGCCGGTGCCGCGCTGTTTGTGGTAGCCGCCATAGCCTTGGTAGCCGTCGCCATTGCCCAGGTTGGGGAAGGGAAGGGAAGGGATAAGGTGGGGGTGGGTCCCACCACAAGTTGTGAATAATTTGTATGAAATTTGTGAACAATTTGATAATATTTGTGAACAATTTGATATGTATTTCTCCGATGTCTGCAATCCATAAAAATAATTTGTAATTTTTTTGAAAATTTTGTCATATATTTGTGTTATTCGCAAATTACATCACTCTGTCCAATAAATTACACTGAAGAAATCATTGTAAAATATAGTAATAAGACAATGTAAATATAGCTATAAGACAGTGTAAGTGTATGAAAAAAATTCAATTGACAGGAGGGCCCAAACAACGTAATGTCACCTAGACAAATCCAAAAAAATGTAAAGAAATAAAGAGAATAAGCCTAGGGGCATGTTTATTTCAGTTTTTTGCTGACTTCTGTCATCCAGAAGCTGAAATAAACAGTCTAGATGTTGAGCTGACATATGAAAAGATAGAAATCTGGCTTCTATAAGGAAATAAGTTAAAAGCTGAAAAGGCACACTAGGAGTTTTTTGGTTTTTAGTGTACAGAGAAGTTAAAGATTTATCACCAAAATCAATAGCAAAAAAACTAACAACAGGCATGAAAACCGCAGCTCAAATGAAGCCCATAGAGCACCTCCAACAGACTACCTAAATGGACTACCTATCCCCAATCTAGGTAGTGGGAGCCAAAAACCCAACTCCAACAGACTACCTACTTGACCTCCCAAATTTGTTGGCTACCCAAATCCCACCTTTCCCTACCTAGTCCTGTTGGACCAAGCCTGGCTACCCAAAAATCTGATCGACGGTTTTTCTCTCCCCCACGTGTGCCCGCACGTAGCACTCCGCCGCCGCCGCCGCCGCCCCGACCTAGGTCGCCACCGCTCCTCCTAGCTTCGCCGGTGTTGCAGCCGAAGATGGCCACGGCCGGATCTGGCCATCCCTAGCTGTTTGCCTGCTACCACGCGGGTCTGGTGCTCCCCGACGGTGCCTCCTCTAGTCGCGTCTGCCTCGGCCGCATCTGCTCCGGCCACATCCTTCCCGGCCGCATCCACTCCGGCCACATCCTTCCCGGCGAGCCCCAACGCCGTCCGCCCCCCGGTGCGCCTCCAGCAGCCCTGCGTCGTCGTCCACTCGTGCGCCTCCATCAGCCCCTCCATCGTCCGTCTGCAGGTGCACAGCAGGAGCCCCGTGCCGGTTGTCTTCCTCCACGCTGGGAAGCCTCCCTCCATGCCCTGCTCCCTCCTGCACGAACAGCAGGCAAGCACCTGCTGCCTGCTTCTCAAGTCTCGACGGCTGCCCTGCCACTGCTGTGCTTCCTTTCCTAACAAGGTATGAGTTGTCTGAATAATATTCCATATGTGTGAAACTGCAATATGTCTAAATAATTTCCTATGTCAACTTGTAGATGGTTTTGTTTGATGACGATGAAGATAATATCATGAACCAATTCTTCGAAGACGATGATGAGTCCGATGATGATGTTCTTATCTTGAGCTTCATTACACATGAAGAGGAAGAGGAGAGAAGGAAGAAGAGGCGACGTGGATCAGTCCATGGACACGAGGTGGTTTTACAGAGATAGGCATGCTCAAAATTTGAGAATTGTCGCTGACTATTTTGTAGATGTGTCGGTGTACAACGAAAAATTTTTTAGGAGAAGGTTTCGGATGTCAAGAAATCTTTTTTAGCGGATTGTTGAAGGTGTTGAAGCTCATGATGACTATTTTAGGCAAAGGCCAAACGCTGTAGGCCTACTTGGTGCCACTGCATTGCAGAAAGTGGTTGGCTCAGTCTGTATGCTAGCATATGATGTACCAGCCGATTCAATGGATGAGGTAGTGAGAATAGCAGAAAGCACAATGATTGAGGCCTTCAAGCATTTTGTTAAAGCTGTAGTAGATATCTATGGAGATCAGTACTTGAGACCACCAAATGATGATGACACAAGGAAGCTTTTGGCCTCAAATGAAAGGAGAGGATGGCCGGGCATGTTAGGTTGCATAGATTGTATGCATTGGCGGTGGAAGAATTGTCCTGCAGGTTGGAAAGGATATTACGAAGGACATGTTGATGGTCCTACAATGATCCTTGAAGCCATGGCTTCTCAAGATTTGTGGATTTGGTATTCCTTTTTTGGACTACCAGGCTCGCTCAACGACGTCAATGTATTGCAGCGATCACCACTCTTCCAAAGGTTAAAAAATGGAACTTCTCCTCCCGTTGAGTACTTTGTGAATGGCAACAAATACACTATGGGATACTATCTAGCTGATGGCATTTATCCTTCATGGGCTACTTTTGTGAAGAGTTTTCGAAACCCACAAGGCAACAAAAAAGTTCACTTCACACAAGCACAAGAATCTGTGAGGAAGAATGTAGAGAGAGCATTTGGAGTTCTTCAGTCTAGGTTTGCCATGGTGAGAGGACCTTGTAGGATGTGGGACAAGGAAATCATTTTGTACATCATGACCGCTGCTGTTATTATGCACAACATGATCATAGAAAATGAGAGGGGGGCTGAGGAAGATGATTTTGACTATGATCAAGATGGTGGTGAGGTGTTGAGGCCGGAGGATTATCATCGTGACCCACTTGTTTTGAGTGACTTCTTGCGTATACATAGTGAGATTGAAGACCGAATAGTTCATGAGCAACTTCGTGATGATTTAATTGAGTATTTGTGGGCACGTCATAGTGTGTCGTAGCGACATTTAGATTTGTTTAATTATATGGTTGTATGATAATTTGTTTGATTATCTATGGTTGACCAAAGTATGTCGTCGTACTTTATTTGAACTTTGTAGTATCCTGCTTTGATTTATTATGTTTCAACTATGTGCTTTACTTGTGGTTGCAATGCTTTTGGTTAAATAGTAGTGGAGAAATGAAGATCATAGAGGGGCAATATGCATTTATGAGAAAATAAAATAGGTAGTCTATTTTAGGTGGTACTATTAGAGACGACAGAAAAAAAAAGTACTCTAGGAATTAGTAGCTACCTAAATAGAAAAGTAGGAGTCAGTTTTAAGCAATAGTGTTGGAGATGCTCCGAGTAAAAATGGTTGAGGAAGGAGGTGTGCATCACGTGGCAATGTGGCATCGTGAGTGAGCCCTAGGCCCTAGCTAGGCGCAGGCGAACATCTCCCTATATGTTCTAATGAAATTTCATAACTCCCATGCTAAACGCATGTTTTATACTTAACTTTAGAAAGGCGTGCGCGTGCCTCCCGTGGAATAAAATATACTTTGTAATACCTAGAAAACAGAATAATTTTCTAGTCTACAGTAGTTATGAGAAAGCTTAAAACCTGCACCGTCAGAGGTCAGACTAGCAATGCGGTAGAGTAGTGGATGTGAGGTAGTAGCGATGGCCATGGACCAGTTAGCAATGCCCATGCTACTGTCCACCGACTCAGCCGCCGCCGTCATGGTGCTGCTTTCCGTGGCCACACTGCTTGTTGCCCTCAACCACTTGCTCTCGTCATGGCGACAATCTCGTCGGCGGCTTCCCCCGAGCCCGCCGCGACTCCCGGTGATCGGTCACCTCCACCTGCTGCGTCCACCGGCGCACCGCACCTTCCACGAGCTCGCGGCGTGGCTGGGGGCGCCCCTCATGCACATCCACCTCGGCTCCACGCACTGCGTCGTGGCCGGCACGGCCGACGTCGCCAGGGAGCTGATCCGCGACCACGACGCCACCATCTCGGGGCGGCCGGTCTCGGCGCTGTCCCGGCTCTTCTCCTACGGCTCTGCCGGCTTCGCGTTCACGCCCAACAGCCCGCACTGGCGCTTCCTCAGGCGGCTGTGCGTGTCCGAGGTGCTCGGCACGCGCACCGTCGAGCAGCTGCGGCACGTCCGGCGCGGCAGCCTGGCGGCGCTGCTGCGCGCCGTGCTGGCGTCGTCGGCGCGGGGCGAGGCGGTGGACGTCACCCGCGAGCTCATCCGCTTCTCCAACACCGCCATCATCCAGATGGTGGCGAGCGACGTGGGCGTCACCGACGAGGCGCAGGAGCTGGTGAAAGCCGTGACGGAGCTGCTCGGCGCCTTCAACCTGGAGGACTACGTCCCCCTGTGCCGCGGATGGGATCTCCAGGGCCTCCGCAGGAAGGCCACCGGTGTCCACCGGCGGTTCGACGCCGTGTTGGAGCAGATGATCAGGCACAAGGAGGCGGCCAGGGACTGGGAGCGTCGCCGCGGCGGCGGCGGCACGCAGGAGGACAAGAGAGTAGAGGGGCCGCCGGCGACGTGCAAGCAGCGCAACAAGGACCTGTTGGACATCCTGCTGGACAAGGCGGAGGACGATACGGCGGAGGTGAAGCTCACCAGGGAAAACATGAAAGCCTTCATCATTGTAAGTAAGCTTGCATGGTTAATTACTTAAAGCTCATGCATGCTTCAGATCATTTATGAACGGTACGCGCGGTTGCAGGACGTGGTGACCGCTGGGTCAGACTCGTCGGCGGCGACGATGGAGTGGATGCTGGCGGAGCTGATGAACCACCCGGAGGCCCTCGGAAAAGTAAGGGCCGAGATCGACGCGGTGGTCGGCGGGGACAGCAGGATCGTGGGCGAGGCGGACCTGCCGAGGCTGCCGTACCTGCAGGCGACGTTCAAGGAGACGCTGCGGCTGCATCCGGGGGCGCCCATCGCGCACCGGCAGTCGACGGCCGAGATGGTGGTCCGCGGGTTCACGGTGCCGCCGGAGACGGCGGTGTACATCAACCTGTGGGCCATCGGCCGCGACCCGTGCTTCTGGGAGGACCCGCTGGCGTTCAGGCCGGAGCGCTTCATGCCCGGCGGCGCCGCGGAGGGGCTCGAGCCCCGCGGCGGCCAGCAGTTCCAGTTCATGCCCTTCGGCAGCGGCCGCCGGGGATGCCCCGGCATGGGGCTCGCGCAGCAGTCCGTGCCGGCGGTCCTCGCGGCCCTCGTGCAGTGCTTTGATTGGGCCGCTGCCGACGGCGGGACAGCGGCGATAGGTATGGATGAGTCCGACGTGGGCCTGGTGTGCGCTCGGAAGCACCCGCTTGTGCTCCGTCCCACCGCTCGTCTCAACCCGTTCCCGGCAGTCGTCTGAACCCGTTCCCTGCATGCCGGCCGGCTTGCCGATCGCCATCGTATATATGCATGTCCCTTAATTTTGTACTCCTATAACGTACCTGTGTCCTAAAATAAGTAGGTACATGAAACTTCTGTTCACTTGTAAAGTTTTGGATTTCGAAATACAAAATTAGAAATATATTTGTACAAAGTTTGGAAACTTGGATTGTAAAGTTTTGATTACAAAGTTTTCAAGTTAGATGTACAAAAGTTTAATAACATGCCATTAGAAGTTTCAATATGCTAGTATAAGGTTTCTGATTTTAGTATGCAAAAAGTTTTAATTTAGCAAGTTTTGAATCTGAGAGTACTTTTTTTTTACAGAAAAGCTATGTGTTGCTCGTGTGATTTATTTGCACTAGAAAAAACGTCGTGACGTTGCCGCGGCACAGGACATATGGACCAGTTCATTTAGATGTAGCACATATATGGTGATACGCAACAAGTGGCTAGTATAGTATCTACAAGGAAAAGCATACTATACTTAGTGCCAGCAATGTCATATATTACAAACTATGGCATTTTAGTGTGTACGCGTACAAATCCATATATATACATATATATTAGAAAAGTCTTGACTGGTAGCAAGCAAGTAGCATTATGATATAGATTAAGGAAATGGTCATATCACCAAAGTTTATAATAGACCATTCCTAAATCCATATACATTTGGTTATATATCAGGGAATATGTACAACAAAAAGATCATGATATACTTTGCAATGTTAGCAGGGTTATATCTACACCAAAAGGATCTGCTAAACATTGTAAACTGCATTATATAAGTCAGCAGGGTCTGTTTGTGATCCATCCCTTGAACGACCTATTTAATATGAAAAGAAAGTAGACATCAATAAAGCAATTTAATATGTTTTAAATGGTACGGGCAAAAAAATTCTTAAAGTCTTAGAATATATTGTACCTTAGTATTGTCTCCATCCTTTTGAGCTAGCGTTGTTTCTTAACTTTATTTTCTTGCTCACGTTCTTCGTCTTCATCATCATTGGTTCCTTCCTAAAAGAAAATGGTTGTTGTGTAGGCGCAGTATAATATATAAATTTTCTTAATTTATTTAAGGTTAAAAGTAATGAAAACTAATGTGGCAAGGAATAACTAATAAGTACCTGGCTATCATACTTTGTCTTCTTTAAGGCCCTTTTGTTGGACGCATCCTTTTCATCCCAATCCCTGAAATATTATTTTGTACGGCTTTAAAAAAATTATGTCTGTTACAAGTGTAGGATAATACATATACTCGGATGTTTCAATATCCATATCTTCAATGTCTCCATCTTGTGGTATCTGTTGTCATGTACGGTATTCCGTATTCCAGGAGACGCCGCGCCCGCGACATACGCAGGGCCACCAAGTGTGCGGAGGCCAGGCCCAGCACGGCGCAGGAGATGGTTGCCCAACAAACTGGTGACTAGATTAGGAAATATATTATGACTAGCCTTTTATTTAGGAGGACTTACTCCAATTAGTTATCAAGTCTTGGCTATATATGCATGTAATCGGCACCTTGAGTTATTAAGCAAGAATATTTACCCTAATCTCTCTCTCTCCCACGCTCTCAAGCCCGAGCCGCCGTGAGGGGTATAACCTCCGCGATCGGAAGACAACGGCAGGAGACTACGACCTTCGTAGTCGAGGGCCACCTACCCTAGATCTCCAGGCCCTTGACAACCCGTCGATCTTCCTCCGCCGCCGCTGCACCTGGTCAAGCCGCCGCCCACAACAGCCTAGCCGCCGCCCACCACAGCGCCGCCGCCGCCCACCAACACCCTACCCTTCCGTCGTCACCCTCCTCTGCCTCCTCAGTCACCATGACTGAACCCTCCATGGCCGATCTCTTGAAGGCCCTCGAGGCCCTCACCGCGGATGTGGCTTCCATGAAGGCCGACATGGCAACCATGAAGACTCACTCATCCTCGTCCTCCGGCACCGGGGGCGACCGTCGTGCGGAGGGACCGCGCGATCAGGAGTTCCATCCGAAGCACAAAAAGTGGGATTTCCCCCGCTTTGATGGCACGTCCGACCCGATGCTCTTCATCAACAAATGCGAGGCCTATTTCCGCCAGCATCGCACCACGGTGGACGAACGCGTGCCCATGGCGTCATACCATCTGGATGACGCGGTGCAGCTGTGGTTCATACAGCTGCAAACTGATGATGGCACGCCAAACTGGATCCACTTCAAGGACCTCCTCAACCTTCGTTTCGGTCCTCCTATCCGCTCCGCGCCCATGTTTGAGCTCGCCGAGTGCCGGCGCACGGGCACCGTGGAGGAATACTCCAACCGCTTCCAGGCCCTCCTGCCGCGCGCGGGACGACTCGAGGAGGAGCAACGCATCCAGCTTTACACAGGGGGCCTCCTTCCGCCGCTCAGCCACGCTGTCCGGCTGCATCACCCGGACACGCTCGCCGCCGCCATGAGCCTGGCACGCCAGGTCGAACTGATGGAGCAATCCCGGCTGCCGCCGCCTCCTTCCCGCACGCCTGCGCGCGGTATCTTGGCTGCTCCGGCGCCTCGACCGGCGCTTCCGGCTCCCCAGCAGCCCTTGGCACTTCCGGGCCCTCCGGCGGCCGATCAGTCTAGTCGCAGCGAGGGCAACCTCCGTCGCCTCTCCAGGGAGGAGATGGCGGAACGACGCCGCCAAGGCCTTTGCTTCAACTGCAATGAGCCGTATACCAGGGGCCATAACCGCTTCTGCAAACGGATCTTCTTCGTGGATGGGGTGGAGATTGACTCCGCCGAGGACATGGCGGACGCGGCGGAGCACGACGCGGGGGCGGAAGCTCCCTGCTACTCCCTCCACGCTGTGGCCGGCGTTCGGCTCAGCGACACCCTCCGGGTTCGCGTGATGGTGGGATCCGCCTCCCTTGTCGCCCTCCTGGACTCGGGGTCCACCCACAATTTCATCTCGGAACGGGCGGCGCAGCGCACGGGACTGCCGGTAGTCCTACGACCCCGGCTCTCGGCCGTGGTCGCCAACGGCGAACGGGTCGCCTGTCCGGGCGTCCTACCCCAGGCCAGTTTCACCATTCAGGGCTCCTCGTTCACGGCCGACCTCTTCATCATGCCACTGGCCGGATTCGACGTAGTCCTTGGCGCGCAATGGCTGGGCACGCTGGGACCTGTCACTTGGGACTTCACTGCACGCACAGTGTCTTTCCAGCAGCAGGGCGCCACGATCCAGTGGAGTGCGGTGGCCGAGCCTCTGCGCAGTTCCGTTTGCACCACCACGGCCTCGCCTTCCCTCCTCGACGAGCTGCTGGCCTCCTTCAGTGGCGTGTTCGCCGAACCGCAAGGCCTGCCCCCGCCGCGTTCCCGCGACCACGGCATCACTTTGCAGCCAGGAGCGCCGCCCGTGGCTGTGCGGCCGTACAGATATCCGCCGGCGCACAAAGACGAGCTCGAACGCCAATGTACAGCCATGCTGCAACGCGGGCTGATCCGTCGCAGCTCCTCGGCGTTCTCATCCCCGGTGCTCCTCGTCAAGAAGGCGGACGGCTCTTGGCGCTTCTGCGTCGACTACCGCGCCTTGAACGCTATTACCGTGAAGGACGCGTTTCCCATTCCGGTGGTGGACGAGCTGCTCGACGAACTCCGCGGTGCCAAGTTCTTCACCAAGTTGGACCTCCGCTCGGGCTATCACCAGGTCCGCATGCGGACGTCCGACATCGACAAGACGGCCTTCAGGACCCATGACGGTCTCTACGAGTTCTTGGTGATGCCGTTTGGGCTCTGCAACGCCCCGGCAACATTCCAAGCTCTCATGAACGATGTGTTGCGCCCATTCCTTCGCCGGTTCGTTCTTGTGTTTTTTGATGACATTTTGATTTACAGCTCTTCTTGGGCCGACCACCTTCGCCACCTACGGGTCGTCCTTACTGTGCTGCAGCAGCACCAACTGTTCGTCAAACGTTCCAAGTGCGCCTTCGGGGTGTCATCCATCTCCTACCTCGGCCATATCATCTCCGAGGCCGGCGTCGCCATGGATTCCGCTAAGGTCCAAGCGGTGTCCGAGTGGCCCCTACCCCGTTCGGCGCGCGCGGTGCGTGGGTTCCTGGGCTTGGCCGGGTACTACCGCAAGTTCGTCCAAGACTACGGCACCATCGCCGCCCCACTGACGGCCCTGTTGAAGAAGGAAGGGTTTTCGTGGAACGCTGACGCGGCCGTGGCTTTCCAGGCGCTCAAGACTGCGATCACGTCGGCCCCTGTGCTGGCACTCACCGATTTCCAGCAGGAATTCATCGTCGAGTGCGACGCCTCGACACACGGGTTTGGCGCGGTGCTGTTACAGCACAAGCACCCTGTCGCCTTCTTCAGTCGGCCCGTCGCCCCTCGCCATCGCGCGCTCGCTGCATATGAGCGTGAGCTCATCGGGCTCGTGCACGCCATTCGCCACTGGCGGCCGTATTTGTGGGGGCGGCGCTTCACCGTCCGCACGGACCACTACAGCTTGAAGTTCCTCCTCGACCAACGACTCTCCACGATCCCGCAGCACCACTGGGTCGGCAAGCTCCTGGGCTACGACTTTTCGGTGGAGTACAAGCCCGGCGCCCAGAACACCGTCGCCGATGCCCTATCCCGGCGCGACACTCCGGAGGGGGCGGTTTTGGCCGTTTCAGCTCCTCAGTTCGACTTCATCGCGCGGCTCCGGCAAGCTCAGACTCAAGATCCTGCCCTCATTGCCATCCGCGATGAACTGGCAGCGGGCACGCGCTCTGCGCCATGGAGCATCGTCGACGGGCTGGTCACCTACGCAAGCCGGCTGTACGTGCCACCGGCTTCGCCCCTTCTGCCCGAGATTGTGGCCGCCGTACATGATGATGGCCATGAGGGGGTGCAACACACTCTCCACCGGCTCCGGCGCGACTTCCACTTCCCCGATATGCGCCGCGTCGTCCAAGACTTCGTCCGCGCCTGCCCTACTTGCCAGCGTTTCAAGACGGAGCATTTACACCCCGCGGGCCTCCTGATGCCTTTGCCCGTGCCGACCGGTGTGTGGACGGACATCGGTCTTGACTTCATTGAGGCCCTGCCGCGCGTCAAAGGAAAATCGGTCATCCTCACGGTGGTCGATCGTTTCAGCAAGTATTGTCACTTTATACCCTTGGCTCACCCATACTCTGCTGAGTCTGTGGCACAGGTTTTCTTCTCTGAGATTGTGCGCCTCCATGGGATGCCGCAATCCATGGTGTCGGACCGCGACCCGGTCTTCACTTCTTTTTTTTGGAGGGAGCTGATGCGGCTCATGGGCGCCAAGCTGCATATGACTACGGCGTTTCATCCACAGTCCGATGGTCAAACGGAGGCTGCCAACCGCGTCATCGCCATGTACCTCCGTTGCTTCTCCGGCGACCGGCCTCGGGATTGGCTGCGGTGGCTGCCGTGGGCCGAATACACATACAACACGGCCTACCAGTCGTCCCTGCAAGAGACGCCTTTCCGCGTGGTCTACGGGCGAGACCCGCCGACCATCTGGTCTTACGAAGCTGGTGACACAAGGGTTGCTGCCGTGGCCCAGTCGATGGAAGAACGCGAGGAGTTTTTGGCTGACGTCCGCCATCGCCTGGAACAGGCCCAGCGTGTGCAGAAGCGCTACTACGACAAGGCACACCGTGACGTCTCCTATGCTGTGGGGGATTGGGTGTTGCTTCGCCTCCGCCACCGGCCTGTGGCATCCCTGTCCTCAGCGCCGAAGAGCAAGCTCCAGCCCCGTTTCTATGGGCCGTACCGCGTAGTCGAACTCATCAACGAGGTCGCAGTGCGCCTCGAGTTGCCTTCCCGTGCCAAGCTGCACGACGTGTTCCACATCGGCCTCCTCAAGAAATGGGTTGGCACGCCTCCAGCAGCCCCTCCACCGCTTCCTCCGATGCACCATGGAGCCGTCAGCCCGGAACCCGAGCGTGCAGTTCGCACCCGTGTCGCCCGAGGTGTTCGCCAGGTCCTCGTCCGCTGGAAGGGTGAACCGGCTGCCTCCGCTACGTGGGAAGACCTCAACTCCTTCACCGAGAAGTACCCAACTTTCCAGCTCGAGGACGAGCTGGTAGTCGAGGGGGGGAGAGATGTCATGTACGGTATTCCGTATTCCAGGAGACGCCGCGCCCGCGACATACGCAGGGCCACCAAGTGTGCAGAGGCCAGGCCCAGCACGGCGCAGGAGATGGTTGCCCAACAAACTGGTGACTAGATTAGGAAATATATTATGACTAGCCTTTTATTTAGGAGGACTTACTCCAATTAGTTATCAAGTCTTGGCTATATATGCATGTAATCGGCACCTTGAGTTATTAAGCAAGAATATTTACCCTAATCTCTCTCTCTCCCACGCTCTCAAGCCCGAGCCGCCGTGAGGGGTATAACCTCCGCGATCGGAAGACAACGGCAGGAGACTACGACCTTCGTAGTCGAGGGCCACCTACCCTAGATCTCCAGGCCCTTGACATCTGTGGAGACTGGAGCTGAAAGAAGAGGTAACCAACTTGTATGTTAGCAAACTCAGCAGTAAGAGAACTATTTTCCTACTTGCATGTTCTAGATTTGGAACGATATCATAAGATATGGAGACATGTATCGACCGTTGAGTTGTTGAAATACTAAGAAATTAAATGGCTATAAAATCTACAGTTTTGTGAAAAGTTGCACAGCAGGAATACAAATCAATAGAGAATCAGTATATGACTAAGATGCCAATAAAGCTTTTTTTTCATTGGCCATTGGAACTTGCAACAGAAAACAATATATTTACCTGAACTGGTTTTCTTTTAGACATTATAGGAACCAATAGTGGTAGGTCCTGTGCCTTGGTAGTTGATCTATCACTGATATTCTGGACTGCTCCAGTTTTTGGTATAATAGATTGCTTTCCGAATCTCTCCTTTATTCTTACAACTTCGAATGAAGGATCATCAGCTTTTATACTTTTGTTGGATATAATTCTTACGACAAAAGTGAACTTATGTCCAATCCATGTAGATATTTCTGGTGGAATCTGAGTTGGTTTGTACTGCTTGTAAAGATTCTCAGCAGTTTTTTCCAATCAGCTTTGTTCCTCTCTTTTCAAAGAACATAAACTCAAGTGTGTAGGTTTCATCAGTACGAAGGAATGGTATCTTGTACCTGTTCATTAGAGATGATGGTTCAGTAAAGTGTTCTGTATGTTTTTTACAAATATCTGCATAAGTGTTTGTGTAGGATTAGCTCACTTCCAATCAAATTGAGTGCTTGAGCATCCTTCTTTGATGCAGTAGTAAGTGTTAGCTTCCAGGCGCATTCTAGAACTGCAGACCCTACAAGCTCGGTAACACCAAGTTTGACCTTCTGTAATGCCTGAAATGGTCACCGTACATTCATACATATTTGCCTGCATTGGTGTATATATTTGTAGAATATAATGTAAATATGTACTTACAATATGCAGAGAAGAAGTGCATCAAAGCAATTCATAATACATAAAAACAATAATTATAGAAGCTAATTAGATTAAATAGAGAACTAAATGGTGTTCACTTTTTAGCAAACCTTTTCAGTGAATGGGTCTATTGTTTGTAGCTGCAGAATCTTTTCTCAAAATCTTGTTTGCCATCATATCCTCCTTGTAATTGCAATCTTTGGATTGGAAGGACAGATCCTGCAAGACTATTATTTTGAGAACATATAACGTTAGTGTCTGGATAATAGTATAATAATTAGAAATGGTTCATTTATATTGTGAGTAGTCTGTGTTGCTGTCCGTACCTTCTCTGAAAGGACTTGATTTCTGGTATATCATTTTCATTGATATACCAACGGCAAGCTCATGACCCACTAAGGAATCTGTATTTTTGTTGATATAACTTCATGGGAGTTCCAACAAATATTGCTATAACGTGGTGATTTTGTCCAACTTCTAAAACAGCATCTCCATCGAATTCCAAGGCTCTTGCTCCTGATAGTGATAACTCAATAATGTTCTCCTACAAAAATATAATTCTATAAGTTCCATAGGATTGCTAGTACATTAAGTAATCTATAAGACAGTGAATACATACTTTAGATCTTGAAGTTGCACCACCCTTCTTGTTATGAAATCTCCATTAGTGGTGCAGATTGAACTTGCATTTGAAACTCCGATAATTTTGCCAATGACATCTGAATAGGTTCAGAAAGAACTATAAGATCAGGTGTACAAATTTAATGTTTCTGTATGATAATTTTCTGGAACCATTAGAGATTATATGATAATAAAGAAATCTGATCAATATGTTTTCCAACATATTTATAAGTGTTCATGATCTATCCTACCTTATATATCTATTACATAGCTAAAGTAAGAGTAAAATACAAAAAAGAAATGCATTCTAAAGGCGCTGGAGGAATCTGCTACCTAAAGCAATATACATACCTATGAAGTAATCAGTGCTTTTGGTACATGGAAGCTTGGTATAACATCTCGTGGGATCGTCTCAGCATAAAATGAGTCACCCTAAAGAAGCAGAGGAGAAATATGAAGTTCATTGCCCTTGAATTCCCACATTCTTGATACTTGTACACATATTTTGTAGTCAAGTATTCCCTGTTCGCAAGGTTTAGTTGTTATTTACCTTTTGATCTACAAGGACAAGATCAAGGTGTTTAGTATCCTGTTGTTCATTGAGCTGCAGCAGGTTTCGTGTGAAAATTTTGCATTTTGGTCTTTTCTAAAAACATTTTTTACAAATAGACCTCTGACAAAACATTTTAAAAAAATAGACCACATGTTGCCATGCGCGCGCGAAAGGATGCAGTTCTAGTGGACCATCGAAAATTCAGAACAAGATTGTTAGTACATACCTTTAGCAAGTTATATTATATCAAGAGCTGCTCAGATGAGATCCTGTATCATAACGAAATAGTATCAATTGCTGTTCAAAGCTGCTTGAACCTTGAAGAACTGAAAATGAAATCATAAACTGTGTAGTAAAGTTTTTATAAATTAGTAGTCGTTGGTCATTACTATGACATATACAGCCAAAATCATTTAGAGGGAGAGAAAGAGTTATACAGCTGCACTTGTGAAATTTTTGCATTTTGATCCTTTTTGAAAACTTTTTATACAAATAACCCCCTGGCGAAACATTTTCCGGAAATAGACCAAATGCTCGGCGTGTTAGGGAGTCACGCTGTTGTGTGAGGCTCGGTGTAGTGTCAGTTGACGCCGAGATGGTGCCACGTAAGCGTAGCCGCTGGGAGCAGATCTGCGTGGCAACTGGGCCCACATAGCTTGGCGTATTTTCAGTAACCGCTAACTCTAGGAACCTCGTCGTGGATTGACACAGCGCCGAGCTCTGTTGACGGCAATGGGCCCGCAAATCTGGGCGTGGGTTTAGGTGAAGCCGAGGCCCATAGGTCGGCGTCGGCCGACTAAGCGCCGAGGTGTGGGAAGTTATGCCGCGTCGGGCCCCCGTCTTCTTCTCCTTGTTCATTCTGTCCACCGCCGCCGTCGCCACTCTCTCTCTCCCCTCCGCCCCCACGAACTCTAACACCAAATGGCGCACTGGGGCATCCCGGATCTTGGCTTCGGACGCTTCCCCGAGGTACTCGTCCTTGCCCTCCTCCATTTTGGCCGGTTAGTTTTTGCTGCATTGCCCTTGTACTTGTCCAATCTTGGGTATGGTGGTATGGTATGGTAGTACATGTATTTGCTTACGTATTTGTGGTATGGTATTTAGGCTTCATTTGTCTAGTTTCTATGTATTTGAGAACTAGTTGGTCATTTGGCATTAGGGTTGATTGTGCACAGTTGGTTATCAAGGTATTTTTGTTAGTACTGCTTTAGGATCCATTTTTGGTGTGCACTGTTGGTTATAAGTGTGTTTGGTGTTAGAAGTGCCTTAGTTTTCCTTTGCATTGTATGGTGTTTGCAGTTTACTGATTATAGAATATGGCAGATCTAGATACAATTATTTTGATATGTGACTTGGTATGTATGATTCAGTAATATTTTGAAATACATTTGTTGTGTGGTTGCTATAGATGGATAAATTAGTGAGGTTGCATCATGGAGGACGTATTGTTAGGACAAGAGATGATAGTGTGCAATTTGAGGACATGTTCGAGGATGTGTTGATTTTTTCTGAGTCACCCACTTTGACCCAGTTAGTGGATCGAGTGAAAGTAAGGCTAGGTTGGTCTAAAGGAGACGTGCATGTTCATTTTCAAGGGGTCATAGATGTTGGTTCATCTCAGGGTCCACGCATCAAGAGATTGCTTAAAATTACAAGTGAGTCTGAATGGAGTGATACAAGTCTGTTGTGTTGGCCTCGGAAGTGCGATGTTTGGATGTGGTGATAAGTAAGGAGTATGGATTAGGAACTGAGAACATTGAAGCATACCGTATGGTCGACACTCGCATAGAGAATGGTCCATCAATGGAAGAAGAAGAAATAGTTCTCACACAACCAACATACGGCGTTGGTGAGGGCTTAGGATGGGCTGAGGGAGATCGAGGTTATTGTGACAGCGTCGGAGATGGTGATGACAACATGGAAGCCGATGGTGATGCGAATGATGATATTGATGATGATGATGATGATGATGATGAGTCTTATGGAGTTGGTGAGGTAGAAGAAGCTTTGGACGACGCTAGTGGAGATGACTTAATTGATTATGATCTCAGTGACGAAGCTGATCTTAGTGGTGAAGATGACTTTGGCGATGCTAGGGCTACGAACCGGTTTGATTTGGAGGTAGCTGGAGATGATGAAACCTTTGTAGATGAATTAGTTGAAGACTCTAACGATGATCGTCCTGTTCATCGTCTCAATTATAGGGAAATAGAGATACTAAGGAGGGTTTTGCCTGACAGGGATCCACTAGTTCCTGATTTCGAGGACCTTAGCCATGGGCATAGGGCAGTAGCTGATGTCAGACCAAGTGAAACAAACGTCCCTGATGTTAGCGATTGCAGCATCATAAGAAAGGGCATTTTGTTTGCAACCATGGATCAATTGAAATCATGGTTGTAGGAGTACTCCATTGTGCACAACCATCCATATAGGGTCATCAATTCTTGCAAGGGCTCTAGGTACACTATTGCATGTGAAGAACAGAATTGTGGATGGAGAGTCTGTGCTAGAAAAACAAAGGTTGGCACATGGAAGATCACATCAGTGAAGCAACCACATGTTTGTGCCACGGCTGAGGCAGAAGAGAACCATTTGCAGCTGAATTCTCGGTTCATTGCAAGGCAATTATGCGTCGTTATGAAGCATTTGCCAACAATTACAGTTGCCTCTTTGGTTGAGATCATTTTCTTACGTTACAATTATTATGTGAAGTATGGAAAAGCATAGAGGGCAAAGCAGCGTGCACTTGAAATTATCTTTGGAAATTGGGAACAAGCATATGAGCGTCTTCCTGTAATGCTAAATGCAATGAAAGCTGTAAATCCTGGGATGCACTATGAGTATTTGCCTAAGGAGGGTGAATCGAGGAATAGGATCCAAGTTTTTGGTAGGGCTTTCTGGGCTTTTGGCTAGAGCATCGAAGCCTTCAAGCATTGTCGGCCCGTCGTCTCAATTGATGGCATGTTTCTTACTAGAAAATTCAAAGGCACAATGCTTATATGTATTGGAACTGATTTAGAAGACTACCTTGTCCCATTAGCATTTGCTAGTGTTCGGAAAGAGGACACAGATAGCTGGTGTTGGTTCCTCAGACTAGTAAGACAAGTGGTTATTAGGCCGGGGCAAGATGTTTGTGTAATATTAGATAGGCATGCTGGCATTTAAAATGTTGTAGAAGAAGACATGGCTGGGTATGGCCGAATACATCATCGGTGGTGCACGAGACACCTAGCTCAGAATCTTATAAGGTGTGATGGCACAAAGGAAAACTTCAAGTTATTTGAGGAAGTTTATAGGCAGCTTGAGGTTAGGTTATTCAATGAGAAGCTAGACGCCCTGAAGTTAGCCACAAATGCTAGTGGAAGACAATTTCTCGCTGATTTGATGCCGTCGAAGGAGAAGTGGACCCTTGCATATGACACCGAAGGTTGGAGATGGGGCTTCATGACTAGTAACATGGCAGAGATGTTCAATAGTCTTCTCAGAGGGTGCTGGGTCTTCCTGTGACTACTATTGCGTCGTTCACATTCTACAAGTTGAATGCTTGGTTTGTTGCAAGGAAAAAACATGCGAGATCTCTTTGGATAGGAAACAAACCATGGCCAATGTTAGTGTCTGAACAACTCTCTTACTCAAAGAAGAAGTCAAAAAGACAAAAGGGAGCATGTTTTGATCCTTTGAACAACTCATATGAGATTCTAGAGAGCGGAGGAACTAACATAGGTGGTGAAGACCGTGGTGCTGCCAAGCATAAAGTAGTAATCAATTAGAACAAATGTTCATGCGGGAAACCAACCATATATCATAGGCCTTGCTCCCACATGATTACTGCATGTCAGATTAGACGTGTTGACGCAGAGGTCCCTCCCCATTTGGCAACTGAGTTTTCATTGAGAAACCTTATGAGCACTTGGAATCTATAGTTTCAACCATTTCTTGATGAAGACCAATGGCCGTTGTATGAAGGGCCTAACTATGTTACTAACCTTGGCTTGGTTTGGAAGAGTAGAGGACCAAGGAGGCGGAAGCGGTTCAAGATGGACATGGACCGAGCCGAGAAAGGTAGATCAACCACGAGGAAGGTCGGGACACGTTTTGTAGAGGACACTCAACGTAGCTGTTGCTCAAATTGCCATAAACCGGGGCACAATAGGAGGAAATGTCCTGAATTACTTAGAGAACAAGTAATTTGTGTGTACTTAGAGAACAGGTAATTGGTTAGCAGTCTTTAGCATTTTATTAAAATATTGATGATTATTGTTTCGTTATCTTAGTGGTTACTAATGCATTGGTTACTGCTCGAAAATTGTTGTTATTCAAGTATTCTTAATTTTGTCTTCATATTATTTCATAAATGTCTTCAAAACTAATGCATTGTTGTTTGTGAACATGCAGGATGGACCGGTCCCCCTACTTGATTGAAGGTACGATGACAAGCACCGGGCGCGGTTGATAGAACAAGGAGAGGTAAAAGTTAACTATGTACATTTGTGGTTACTTTGCCCTATATAATATTGACTATTGATGAACCTTGTTTTGCAGGAGCTGAACGTGTTGAGGCCAATGACACATGAGTCCGCTGTGAGCATGGTCTATGACGACCGGTACACACCACTACTGAAGCGGGCCAATCTTGCTACCGTTGCTCGTGTTTGTCGTCGTGGTGTTCCACCTTTCAACCCTACAGCGCTGACAGCGATGATTGATAGGTGGCGCCCAGAGACACACAACTTCCACCTGCCGTGCGGAGAGATGACAGTCATTTTGCAAAGATAACCATGATCTTTGGGGTAAAAATCCGGGGAATCCCGGTGACAAGAAACACAGATTCCACTAGTTGGGAGGACCGTATGGCTGAGTTCTTGGGATGTCCCCTACTAGAGCAGCCTGGTAAGAAAAGGCGCAGCAGTGGTGTGCCGCTGAAGTGGCTTCGGACGTAGTTTCACCAGTGCCCACCTGGAGCAGACGAGGCGACTATGAACTACTACTGCAGGGCTTGGGTGCTTCACATGTTTGGTACCATCCTTTTCCTTGATGGCACAGGTGAGACAGCATCATGGATGTACATCCTGTGCCTTCTAAACTGGGATGACACCGGGAGAAGGAGCTGGGGCTCGGCGATATTGGCGTTCTTGTACCGTCAGTTGTGCGAGGCTTGCCGGTGGCCTTCAGGCGTGCATGCTACAATGTCAAGGTGCACCACTCTTTTGCAGGTAACATGACTTGTGAAATTTTTAGGTTTGGAAGTGTTGTTTGTCTAACATGTTTGTGTTACTTTTGTAGATTTGGATGTGGGAGATACTTCCAGTTGGGAGACTGGTTAAGATTGAATAACCTTCAACTTGGGTCCCAGTATGAGATGCAGTTGTGGCCCCGACCATGGCACACCTCTATGAGAGAGTCACCGCTATGTACCATGTCTCCCACTATGCATATGTCAGCTACACCAACGAGCTTGACATGCTTCAACACCATCACGTAAGTTTGCAAACATGCTTAGCCATATTTGTTTTATGTACATAGGCATCACAAATTTGTGTGCACAGGTTGAATGGCAGCCATACAGATGGGAAAAAATTACAGGGATGAATTTGAGCAGCCTATGCAAGGAAGACAAGGAGTAGTGGACAATGAGGTGCCCGCTGATTTGTTTCTACACTGTTGAGTACCACCTCCCTCACCGTGTTGCACGTCAGTTCGGTAGGCTGCAACCTTGTCCTCCAGAGGAGCTCTCCACCAACTAGCAGCTCCACCAGTATGTGCCTACCATTTTATTGATGTGGTCTCTAGTGTTCAGTTTATTTTCCCTTATAACTAATGTAAATTGTGTAGGATGGATCGACAAAGAAAGAAGAAGATTATGGACTGGCTAAGTGAACACCAGCGTTACATCGATTAGTGGAACTTGATGGAGTGGAACAACATGCGAGTCCATGCCATGTATCAAGAGAATGCATTCAATGAGTACCTTGTTTGGCTAGGCCAAAGGACAAGGCTATATTTGAAGCTGGCGTGGACCAAGCAAGACATAGCTTCCATTGCAAGCGACAATGAAGGTGACAACCCCCTATGATTGAGGTACCCAAGTAGGCCATCAAGTTCAGTTTGGCCCTCTCATTAGCCGAGCGGTGAGTTGGAACCAAAGTTTTGTTTGTATACTTGGACACGTGAAACATACTAATGCATTGTTTACCATAGCACAATGAAATCATGAGGACGGTAGCTGAGCAAGGTGTGGCGTTGATGGTCCCTAAAGGTGCTCCTGATGGGGCAACACAACTATGCCACTATATCCAAGTTGTTTTCTCCAAATTCCTAATAATGGGTTCACTTTGCTATGTTCGAATATAGTGGACATTTACCAATGTGTTAACTTCCATTGTTGTGGAACCCGCAGCTTGCCCAGGCTCACTTCAGGAAAGTAGCAACACATCTTGGGTGTCGATATGGCGATGCAGGATCATCCACGCAAGGTTATCCTACAGATCAATCAACTTCACAAGGTGCATGGGCCTCGGCTTCACATGGTGGTGCACCATCAAATGCCCATGATGATGACATAGCACGGCACCAAGGAGGCGGTGAAGGAGAAGATGATGATGATGTAGCACGGCACCAAGGAGGCGGCGAAGGAGAAGATGATGATGATGATGACATCGACTATGATGAGCTTGCCATGTCACAGCTTGATGATGCACCACAAGGAACTCAACAATCATCTGGACGTCCCCATCGGATCTCAAAACCTGTGGACCGGTACACGCTAGGCACCTATCCTTTTGGTAGAGGCAAGCAGTACACTCGGCGTGCACATTGAAGTTCATAATTGCCTAGCTGTCGGAGCTTCTGATGTAATGTTGCGAACCAAATGCATTGTCTTGGAAACTTGTGTGGACCAAGCGTCGTATTTGAAATGTTTATGTGAACTATGTATGGATCTTTTGTGAAATAAGCTTTGATGCTCTCTATGACTGCAACATGTGAAATAAGATTTGTTGTCTTTTGTGTATGTGCAAATGTGTTGGTAACCTACAGCTTTAAGGATTACATTTTTTGAGGTAGGCGTGAAACCAATTCATATCGAAGTGATCATGGTCGGCATTTAATTATTTCACGGCAAGATATGGCCCCTAACGCCATTCCTAAATCCTAGGCATGGATCGACATAACGTCCATGCCACACCTAGGTCTCCGAATTGAAAAAGAATGCTACCACGGGCCAAAGAGCCATTGCCGCTTATGTCGGGCTCAACCTAGCTGGGAGCCTAAACAGGCTGCAGCGACCCATGTGGCCAAGGTAACATGAATGTGAGAGCAGGAGCAGGCAGTGTAGTATAGAGTTCAAATGATGATACCACGGCTTCACTTTTAAGTTGGGCGGGTGCATCCAGAGCAGATGAGGTAGGACTAAAGGAGGCGCACACGTCGGCAAAGGCTGTGCGCGTGCGCTTGCCTGGCACAACTCGTCGGCCCAGCAGTGGCCTATCACTCGGCCTTCGTATTACGTTGGTCATGCTAGATGGGCCACACGGCCAAGGCCTAGCCATTGGCCGTAGGCGGGGGGCCTAGCATCAACTTGGCGTGAGCCGAATGAACGCTAAGGTAGATAGACTCGGTGGCTGTCGACTCCACGCCGAGGCCAGTTCGGGCAGACTTATCGCAAAGGTCTCATTATTTATGCCATCCACCCCTCCCTCTTTTCACTCCTCTTCCTCGCTCTCTCCGGTCCCATGCCTTCGTCCTCATCCCTAGGGTTCCACAGCTGTTGTAGGGCTTGAGGTCATGGGTGTTGCCCTGCCTGCTTCGTCTTCGCCGTCATTGTAGGGCTTGCACCTCGCTCCTGGCTCATCTTCGTGCAGCGGTCGTGCAAGGTTCAGGTAGGCTAGGGTTCAATCTTTTTGTTTGTACCCCCTTCCTCTTTTTTTGGTGATTGTTGGCTGATGATGATATGATGTAAGACATGCATAGGCCGGGGTCTTTGGCCATGAAACTCAGCCATACAGTGCAAGTGTCATAGCTCAAGTATGATGCTCCTGCTGGATGGTTGTGTCTCATGGCCGAAGCCTATGTATGGTGGCCAAAGTCTTGTGAACGAAATCTAAGGCCAAGTTTTTTTTGTTTCCAAATCTTGTCTCATGCCTGAAGTATTGATGTATGCACTCATAGTCTCTATTTTGCAGCACCAAGATGGGTGCATGGTATGTGGTTTTCAAAGGCCACAAGCCTGGAGTGTACTCCACATGGGCTGAGTGCAATGAGCAGGTTAACTAGTTCCCTGGTAACTCCCATAAGAAGTACCCCACCTATGAAGCAGTGATTGCCGCATTCAACTCAATGATCAACTCAAAATCACAATTGTGTGATGCTAATCAGTTGCCTTCAAACAAGCCTGCACTTCCTCCTCGATCTTGGGGATTAAAAATTGTTTTTGTTGTTGGACCTATCCTGTTTGTATTGTATCTTTGGGTGCACCACAAACCAAGTGGCTGTTGTAAGTGTGAGGTGTAGGCCTCACCAAGATGTAATTTGAATCGATGTAAGTTGTAGTGAACTATGTATGGCTCATGGAGGCCCAACATGGATTTCATTTCTAACTAGTGTTTACTGAGTTATGTTTCTTTCATTATTGCCAAATGTGTGGGTAACTTGTAGGGTTCGTGCTTGGTGGCAGTTTGCATCGGGTGGCAGACCTCGGCGTGCCATGACTACACACTGAGCTTTTCAACCTAGGCGCGTAGCGACTCAATGCTGAGGTGTCCCACCTCGGCATGGTTTGAATCGTCGCCAAGGCCCAACATGTGGTGCGGGGGGTGGCCCATGACGGGGGGTTCTCGGAGTGTTTCGACACCATGCTGAGGTATTCCACCTCGGCATGCTTCGATTCATTATCGAGGTTCGACAAGCATAGGCCCAGGTTCGGCTCATACCTTATCCTTTCCCGAGGTGCCCCCAGCCTCATTTTCATCACTCTCATGAGGTAGATAGGGTTTGGGGACCTCTCCATCCCGTACCCAACCGCCGTCGTACACCAGCACCTCTACCGCCGTCGCACTCCAGCAACGCATCCTGCACGCGTGAAAGTCCCTAGTTTGGTTTTGGCTAATTGATGAAACCTAGGACTAACCTTTGTATCTAAGTGGATGATTTAGATAAAGGTGGTCATTGAATATGAGACATGACATTGACTCATGTGACCAAGATGATGAAGACCGAGATGATGCTTGGCTCGATGGACCGTTTGTGAAGGTGAAGGGAAAGTCGAGGCTTCGAAGCGAAGGACCATGCGATGGTGAAGCTTGAGCAAGACTTGGCACCGACGGACCGATGCAACGGTGAAGAGCAAGTGAAGTCAAGGTCGATGGATCGAGACGGTCATGTGATGATATGAAGTGGATCATATCTTTTGGAAAAACAAAATGGGCTCAAGGCAAAGGTATAATAATAGGGCCATTTTGTTTTGCACTCAAGACACCATAGAGGGTGTGAGTGGTTTAGGATCGATAACCGAACTATTAAGAGGGGAAGTCTTATCGGTTATTCGACGCACGGGTGCCACTAGGTGAATTCATGAAGTGCATTGCATGTAGGGCCTAGTGAGCTAACTGGAAATCCTTTGAAAATAATTATGAAAATGCTAACACACGTGCACAAGGTGGTGATCACTTGTTGGTGTTTGCACATTTACGAAGGCGATAAAGTTTGAGCGGTAGAGAAGGGTTTGGGTCCCTCTCTACCTCCCGCCGAGCTTGCGAGCGTGGGATTCAGGCATTTTCGAGGAGTTGAAATGCCTATTTTCCACTACGCCAGAAGTCAGAAAAGAAACGGAGGCGAACGGAGGTCACAGAGGTGACCGGACGCTGCACCGGACGCGGTCACGGTTTGATCGGACGCATCCGGTCAGTTCAACATAGCAGTCAGGCGCGCGGGTGTTAGGGTTTGCAACCGGCGCGTCTGGTCACTCGAGGGACCAGCGCGTCCGGTCGGGCACCCAAAAGTATAGCGCGTGGCGTAAAGCTGATCGGACGCGCGGCGCTTCTAGTCACACGCGATCGAACGCGTCCGGTCGTTGAGGGAGCTTACTGGACTCCAATCGGACGCTGGCACTGTCGCGTCCGGTCGTTGCTTGGAGCGCGTCCGGTCGTTGCCTGGAGCGCGTCCGGTCGATGCTTCGCGGGCGCGCGGTATTGTGCGATCGACGCGTCCAGTCAGTTGAGCGGCGCGTCCGGTCGTTGCATTTGATCGTTGGCGCACAGTGACCATTGGAGGATCGGACGCGGTTGAGTGCGTCCGGTCAGTTTCGACCGGCACGTCCGGTCGTCCCGAAAAACATCCAGTGAAGGGGTACAACGACTCTATTCGTTTGGGATGCTTATAAATACTTGTTGGCCGGCCCTTGGGGAGGCCTCTCGTGATTTCTAATACTCTTGTGCATCCTTTGAGCTAGAGCTTCTCCCTCCCACTCATCTCTCTTGCTTGATTGCAAATCAAAAGTGAGATTGAGTGATCCCAAAGTGCATTGCATAGCTTGAGGGCATCTAGTGGCACTTGTGGGTGGTTTAGCCAGTGGATTTCTTGTTACTCTTGGAGAGTACCGCTCCTAGCCGGCTTGAAGATTGTTGGAGGCGTTGGCAAGAGAAGGAGATTGTTCTTAGCCACCTCCGGTTGATTGTAAGAGGTTCTTGTGCTTTCCTCGGCGGAGCGCCAAAAGCAACTCTAGTGGATTGCGCGTGTCATTGAGTTACCTCACTTGAGAGTGGTGTCTTGCGGTGCCTTGCGAGGCGTGCCTTGAGGGGCAAGTGACTTGAGGGTCACACCGAGAAACCATCTAAGTGACCGGTGACGTAGCTTGTCGGTGCACAAGTGAACACCGAGTGAACAAAAATATTATGTCTCTTGTCTCCCGGTGATTAGTCTTCATATTGTGTTGTTGTCAATATTGACTGATTGTATATCATCTTGGTGATTGGCAACATCTTCACTCCACCGTCGATATAAGATTCATAATCCTCTCTCTCACATTTACTTTACTAGTTTATCTTGTGTAGCTCTAGTAGTAGCTTTGCTAGTAGTGTTGTTAGATTGCTCACTAGTGTAAAATTAGTGACATAGCCCTTGTGTGAACTAGAGATCATAATCTACTAGACTTGTGGATAGGAGGCTTGTATCACAACCGTAGGCTAAGCAAAACTCGCTTTACGCCGTTTGTTATTCTAACAAGTTTGCTTAGTGGCTTGTGTAGGATTTTTTATAGGCTATTCACCCCCCTCTAGCCATCTAGGACCTTACAAGTGGTATCAGAGCCGTGGTCACCGTTTTAATTAAGGCTTAACATCCTTCGGTGTGAAAAAATGGCTCAAATTGTGTTCAATCATGTTGGGGGCAAGCCACCGTTCTTTGATGGTGTTAGTTCTTTTGCTCATTGGAAGAGAAAAATGACAATGTACCTTGGTTCTATTCATGAGATAGTATTGCAAGTCACAGAGAATGATTTTGCTATCATTGATCCCGGTCATCTCACCGATGAAGATAGAGCAAATAGAACATGCAATAGAATGGCTCTCAATACACTTTACAATAATATTGACACAAAAGTATTTGAGGGCATCAAGGATTTGGAATTGGCAAATGAAGTGTGGACAAGGTTAAGTGAAACATATGAGGGCACTAAGGTTGTGAAGAGTGCCAAGCTATATAGGCTCAAGAGTGAGTTTGAGAACTTCAAGATGAAAGAAGAAGAAACAATCTTAGAGATGTTTCATAGATTGCAAGTCATTGTGAATGATCTCAAGAGCTTAGGGCACAAGACACAAGACCAAGACTTTTACCACAAGTTCTTGTTGAGCTTACCAAGAAGATTCAAAATATTGATCATGATGTTACAAAGAGATGGGCTTGATGCAATAAAGCCCAATGATTTACTTGGTGAAGTCTTGACATATGACAAGTATGATCAAGATGCCGATAAGAAGGAGAAGAAGGAGGAAGAAAAGAAGAAGAAGAAGACCGTGGCATTCAAGGCCATCTCCTCCAAGGGCAAAGCTATCATCATTGAAGAAGAAGAAGAAGAATAAGACAATAATGAAGGTGAAGATTTTGAAATTGATGATGAGGCACTTGCTCTTGTAGTCAAGAGAATGGGTCACATGTTCATTAAGAGAAGAGGCTTCAAAAAGAGAAATGACAATCTCAAGAGCAATGAGCAACAAAGGAAGTACTTCAATTGTGATAGCACCGAACATCTTCAAGCCGAATGTCCCTATGACAAGAAGAAGAACAACAAAAGGGGCAAGTTTGAGAAGAAAAAGAGAGAAGCCAAGATGACTTTCAAGAAAGGCAAAAATAGAGCCTATGTGGTCACTTGGGAAAGTGATGATGAAGAATAAGAAGAATCATCATCCAATAAGGCTTTCGCTTCCATTGCTATCAACAAGAAGCCCTCACTATTTGGTTCATCCTCTTCATGCTTCATGGCCAAAGAAACTAAGGTATTATATGATGAGAGTGATGATGAAAGTGAAATGGAATATGTTCATGATAGTGATAATGATAATGATAATAATAATGAAAATGATGATGATGAACCAACTAAAGAACAACTATATGACTTGATGCAACAAACTAGAGACATAGCTATTGCCAAGGACAAGGAGTGTAAGAAGCTTTCAATGAAAGTAGCAATACTTGAGAAAGTCCTTAGTGAGCTTAAGACCACTCATGAGAGTCTAGTGAAAGACCATGAGGATCTTGGTAAGGCTCATTCCAAGCTTGAAAAAGCCCACTCATTGCTACTTGAGCAACAAGCAAAGAAGGAGGTTGTTGTACCATATGATATAGGTGTTACATGTGATATAATTGATGAATCCTTTTATGAACCTATCATCATGTCAAATGCTAACCCTTCTTGTAGCTCTTCATCCACCACCACCGACTCTACCTCCTCTACTAGTGATGGTTTCACTTGTGATACCTCACTAATGGTTGAGAATGAGACTCTCAAGAGAGAGGTGGATGAGCTCACTCACGCCCTAGGCAAGGCCTATGGTGGTGAGGCCCGCTTGCTTAAGTGCTTGGGTAGCCAAAGGTTCTCTCTTAACAAAGAGGGATTAGGCTACACCCCCAAGAAAGGCAAGTCGGCCTTTGCAACTCCAAAGCCTAGCTTTGTGAAGGGCAATGGTCGGTTTTGCAATAGATGCAAGCAAGTCGGACACCTAGAGCGTAATTGCAATAAAAAGAACCAAAGCAAAAAACTTGTTAATGCTATACCTTTTGATTCTTGCTATGTGCTTACCAAGAGTGTGAAGGGTGTGCAAGCTAAGTTTATTGGTACACCAATTGTGGGCCCAAAGAAGAAGGCTATTTGGGTACCAAAGAGCTTAGTTACTAACCTACAAGGACCCAAGCAAAAATGGGTACCTAAGCTTTATTGATTTGCTTGTAGGTCAATTACAAAGCCAGAGGAAGGCATTGGATTATTGATAGTGGGTGCACTCAACACATGACCGGTACATCAAGAATGTTTGACTCAATCAATGACAATGATAGTGGTGTTGATTCTATCACTTTTGGTAATAACAAGAAAGGGAAGGTTATTGGCTTGGGCAAGATTGCAATATCAAATGACATGAGTATCTCCAATGTGTTGCTAGTTGAAAGCTTGGATTTCAATCTTCTATCTGTGGCACAAATATGTGATCTAGGCTATAAATGCATCTTTGGGGTTGATGATGTGGAAGTTATTAGTGTGGATGGTTCAAATGTGGCATTCAAGGGCTTTAGATATGAGAATATCTACCTAGTTGACTTCAATGCTAGAGAAACTTCTTTGACAACTTGCTTAATCTCCAAATTAAGTATGGGTTGGCTTTGGCATAGAAGGCTTGGTCATGTTGGCATGAAACAATTGAAGAAGCTTACAACTCACAATCTTGTCAATGGTTTGAAAGATGTTGAATTTGAGAAGAATAAGCTTTGTAGTGCATGTCAAGCCGGGAAGCAAGTTGGAAGCTCACATCCAAAGAAGAGTACAATGAGTACATGCAAAGCATTTGATTTGATGCACATGGATCTATTTGGCCCAACAACATACTCAAGCATAGGTGGTAATAAGTATGGTTTTGTCATAGTGGATGACTTCACAAGATTCACATGGTTATTCTTTCTTAGTGACAAAAGTGAAGTGTTTGACATCTTCAAGACCTTTCTCACTAGAGTTCACAATGAGTTTGAGATTAGAATCAAGAAAGTGAGAAGTGATAATGAAAGTGAGTTCAAGAATATAAGAATTGAAGAACTTTGTGATCACTATGGCATTGGACATCAATTCTCGGCCAAGTACACTCCACAATCAAATGGCCTAGTTGAGAGAAAGAATAGAACATTGCTTGATATGGCTAGATCAATGCTTCATAGTATAATGTGAGTCAATCATTTTGGGATGAAGCAATCAATACCGCTTGCTACTACATCAATAGACTACATTGTCATCCATTGCTAGAGAAGACCCCATATGAGCTACTTCATGGAAGAAAGCCAAATATTTCTTACTTTAGGGTGTTTGGTTGCAAATGTTATATCTTGAAAAAAGACACTAGATTGGAAAAGTTTGAAAAGAGATGTGATGAGGGGTTCCTACTTGGTTATTCAACTACAAGCAAAGCTTATAGAGTTTGGAACAATTCAAGTGGCATTCTAGAAGAAGTCCATGATGTGCAATTTGATGAAACCAATGGGTCACAAGATGAAGAGAATCTAGATGATGTTGGTGGAACTCAATTGGTGGAAGCAATGAAGAACATGGACATTAGGGACATTAGAGCAAAGCAAGTAATTGATATTCAAGATGATGATAAAGATCAAGTGTTCAATTCTACATTCAAGCTAGTTAGTGACTCTCAAGTGCAAGATCATGGTGCTAGTTCATCTCATCAAGATACATCAAGTGATCAACCAACCTCAAGCAATCAAGTGCAAGTACTCCAACCACAACATGTTGCAAGAGATCACCCCATTGATAGTGTTATTGGTGATATTAGAAGTGGTGTGCAAACAAGATCAAGATTGACTATGTTTTGTGAGCATGCATCATTTGTGTCAACCATAGAACCAAAGAAAATAGAAGAAGCTTTGAGGGATGCCGATTGGATCAAGGCTATACAAGAAGAACTTAACAATTTCACAAGAAATGATGTTTGGGAATTGGTAGAAAGGCCAAATGACTACAATGTGATTGAAACCAAGTGGGTGTTCAAAAACAAGCAAGATCAAGATGGTATTGTGGTGAGAAACAAAGCAAGAATAGTTGCTCAAGGTTACACTCAAGTAGAGGGTCTTGACTATGATGAGACATATGCTCCCGTGGCAAGATTGGAGGCAATAAGGATTCTATTGGCTTATGCTTGTGCACACAACATCAAACTATATCAAATGGATGTCAAAAGTGCATTTCTCAATGGAATCATCAATGAGTTAGTATTTGTTGAGCAACCTCCCGGATTTGAAGAAGACAAGAAACCCAACCATGTGTACAAGTTGAAGAAGGCTTTATATGGCTTAAAGCAAGCACCCAGAGCATGGTATGAGAGGCTAAGGGATTTCCTTCTCTCTAAGGGATTCAAGATGGGTAAGGTTGATACAACTCTATTCACCAAGAAGATTGGGAATGATCTATTCATAGTGCAAATATATGTTGATGACATCATCTTTGGATCAACTGATCAAGCTTATTGTGAAGAATTTGGTGCTATGATGGCCAAAGAATTTGAAATGTCTATGATTGGTGAACTTAGCTACTTCCTTAGTCTCCAAGTCAAGCAATTGAAGAATGGGACATTTGTGAGTCAAGGGAAATACATAAGGGACATGTTGAAGAAGTTTGGAATGCAAGATGCAAAGCCAATTTCAACTCCAATGGGTACAAATAGCAATTTGGATAGTGATCTTGATGGCAAAATAGTGAATCAAAAGGAATATCGGTCTTTGATTGGAAGTCTACTCTATGTCACCGCATTAAGGCCGGATGTCATGTTTAGTGTTTGTATGTGTGCTAGATATCAAGCCTCACCTAGAGAGAGTCATCTCACCGCCGCAAAGAGAACATTGAGGTACTTGAAGCAAACAAGATATGTTGGACTATGGTATCCCAAGGGGTCAAAATTTGAATTGATTGGATATTCGGACTCTGACTATGGGGGTTGCAAGATCAATAGAAAGAGCACAAGTGGCACATGTCAATTACTTGGAAGATCACTTGTGTCATGGTCCTCAAAGAAACAAAATAGTGTGGCAATCTCTACCGCTGAAGCCGAATATGTGAGTGCGGGGAGTTGTTGTGCACAATTGCTATGGATGAAATCAACTTTGAAGGATTATGGCCTCAACTTCAAGAATGTGCCATTGCTATGTGATAATGAAAGTGCAATCAAGATGACGCAAAACCCGGTTCAACATGGAAGAACAAAGCATATTGACATAAGGCATCATTTCATTAGAGATCATCAACAAAAGGGAGATATTGCCATTGAAAGTGTTGGCACCGATGATCAACTTGACGATATTCTCACCAAGCCACTTGATGAAAAGAGGTTTTGCAAGCTAAGGAATGAGTTGAACATTCTCGATTTCTCAAACATGAGTTGAATGCACCCCACCCACTTATTGACATGCCTCTCCTTCGACATTGCAAGATAAAGTTGATTGACATGTCATTCATCCTATGCTAAGGACTTGCTAGAGCATGTAGACATAATAAGCGGTATGCATGAGCATTCATGATAAATCAAATGAATTTGATGGATATATGTTACCACTATTGCTTCTATGCTTGTTTTGATCTAGTGGTGGCATATGACATGTTTGTGAGCTTGCAAACCTAGTGTTGAATCTAGAAGATTTGCTATACATGTTTAATTCAACATAGGCAAGATAACCCTTATTATGAGGTGTGAAGAAGCTTGTCTTTGGTTCAAATCGAATTAAATATCTTTGGCAAGTGTTCTAGGTTGGACCAAATTTGATAAATTTTAACCTACTCCATCAAACATTGTTTTTCTCTCTACAATTTGATCCCATTTTTGGGTAAGTTGTTGACAAAGGGAGAGAGAAAAAGACGATTCAACATGATAAAGGGATAAAAAAAATTGATGCACACAAGTAGGGGGAGCAAGCTCATAAACAAAGTTGTTGCATTTGTTTGTGCATTCTCATATGACTTGCTCTTTGCACATGGATTTAAATTCAATATACATGCTTGTGTGGTGCAATGCTAGTATAGAACTTGAATGATGAAATGATCTACTAGCATGCATAGAAATAGTTTACTTGTGGTATCTAGACATGCCTAAAGCTTTACAAGTGGTCCAAGAACCTTTACATATAATGTTGATGTCATAGGGTTCTTGAGTTGTGATGGATGTCTAGTTACTTCATGATGCTAAGGATGGTGTAAAAGGCAACTCTGATTGGTATCATGCTTCAAAGGTCCATTTCTTACACCTTAGCATCATTTTGATAGAATTACTCTCTCAACACTTCTATCAATGCATATGTGCAAAGCTTTCAATCCAAACTCTATGCACATATGTAGGGAGAGCTAATGCTACCAAAACCGAGCTTGTGATAATTGTCCAAACTTTACTTATGAGCAAATTGATTGGACAAGTATGACAAGTTCAAAACTTTTATTATCAAAATCATCTTTGTGAGGGTTGTCATCAATTACCAAAAAGGGGGGAGATTGAAAGTCCCTAGTTTGGTTTTGGCTAATTGATGAAACCTAAGACTAACCTTTGTATCTAAGTGGATGATTTAGATAAAGGTGGTCATTGAATATGAGACATGACATCGACAAGCATAGGCCCAGGTTCGGCTCATACCTTATCCTTTCCTGAGGTGCCCCCAGCCTCATTTTCATCACTCTCGTGAGGTAGATAGGGTTTGGGGACCTCTCCATCCCGTACCCAACCGCCGCCGTACACCAGCACCTCTACCGCCGTCGCACTCCAGCAACGCATCCTGCACGCGTGAAAGTCCCTAGTTTGGTTTTGGCTAATTGATGAAACCTAGGACTAACCTTTGTATCTAAGTGGATGATTTAGATAAAGGTGGTCATTGAATATGAGACATGACATTGACTCATGTGACCAAGATGATGAAGACCGAGATGATGCTTGGCTCGATGGACCGGTTGTGAAGGTGAAGGGCAAGTCGAGGCTTCGAAGCGAAGGACCATGCGATGGTGAAGCTTGAGCAAGACTTGGCACCGACGGACCGATGCAACGGTGAAGAGCAAGTGAAGTCAAGGTCGATGGATCGAGATGGTCATGTGATGATATGAAGTGGATCATATCTTTTGGAAAAACAAAATGGGCTCAAGGCAAAGGTATAATAATAGGGCCATTTTGTTTTGCACTCAAGACACCATGGAGGGTGTGAGTGGATTAGGATCGATAACCGAACTATTAAGAGGGGAAGTCTTATAGGTTATTCGACGCACGGGTGCCACTAGGTGAATTCATAAAGTGCATTGCATGTAGGGCCTAGTGAGCTAACTGGAAAACCTTTGAAAATAATTATGAAAATGCTAACACACGTGCACAAGGTGGTGATCACTACGCCAGAAGTTGAAATGCCTATTTTCGAGGAGTTGAAATGCCTATTTTCCACTACGCCAGAAGTCGGAAAAGAAACGGAGGCGAACGGAGGTCACAGAGGTGACCGGACGCTGCACCGGACGCGGTCACGGTTTGACCGAACGTGTCCGGTCAGTTCAACGCAGCAGTCAGGCATGCGGGTGTTAGGGTTTGCAACCGGCGGGTCTGGTCACTCGCAGGACCGGCGCGTCCGGTCGGGCACCCAAAAGTATAGCGCGTGGCGTAAAGCTGATCGGACGCGCGGCGCTTCTAGTCACACGCGATCGGACGCGTCCAGTCGTTGAGGGAGCTTACTGGACTTTAATCGGACGCTGGCACTGTCGCGTCCGGTCGTTGCCTGGAGCGCGTCCAGTCGATGCTTCGTGGGCGCGTGGTATTGTGCGATTGGCGCGTCCGGTCAGTTGAGCGGCGCGTCCGGTCGTTGCATTTAACCGTTGGCGCACAGTGACCGTTGGAGGATCGGACGCAGTTGAGCGCGTCCGGTCAGTTTCGACCGGCGCGTCCGGTTGTCCCAAAAAACGTCCAGTGAAGGGGTACAACGGCTCTATTCATTTGGGATGCTTATAATTACTTATTGGCCGGCCCTTGGGGAGGCCTCTCGTGATTTCTAATACTCTTGTGCATCCTTTGAGCTAGAGCTTCTCCCTCCCACTCATCTCTCTTGCTTGATTGCAAATCAAAAGTAAGATTGAGTGATCCCAAAGTGCATTGCATAGCTTGAGGGCATCTAGTGGCATTTGTGGGTGGTTTAGCCGGTGGATTTCTTGTTACTCTTGGAGAGTACCACTCCTAGCCGGCTTGGAGATTGTTGGAGGCGTTGGCAAGAGAAGGAGATTGTTCTTGGCCACCTCCGATTGATTGTAAGAGGTTCTTGTGCTTTCCTCGGCGGAGCGCCAAAAGCAACTCTAGTGGATTGCGCGTGTCATTGAGTTACCTCACTTGAGAGTGGTGTCTTGTGGTGCCTTGCGAGGCGTGCCTTGAGGGGCAAGTGACTTGAGGGTCACACTGAGAAATCATCTAAGTGTTGGTCGACACAACCGGTGACGTAGCTTGTCGGTGCACAAGTGAACACCGGGTGAATAAAAATATTATGTCTCTTATCTCCCGGTGATTAGTCTTCATATTGTGTTGTTGTCAATATTGATTGATTGTATATCATCTTAGTGATTGGCAACATCTTCACTCCACCGTCGGTATAAGATTCACAATCCTCTCTCTCGCATTTACTTTACTAGTTTATCTTGTGTAGCTCTAGTAGTAGCTTTGCTAGTAGTGTTGTTAGATTGCTCACTAGTGTAAAATTAGTGACATAGCCCTTGTGTGAACTAGAGATCATAATCTACTAGACTTGTGGATAGGAGGCTTGCATCACAACCGTAGGCTAAGCAAAACTCGTTTTACGCCGTTTGTTATTCTAACAAGTTTGCTTAGTGGCTTGTGTAGGATTTTTTATAGGCTATTCACCCCCCATCTATCCATCTAGGACCTTACAACGCGTCCTCCCGATCGCTGAGGCACTCTCCCCCACTGAAGCACAGGCGGTTTCCTATGGACCCGACTGTGGCGGCCCCTCGCCGCCTTCTGCCTCGCCCCGTCGCACTCTGCCACCACCACCAGCACCTCTGTCAGCACCGAAATCGCTGCCCCACCGCAAACGAGGTACGCCCCCACCCTCCCTCCCCCTTGCTTGTCATTTATCGCCACCATGACCACACCGCTCGGCATGCTGTTACTAGGACATCGACCTAGAATAACAGGAATTGCAATCATTTCTGCCTGCAGGTACCGTGTTGACGCTTCGAGAGCTGGACTATGATGAGGCACACACTGGCACCTTCATTTGCGAGAGCCAGGCATTACGAGCTGCGGGTAAACTGCCACAAGTCTACGCACAAGGCAAGTACATATATCCCACCCTGTTTTGTGATGTTTATGTGTGATACAAAATCATAGAAAACCTTGTAAACACTCGCACAGATGGAGCACGCAAAGTGGACTAATGCGAGAGTTAGGATCTTACTGGAGCTGGTCGATACAGAGAAAAAAAACTAAACATGAATGACTCCTCCAAAACACTCAATAAGTTTGGCTGGTCGAATATTGGCCCTGCCTTTAGAAGGCAAACATGAGTAGACTACGATATCAACAAACTCAAAAGCAAATTTGGTGCAATCAGAAGTCCCTACTACAGATGGCTGAAGCTTAAGAATCAGTCTAGCCTAGGGCATGACAAGAACACTGGTGGGGTTATAGCTCATGCCTTGTTTTGGGAGGAAAGAGGACAGGTACATGCTTGCTCCATATCATGGAAGTGTTGATGTTTCTTGTGTACCATTTTTTAGCATCTTACAATGTCATCGTAGTTCCGTTACAGGTTAGCACTGAAGGTGATGAGGATCCCACCAAGCCCCCTTGCCTTGAGTTATGTCACAGCATATTTGGTCGTGCCCCATGAGACACTGGTGAGATGTTATTTGGTGGTGGAGTTCATCACAGTCCATGATCTCCCAGGACGCCGACATACACACCAGATATGATGGAGCAGGACTGCATCGCTAGGTCCAGTGTTGGCAATCAACGTTCATCACCAGTAGAGGTTGGAAGCCTTAGAGTCAAGAAGATGGCCGGAAGTCTTGAAGAGGTTGTATATCATATCAAAGACGTGGTCACACGAATTCCCATTGCGCCAAACGAAGAGTTGGTTGAAGTGTTCCAAAGATTGAAAGATGATGGAATCGCTAAAGGGACACCTCTGCATGGCCATGCCACAATTCTATTCACAGAACAAATCAATCGGAAGCAGTTTTTGTTGCTAGATACCGCAGAGGGTAGGAAATATTGGATCATGAGGCATTACGAGGTGTATGCCAAGAAACTGGAGCTCTCGTAGTTGATATGTTGATGTGAACCATTGTTTTTTCACGAACGTTTATGTCGGCTTGCTATGTCTTTTAGTTTTGAAAACTTTGTTCAATGTTGTGTGTTCAGTTTTGAGCTTGGTGTTAACTTTCAGTTGCATGTTCGATTACAACTTTTTGTCGTGTGCGGAGTTTGTAATACTTGTAACCCTAAATAAGTTGTATGCGGTTGTTGTAAACAATTTATTTTTTATTTCTACATCCTTCATTTGGTTTGATTTACCTCTTATATGCATATGTACAAAACATTTTTAAATACTAAGAAGTTTATAATGTTCCCATGTGAGTAAGAAATAACACACCTTTGTTTGCAGGTCACGGGTTGGTTGGAAGCCTTCGCATGCTCAATCTTCTTCACTTAATTTCTTTGGCAAACAAGGTAATAATTGTGATACTTGTCCTCTCCATTTATTTTGTAGTTGCAGTGATACAAACCCATATCCTGTTCAATATGCAGCATGGATTACTACATTCCATTTAGTGAAGCCGATGTGTGCCCAATTGCGAGAAGCTTGGCGCGAGTTGCAGTGGCCCTTTTTGAAGCCCATGCAGCATTGTATGACCTGCCTCTGCCATTACCGATGCTAAGTGGCAAACAATAGTTAAGCCTTGTTTTGGATGATCCAACATGAAGCATTGCTTGCGAATGAAGGCTGCCACATTCAGATATCTACATCAAACCTTAAAGAAGCACTATGGATTGCAGGAGTCACGGGAAACTGACTCAGAAGTAGCCCTAGCAATGTTTATCTAGTGCGTGGCTCACAATGAGTCATTTAGGCAAATCTAGGACAGGTTTGAAAAGGGCTTGGGCACAATCCATCACTTCATGCACCATGTTGCAGATGTTATGGAGGGTTTCTCACATGATTTTTTGTACCCAATGGCTGATCAATTCGATACAGTGCTGAAAGGTCCTTGTTTGGTTTTGGTAATTGAGTGACAACTTAGGTGGACTAATATGTGGTTATGTGAGATACACAGGCGATTAGTCCACAGGTGATGGTGTCATGAAGGAGGCTATTACACATAAGACATGACATGGAGTCATGTGACCAAGGTGAAGAAGATCAAGATGAGGCTTGGCTTGATGGACCGGTTGCTAGGGGGAAGGACAAGTTGTGATGGCTTGGCGCCGAAGGACCGAGGCAACGGTGAAGAGCAAGTGAGGTCAAGATCGATGAACCAATATGGTCATGTGATGATATGAAGTGGATCATATCATTTGTGATATGGTTGGTGCATGTGTTGCATCAACGTCGGAGGAGATGGAGTGGAATGCGCCAGGCAAAGGTATAACCTAGGGCATTTCCATTTCACCGGTCATAGGTGTGTAGAGAAGTTGATGACCGGGTTTAGGATAGATGGCCGTACTATCAAGAGGGGCAAACTTGTTTGCATATCGGTCATCTAGTGTCACTTGAGTGATCTAACTTTGCATACGTGTTAGGATCGAGTGGCGAGACAAGTTAAGTGCCTAACTTCTTTGAGAAAATGATTGTGAAAATGCTAACACATATGCACATGGTGTTTTACACATGGTGGTGTTGGCGCATTTGCAAAGGAGAAGGTATTGGAGTTGGTGTTGATCAACTTGGAGAAGAGAGAAATGTTTTAGGTGTTCTCCGGATACTAGGATGGCTCTTGGAGTGGAATACTGTTTTGATCCATTGTGAATTGTATCAAGTGCTTTAGTGGGATGTGTAGCCCTCTGAGTAAGCTTTCCAAAATGTCCAAGATCATCGAATTTGGAGTTCAGAGCTAAGAGTTATCGCCGTTTTACCGAAGAGTGGTCTTTGACTGGACTCGTGACCGGACGCGTCCGGTCAGCACCTGCTTGTCCGGTCAGTGTTTTTCGCGGGCGAAAGTGACCGGACGCTGCAGCGAGTCCGGTCAGTGATGACCGGACGTGTCCGGTCACTTCGGGAGCTTACTGGAACCTCTCTGTTCGCTGTTTCGCTGCGACCTGCGTGTCCGGTCCTGTTAGTGACCCGCGCGTCCAGTCAATACAAGTTTATACGCGCGAAAACTAGCCATTGGAGCACGCTACTGACCTATGCGTCCGGTCAGTTCGACCGACGCGTCCGGTCAGTTCGACCGGCGCGTCCGGTCGACCCGAAACTTGCCCAGTGAGAGGAATAACGGCTCTATTTCGTTGTGGAGCTATAAATAGATGCCTTGGCTGGTAGCTGAGCACACTTTGGCCTTGGTGGCTTATGTGGTAGTGCTTGGGAGCCATCTAACTCACTCATGCTTGATAGTGTTCATCGGATCGAGTGAGAGAGTGATTCTAGTGCGATTGCATCGTGAGGTTGCATCGAGTGGCACTAGGTGATCGTGTTGCAAGCCGGTGGTGCTTGTTACTCTTGGAGGTTGCCACCTCCTAGACGGCTTGGTGGCTTGTGGCTCCGTCGAAGCTCGCAAGAAGATTGTGCGAGGCTCCGGAGAAGATTTGTGAGGGGGATTGTGCTCACCCCGTGGGGATCACGAAGAGCAACTCTAGTAAAGCTCGTGGCTTGGAGGATCCCCATCTTGAGAGTGGATGTGCGGCACCCGCTGAGGGTTTGACTCTTGATAGTCAATTAGCTCGTGATCCATCAAGCTGGTGTATCGCCACAACGGGGACTAGCTTGGTGGCAACCAAGTGAACCTCGGTGAAAAACCGCCGTGTCAACATTGTGTACATCTTCTCGGTGGTTTGCTTTCGATTCACAAGCTTATATTTACATTCATATACTTATGCTTGTGTAGTTGCTCTTGTAACTAGTTTGCTTGTGTAGTTAGCTAGTTACCTTCTTGCTTGTGTAGCATAGAAGTAGCTCCCGCTGCGTGGCTAATTTGGTTTGTGTAACCTTGTTAGTCATATTGTTTAGTTTGTGTAGCTAAGTAATTTGTGCTCTCTAGTTTGGCATTAGTTGCCTTGCTATTGAGCATTGCTAGTGAGCATAGGTGGCTTCGTGCTTTTGCTTACTAGAATTGTGTAGGAGATCCCCGGCTTTGCTAAAGTACTAGTGCATAGGTTTGTATGACCTTGCTCTAGAATTTGTTTAGGAGAGCTCTTGCTAAGGAAAGCACCTTAGTTACATAATTATGATCTTTGTGAGGTGCTTGTGAACTTAGATAGAGGGGTGTAGTCTTGGCTAGACCGATAGTTTTAATTCCGTATTTGTTTCGGTTTGCTGACGCGATTAATTTTAGAAAGGTCTATTTACCCCCCCCTCTAGTCCACCATCTCGACCTTTCAATTGGTATCAGAGCCCGGTCTCTCATTTATGGTCTTCACCGACCCGAGAGGATGGCAGAATATGAACTAGATGTTGATTGTCCTCACATGTTTGATGGCACACACTTTGCTTGGTGGAAAATTGGATGATATGCAATTTTAAGTTTATTTGCCCTCAAATGTGGTGGATGGTAGATGTAGGCTTTTCTCATGTGTTGGATGAAGATAATCTAACTCAACACAAGAGAAATGCCTAGATCTTGACATCCAAGCTACTAACATCATGTATAGATCTTTGGATGATAACATCTTTGGTAAGATCATGGACCTCAAATCCGCTCATGAGATATGGGCCTATCTCAATGAAAAGTATGGAGCTATCACCAATGATGACGATGATGTCAAGCCTAAGGAGGTTGCACATGATGATGTTGAGCATGGCCACAACACGATGGTTGTGGAGGATTGCTCCACCTCATGGTCAAGTGATGATGATGCATCAAGTGTTGCAAGTGATGTTTCTACCCTAAGCACACTTGATGGTGATAACGTTGGTTCATGCTCGGGCATTGATGATGCTACTATAAGCCCATCCACTACATCACATTGCTTCATGTCACTAGGTGACACAAAGGTATCAAATGATAATGTGATTGATCATGTTGATTCATATGATGAGCTTGTTAGTAGACTTGCTAGCATGAACATGTCTTTAGAAAATGAGAAAGCTAAAACCATGAAATTAGAAAATAAAAACTCATTTCTAAAAACCACATGTGAACAACAAAAGCATCTACTTTATGTTACTACTTGTTCACATGAGGAGCTAAAATTGGCTCATGAGGAACTTAGTGTTGCTCATGATAATTTGGTACAAGAACATGCTTCTCTCTTTAAGATGTTATTAAAGAAAATTAAAATTAATGAGAGCTCATCACATGGATAAAATGATCAATTGCAAAATGTGACTAACCCATGTGATGTAGGGAGAAAGCATGTATCCACCTCTTGTGATGACTTATTAGATATGCCATGTTCTTCACATATATATCCTTGTTCTACTTCTATGTCTTGTGAGACTAACATTTTGAAGGAGAACAATGAGCTCAAAAGTGAAGTGAAGAAATTGAGCAACAAGTTAGAGAGGTGCTACAACTCAAAAGTCACCTTTGAGCATATGTTGAAAACTCAAAGAAACTTTGGTGACAAGAGTGGCCTTGGTTTCAACAAGAGCAAGAAGAATATGACCAAAGGGGAAAAGAAAAGAGAAAGGAAGATGAAGAAGCTAGCTCAAGAGAAGCTCTCTCATTTCATGTGCTACCGATGCCATGAAGTGGGTCATCTTCACCAAACATGCCCCAACTTAGAGAAGCTCAAGTTGAAAAAAGAAGAAGAAAGGCTCCAACGCAAGTGCTTTAAGTGCCATACATGGGGTCACTACACCTCAATGTGCCCAAGCAAGAAACTAGTGAAGCAACAAGAAGAGCCTCAACCAAAGCCACACGTTGAGCATGAGAAGAAGAAAAAGAAAACAAGAAGGGGTGGAAGAGGAAGGCATCCAATGCAAATCCAAGATGCCAAGATGATGAGCAAGATTCAAGATAAGAAGAGAGATTTGGTTCACATCAAGTGCTTCAAGTGTGAAGATATGGGACACTTTGCCTCGGGGTGTCCTACCAAGCTTGAGAAGAATGCTCAAGCAACTCATGAGAGGCAAGGCAATGAAGAGCATCACATGAGCAAGGAAGAAAAGGCTCAACCAAAGAGAAGATGCTATTCATGCCGGGAAAGGGGACATATGGCTCATTCATGTCCCCTAGGTAATAATTCTAAGCCTAGTTCAATTAATGATACTAACATGCTTAGAAAGGATGGCAATGGTACCTCATTGATTGAAATTGCAAAACATCCCGCTACCCATACTAAGGCTTTGCCTAAGTATGTTGCTCCTAACTTGAGAGGACCCAAACTTGTTTGGGTACCATCCAAAAGTGGATGATTGTTTGTAGGTACCATCAGCATTGGAGGCTTGATTCATTTGGATTCATATTGGTCATCATATGTTGAATTAAGTTTTAAAGCTTAGTGCATATTCTATCCTAATACCAAGTCAAAATAAGTGGAGTCCAAATGCTACAACATACAAGTGCAACACTCAAGATTATGGTGATTTATTAGATATATTTGATGGCTTGTAAATATTTGAGTTGGAGCTTGCTAAGAGGATGATCATATGATAACCAAGGTATATCTCTAGTTGATCATTTTATTTGGGTGCATATGAGTTGATTGAATTGGATATATATGCAATGTTGCTCGCTATGAGATGATTGAATGGATTAAATGTCTAGCAATCAAATTTAGATTGATTTGCGTTGGATAAATTCATGAGATGACATTTAGTAAGTGGATTGAATGGATATATGTCTTATGAAAGTGTTCAAACAAGTTAGTTTCAAGTTTGATTCAATTTGGTGAAGTATAGCTCAATGTAATGAAATATGTCCATTATTGAAAATCTGAGCTAGCTGAGATCAAGTCTGAGTTTGAGTGACCAAATCATATTCGATTGGCTTGAAATTTGGTATGCATGCTCTAAACTTATGATATGAGATGCTGTATAAATTTCATGATAATTGGATGAGAAATTCTATGGTTTTAGAGCACATCTTGTCAGCTATAGTGCAGCAGTTTTCAGCATATAGCAGTGGTGGAAGTTTTGAAATCTAATAGCAATCTAGAAGTCAAATGAAGCTCAAATTTTTACAGTTGCTAGATGACTTAGTAATTCACATCTCCATCAAATTTCGTGGCATTTGGACCTGTACATTGGGAGATATGAATTATTCTTTGAAGGATACAGAATCTGCCAGAAAAGTGACAATTATTGGATTGATCTAGAGTCACTTTAAGTGAAAGGTCCTTAAGTTGGAGATATATTTATAAGTGTTTGAGGCACCTAAGTTTGGTTTTGAATTGATCTAGAAGCATGACAAGAAATGTGTACAAGGGCATTGATTGTGGAATGTACTTAGTGTACAAATTTGGTACTCAAATTTAAAAATGAAAATCAAACTCAAGATGAAGATGAGGTTCAAGTTCTAGTAATGATTGGAGATCATTTGGTAGAAAGAAAAGGACTTAAAGAATAATTCAAGGTTACTCATCAAGTTAAGTCCATAGATCAATCAATCAAAGGCAATTCAAGTAAGTGTTAAGGATGGTTCTTTGGAGAGAGGTCACTTCTCCCTACTGAGGGGCTTGCCACCCATGGGTGGGTAAACTGAGCACTGGCTTGGAAGGCTAACGTGGAAGTGATGAATTCAAGGGACATTTGAGATGCTTAATTGAAGCAATCAATAGGGTTGATCAAGAAAAGCAAGCAACACTCAAAAGAGAGCTAGTCATGGTTATAAAATTGGTATCATAAGTACTTCTCTAATGCAAGCATTGATCAAAGAGAAAAAGCAAGCCAACCACAACAAGAGATAATGCACTTGATTATTAGTGGTTCTCATTTCATATGGGTAAAGAATGGATTTCTCTATAATGATTGGTCTTCACCAAGCTTATAAATTGGACTTCACATTGCCATTGGAGTAATAAATTTGAATCTATGTGACTATCCTCTACCCCAACATAACAAAGGTATTATTGTATTGTGCATGATCATTTCATCCCTTACTAGTATGCGGTTAGTGCATATAGTACATGCTTATTAGGATCATGCATAACAAATGAAAAGTTTAAAATTCATAGCCTACCACTATTGCTTGATTGTTTAAATGACCTAGTGGTATATGTATGAATTTGTTCATGAGCTAGTGAACCCAAGTACTTGATCTAGTTTGGATTGCTAACAAGTGACAAGTACAACATTGGCAAGATAACCTTTATTATGAGGTGTGAAGAAGCTTGTCATTGGATCAAACCGGACTTGGAAGCTTAGGCAAATTAACTTAGTTCAAGTCATACTAGAAGCTCATGACAATGATATGGGTACAAGCACAAGACAACAATGCAAATAGATATCTAGGGTGTTTCAAATGGTATCTAGACTCAAAGTATTTCTTCAATTGGTATTTACAAGTGGTGTCCAGATCATGATCTACAAGTGATATCCTACAAGTGGTACTCATAAAGATAGCAAATATTCAAGAAAAGATCATATTGACAAATTCTACAAGTGGTTCCATGATAGAGGATTCTTCAAATTGGTATCACACACTTATTCGTGGTATTTCTACACATGATATCATTTATACAAGACGGTGGTTCCACAAGTGATCCTCAACTTTAAGTGATCATCAAATGAAGAAAGTTTTCTCACACACAAGAGCTCAAGATTATTAAGTGAATGACCCATGCTATGATATAGGGGGAGGAGCCCCACCTAATGGTATCAAGGTCAAAGATCCTAAGTGGTATCTCAAGAGCAACATACAAGTAATGTCATTCCAACATGTGCGGTGATGTCCATCAACAACGCAATATTCAAGTCTCAACCATCTACCCCAATGCAAGCCTTTGCATCAATGAGAAGTACACCTTTTATGGAAATTGATGACAAAGGGGAAGAAGTTGGAACAAAGATATGTCAATACACCAAGAGAGAGAGGTTTGAGAAGAGATTGAACAAAGATATCATGAGAAGATGAGTTTGGACATGGAGATGGACAAAGAGGGAGCAACATTGAAGAAATGAGAAGGATCAAAATTCTTGGACAAAAGAAGCACACAAGTAGGGGGAGCAAGCTCATGAACATTGTTTGGTTGCATTTGATATGTGCATATTCATGTGCTTGCTTGCATTGCATAAGTTTTATATTTAATATGCATGCTTGTGTGTTGTATGCTAGTTACAGAACTTGAATGATGATATGATAACTAGCATGCATAGGATGATAGCTAGACTTGTATTTCTACACGTGGTACTAGAACCTTGCTTATAATGTTGATCTTACGGGGTTTCTAGTATTTTTTATGTCTAGCTACTCATGATGCTAAGGATGATGGCAAACTTGTGATTTTCAAATGGTATCGAGCTATCAAATGGTATCGAACTATAAAGGTTTATTCTGTACACCTTAGCATCACTTAGTAGTGCTAACCCTCCCACAAATTTCATATTTATGCATATGTGCAAGCTTGAAACCAAACCATTTGAGCACATATGTAGGGAGAGTTATCACTACCAAATCGGATTTTATGGTACTTATCCAAATCCTAACATAGAGCTTAAAATGTTGGATAAGTGGCATAAAGTCCAAAAGAATTTAATTTCTATATCTTTATAGAGTTGTCATCAATTACCAAAAAGGGGGAGATTGAAAGGTCCTTGTTTGGTTTTGGTAATTGAGTGACAACTTAGGTGGACTAATATGTGGTTATGTGAGATACACAGGCGATTAGTCCATAGGTGATGGTGTCATGAAGGAGGCTATTGCACATGAGACATGACATAGAGTCATGTGACCAAGGTAGAGAAGATCAAGATGAGGCTTGGCTTGATGGACCGGTTGCTAGGGTGAAGGACAAGTTGTGATGGCTTGGCGCCAAAGGACCGAGGCAACGGTGAAGAGCAAGTGAGGTCAAGATCGATGAACCAATATGGTCACGTGATGATATGAAGTGGATCATATCATTTGTGATATGGTTGGTGCATGTGTTGCATCAACGTCGGATGAGATGGAGTGGAATGCGCAAGGCAAATGTATAACCTAGGGCATTTCCATTTCACTGGTCATAGGTGTGTAGAGAAGTTGATGGCCGGGTTTAAGATAGATGGCCGTACTATCAAGAGGGGCAAACTTGTTTGCATATCGGTCATCTAGTGCCACTTGAGCGATCTAACTTTGCATACGTGTTAGGATCGAGTGGCGAGACAAGTTAAGTACCTAACTTCTTTGAGAAAATGATTGTGAAAATGCTAACACACATGCACATGGTGTTTTATACATGGTGGTGTTGGCACATTTGCAAAGGAGAAGGTGTTGGAGTTGGTGTTGATCAACTTGGAGAAGAGAGAAATGTTTTTAGGTGTTCTCTAGACACTAGGATGGCTCTTGGAGTGGAATACTGTTTTGATCCATTGTGAATTGGATCAAGTGCTTTAGTGGGATGTGTAGCCCTCTGAGTAAGCTTTCCAAAATGTCCAAGATCATCGAATTCGGAGTTCGAAGCTAAGAGTTATCGCCGTTTTACCGAAGAGTGGTCTGTGATCGGACTCGTGACTGGACGCGTCCGATCAGCACTTGCGCGTCCGGTCAGTGTTTTTCACGGGCGAAAGTGACCGGACACTGCAGCGAGTCCGGTCAGTGATGACCGGACACGTCCGGTCACTTCAGGAGCTTACTGGAACCTCTCTGTTCGCTATTTCGCTGCGACCTGCGCGTCCGGTCCCGTTAGTGACCTGCGCGTCCGGTCAATACAAGTTTATACGTGCAAAAACTAGCCGTTGGAGCACACTACTGACCTGCGCGTCCAGTCAGTTCGACCGGCCCGTCCGGTCAGTTCGACCGGCACGTCCGGTCGACCCGAAACTTGCCCAGTGAGGGGACTAACGGCTCTATTTCGTTGTGGAGCTATAAATAGATGCCTTGGCCGGTAGCTGAGCACACTTTAGCCTTGGTGGCTTATGTGGTAGTGCTTGGGAGTCATCTAACTCACTCATGCTTGATAGTGTTCATCGGATCGAGTGAGAGAGTGATTCTAGTGCGATTGCATCGTGAGGTTGCATCGAGTGGCACTAGGTGATCGTGTTGCAAGCCGGTGGTGCTTGTTACTCTTGGAGGTTGCCACCTCCTAGACGGCTTGGTGGCTCGTGGCTCTGTCGAAGCTCGCAAGAAGATTGTGCGAGGCTCCAGAGAAGATTTGTGAGGGGGATTGTGCTCACCCCGCGGGGATCACGAAGAGCAACTCTAGTAAAGCTCGTGGCTTGGAGGATCCCCATCTTGAGAGTGGATATGCGGCACCCGCTGAGGGTTTGACTCTTGATAGTCAATTAGCTCGTGATCCATCAAGTTGGTGTATCACCACAACGGGGACTAGCTTGGTGGTAACCAAGTGAACCTCGGTGAAAAACCGCCGTGTCAACATTGTGTACATCTTCTCGGTGGTTTGCTTTCGATTCACAAGCTTGTATTTACATTCATATACTTGTGCTTGTGTAGTTGCTCTTGTAACTAGTTTGCTTGTGTAGTTAGCTAGTTACCTTCTTGCTTGTGTAGCATAGAAGTAGCTCCCGTTGCGTGGCTAATTTGGTTTGTGTAACCTTGTTAGTCATATTATTTAGTTTGTGTAGCTAAGTAATTTGTGCTCTCTAGTTTGGCATTAGTTGCCTTGCTATTGAGCATTGCTAGTGAGTATAGGTGGCTTCGTGCTTTTGCTTACTAGAATTGTGTAGGACCTCCCCGGCTTTGCTAAAGTACTAGTGCATAGGTTTGTGTGACCTTGCTCTAGAATTTGTTTAGGAGAGCTCTTGCTAAGGAAAGCACCTTAGTTACATAATTAGGATCTTTGTGAGGTGCTTGTGAACTTAGATAGAGGGGTGTAGTCTTAGCTAGACCGATAGTTTTAATTCCACATTTGTTTCAGTTTGCCGACGCGATTAATTTTAGAAAGGATTATTCACCCCCCCTTCTAGTCCGCCATCTCGACCCTTCAAGTGCACACCAGGCTCACCGAATATGCACCCTACTTTGATGGATGCATCGGGGCCATAGATGGCACACACATCCCAGTCACGGTTGATGAAAGTCTTAGGTTAGACTACATGAACAGAAATGGGGAGACAACCATGAATGTATGTGTCGTGGTTTACTTGCATGGCCATTTCACATTTGTTGGAGTTGGGATGGTTGGCTCCGTACATGACTCCGCTGTCCTCGATCGTTGTCGAGAGAATTCGCTGAAGTTCCCTCATCCACTAGAAGGTGTGTATTGTGTTTTCCCGGTTGTTCCACTTTACCCACATATTTCATTACAGATATTGTTGACAAGCGGTGCTTGCTAATGATGCGTTGCAGGTCGGTACTACCTCGTCGATTCTAGATATGCGCTAGAGAAGGGTTATATGACGCCGTACTACAACACAAGGTACACAGACCGTGATTTTGAAGGGATAGATGAGGCCCAAATGGGAAGGAATGAGAAATTTAACCGGGCTCATTCACAAATATGTGTAGTCGTCAAACATGCATTTGGGGCGGTTAAAGGAAAGTGGAAAATTTTAAAAGATGTTCCGCACTACGACTTGGACATGCAAAAGAAAGTCATCTTAGCATGCTTTGGGCTACATAATTTCCTGTGGCACTAGGACCATTGTGATGATGCACCAGGAAGCTACAATTACCACATGTCTACTTGGGCAAAACGACAGAAGAAAATTGATATTGCCAAGCTCTGTGACCTTATCTGTAAGCGACTCCCTCCATCGTGTTAGTTCATGTATGTCATTCGTGCCATTCGTAGTGTAGTCATGTGTTAGTTGTTACTCGTGACATGTGTACAAGCTTCCATTAGTTGTTAGTACTGCCATCAATAGAGTAGTCATTTGTTGTAATGTTGTTTGTAGTCGATTTGAGGTCTGCAACTCAGTTGTAGTACATGTATATGTGGCAGTTAGAACTATGATGCAATTTGCACCATGTTCACCTACGCAGATGTATGTTGGATGGCAGTTGAGGTTGTATGCATCTCTAGCCCTCTTCAAATATCCAGTACCTAAAGGTTGTGTTCAATCAGCTCTCAATTCGTGGTAACCCCGCACTTGATTTGAACTTTTCTTTTTTTTACACACTTCTAAAGATTGGCGTCAGACCAATTCATGCCAACGTCACATACCTCGGCATTTTTTCATTTCACGCCAAGGTATACGACCCCCAGCAGGTACTTACTAAGTAAGTGGAGCTCGTGGCGCCGACATGCCTTACCTCAGCGTCAAGAGCAATGACACCGAGCCGAACGCCTCAGTGTGGATCGACTTAGCACCAACACTAATGCACTCGCGATGGGTGCCTTGGTTCAATAGCGGCCCAAGCTGCCAAAGGCTCGGCGGGAGTCCAAACCACGCCGAAGTTGATAAAACCGGTGTGCACCGATTCCACGCCGAGCACATCAACTCGGCGTGAGCCGACACGTCGCCGAACATTATAGGTATTTTTTATACAATTTTCTTTAGTACTTCGATGATCGCATTGGCATAAACCCGATACCCTATACCCTAATCCGAAAACCCTTAACCGTAAACCCGAAACACAGAACCATACACCTTATACCCTATACCATAAACCCTTAACCATACCCCCTAAACCATAAACCCTAGACCCTAAACCCTACACCCTAAACAATTGACCATAAACCCTATATCCTAAACCCTTAATCATAAACCCAAAACCCTAAAGCCTGTACCCTAAACCATAAACCAAAAAACCTAAACAACCAACCCTAAACGTAAACGTATTTGAGTAAAGATTTAATCAATGAATAGAGGAATCTCTGCCAAAATTTTCTAGCTAAAGTACATTAGTGCAGTACACCTACAACATGTAGCCTTTTAAGTGATTTATCATGTCACAGTCATATCGTACAATGACTTTTACAGATGAAATTGAATGATCACCGAAAAATAGCCTTTTCAGTTTTCAAATAGGCTTTTTAGGAGGGCCATCAAGGCTTTTCAGTGTCCTTCAAATTAGACTTTTTAGTGATACCTATAGTAGGCCTTTCAGGAGAGGCATTAAGGCTTTCTCAGTGTCCTTGAAATTAGACTTTGCAGTGATACCTAGTAGTCTTTTTAGGATCATTTAAGTCGCACTACAATGGCTACTAAATCTTGGGCTGCCTATATATCCGCATTGCAACATTCGTTGCTACTCACTTGAAATTAGCATTTGCTTTCTTTGAGTAAGAAAATGTCTAGAGGGGCGTCTAGTGGAAAAGGAAAGGGGGGATGAAGGAAACTCCCATTGTGTGGGAGGGGTCTCTGGGTTCGGATGAGTTTGATGAACCAGTGTATCATTTTCCAGTCGAGAGCAAGAGTGATTTCACAAAAGAGTGTCCTCTTAGAGGATACGATAACTGAAAAGAAGATTGGCCAAAATATATGCATGGTGAGGACTGCTTAGTCTAGATGTTCACAGAGGGTTTGGATGGAGGTCGTCGTTTCTTCAAATGCCCACGAGCATAGGTAATTGTTTTTAAAATTTGTTAGTCATATATGTTTCTCTATTGCTCTAAATTTTATAGGACATACTTACTGTAGTGTTTGGAGTCCAAAAAAAATTGTGGGTTCACTAGGTGGGTCGATCCTAGACCAATTTATCCGCATCAGCATTACATCTACTACATGCAGGACCATATCTTCGATCTGGAAAGGGAAGTTAGCAGTGGTTACAAGGATGACGAAGACGACGACATCAACAATGGTGTCAGTTCACAGGAGGCACTCTGCAATGACCCATATTGCACCTGCCCTAATCACAAGAACAAGGGGCCTCCGCCGCCACCCCCGCCGCCGCCACCACCAACAATGGGAGGGTACTATGGAGAAAGTGCAACACAATTTGCTATGTGGCAATACTAGTAGATAGGAACTATGTTGTTTCGTTACATTACCTAAGGCATGTTAGGTTTAGTCAAAGGAACTATGTACCCTTCTTTGGTATATGTTTCTCACATGCCATGTCAGTTGCTTGTTGTTCCCTACAATTACCTAAGGCATGTTAGGTTTAGTCAAAGGAACTATGTAACCTTCTTTGGTACATGTTTCTCACATGCCATGTTAGTTGCTTGTTGTTCCCTACAATTACCTAAGGCATGTTAGGTTTAGTCAAAGGAACTATGTACCCTTATTTGGTACATATTTCTCACATGCCATGTCAGTTGCTTGTTGTTGCCTACAATTACCTAAGGCATGTTAGGTTTAGTCCAGGACATATGTACCCTAGTTTGGTAAATGTTCTCACATGCCATGTTCTGTGTTGTGCGTGTTGAATTATGTAATCCACTACTTCGTTATGTTTTATTTGCATTACATGAACTAGGTTCACTACCTCTGGAATATTAAACTTAATATTATGAACACAAATAACAATCCCAACATCACTATGAAAGATCCAATAATAAGGCACATCAAACAACACAATAGCATGACCTAGGTAGGCCGAAACTAAAAGTGCATTACATGACAACACATTGCATAGTCCAAAACTAGACAACATAGTTCATGAATAAACCATAGAACTACTGAGTGCAACAAGGCCACTTTCCTTTCCTTTGGGCATCTAGATTATCCTCTATCGCTGCCTTCGCTCGACGCACGCGCTCAAGCTTCTTCTCCCTCTCCTCCCTGTACGCAGCAACATGCCTCCTTTCCTCCTCTTCCTTGTGCTCCTTTTCTAGAGCCTCCTCTCTACATCGCTTCTCCAATACCTTCGCACGCTCCGCATCCCACTCCTTTAGGCCTTCTAGAAGCCGCTTGTCCAACTCCTCGATCTCATGATCGATCCACTCCTCAAAATCACAGAGCGGTGGAGGGGTCTGCAACAAATGAAATAGTTACAAAACAGTAAAATAAGAAAAACTCCGTACGACAAAAGAAATTAATGCACAATACAATTTTCTCACAATAAATTTACTGCGACGCTGACGCTTTGTAGGCTCCCATGCAAAATTCGGACACATCCAATACATCTGCCTATAGGTTTTCTCATCTTCAAAAATGTCTACCTTGCAAGGATCACCACAAAAGCACATGGGTCTAGGAACACCGCTAGGGAGAGGCTTTGGGTCGTACGGACTTCCGGTCATACGGCCATAGCTACAATTGAAACAATTTGTTTATAATAACCGCAAACAAATAACATTAAACCCTGAGCCTAGGGTTTACCAAATTAAGCAAAAAAATGAACGCATACCTTGGTTTGGTAGCCTTTCCCTGCCGTGGCAACCTACAGTTGTATAAAACAACAAAATATTAAAAAGTGCATGAAACCCTAACTGAAAATTACAACTAATATCTAACCTAATTCACCAACGAACAACAAACATAGCAACGGAAACAAACTAAGCTACTATACACAAGTAAATGTACATTTCATGAACGCAATCAATTAATACATACTTTCCTCAAATGCCATCAACGAACCAAATAAGAACACCAAATACAACCGCAATTGACCGGATAAAACGAAACATAACAAGGAGGACAACCTTGGTGAAGCTACCAAAACCTCGATTCGGCCTCCCTATGCCTGATTTAGGGTTTAGGGTTCATGGGCGCCGAGGAGGACACAAGAGAAAGAACCAAGGAAAGGATAGAATGAATGGAGGGAGGAAGAAGGGGGCCGCAGTGCGACCTTATGTGTCCAGACCTCAGCGTTAAGTCAAGGCGCGCTGAGGTCTGGGGCACAGCGTTAACTGAGCCAACGCCGACCACTGCGGGACCCTATGCCATGCTAAATCCATCGACCGCTGTTAGCGTGGACGTGGCAACACGTCGGCGTCAACTCACACTACGCCGAGCCTCATACATCGGCGTCACGCCCTAAGACGTCGACCGTTTGGTCTATTTCCAGAAAAAGTTTCACGAGGAGGTTATTTGTAAAAAATGTTTAAAAAAGGATTAAAATGCAAAAGTGGTGCGCTGCACTTTACATTGCACTAAATATGAACAACACTTCAGGGTGTGTTCACTTCGCGAAAAGTAGGTGAAAAGTTATTGTAGCATCTTTCGTTGTTATTTGGCAAAATTTGTTCAATAATGGACTAACTAGGCTCAAAAGATTCGTCCCGACATTTGCAGACAAACTATGTAATTAGTTATCTTTTTTATCTACATTTAATGCTCCATACATGCGTCGAAAGATTTGATGTGATGGGTGGAAGAGGAAATATTTTGGGTTGGGATGGAAAGTGAACAAGGCCCTCAGATCGAATTCATTTTTTTTTGTTTGCGTAGGCATAGAAACTTTTTCTTAGAATTAAATTATAATTTTTTTTGTGTGGCTGTTTCTAAGAGTTTTTTTAGCACAAAAGTGCCAGAAAAGAAATGACGAAGCATTTCAAACTCTGAAACCACAGATTGTAGCTAGTATTTAGATCAAATACAAGCCATTGGACAAACAGAGGAAGGAGCCTTCGCGTCACTGGCTGCGCGCCTCCGCATCACTGGCTGGGCATGGGTCGTGGCCTCCGCGTCTCCGGCTGGGCGTAGGCCGCCGCCGCCGCGCCGGAGTGGGGCGTGCGCCACGACCGCCACCGATGTGCCGGAGCACTGCTGGCTCGTCCTCGCGCGGTGGCGTCCTCTCTCTTTAGAGGGCCGCGAGCTGTACCTCGTGCGCTCTAGATGCGAACGCAGGCTTACTTCACTGCTTTGGAAGGGAAGCTGCGTGGTGGTGGGCAGGCAATGGTGCCGCCACCACGGATGTGGATGGGGCCGCGGCTGCGGACGGAGCCGAGCTGACCGCGGCGTGGCAGCGGTCCGGCGAGGCGGTTGCTGCGGACGGGGGCGTGGTGGCGCGCGGACAGGGGCGCGCCTTCGGCCGCGGATGGCGGCGCGGTGGTGGCGATTTCGGGAAGAAGAAGAACGCTAGTTTTCAGTTTAGATTATTAGAAATAGAAAAAAAAAATAACTGCTCGATGTATGGAAGCTTATATCTTGGATGGATGCGTGGAAGCATCTCCTTGGATGTTCAAATATGGGTGACGCGAAAAGTAGGGCCTGGTTGAAATTTTTTTGAGTCTCCTTGGATGTGAACAAGGCCATATTGGGAAGAGACGGAGGAGGAAGAAACCGAGGGGGTCGGTCAATATTAATCCCGTCGCGTGGTTCGTGAAACTTCCGGACTGAGTCGGGAGACGGAGCGCCGTTTCTGGAGCCCGTGTTGCAGGCAGATAAATGGGCCGTGGCTTGGCACTCGTTTTTGGACCGTTAGATTTAGTGCCACCCCTATTCTGACGGCTGGAATTAACAGGCGACGTGGCCCAATAGAATGCACGTTTTTTTGCTCAGGTTTCATTAGGTAGAAATGTGTCACTCGAATTCTGGAATGTTTGATTTGTTCTTGACTTGAGCCTGGCCTTCAGTTTTGATGTGTGGACGCCGCACCACATACTTAAGGCTGCACCGCCTTGAGTTAATTCCGAGTGGGTCCCACCTGCCGCCAGGTTTCTTTGAAAACGTGGATTTCTTGCTCCTCGATTGGTTGCAATCTGTCCATTTCTTTGTTTGATTGAAGCCTCTCATCTTTTCTATTTCCTTGCAATCCATAGATACATTCTGCAATCTGTCTTTTTATTTGTTTGAGGCAAGCCTTTCCAATTTTACACTAGAGGTCAAGTATACTTGCAGTGCTTAATCATGTGTAAGTGTTAGGTATTATTAGTGTAATTGCTAGGTCAACTATACTAAGTGTAAAAGTTTATTAGGCACATGTATCTGTCATAATTTGAATTCAGTATATTTACTTTGATTTGTTTGTTTGATGCAGTGCTTTCATAATCATTTTGGTATTGGCAATCCATAGAAAATTTATGTTTTTTGTGTTTGTTTTATTTACTTTGATATGTTTGGTTGATGCACTGCCCTCAGAAAGTTTTTGGTTTTTGCGATCAATAGAAATTTTTTGTTTTTGTATTTTTTTTATTTACTTTGATCTTTTTGGTTGATGCACTGCCCTCAGAAATTTTTTGGTTTTTGGAATCCATAAAAATTTTCTGTTTTTTCCTGTCTTTTTTTTTGAAATTCTATCATATTTGTTCCTCATATAGTTTCTAGATCTAGTTTTGTTACAAGCATTAATCATTTCTTGTTGTCCAAGTGCTTTGGATCCCACTAATTGACAAGGTGTAATGGTGGTTTGAAGTTTATTTTTCCTGGATTAATTCAGGTTTTGTTCTAGGTATTCAAATGTCATTCAGGTTTTTTCGATTTGAAGTTTTGATTTTTTGTTCATTCGTTTGTTCTTTCTAATCTCGCTTTCTTCTTGGCAAATTTACTTTTTTATGGACTATGAATTAATTTTTTCATTTACCCTAGAGTTGAACTATACTTATAGTGATTAATCAGGTGTGATTGCTATATATTATTGATGTAGGTAATATTAAGTGAAAAAGTTTAGTAGGGACATGTATGGCTCATAGTTTGAACTGTCTTTGTTTCATTCATGTCTCTAATGTTTTTGGTTTTACACTCCATAAAAAAATTCTGTTTTTTTTGTTCTTATTTTTTTTTTGTTATTTTGAATAGTTAATTTACCAGGTTTTTTGTATTTATAATTTAGCAAATTCTTATTGTTTTGATCGTCTATGAAGGTGTGCTGATGGAATGCAAAATTCGTGCAATTTCAACTCCTATTTCACTCGAATTCTGTTTCTAGTTATTTTTGAGTGATTTGACCTTTATGATTACTCGTGGGACCATAGGGCCTAAATCACTTAGATTTTGTTTTTTGTTTCATTTGTGTGATTTGTTCTCTCAAATTGCTTGACTAATCAGAGGAGACAGATCACCCGAGTTCCAAATAGACAAATCTTTTTTAATATGCTAGTAGAAAGTTCTTTAAATTATTAGTAAAAAGCTTTTTCAAAAATTTTGCTAGTAAGTCGATTGATCGTGTGCTTAAATGGGCCTGCAACCTGACCCATCTAGATCGCTGCTTAGGGCATATACAACCCACAGACGGGTGTCCGTCTCTAAGCGCCTCATATCTATCATACAAACAGGTATAAAGACCGGTCATACAACTCACAGATGAGGTTCAGTCTCTAAGCTGTTTAATGCTCTGCATATAGCTAGGATCAACTATAAATAAATATTTGTATACCATTGTGTGGCTATTTGATAGAAAATGTATCAAGGTTAAATAAGAGTGACATGATTCGCACTAGCTAGTGTTGCAGTTCACACTCACTAATGCTTAAGTTCACACTCACACGCACTATCTAGTGCTGCAGTTTGTTTAAAAAAACGGCAGTGGAATGACTATAGGCATTCAGATAACTCTCACATGTCCACACAAAATCATTCAGATATTTAAATGAGAAGCATTCAGATATCAGGTAATTGAGAAGCATTCAGATATTTAACTGAGATGCAAACAAGACAGTAACTGAGAAGCATTTGGATATTTAACTAAGAAGCATTCAGGTATCAGGTAACTGAGAACCATTCAGGTATCAGATATTTAACTGAGACATAAACTGCAGTCTAATTGAAACAAGACAGTATAGAAATTTAACTGAGAAACATTCAAGTATCAGGTAGCATTCAGGTATCAGGTAGCATGCAGGTAACTCATCCTAAAAATTCTGAACAGCATCAGGAAGAACACAGCATCAGGTATATCACAAGTCATCCTCTGCACAGGGAAAAAATTCTGAACTTAACAAAAATTCTGAACAGCATAAGAATAACAGATGGAAACAAGCATGCATTGTCAGATAACAAACAGTCTGCTTATGATGAATATAAATAATTCAGATAACGAACAGTCTACTTATGCTGAAATTGTTCAGAACACATGCTGGATTCAAGCAAGTACAGACACCACGAGTACAGGATGGCAAGCCAGTTCAGGAAGCCTAGATGTGTGTATAACTTTAGATAGGTACGTGTTGTTTTTTTTAATTTGATTTACTTTTCCATTCCGGAAAGCACTGGGGTACATTGCAGTGGGTTGTTTAATTGAAACACTCTCTTAGGTTTGCTAGCTAATCTCGGTGAATATTGCTTTCCTCCATCACATTTGGTATACGGTTCCTCTCCGGCTCCGGCTCATCTGGAGGAGCCGTACCAAAAGGTATAGGAGGAGGAACTTTTGAGAGGCCATTTTCAGTGGAAAAAAGAGGACTCAGAGCGGTCCAAAACAACTCTGGCTCCTTTGAAGAAGCCCACCAAAACAAGGCTTAAAATACTGCTATTATAAAATAAACGATATGACACTATCACTGACAGTTGCTTTAGAACCGATAGTAATAATGTATCACTATATGTTCATAGCTTCAACCGGTAGTGATAGTATAACCGAAAGTAATGGTCCTGTTTGGTATGGCTAAATTAAGTTGAAACCAACATCCAAACGAATCGTTTTTATAGTTTATTTTGACCACGCTCATTCCTACCGCTCCTATTTGTATTAAAAAAACAGAAGCTAGATCATACCAGCTTATTTAGCCGCGCTCTTATTCTATTTGTACAACTTATCTAAAAAGCGCTTTCTAGATAATAAGTTCTACCAATCAGAGACAATAGGTGGATTTTCACCGTTAGTTCTTGGCTACAATTGGCAGTGATAGGCGATGTATTGTTACTGCCAGTTATAGCTACGAACCCTAAACCGACTGTTAAAGACCACACTTATGTTAGCTTTGTATAAGTTGATGTCTTACATTGTGCAGCTGGCCGACCTAGACCCTAGAGATTTGGACTTACTACCACTGTATGTTAAATGGATATATAGATAATCATTAGTGAATTATGGATATATCAGGGTATAATACTATAGTGTATTTGTTTTTTTGTATGTCAGTATATGTTAATTTATTTATTTGATTTAAAGTTTATGAAAAAAATTATTTTTGTATTGTTACTATTTTTAAGCTTTAGATAAATATAAAAATTATATTGATTTTATAAATTTATTGTTTAGTTCTTGAACTAAACTAGTTAGTTCGAGTCGGGGTTGTAAACGAGCCGAGCCAAAGTGGCGTGTCATTAAGAAATAAGAGCAACTCCAACAGATGAAGTATATTTGTCTTGCAGTCTAAATTTAGATTATTTTATGAAAAACAGGACTCTAATAGGTACTGTATCCCGTAATCCAAAATAAGAATCCATGTATCCCGTAGTTCTTGCTATCTAGAAATAGCACGCCGTGGCCACTAGCTATTCCTCTTCCCTTCATCAAATTTTGTTCGGTGCTCCCTTTCTGCATGAATTTATGTTCCCACTATCCAGAAATAGCATGTTTTCAAATATACAAGAGGCAAAATAGCTAGGCTGTTGTAGAGTCATCTTTTTCTTAGACTTTTCTATTTTACATAATGGCAAATTTAAGAAATTTGGCTATTAGTTTTAGACAAACTCTTGGAGTTGCTCTAAGTTTTGTTTTTTATGGGAATTTACATTCCATTAAGCAACCAAACCAGCAAAATCGCTGGACACAAAGTGCACCATACAGACTCGCACTCCGGCCATCACAGAGGGCATACCCTCAGTACTCACGCTTCCTAGGCTGTGTTTAGTTCCCCTGAAAAGGGTGAAAAATGTACTGTAGCATGTTTTGGCTTTATTTGGCAAATAGTGTTCAACCGTTGACTAATTAGGTTCAAAACGTTCATCTCGCAAAGTACAACCAAGCTGTACAATTAGTTTTTGATTTCATCTACATTAAGTACTTCATGCATGTACCGCAAGTTTGATGTGACGGAGAATCTTTTTTTTGCATAGTGCATTTTTGGAGGAACTAAACACAGCCGAAGCAAGTTCATAAGCAACTCGATTACATTCACGCGGTATATATTTCACTTAGGCAATATAAAATTTTCAGCAAGCAGCTCCTTCAACTCATGCACCACACCGCCCAGCACCTGGTAATCTGAAACCATCACCAAGGAGAGCTTCTACTACCTGGGTTGCATCAGTCTCCAGTATAATCTCGCTAATGCCCAAAGCCATTGCAGCTTTCACCCCTTGGATACATGCTCGCAACAACATAGTATGCACATAAGAGCCGTTATCTCAACGAGCGTCAGCTCGCAGCCTGTTCGTTTCGCTGGTTTATTGTGCTGAAAGCACTATTTGCTGGTTTGTTATGAGAGAAAAACACTGCTGGATGGCTGCTGATTCTGCTGATAAGTCCAAACGAACAGGGCGTCGGTTGTACTGTTGTACAGGCAGTACAGCCCACTGTAGGCTGTACTGCCTGTACAACAGTACAAGTACCACTAGCACTAGTCCGCTACCACCGCTCTCTCCCCTCGCACTAGAGCTCCGCAGCTGTGTTAGGCCTGGTTTAGATTCCAGATTTTGCCTCCCAAATTTACTATGCAGAATTCTTATTCCCCGTCACATCAAAATGTCGGCACATATATGGAGTACTAAATGTAGATGAAATAAAAAACTAATTGCACAGTTTTATTGTACTTTGCGAGCCGAACATTTAGAGCCTAATTAATCAAGATTTGGACAATTATTACCAAATAAAAATAAAATTGCTACAGTGTGATGTGACCTTTACTATGCAAAATTTGGACCCCAAATTAGGCATCTAAACAAGGCCTTACTGAGAGTCTGATATTGGCCGTGTTTAGTTCCAAAGTTGGCGTGGCCAACTTGGAACAGTACCGGTCACGTCGCACTGTAGCAAATTTTGTTTTTTAGTGCAAAAAAAAATGTCCAAAAAATGATAAATTAGACTCAAAATGTTCATCTCGCAAAGTACAATAAAACTGTGCAATTAGTTTTTGATTTCATCTACATTTAGTACTCCATGCATTTGCCGACATTTGGATGTGACGAGGAATCTCCTTTTTGCATAATGGAATTTGGGGTTAGATTTGGGAACTAAACAAGGGCATTATTGCGCCCTCCAACTCCATTAAGTGCCCTACTACCGCTGTTTTCCTGATAGAGAAAGAGTAAAATTCACCGCCAGCCCCTAAACTTGGCCGGCGGTGTCATCCCGGTCCACAAAGTTTCAAAACGTTATCTTCACGTGCACGAACTTGTCTCGGGCAGCACCTGAGGTCCAAACGGGTCCGAGCAGACCCGAACGCAGGCGTGGCATTCCACGGTGGCGTCGACCTAGATTAATTTTTGACTCGGGCCGATTCGAGTCCACCATTCGAGTCCGTTGGGAGTCCGCCGCCCCCAAACTCCGATCCCCTCCGCCCAATCTCAGGTCGCCTTCGGCCCTAGCACCCCGGTCGCTGCGGTGGACCAAGCCAGTGCGCCGGCGAAGCTCTGCTCGCCGCTGCCGCTGCCGGCCTCCAGAAGCGCAGCTGCCGTTGCTAGCCTCCAGATGGGCCGCTGCTACTACCGGCCTCCAGAAGCGCCGCTGCCGCTGCCGGCCTCCAGATGGGCTGCCGCTGCTGTCGGCCTCCACAAGCGCCGATGCCGGCCTCCAGATGTGCCACGTCCGGACCTGCATCGAGCTGCCGCGGCCCTGCCTCCAGATGCTCGTCCTTTGGCTGTTGTTGCTGAAGTTGCTTACCTGTACTGCATATCATATTCAGTGAACAGGGTGGAGAGATAGGAGAAAGGACGAGGCCAGGATTGAGCATGATCTGAAGCAAGTGAATGATAGTTTGACAGTAAATGCTAGGATTTGGTAGTGTTTAGTTGTTGTTTCTTCACTTGTTTTGTTCACAAATCTGTATAGTTTTTTTAGAAATCTTTTATGGATATGTTGATGAGTAATATTAAAAATGCATCAGCATGGTTATGTGCCCAGAAAATTTATCTGTGTGGTATGTTAATTCATTTGAACAAATTGACAGAAAATGCCAACTTTCTAGCATCACTGGAACACAGTAACACAAATAACAGAATGCCAACTTTCTAGCATCACTGGAATATTTCCTTACATATTTTTAACTACCGAGCAGCATCCATGACAGTACCAGAAATTATTCTTGTGTCATTCACAAAAGAGCAAAAGATGAGCATTACATGCATCCATCACTAACTATCAAGCCGTATCCAGAGATTTGGCAGCTCAAGTAGCCTAAATGTACAAGTAGAATTCTTCTCGTGTCATTCACAAAAGAGCAAAAGATGAGCAGAAGTTTCTCTGCATTTCACTTTCCAGGATCATCATTCTTCCCAGGTGCTTCCTACTTCTTCCTAGGTGCTTCCTTCTTCTTCGCTGGTTTCCTCTTCCTTGTAGCAGCCTTACCTTCCTTGGTAGCTATTGTCAATACAACCGGCCTAGGTATTGTTGTGTTGGAACTGATGAAGACAGACTCTGGTAATGGAGTTGGAGTCTGGGCAAAGTATGCTGGTGTCTTTGATCCCTGAAAAAGGGTATCATTTTTAGAGACCAAAAATAGCTAAATCATTTGTAGAGACCAAAAATAGTATACCTGTTCCAGCATTTGCAAAAGCATTGTTGAGCTGAGGTGTGCCATCATTCCCATAGGTTGAGGTGCTTGGGAGAAGTACTGATCAATATGTTGATTTTCCTGTGAGGCAAACTGAGAATTTTGAGGAGCTTCTTGTGAGACAAACTGCAAACTCTGAGGAGCATCTTGTGAGACATACTGAGAACTCTGAGAAGGTTCCTGTGTACAATTATGAGCAGTTTGTTGCAAAGGTACCTCATCAGGGACATAATCCTCTGGTCTTATGCCCATCTTCTTAAGGGGGCAACCCCTGGCATTGTGGTTCTCACCCCTGCAGTAACCGCAAGTCATGGTCACCCCATGTTTTGACAATTTAGGGCCATTTGCTCCTTGGATTTCATGAGGATCCTTCTTCCTGCACCTTGGTGGCCTTCCTACTTTCTTTTCATATTTAGGTGGTAGGACTGGAGGACCATTGACCTTTTCCCAAGTGGTCTTATCTCTGCAAGGCATGATGTTGGACTCATATGCTTTGCTAAATGCCTGAACTGAATAACATTCATGGACAACAGACTCAACAGGTATCCTCTCATGCCTTAAACATGATATTGCATGCTTACATGGAATTCCTGTTATGTTCCATTTCCTACATTCACATGATTTGGCTCGAAGGTCAACAATGTATTTAAATTCCCTCTCTAAAACTTGAAACACTCCCTGTCCTGATGGCAGTGCATAGCAAGTATTGGCAAACTCTGCATTTTTAAGGACTTTTTGTCGAATCTTAGGACAGATAGGGCCCACAAAGTGTTTGCACTCTTCTTGCTTACTACAGAACCTAGTCATTAACTGTTGCTTAATCTTCTCAAACATACTCAAGATAGGCATTTCCCTAGCTTCCAGAATGTAGTTGTTGAACACTTCACAACTATTGTTCAACAAAATATCACATTTCAGAAATTCAGCAAAGAATGCCCTTACCCATGTGTTAGGAGCCATCTTTTCCAACCATGTAAATGCAGCTGAGTTCAGTGTCCTCATCTTCTCCATGTGATACTTCCACTTCTCTTCTGTACTAGCCCTTGCACAAGTCCACAATTGGTTTTTCAGTATTTCACCTTTGAATCCAGTGTCTCTAAAGTTACAATACAAATGCCTCACACAGAAACGATGCTCAGACTCAGGAAATATGTCCTCAACTGCTGGGATCAGCCCCTGAGAGTTAAAGCATGACAACTTAGTTAGTGGTTGTAAGAACACGACATATAATGACTTGAATAGAAATTAATATACCTTTTGCTTGTCTGTCATCACTGTCCAAGGATAAGTATTGATAATACCCAAGTCCTCTTTCAAGGTCTGCAGGAACCACTTCCATGTGGCCTTGGACTCAACCTCAACCACGGCAATAGCAATTGGGTATATGCAGTCATTGGGATCAATGCCAACTGCAGTCAAGATCTGTCCACCAAATTTGGTCTTTATATGGCATCCATCCAAACAAATCAATGGTATGCAGCCTGCTAAAAATCCTCTCTTACATGCAGCCAAGCTCATGTAGCATGTATTAAAGTATCCATTATCCACATTGAGGAAAAAAGAGCTTAGTGGATTACTTCTTCTAATTTCGTTCCCATAGTCCCAAAGGTCATTGTACTGCTTACCCTCTTCACCATGCACTTTCTTCATGGCTAGCCTCCTTGCTCTTGCCAGCTTGGTCCTAGATGGTGTCAAATTCCATTCCTTTTGAACTATCCTGCTAAAGTTAGCAATAGACATCTTATCATTTGCTCTGAATGACTCTAAATATTTTTCAGCAAGCCAATTTGCAGTGCATCTTTTCAGATTCCAATCCTTCTGACAGTTGTGAGATCCAGAATAAGTCTTCACTACAAATGCCTTAACTCTTGTATCATATGATGCATACAAATTCCAGGGGCAACCCTCATTGCAATGTGCCCTAAACCTCTTCTTTTCCTTTCTTGCAAACTTGATGTCAACCCTCTGCTTCAGACTATATTAAGTAATGGCAGCTCTGAGTGTCTGAACACAATCAAACACCATACCAACTTTGAATGTGGGATTGTTCATGTCCTCGGCCCTGAAGGTAGCAAACCTCATATTGACTTCACTCTCTATTTCTTCAGCTGGGAGTTCAAAATCTTCTTCACTAGACAACTCTTCCACATCTTGAGGTGCTACTAATGTCCTTTCGCCCTTAAGCCTGCTACCCCTTGCCTTCTTGGACTTTGAAACCTTCTGTTGCTTGTCCTATTCCTCTTCAAGAATTCCTTCAGGAAGGTCATCATCCCCCTCCTCAACCTCATACTCACTGTCCACAAATTCAGAACCCTCACTCTCACTGTCCTCTTTCCTTCCTTCCCCAAATTCTGACTGAGGATTGTTCAAATTTGGCAGCCCTTGGTAGAACTCAGGTAACCTCTCACTTTGCACTGGGTTCACAACCACATCATCGCAATGCACGTCAACCAGAATGTCATCATGATGAAAATATAGTACTAGGTTTTGCACCCTGTCTACCACTGAGCACATTGCATTGGTGTCTGAATCAGTAGAAATTATCCTCAACCCATTGACTAATGTCTTTCCAGGCAACAGCCAATACACCTCAAAAGCAGCCGACTTTGCATATCCAAGTTGCTCAGCAATGTCCTCAAACCACAATACAGACCAAGTTTCTACTTCACAATGATCAAACCACGAAATCTTTTCATCCACATATGACTTTGTATGTCCAGATCCAAGAAAAAACCCACCATGATGCACTTCAATAGTAAACTCTTTACCACTGACACCTACATTGCACAATTTGGCCAAACGACAGAACATCAGTAACATGAATTGATTCCCTACTCTGGGCAAACTCACTAATCACAAACCTAAACCACAAGAAAACCCCAATCCTGAACCAATCGACACCAGAAAACAGAAACCTAATCTCATAGATCCAATTTTTATGTCTCCATCAACATTTTGATTAACCTAAGGATCAGCTACACCAACAAAAACGCAGACTTTTGGGTGTGATTAACTCACCATACATCGGAGGAGGATCGCCCTTCCGCCGCAGCATCGGCGCCATCGCTTACCGCGGTGACAGTCCTGAGAACTATCCGCTGCGGCGGCCAGCCTTCTCGTCGTGCTCTAGCTTGCGGCCAGCCACCGATACGTCCGCCTCCCCACGCCCACCGGGATGGCCGAGCGAGAAACCCCACGAGCCTTGCGGACTCGAATGGCGAACAGGGGCAGCCGAATCGTCCCGTGTCGCCAAAAGCTCTTTAGGATCCAGGTTGATTCCACCGTGGAACACCACGCCTGCGTTCGGGTCCGCCTGGACCTGTTTGGACCTCAAGTGTCGTCCGAGACAAGTTCATGCAGGTGGAAATAACGTTTTGAAACTTCGTGGACCGGGATGACACCGCCGGCCAAGTTTAGGGGCCGGCGGTGAATTTTACTCATAGAGAAATGTTGCATACTAGTTGTCCCTCCTCGTTCGTCTACACCTGATTTGAGAGCTCTGGGCACCAGATCTGAGGCCTCTCGTCTCTTGAATTGGTTGTAGCATTTGAAGTCGTGTTACGATGAGCAAGGAGGATGTCCTCAAGGTGCAGGTGTGTGAGCTTTGCTTCTTCTCTACTCAACCACCATTCTTCTTTGTTTTGGCTGCCATTTTCCTCCAGCAGGTGGAGGCAGCTTTTGCTTGTGTTTGCAGCAAGTGTTCCCTTCCATGTCTCCTGCCATGTTTTTGTTTCTTGAAAATCATTTTTGTTTTGCTGTGTTGGTGACGTTTCCCCCTCATTCTCAGACTTTGGTGCTGAGAGTGAACATTCACTGTGATGGGTGCGAGAAGAAGGTCAAGAAGACCCTCCACAAGATCGACGGTAAGAGAGAGAGAAAAAAAACTCATCTTTTGTCAAAGAGCGGATTGCTAGAGTTTTTCTTGTTGATTAGTGTTTTCTTTTCCCAACGTTTGCTCTGCATTTTCTGATGGAATTCTGACGAAATTGATCCGTAGGTGTTTACCAAACCAGCATCGACGCGGAACAGGGGAAGGTGACGGTGTCCGGCTTGCTGGATCCGGACACCATCATCAGGAAGCTCAACAAGGCCGGCAAGCCGGCCCAGCTGTGGGGTTCCAAGCTCGGCGTCCCTCAGAATGCCCACCATGGCGGCGGCGGTGGGGACAAGGGCCAGCCCAAGGACGCAGGTGGCAAGGGCCATTCCAAGGATGCCGGCGGCGGCAAAGCCCAGAAGGGCGGAGCGGGATGTGGCAATCACAAGGGTGGTGGCGGCGGTGGCGGCAAGGATGCGAAGATGGTGCTGCCACAGCCAACTCCGCAACAGCTCCAGCAGCTGCAGCAGCAGTTGCAGATGAAGGGGCTGAAACTTCCGCCGCAGCTCTTGGGCGGCAATATGCCGGCGTTCACCCCGGCTGCACCGTTGAAGGATCCCAAGTCCGTCAAGTTCGCCCTCCCCGAGGATAACTTCGACGACGACGGCAGCGAATTCGACGATGAGTTCGACGACTTCGATGACGACGAGGACTACGACGACGACGGCCTCGACGACGATTTCTACGACGACCCCAAGATGATGATGAAGCCCATGGGCGCCGGCGGGGGAGACAAGAAGGGCAGCAACGGCGGCGGCAAGAAGGGTGGCGGCGGGAACGAGATCCCAACACAGAGCAAGGGAAATGGCCAGGGCCACAACGGCGGTGGTAAAAACGGGGGTGCGATGGGAGGCGCCCCGGGCGGCGGGAATCAACCGGCCCAGGGGAAGAAGGGCGGCGGTGCTATTGCATGTGTTGGTGGGCCCATGTCCGGCATGCTCCCTCAGCAGGGCATAGTGAGGCCTAACATGATCGGTGGTGCCGGCTTCCCCGGTACAGGGCAGATGGGCGGCACACCCATGAGTATACCGCCGATAGGCCATCCGACCATGGGTATGCTGCATCAGGGTGGCGGTGGCGGCGGCCCCGGTGGTGCCGTACGGGGCATGCCAGCACCAGGGTTCTACCAGGGAGGCAGTGGCATGCCGTCGGGCGCCGAGATGCTGCAGGCTGCTGCGGCGGCCGGGAACCCCATGGCGAATATGGCCTTGATGCAGCAGCAGCAGATGATGATGATGATGAATGGCCATGGCCACCACCACGGCCATGGCAGTGCAGGGTACCCGTCAATGGGCTACGGCTATGGCCGCCCACCAATGCATTACCCAATGGGGTACCCGTTGCCGCCCCATTCCGGGGATTACAACATCATCTTCAGTGACGAGAACCCGAACAGCTGCTCGGTGATGTGATGGAGAGAGAAAAGATGGCGCTGGCCATTTGGTCCGTCTTTTTTTTTAATTAAAGTGACCGTCTTGCTGCCCAAGGTCACAGGTGATCAACATCGCCATGGTTGAAAATTGAAACACCGTGGCTCAATCATCAGTGTACTTTGAGTGCCAGCTAGAATTTATCCTTTTTCCTTTCCTCTTCTCTTTCTATTTTTGTCCTTTGTTTGGAAAAAGGATCTTCCTTGAATGCGAAGTTTGGTATAGTAATTATGGGAGTCTTGATAAGGGAAGAGATGAGCCTTTAAAGCCACAGCCACCGTCCGATTGGGGTGGTGTTTGTGGGCTGTGGCTACATAAGGGCTGTGTTTAGTTGTGTAAAAAGGTGTAAAAAAAGTATTGTAGCATGTTTTGGCTTTATTTGGCAAATAGTGTCCAACCGTTGACTAATTAGGTTCAAAACGTTCGTCTCGCAAAGTATAACCAAGTTGTACAATTAGTTTTTTATTTCATCTACATTTAGTACTCCATGCATGTATCGCAAGTTTGATGTGACGGGAATCTTTTGTTTGCACAGTACTTTTTTTTTGAGGAAGTAAACACAGCCAAGGTGGACTGGAGGTAGAACAATAATGTTGTTAATCCCAGTAAATCAGTGTCCATATATTGTGGTCATGGAAGTTCAATTTGTATGATAGTGAATTGTCTGGTGCATTCAGACCTTTGCAGTTGGGTATTGATCTGGTCTTGCACCAATATAGATACAGCTATCTGTGTATTTTCAGATTCAGTTCACAAGACGTCCTATACTTTGAATTCATGCATTCTGCTTTTCAAATAGTGTGTCTTGTTCCATGTCCTTACACCACTGGAACACAAATGGCAGAAAATTTCATAAACTACTTCGGTAAATTCTGTTGGTGACACACATGACAGCTATAAACTGTGCTATTATGAGAGCTGAAAATGTCTCCTCTGGTTAGTATGAAATGTACTCTGTTCACTCTCCTCAATTGTCAGGCACAGCTCTCAATATTTGTGGCATTTGACATTCTAATTTTGCTTGTAAATTTATCTTCTGCAGAATACAAAGGAGACCAAATTGCAGCAGGCGAGCACCGATGCAAACTTTCAGCTGTGCAAGTGTTTTTTTTATCAGGAGCATTTCAATTTTATGGCAATCTGCCCATATGACTATACTAGTTTCTATTGGATTTGTTTCGTCCAGCAACCTCACCTCTTGTTGGTTTTACATTGTTTTACTTAACAACGCGAGAATTAGTTACAGATTCTACTAGCAAAATGTTTGCTGCCTAGGAGTAATTCAATTAGATGAACTGAACTGGTGTTATGAAACAGTGCCTCATGATACAAAAGAACTCGCATTGCTGATGCCGAAGACAAATGGACCAAATCAAGACATGCATATAATTTTCCAGAGATATTCCTTCATTACACTTTTAATTTGCAGAAATTTGTCAAGACGTTTCTCTCTGATTTCCAGAAGGTAGAAATCCATTTTTGGTTTGGTTCTCATACTCGAGTGTGCAAGCTGTTACAAGTTTGGTGTCAGTCCAGACAAATTTGGATTGCCATCCACTCCAGGCACATGCTCCTGAAACTGAGCAGTATATTAACAGCAACAGGGTGCCCTTTGCTGTTGTGTCTAAACGAATGAAATCCTAGTGGAGTAAAAAGCATTTCTTGGTAGCATATGTTTATTATATTCGCATGGTAGTATTTGTTTATTGATGGGAACTGTCAGGCATGGACGAACAGCAATGATCACCGCTCCAGGGGATTAGATTATTTGTGTACCATCACTAAGCACGCTACGATGAGCTTAACAGTGCTACAGCTTCGCCATGATGACGCTTTACCTTAGAACAGTGTCAGTGTGTGGTTTATTCATTTTGTGTTTAGATCCAAATTTAGGAGTGCCAAAATACACTGTAGCATTTCATTTGTATTTGGTAATAATTGTCCAACCATTGACTAATTAGGCTCAAAACGTTCGTCTCGCAAAGTACAACCAAATTGTGCAATTAGTTTTTGATTTTATCCACATTTAGTACAACATACATGTATCGGAAGTTTGATGTGACGGATAATCTTTTTTTTTGTATAGTGCACTTTTCAATAGATCTACGCTTTAGCTACTTGGTGACGGCATTCTATGCAGTTATTGGGCTAGTTCGCTAGATCCAGCTAACCTTATGCAATTGCTTTGGATAGTTCGGTCAATTCAGAATTGCATAAACGATTCTGATGACTGATGAGAAACACTTGCACTGTTTTGGAAAAATCTTCTATAGTTAGTACTAAAAAAATCAGAAATGTTTCTCCTGATCTTCTGCAAGAATTAGAAATCAAACCATAATGTACCATATTTTTCATGCCAAGAAAGGCCTTATTAATTAGTCTGTCAAGTGGCAAAGCAAACAAGTGTCGGTCAAAAGAATAGGTGCCGCCGGCATGAACGAGTTCCCAGTTTTGAGGGTGCACTGAATCATTGCATAGGCTGTGTAGCTGGTGCTGGTAGCTGTCCATGTAGATGAATGGAGTAGTAGCTTTATTGCTGTGGCAGGAAGGAGGATGGTGTCATTGGTGTGGGGTGGCGCATTTCAATTATGACGCCTTTAACCCTTTTGGGCCCCCATGGATCGATCGGCTGGAATGATCCCGCCATGCCTTGACAGGAATAATGTGCTGGTGCTGCTGGTGTTTAACGCGGCAGCGGCACAGAGGCTGACAGGCCGGGTCAGATGATCGATACAAAAGAGAGAGAGAGAGTTATTCAGAATAGTTCTGTAGGATCTGAATCTTCTCGTTAAAAAAATACGCTAAAAGTGGCTCTATTTCGTTCTATTTCACTTCCTCTCCAGAGGATAAGTATCTTGGAATGGTATAGATTTTTGTGTTGAATCCAACCCATAGGAATTGTGTTTGTCCTGTTCGTTTGCCATGGCTAAAAGTACTGTTCGCCGATTTGTTGTGAGAGAAAAAAACATTGCTGAATGGCTGGCAGATTTGACTGATAAGCTCAAGCGAACAGGGCGGTTGACTCCAATTCGTAAAAAGTCTTTCACCCTGTTCGTTTGAGCTATTCAGCGGAATCAGCAGCCATCCAGCAGTGTTTTTCTCTCACAATAAACCAGCGAACAGTACTTTCAGCCACAATGAACCAACGAAACGAACAGGCCGATAATGTCTTCGAGATGGCTAGATCAAATTCTATACTTTTCCTTTGCTCCACCCAAACAACCATCTCAGTTGTTCTCGCGTGTTTTAGGCATTTGCATTCTGCTAATATCATAATCCTATTCAAGCCATCATGTCAAAGTATTACAAACAAGGAGCTGAGGTTGTAAGGGATGAAGCCTCCAAAGTCAAATGCTTACTAAACTGGTCCACAGAGAACCCAGATAAATTCCTTTCGACATGCACACATATCACATCGCAGGCCCATATATATGTCCACATGGGTGAGTCAGCGCATGGAGTTGGAGGCGTTACACGAAAAATGCAGAATAGTGAACAGAGCAGAAGTGGTGATCTCTTGAGTCGCGTCACTAATGAGCCATTAGTGACATGGCACAATATGATAGAACGTGCAATTTTCGGATACGATACCACTATAAAAATTAAAAACAGGATGAGTTTGTTCCACCACTATAAAAATAAAAAACAGGATGAGTTTGTTCCTATATTTGCAAAACGATATAAATAAAAATTTGTTGGCATGCAAGTTCATTCCAACCCAATTTTAGGTTCGTCAACAACTCAACATTGCTTCATTGGAAATGTTGTAACTCTTCTATCTGGAGTGTGATAGAGGCCCATGAGTACTTGATGGAAATTTTATTTGATAAGCTTTCAAATGAGTTTGGTCTCACATTAATATCAAGTCAACAAGACTCCCAAATCATCACAACAATGTTGTTCTTTCTAAGCACATTAAATAACTCTTCATTAGAGGATGTTTATCTCTTCGCTCAAGGAGATTAGCTTCATGGCGGCTCGGATGATCTGTCCACCTTATCCAACCGAAGGTCAGTCGGGCGAGATGGCCGAGCCAAGTGCTGGAGTGTCCACCTTTTGCCTAGGGCCAATTGTGATTGAGTCGGTTGGCTTAGTATCTGGTGGGGGCGTGCGAGTGCACCCGCCTGGTGTAGCCCCTGTAGATAATTGACCCACTTTTTCTTTATACTACCCCTTTTTATATATCATTTTCATTTTGTTATAGAGAACTAATTTTAATAAAGATACCAAAATAACATCGAGTTTTCCACGTAAGCATACACAATGATATGTAAAGGAAAAGAATTCCCTTCGAATTTAAATATACAAGAGAAAATATTTATTATATACTCCATCCGTCCCTTGTTATATGTCGTTTTGGGTTTTCGTGTCACAACTTTGACTAGATTTATAGAAAATATGTGCAACATTTATATCTCCAAATAAATTTATTAAAAAACTAGATTCAAAGATCTATCTAATGATATCAATTATGAAACATAAATATTAATATTTTTTATATAAAATTAATCAAAGTTATTTCTCGGGAAGCGAGAAAGACAGATATTTAGGAACAGATGGAGTATACCTTTTAAAAGTGGGATTCAACACAGGTCATGAAAAGGAAAACCGGAGACTTGGGCTATAGCTATGAGCAACTTAACGAGGCGTTGTGTTGACGGAACGAGAGATGATTGTAACATCCAGTCCCGGCATACACGGCCCAGGCCCACTCTACCGAGGAGTGGTCCCACCTGCGTAGCAACCCGCTTGAGCTTTCGTCCTCGCTTCGCTCAAAATGGTTAACCGAAGGTTACTACGCGTCCCTGGCTCTGGTATTTAAGCTGGTGAAACTTCCTCAGGATTCACGGTTTGGTACTAAATTCTGGTTGCACAGTATTTCGCGATGCTACAGTATTTGGCCGCTACAGTATCCGGAGTCCGGATGTACAGTAACTCCCATCTACAGTATTCGTCACACTGCCCCTGAAGCTACAGTACAACGCCCATTCTGCGAATTTGGCCCACTAGGCCCATTTTTAGGCTGTTACAATGATGGCACGAGGTGCATTGCAAAAGCAGAAATGCTCGGGTTAGGGCATCCGATCGTCCGGATGCTTCACCCACCCTCTGCGCCACCACTGTCGCGCCCACCCATCCTCTGCGCCACGCGCGCCCCCATGCAGCCCCACCCCACCCTCTATGCACCGTCGCCTACCTCTGCGTTGTCAGCGAGCATAGCGGTGACCTCCACACACCACCCACCTGCTCTCTGCGCCATCGTCACCCGTGCCACCCCGCCCCGCCCCTCTGTGCGCCGCTGCCCAACTCTGTGTTACTGGCGAGCTCCGCGCTGCCCGCGAGCACACCGTGACCTCCACACGCCGACGAGTCTCCATTCACTGAAGTAGCAAGGAGATGATTTCGCTAAAAGAGCATGTTGCAAGCGTATGTTTCAAGTGTTTCAGAGGTATGTTGCAAGTGTTTTATATCAATGTTGCAAAAGTAGATCGAGATGTTACAAAAGTCAATCGGGATGTTGCACATGTTGCAGTGTCTATACATGTATGTTTCAAGTGTATGTACCAAATGTTGCAAGTGTTCATCTGGATGTTGCAAAAGTAGATCTGGATGTTGCATATATATACATGTGTGCAAGCGCATGTTTTAAGTGTTTCATACGTATGTTGCAAGTGTTTCATCTAGATGTTGTATATGAATGACTTTCAAGTGTTTTATAGGTGTTTTGCAAGTGTTTCACAACGTATGTTCCAAAGTGTTTCAGCTGTTTTCGGACGTATGTTACTAGTATTCCATCTGGGTGTTGCAAAAGTAGATCTAGTGTTGCACATGCTGCAATGGGGCCCACTGGCCACAGCCACAGCCACCTACTACAGCTGCTGGGTGATGTTCGGGTGGCCCGGGTCTGCTACTAGGGCGCCGCCAAGCGAGCACCGATGAGCACGTGAGAAACTGAGCGGGGGCGTGGGGGCCTACATGGTGGGGCACACAAAAAAACAGGCGGCGCGGACTCCATTTCTCTTGTGTGCACGGCACCATCCGACGCTAGCACTCCAGATCGGACGTCCGGACGCTATCAAGTCCGTTGCAGAAGCCCACAAGCCAGGAGGCCAATCGTCATGTTGTATGTCACTTGCACTCGTATTGCCCTAGGCTCTACTAAAGTATGGATATCCTCGGGACCCTTGATTCGGGGGCCTGGGGAGGCCGCCTCACTCGCCCGCCTCCAAGGTCGGGGCTAGGGCCAATGCACGGGAAGAGGATGGATGGCGAGCGGCGGAGGCTACCTAAGAATAGAGAGGGGACGTCGTGAGATACTCTCCATATCCTTTCTAAATGGTAGGAATAGATATTTTGGTGAAAAACTACTGTTCAACAACTTTTCTAAATGATCATCTAAATATAATTATCTTCTATTCCGAATTTTTCGCTAGCAAAAAATAAAAGACAAGAATGACTCTCTAGAGTGCACACGAGATATAGAAAAACCGTTGGAGAGTGAAAAGATATAGAAAACGATTTTTATGTAAATAGCGCTCTAAATAATAATTTAGAGTGGGATTTAAAAAAGGCTCTTAAAGATACTCTTTTTCTAATACTAATTATATTTACCTTTACGAAATGAGTTAGTTAATCTCTCGGAGACGCTCTCGTGTAGTCGAAGACAAAATTTGCCTCTACTTTCTTTCTTACCGACATAATGCTGCATGCATGCACTTCCTTTGCCACGATCTGCACTGGTTTCTCATCTTTTTCGTTCTCGGTTGCACCAGAGCATTCAAGTCCCCAACCGATCATCCATGCCGGCATCACTAGCCATGCGCACGCACACGTGGCCTGGTCCGGCTGTGGGTGTGTTCGCTTCGCGAAAAGTCGGTAGCATCTTTCGTTGTTATTTGGCAAAATTTGTCCAATCATAGATTAACTAGGCTCAAAAGATTCGTCCCGACATTTACAGACAAACTATGCAATTAGTTATCGTTTTTACCTACATTTAATACTTCATGCATGCGTCGAAAGATTTGATGTGATAGGTGGAAGAAGAAATATTTTGGGTTGGGATGGGAAGTGAACACACCCTGTGCTGATAAGCCGATTGAAAATACTGTTCTGACTGAAAAAACAAACTGAAAAAGTACGGATTATAAGCCGTGGTTGCTAGCTCAACTCTAACACGACCTAGCCCTTGTTTAGATTGAAGAAAATTTCAACCCGATGAATAGTACCACTTTCGTCTTATTTGGCAAATATTGTCCAATCATGGACCAACTAGGCTCAAAAGATTCATCTCGTGATTTCCAACTAAACTGTGTAATTAGTTATTTTTTACCTACATTTAATACTCCATGCAAGCGGTTAAAAATTGATGTGATGAAGAGAGAGTGAAAAAACTTGGAACTTTGAGGCAAACTAAACAAGGCGTAGGTAGCGAGATATGAGAAATGCAAATTGAATTTTACTACATTCTACCTTTGCCTCAAAGTTCCAAGTTTTTTCACTCTCTCTCCATCACATCAATTTTTAACCGTTTGCATGGAGTATTAAATGTAGGTAAAAAAATAACTAATTACACAGTTTAGTTGGAAATCACGAGATGAATCTTTTGAGCCTAGTTGGTCCATGATTGGACAATATTTGCCAAATAAGACGAAAGTGGTATTATTCATCGGGTTGAAATTTTCTTCAATCTAAACAAGGGCCTAGATTAATTTCCAACAACGCCCAAGCACAGGCATGTCAGCACTTCATCCTCTTCGATCCCCTGAATAACGACGTAAATTTTGCCCAAACCCTTGTTTAGATTGAAGAAAATTTCAACCCGATAAATAGTACCACTTTCGTCTTATTTGGCAAATATTGTTCAATCATGGACCAACTAGGCTCAAAAGATTCATCTCGTAATTTCCAACTAAACTGTGTAATTAGTTATTTTTTTACCTACATTTAATACTCCATGCAAGCGGTAAAAAATTGATGTGATGGAGAGAGAGTGAAAAAACTTGGAACTTTGAGACAAACTAAACAAGGCGCAAGTGCTGATCTGTCACGACTTCATCTCTGCCTGTATAATTTTCGTTAAACGGGGAGTTAAGGTTCCACCACCCGTGGTTCACTGGTCATGAATCTTGTTAGTTGCTGTGAATCAAACTTTGGGCATGTATTGCAAGACTTTCGAATAGCTCAAAAGATCAAGCAACAGATCAAGAACATGATGCTGATACACTACGGCATATCATTCTGCTCTGTTAGAGTCTCAAGCTTTCACTCTGATGTTAGGGTTGGGTAACTTATTGTTAGGGGGTGTTTAGTTGGTAGGTGAAAAGTTTTTGGGTGTCACATCGGATGTTTTATGGGATGTCGAAAAGTGTTTTCGGATACTAATAAAAAAACTAATTACATAACTCGTCTGGAAACCGCGAGACGAATTTATTAAGCGTAATTAAGCCGTCTTTAGCACATGTGTTACTGTAGCACTTAAGGCTAATCATGGACTAATTAGACTGAAAAGATTCGTGTTGTGATTTTTAACCAAACTGTGCAATTAGTTTTTTTCGTCTACATTTATTACTCCATGCATATGTCCAAATATTCGATGTGATAGGATGAAAAATTTTTAGGTGGAAACTAAACACCCTTGTATCATTTTAGCCCAATTTTAGAATGATTTATTTGTCTAGCCCGATATGCTAATTTAATGTTTTCTTAGCAGGACTGCAGGAGCTAATTAGGGAATTAATGGAAGAGGACTAGAGGAGGCAACGGAAATTTTTTATCCCCTTGCGGTGCAGTGTGCTATGTGCAGGCTGTGCTCGTGGCTTGTGTGAAAGCGAGGAGGAGACAAGGGTCACATGGCGTCTGCCATGCAGTTTTGGCTGCGAGCCCATGCCATGCCGCTGTTCGCTGTACCACCACCGCCCCTCTCCCTCTTGAGCAGCACAGCACAGAGAAGGCTCACTCACCCACAACACAGTCACTGCAACTGTGTTAGTGCCTTGGAAGTCAGATATTATTGCGGCCTCCAACCCCCATTAAGCGCCTACACCTCCCTCCCCACTCTCTTCCTGAGAAATGTTTCATATCAGCTCCCTCCTCGTTCCCCTCTGTCTGATCTGAGAGCTCGGGCACCAGATCTGAAGCCTCTTGTGTTGTGCCTTCGGTGTAGCATTCAGCTAGTAGAGGTGCTGTTCCAGTTCCAGTTCCAGTTCCAGGATGAGCAAGGAGGATGTCCTCAAGGTGCAGGTGTGTGAGCTTTGCTGAATCCTCTTGTTTTTTGCTGCCATTTTCTCTCCAGGGCAGGCGGAGGCAGCTTTGCTTGTGTTCGCAGCATGTGTTCCCGTTCCACGCCTCCTGGCTGCAGTCCTGATGTTTCTTGTTGTCTCTTGAAATCCCTCTGTTCTGATGTTTTTTCGTGACGTTTTCCTTCCTCGTTGCAGACTCTGATGCTGAGAGTCAACATACACTGTGATGGGTGCGAGAAGAAGGTCAAGAAGACCCTCCACAAGATCGACGGTACAAGAAAAACCTCATCATTTGCAACAGCGATTTGCTTGTTTTTCTGTCTTTGTCAAAGTTTGCTCTGCATTTTTGTTGACGGAAACGTGACGAAATTGATCTGTACTGTAGGTGTCTACCAGAGCAGCATCGACGCGGAACAGGGGAAGGTGACGGTGTCCGGCTTGCTGGATCCGGACACCATCATCAGGAAGCTCAACAAGGCCGGCAAGCCGGCGCAGCTGTGGGGTTCCAAGCCCGGCGTCCCTCACAACGCCCACCATGGTGGCGGCGGAGGAGGCAAGGGCCAGCCGAAGGACGCCGGCGGCAAGGGCCATTCCAAGGACGCCGGCGGTGGCAAGGGCCATTCCAAGGATGCCGGCGGCGGCAAGGCCCAGAAGGGCGGTGCGGGTGGCGGCGGTCACAAGGGTGCTGGCGGCGGAGGTGGCGGTGGTGGCGGCGGCGGCGGGGGCAAGGATCCCAAGATGGTGATGCCGCAGCCGACGCCGCAGCAGCTCCAGCAGCTGCAGCAGCAGCTGCAGATGAAGGGGCTGAAGCTTCCGCCGCATCTCTTGGGCGGCAATATGCCGGCGTTCCCCGCGGCGGCGCCGCTGAAGGACCCCAGGTCCGTCAAGTTCACCCTCCCCGAGGACAACTTCGACGACGACGGCAGCGAGTTCGACGATGAGTTCGACGACGACGACTTCGATGACGAGGACGACTACGACGACGGCTTCGACGACGATGTCTACGACGACCCCAAGATGATGATGAAGCCCATGGCTATGCCGCCGGCGGCGGCCGGCGGGGGCGACAAGAAGGGCGGTGGTGGCAAGAAGGGTGGTGGAGGAGGCGGGAACGAGATCCCGGTGCAGATCAAGGGAAACAACCTCGGCGGCGGGCAGCCGTACAATGCGAAGGGAGGCGCCCCGGGCGGCGGGAGCCACCTGGGCCAGGGAAAGAAGGGCGGCGGCGTAGGTGTCGGTGGGCCGATGGGCGGCATGCTGCCTCAGCAGAGCATGATGAGGCCTAACATGCTGGGGGTTGCCGGTGCCGGCTTCCCTGGCACAGCCCAGATGGGCGGCGGACCTATAGGCATGCCGATGGGCCACCCGCACATGGGTGGTATCATGCAGCAGGGCGGCGGCGGCGGCGGCGGCATGCCGGGCCTCGGGTTCTACCAGGGAAGTGCCAACGGCGGCGGCATGCATTCTGGGGCGGAGATGCTTCAGGCCGCCGCGGCAGCTGGGAACCCCATGGCGCAGCAGCAGTACATGGTCCTGATGCAGCAACAGCAACAGCAGCAGCAGATGATGCTGCAGCACGGGAACGGCGGAGCAGGTTACCCGGCGATGGGCTACGGCTATGGCCGGCCACCGATGCATTACCCGATGGGGTACCCAATGCCCCCGCACTCGCATGCCGATAATTACAACATCTTCAGCGACGAGAACCCCAACAGCTGCTCACTGATGTGATCAGCATGGGATGCTGCCGGCCGGTTGCTCCCTCCTGCTGCCCTGTTCCTAGTGCAACCATCTGAGGGAGCTCAATGGCCACTGCTGATCACCGATGGACATCACCATGGTTGAAACACCGTGAATCAATCAATCGTCAATCAGTATACTTGGGGATGATGAGTCCTTAGCTAGAATCTATCTACTATCTATCTTTTCTCATTTTCGCCTTTCTTTCAAAAAAAGGAACTTCCTTGAATGCGAAGTTAGGTATACAGTAGTAATTATGAATAGTTTTCATCATCATAAGAGAAGAGGATGATGGGGCCTTCATAGCCACCCACCCAATAGGGGTGGTTCGCTTGTGGCGTCGTCCCTTCTGGCTTCATAAAGGTGGACTGATTGTAGAACAATGTTGTCAATCTCGGTAAATCAGTGTGTGCATATGTCGAGGTTTCTCTTCTAACTATATATATAATGGTAAGTTATGTTTATCAGAGTCAGCTAATTTGTGCAGCACGCAGTTTTGCTGATGGATACCTACCACATACAGTGCACTGCTGGTATTTCATCTGGTTTCTGAGGCTATCACTGAACCCTTAATGATGTGTATATGCTCGTTCCTTGATCTCATGAAGTCATGAGCTTGCTTTGCCTTTTGCTTTTTACTTTGAATTCCACACGGCTGGTGTCGACAGAAGCAATCTTGTGTAGTTGTGTTATTATCTTTTTATTGAAGTAGTTGATTGTTGGGTTTATTTTTTAGATAATGGAAAACTTCTAGCTTCAATCTTCACGAAAGAGGCATCAATCCACAAAAATTTAACTCAAACAAACAAAAAAGTGTCGACATTTAAAAATCATCCATTGACTACATAGAATTGTGTTACTTTGTTACTAAAAATCGGCACACCAAAATTAACGCTGGTTTGGCAGAGCTCCAGCTTTGAGAAACAGATCTAGAGTACCAGCTTCACCGTAGAGCAGCTCCAACATGGATCGGTGCTCCCACCGTGGCATTGGTAGGTAATTTCCACCAACTTCACGAGAAGTTTCAAAACCAGTGTTTACATAGCACCCCTAAGGTGCTCTATGGACTTGGAGGATCTGGGAGGTAGATCTATGTTTTTGCAGATCTAGAGTTCGTGGAGCTAGACCGTTTGGTTGAGAAAATTGAGAGTAGAGCTCTTTTTTTATATGGAGCTACGTGGAGCTCTGTCAAACAGGATTATGTCACAGAACCTCCTAAATTATATGGCCCACATGCATCTGTCATTGTCCCTAAGACCTCTGACGGCTATGCATGTACACCAGATAACCTAAGAAGATCTGTCATGTGCCCTCACAGGACCCGATTAAGTTAACTTTTTACAAACTTAACTTGTATTGCGGAAGTCGGGTAGAACTATAAAAGATAACTTAGGTAGAGCACCTAAGTCAGGAGAGGACAACCAGATCATATCGAGCCCACCGACATGACCTCGGTTAACAGTACCAGTAAGTACCTGCAACATGGGTTAACAAACCCTGAGTACTCAATTGTACTCCGCAAGACTTACCCGACGAAAAGAAAAGACTACAAGGATATGCTGGCTTAAGGGAAGTAGTGAAGCTAGAAAAGAGAAGTTTTGCAGAAAAACTTACTACCAGTGCATCCTTACTTTCAAACTTTTAATTAAGTTTTGGCTCAAGTTTTAGTATAGCCTAATTATAGCTAACTTTTGCACCTGTATCTATCTCAATCATAAATATAAACATCACACTTGTTATTCACTTCTTTTTCATCTCAAGTCCAACAGTAACCATGTTCCAGTTGTTGCTATAATGTTGGTGCAAGGTCAAGACTCCTTTCTCGTGGAGTAATGACGATTCGAACCGCTTGATCTACCCAGATGGGGCTTCCTAACCACACGACATATGCAAGTCCTTGACCTGCACATATCAACTCTTACTTGGGTCGCCCAAAACCAGAACGTGTCCGTCGCCACCCGAGAGCACAGTACTCCTCGAACCCGGCCCAATTCTAGCCCCGAGGGTACACGCTACTCTCGCCATCTCTCCACTCCCAGTGCAAGGTTAGACGTTCTCGTGATGGAATAACCGAAGTAAGGCTTACCCAACATGGGTATATGGCTAGTACTATTAAAAACTCCTTGACTCAAGGGCCAACAATGAACGGTCCTTAACCGACACAGACGGGATCAACCACCAAAGACAATTCCCATGCCCCGTTCGGTCTCAAGTTCATTCTCATGTTCATTTCCACATGCTCTCATGACCTGTCATTAGGTCAGGAGAAGCAAGAAATAAACCTGTTCTTGTGATCAAAGAAAATATTATTCGACTTCTACCGAAGTCTAAGCATTACTAAGCATAAGAGATCGACCTACATATACTTGTGGGATATTATCTGGATATAAATGTAGATCAAGGTAATCATGCAGCAACGGTGAAAGTCCAATGTTTGGTGTTGGTAATTAGTGACAATGCCTAAGTACTAATTCTATGCCTAAGTTGTATGTAGCATATGAGGATTAGTACATTCCAAGGTTGGTGGCAAGTTGGACATGGTGATCATGATGGCCACATTTGGATTTGGACGCAACCCTACGTGATCAAGGCAAAGATATATGCTTAAGGGTTGTGTTTTAGTAACCAAGACACCTAGTGGGTGTGGTTACATTATAGGATAGATAGCCGTACTATAAAGAGGGGAATGACACGGCTATTGAACTCCTAAGTGCCTCTAGGTGTGCATTTCATAATCATATGCATTTGGATAGAACTAATATCGCCTCGATAAATGATTGTGAAAATACTAACACACTCACACATGACGAGATCACTTAGTGGTGTTAGCACGTTTGTGAAGGCGGTGGAGTTTAAGCGGTAGAGAGGGTTTAGGGTCCTCTCTCCCTCCCGTCGAGCTTGCGAGGCGGGATTCAGGCGTTTTCGAGGAGTTGAAACGACTATTTTCCACTACACCGGAAGTCAGAAAAGAAACGAAAGCGAACGAAGGTCACATAGGTGACCGGACGCTGGACCGGACGCGGTCTCTATTTGACCAGACGCGTCCGGTCAGTGTTCAGCGTCTGCACGTGTTTTAGTTTGATGATCGGACGTGCAGCGCGTCCAGTCGTTCAGGGAGCTTACTGGACTCTAACCGGACGCTGGCACTGTGGCGTCCGGTCAGTTCTGCAGCGCGTCTGGTCACTGTTTCGTTGTGCGCTTCTTAGGCTTGACCAGCGCGTCCGGTCAGTCACGGGACCAGCGCGTCCGATCAATCCCAGCGCGTCCGGTCTGCGCGACCAGCGCGTCCGGTCGGTGTTTCGCGACTTAGCCGTTGTGCGACCGGCGCGTCCGGTCAGTTGGACCAGCGCGTCCGGTCAGCGCGATTTCGGCTGTTTAAGTTTCTAACGGCTCTATTCGAAGGGGTACGTCTATAAATACTCATTGGCCGGCTTAAGGCTCTAACTCTCGAACATTTGACATACTTGTGAGCACTTTGAGCTAAGCAACTCTCCTCCTACTCATCTCTCTTGCTTCTTTGCATATTCGAAGTGAGATTGAGTGATCCAAGTGCATTTGCATTGTGAGATTGCATCTAGTTGGCACTTGGTGGTTGATTTGCTGCGGGATTCTTATTTCTCTTGGTGGTTGCCACCACCTAGACGGCTTGGAGCAGCTTGGAGGCGTTTGGCAAGAGTTGGTGATTGTTCTTGGCCACCTCCGGTGATTGTGAGGGGTTTGTGCCTACCTCGGTGAAGCGCCAAAGGCAACGTTAGTGAATTGCTCGTGTCATTTACAACCTTTTGTCATTTGGTAGGTTCTTGTGGTGCCTTTTGAGAGGCTCGGTGTGAGACCGATTAGCCACCGAACCACGTTGTGAAGAGGGACACAACGGGGACTAGCGTGCCAACAAGCACGTGAACCTCGGGATAAATCTTCGTGTCATCACTTTCATATTATGATTGATTGATCCCGGTGTTTGATTATCTTGGTATTCATTGTTGATCATATTGGTTGGCTCATTACTTCGCCCCTCGGTGAAACTCTCGCAACACAACTCCGTATTACTTTCTTAGTTATCTTTGCTAGCTAGTTAGCTTTGCTTTAGTAGCTCCTTTGTGTAGCTTGCTAGTTGTAGTTATCTTCTCGGTTTAACTTGTGCGGTTGAGTGCAAATATACTAGAATTGTGAATTGGTTAGGTGGCTTGCAAACACCCCTAGGCTAAGAAAAACTCGCATCTCGCTATTTGTTTTATTGATAAACTTGTTTAGCGTGTCTTTGTAGAAATTTTAAAAGGCTATTCACCCCTCCTCTAACCATCAAGACCTTTCAAACGGTTTCAACCAACTCCTACTAACATAATGCACATTACACTAGACTTAAGGTGTAATAAAACATTTATGAAGCAGAAGAGTGGTTGTATGTTCGGGGCTTGCCTGTGTTGCAGCGGTGGTTAGTTCTCGTAGAAGTCAAGTTTGACGCCAACATCACGGGTGGATGACACCTTTCCGAAGATTGATCAACACCAACCTCGTCATCACTTGTTCACCACGAATCTTCTCACTCTCGTAGGCACTACACGTATATAAATGATGTGATGCTTAACATGATGGAATGCATGCCGTGATGCATGATAATGAACAAAGCATAGCATAAAAGGAACATTTAGAAAGGATAAACATTAGTTATCTACTTGAGTACAACTTTCCTTCGCGGTACAGTTGCAATCCATCAGAATTATTAAACAACATTAATCACATTAAGATGTTGTTAAGAAAACTACTTAGCTTTACTTTTTACCCAAGAGGTTGCATCTAATAACAAGTAATTCTACCACAAGACCACTAAGTATTAACATAAGTAAGTTATTAACTACTAATGACATATGCTAATTACATTAATCACATATCAATACTTCTTTAATTAACGAGTTAATCATGAACTCAAATAATTAATTAAAGTGCCAAGGGTCTTTACATGTTAATGACCCAAAGACATCACTCAATCCCAAAATCACACCAACCCTAAATTATGATTTATTCTAATCATATAAGCATTTATTAAATAATAAATAAAAGGCATGAAATAAAGTATATAATTAAAAGTTATCAAAACAGTACCAATATTTTTGTGAAGGTATATCTTACCATGCCAAGCATACTCACAAAATTTCAAGATTTTTGGATACTTATTTGACTCACTAAAATTCATGGAATAAGCATTTATTAATTAAAAGAGCTAATTAAATAACTTGCAAGAATAATCAAAATTAGCATTTAATATTTTTCCTAATTAGTTTACACCTTGAAAAGCTTACACAAAATTTTCACTATTTTTGGAGCTCTACAAAAATTCTAATGAAATAAACAAATACTCTTACTATTCACATTTTTGAAAAAGAAAAACAAAATTGCCGATTGGACTGTTTCCCTTCTTCACCTCTGGCTCGGCCCAACTGCGCGGCCTGCTCGCGCGCTCGCGCCCGCACTCGCCCGCGCGGCCCAGCAACACGCGCGGCCCAGCAGCCCAGCCGAGCTGCGCCCGCGCTCCCTCTCTCTCTCGCTGACGTCCCGACCCCACCTGTCATCTCCCTCCTTCGTCTCTCTCGCTCTCTCCCGCGACCCGGCCATGTTCGCACAGCCGCCGGCCGGCGATTACGGCGTCGGTCGCCCCACCAACCTTCTCAACACCAACTACACCTCACCGCGAATTGATTACAACACTAAACAACCATGCTTGAACCTCGGGAGAACCTTCCCGACGGCGATGGCGGAGCGGTGCTCGCGGTGACCGGTGTCCCGGCGACCCACGACGGTAGCATCTAAAATGGGAGCACGAGAAGCATCGGGAGCTCACAGCGATTGCAGCGAAGCACACAGGAGGCTCGGAGCGGCGGTGAAGGTGGCTGGCCACGGAAGGCGGCTCGGTCGCCGGAGTTGGGAACGGGAACGGTGGTTGCGACGATTCAGGCGAAATTGGACTAGCTCAGGTGGACCAATAGATGCGCGAGGGCGAGGCGAACATGCTAGTGCAATTTGCGTGGCTGGTGGCGGCTCAACGGCGGCGGCGGCGAGTGGCGGTGCTAAGCGGCGGCGGTGGCAAAAACAGAGAAGAAAAATACTCTAACGGTGAGCTCGAGTTTATATAGGGCACGACCACGATGACAGCACTTGAAGACTCGCGACGTCGTGCTGGCGATCCTGGGCGCGCGTGAGAAGATCCTAGACGGCCATGGCGGCGCTCCGGCGCCCATACCGGCCGGTGGCCGGCCGCCATTGGTCACGACACTCTAGCATCCCCCCTAATTTTGCAATTTAAAACTGTTTTATCAAATTACTCCCAAATTCATGTAGCAACTTGAAAAATTCCCAAGATATGAAATCTTTAGAATTTCAAGCTCTACAAGTTTTGTATTGGACACTTTTCCAAATTCGAGCTGAATTTTGAAATTTGAGTTTAAAAACAAAAGGGGAGACTTTTCGAAAATTTGGTAATTTAGAAATTACTTTGGATTTTGTATCGAAACTTTAAAAACTCCAAACACCAAAGTTGTTCGTCTAGCCAAGACCTACAACTTTGCTATTCAAACCATCTTCAAATTCTTCCTCCATTTTGAAATTTGAGTTTGGGGATGAAAAGGGGTCAAATTTGAAATTTGCTTCTTTTCAAAATTGCTTCACACTTTACACTAAAAATTTGAAAACTCAAAACACCAAAGTTCTAGCCCTTAAAAAGTTCTACAAGCTTGGTTTTAAACTTTTTCCCAAATTTTGCTTGGATTTTGAATTATTTCAAAAGGGGTAAAATCAGGGTTTTGGAATTTAGGGTTTTGAATTCAGTTGATTATTCTTTTTAACTAAAACATGATTAATCCTTTAACACTAATAAAACATTATTTCATGTGACAAGCAACATGGCATTATTAACGTATTAAGCATACTAATAAAAATAACATATCCCATCACTATTGAAACATGTGAAACATTTCAATGAAACATCTAAAACATTTTAGCACTTTACTTGAAACATAAGCAATAATAAAAACATTACCATGCTATGCATGAAACATGTGCAACATTTACATGTAACAATGCAACATGTGGTGCTTGTTTGACATGATGTTTGATGCTTATGCTCTGAGGATGCTCATGATCAAGCTTTTAATTGTTTTTAACATCCGGGATGTTATAGCCTACCCCCTTAAAGAAATCTCATCTCGAGATTTCGGGAACGACATAACCCATGGGGTTAAATAATGGAAAAGGAAATGTGTCAAGTACATTAACCTTGAGAAAGTTCATAAAGCAACAAGGATTGATTCAAGAATTACAACCGGTTTCAAAATAATGGTTGTAATTAACAAGGTATTTAGAGAAATCTTGGAGACATGGATTACTCCAAAAAGAAATTTCAAGAGAATCATAAGTACGTTAACTGCGGACTATAATGAATCATGGTCATAGACCTTGCTATAGCAAATACTCTGTATTCCCATACAGTGATCAGCCATAGGGATTTCCATGATACTTGTTGTACCATTGTTACTGATCATGGTACCACTATAGGGCACAATTGTTGCAACTTTCAAGAAAGTAGGATCTTCTTGTTGAAACGAAAATATTCACAGAAGAGGTCAAGATTACAACCGTGATTTACTAACGGTTCCAACATCAAGGATTGAGATAATTCAAAAGAAGTATGGGCATGAATTCCCAAGACATATTGCAAATAGTGAGGGCATATTAGTCGTGGGACTATAATGGATCATGACCACAGACCTCGATACCTACGCGCACCCAGTAGAAACATGTGTGACCCGGGCACACAAGAGACTCTAGGTTCCGACACGGCACCGTGGTCACGGAATGTGGCACCACTATAGGACACAACAGCGATAACCCTCGTCTCACAATATTGAGAATGTAATCGAGATCAGAAGTCGGTCACAATCACAAGGCATCTAGGGAACTCAAAATGACAACTTTAATCCCTAAGAAGTGTCCAGAGAATGAAAGCACCCTAATTGTGGACTATAAAGAATCATGATCATAGACCTTGATAACAGCGAGTGTCCCGTATTTCCTTATGGTAGCAAGTCACAAGAAACTCCAGGATACAACGATGTTCCATTGTCACTGATCATGGTACCAGCATAGGGCACAACTATAGTAACTCATTTGACAATGTCAGTATTATAACCAAAATTAGAGATTGGTTATAATAACAAAGGATCTGGAGAGGTTAGAATTCTCCGATGAATGTCCAACGAGTGAAAACACATTAATTGTGAGCTATAATGGTTCAGGAGCATCGACTATGGCACTAGTGCATGTTCTGGTGGAACTCGTGTGGTCGCGAATCACAGAGTATCCTAGGTTTGACACAGCACCATAGTCACGGGTTGAGGCACCACTATAGAGCACAACTAAAGTAACTCTTGTCCAACACATGTTGGTTATCAATATCAACGTAACAACACGTGTCAGAATAGAAGAAATCAAGACATGACACATGCATACATTGAGAAGTCAATGCAAGGAGTAGTCCCAGGTTTTACATTGAGTCGTCATGGTAAATAAAGTGCATCCAGAAGTCCCCCAAAGATTAGGAACTTGTGGAGCAGGGATCATCAAAGGACTAATAAAACCTAGTACAGGACGAGATTCATCAATAGAACAGCTATAACGAATAATAACTACTTTTCCAAACATAAGGAGGGAATTTTAAGTATCATTATATTAGCATGTTATGCATGATATGAGATATGCTCGTCCTATACGTCTTCTCAACATCAGGAGTGCTTCATCTTCACCACGTTAGTAGATACCAATTAGTATATAGGGCAAAACTTTATATACTATCTTCACTGTACAAGACGGATTATCAAGAGGTACTTTAGTAGAGCTTTATCGGTGAAGTTGACTCTCCTCTTGACCTTCTAAGGAAGAATTGAAGGACTTCTTGAAGTCATTTTACTTGAGCCATCGAAAAATCTTCATGAAGTCTTCCAGCAAGCAAGAAGATAGATAGAAGTTCATTTTTAACTTGTTATCCTCAAAAACTTTTATATTGTAAATTCATTTTGAAGTTTTCAAATGTAATGTTGTAGATGATCCATTATATGAGCTCTGATACCACCTGTCATAGAACCTCCTAAATTATATGGCCCACATGCATCTATCATTGTCCCTAAGACCTCTGACGGCTATACATGTACACCAGATAACCTAAGAAGATCTGTCAGGTGCCCTCACAGGACCTCGATTGAACTATGTAACACCCTGAAATTTTTAAGAAATGAAAAATAGGAAAAATATGATTTTTATATATTTTTGTGAGCATGCAAATTTAGAATAAGAATAATTTTTATAAATTTAAAATCAAATATAAGAGTAGAAACATGTTTGTGCACTCATGCTGTTGCATTTAAATTTTTGAGATGAGTGGTTTGATCAAATTCAAATTTGGATTTGAAAATCTTTTGAAAATTGGCTTTGAAAAATTAGAAAAAAAAAAGAAAAAAAAAGAAAAGAGAAATCCGTTTCATTCGGATTTTGGCCCGCTTCTCTTCGCAGCCCAGCGCGCGCGGCCCACCTTTCCCTCTCCCGCGCCCGCCTTCTCCCGCATGGGCCGAGCCCAGGCACGGCCTGTCGGCCCGTCATCGCGCGCGCGCCTGCGTTCCGCACCGAGCCGCTAACCGTGCCGCTGACAAGTCGATCCCACCGGTCAGCGACACATCTTCCTTTCCTTTCTTCTTCCTCCGGCTTCGCACCGCCTTCCTCTCTCTCTCTCCGATTCGTGAATCGAATCCGCCGCAAATCTTCGCCCTTTCCATGTATACCGATGCCTCCGGGCTATAAAAACGGAACCCCCACGTCTCCCCGCTCCACATTCGCCCACAAATCGCAGCCCCAATACCCCGTGGTGGCTACGCCCGAAGCACCGCCCTAGCCGCCCGCCTCTCCGAGCCGCATGCTCTCCTTGCTTCATCCCCGGCCACGATTCTGCCCTAGGTGAGCTCGCTATGTCATTCTCTTTCTCTCTGTGTTTTCCGTTCGTAAGCTCGAGCTCCGTAGCGCGAGATAGGCTATTCCGGCCATGGCGCCGCCGCGGAGAGTCACCGTCGGGCCCGATTCCGGCCGGAGCGCCGCCGGCTCCCTCCCCGATCCGATCGGAACCATCCGTTTTAAATCTAACGGTTGATATTACACGATACCGGTTCGCCTGTGAAACTTGCTAAAGAGCCCCTGAAGTTTTTAAGTTCTTAACCCGCAGTCCAAAGCGTATTCCCGGTTTACGTTTTCTTTTCTGTAAAGCGTATTTTGATCGCGTAACTTCCGAAAATACATTTTGATTTGTTGAAAGCGTATTTCGTCTCAGTAATTAAAAAATACGTTTTCTGATATTTACAGTTTTGCCACTGATCTTGTTTTAGTTATAAATTATCCGTTTTAACTCCGATTTGACCCGTTCAAATTGCGTTAGATTCGTATTTGCGAGCTCTACATGATGAAAGAACTGTACAGTAGGTTTGAAATAATTTATTTTCGAGTTTATATTAAAGTAATTATTTATCTATAGGAAATCTTAGAAAACTCATAACTTTTACGTTTTAAATCCAAATTTCGTGATCTTTATATCAATGTGATCGTAGTAACGTGTAGAAGAGTTTTACAAACTTGTTATACTGTTAGTGTTACTGTTGGTTAGGTTTTCTATCTTTAAGTTCCGATGTGAGATTTAATCTATTACTTTAATAAAGTAGATCTTGTTTAAATCATATCTTCTACGTTTTAGATCCGTTTTAGCTCATTCGAGTTGCGTTAGATTCATAGCAACGAGATCTACGCGTTAGTGACAGTATTTATCATATTACTAATTCTGAAATTTTATGGTTTAAATCATATCTTGATTAATAATTATGCAACTGGGTTTTGTAAATAAAATATGATTTCTTTTACTTTAGTTTTATAATTTGAATCTAAATTTGACTTAATTCCATATATAGTATCTATAAAATATTTTATATATGTTATTATATAATTAAAACTCATGAAGCTAATAGTTTTATATTTTCTCCTATGAGCAAATCTTTCGGTAGATGTATCTTTTCAACCGTAGCTCTGATTAGTGTGCTTTTCGCGTCTGTGTGTTCGTAGCAATGCGTAGAATATCTTTAAAACCTTTTCACATATTGTTTCATATGTTTGGTGTACTGTTCTAATTTAGATCTATTGTTTGCTTCGTGTATGATTGTATGGATGCTTGTGTGGTGATTTATGATTTCGTCCAGTCGGTGAGATATACGAGGTTATCAAGAAGAAGAAGAAGAAGAACGTTGAAGATTAAAGCTTACCGAAGGATCGGTGTTTAAGGCAAGTATAGGATGGGATTATCCTTGTTTCCTATTCACCTTTAATATACTTAAATCATATGCATGTGTTTACCTTGTTACCATTAAGGATATCCTAGCTTTTGTATCTTGTACCTTGACACCCATGGGACATTGCATTGGGTAGTATTTATGCTAGTGCTCAAGATAAATAACTATGATCTGTAACTTGACTAATGGTATATGCAATAAACGTTTAAAAGATGATTTATAGAAACATGGCTCAAGAGGGCTAGAGCATATTCGGTTGTTTTTATGGTGCTCTAGTTTCTCTCCATAATGACTTATCTGTAAGCGAAAATCCGGGACTTACAGTACAACTGTGAGGGCTATATGGCTCTGGCTTTAGTCATATAGAAGGACCTTTTCTAGCTTGTTAGAGGTATTCCTTCATGGCGTAAGAACGGCTTGACGAATCGGGTATAGTGCGGCCTCTGTCCTTATGTGTATAGGCTACGCGTTATTGTGCCATTTGGAAGGGGGGCTCTACATCTGTTTGCCGAGTGAATCTAATGGCCCTAACTTGTTAGACGAACCTTTGAAAGACTTCATAGTGAACCCTGCCGACCTTCCTTGGAAGTGGGTCAAGAGATTAGCTACCTCGGGCGAAAGGGTAAATCACGACTCACAGTGAAAGTGTACAACCTCTGCAGAGTGTAAAACTGTTATAACAGCCGTGCTCACGGTCACGAGTGGCCTTGGACCCTTACAGAATAAATGATGAACACTGATGATAATGATAATACTGATGATATTGATGCTCACTAATGATTATTGTTTCTTGCTATACATTATTCTTGTTTACATGATCATGAGGTTATTTGGGATTATGTTAAACTTGTTGCTACTCAATTGCTAAAAGATGACTCACTAAAAGCTATTGCAGTAAACCCGTGTCAAACTTTTTGAGCTTCATGAACCCCATGTTATATTTGTTGAGTTCGACATGGACTCACCCTTGCTATTTCCCCACATCTCAGGAAGGGTACCAGACTGTTAGATTCTGGAATTGTTAGGCTTGTGATCAACCAGTTAGTTTGATCCTGGAGTGAAGGTTGCACCCGGTGTTCGGAGTTGTCTTTCCGCTGTGTTGCTCTTTAAGGTATACTTTATACTATTGAATTATGTATATTAAGCATTTGTCTTTTGATATTACACTTATCTATGGCTATATGTGAGATTTGTCGTCTTTATTTCACATATAGTGTATGTCTGGTTTTGTCCTTAAAACCGGGTGTGACAGATTGGTATCAAAGCAATGCTGACTGTAGGACGCAAGCCTAGTTAGAACTGGACGTTTAGCATGTTCTCATTGTTGCCTATTTCTTGCTTCTCTTTAACTTTGTTATTTTCTCAAAGTTATGCTTAATTCTATCCCCGTTCTGTTATAAAAACCTTGTCTCTATTTTGAACCTTTTCTCCTTGTCTATTAGACGGCTCGTGACGAGAAGACTATGGATTTCAGAGGTTAAGAGGACTGAATTGTGTCGCTCTTGCTCACTTTTGACAAGAAACCATTAGCGATGCAAAACCAATTACTAGAAGAAATGGCTCAACATGGGAATTCTCAACGATGCTTATCTCAAGGTCAAGCCAACATATCCAAGGGGTCAGAGAAGATACAAGTAGTAGAAGCTTGGAAGAATATGAAATCCAATAAAGATGTTGATAGTAAGGCATTTGGAGAGCAGGAACAATGTCACTGCTGTAAGCATTATGGTTTTCCCTGTCTTCGAAACGAGTCTAATAAGGGGAAAGTCAAGGCGGATCCAAATTTTGAGAACAACATGGACAAGAAGAGAAAGGCAATCTCATTAGAACCACTTGTGGAAAGCAATCAGCAAGCGAGTTCTACTACATTGTCACATGCAGCCCTGATCCCCTGTCAAACAAATCCAAACCCTGAAGAGTTAGAAGCCCCTCCCGCTAAAACTACTCCCCATGAAGTAGTCATAGATGGATGGACAATTACCTATAAGGAGTATCAACCCCGAAAGGCCAAACAAGCTAGGAAACAAGCCAAAGGGACGAAGGTGAACTTTTATGGCCAGCAAGATAGCAGCATACCAAACAACAGTTCCTTGGAGTATGACATCACAAAAGATCCAGCTAAGAGAAAGTGTTATCATTGCTAGCAGGAAGGACATTATATCAAATCTTGCCCACAGAAGAATCAACAACAGCGAGACTCAGGACAGGATGTCCAAAAGGAGCATGTGCAGGGAAATAAATTAAAGAGAAATTACATCCATGGAAGGTTGAAACATGTGGATATTTCCACCATTCCTGGAGCTAAGGAGGTCGTGTTTGGATCAATTCCAGTAAGTTCAGAAAATGCCAAGGTTTTGTTTGACCCCAGTGCCTCACATTCGTTCATATCTAGACAATATGTAAAAGATCATAACATACTTATGCTTCCAAGGGGGAAAACAGTTATGGTTGAAACTCCAAGAGGTGAAATAAAGGTAGACCACGTATGCCCAAAAGTTAGTCTGGACATAAAGGGGGTAAATTTTAAGGTAAACCTCAATGTTTTGGAATTAATGGGCATTGATGTTATCCTTGGAATAGACTGGTTATCTACTTATAAAGGAGTGATTGAGTATGCCCAATGTTCAGTGTTTCTAACTACACTTTCAGGAGAAAGGATTGAGTATGAGGGTATTAAATCTATACCTGAGGGATGCCAGGTTGACCCATCTTAAGGTATGAGTTATAAGAATGGTAGATGCAGAGATTCAGATGTCCATATAAAGCAATAAGGAATGTAAGAGACGTTATCTACTCTGGATGCTGCTACAATCACACCATGTTTAAGGAATAGGAGTTATGTCCCGTGTAATAAAACCGTTAGCAGCCAAGTTGAGTCGTCTTAATGTGTGGCTAATGAACATTTAAGTGTTTAGTTGCTTTGTGCTTATGTTTATGCTTGAGTTGGAATTTTGTAATGAGTGGAATGATCTCGTGGGTTTTGACCATGATTTCATTTAGTTTATATGTATAAGGTATAAGGATTAATGAAATAAATAGCTGGGTTTTGGTTATCTCCTGCTTTCTATATCTTATCTTTCGGAGCAGCCTGTCTTTATCAACTTATATCTCTGTTCTTGAAAGACCAAAAATCATGAGAAAATTCTGGACAAGAGTGGACTTCAACATCTCTCTCTAAATGCAAGAACTACCCTCATAGCTATTTTGGATTGGGAGATAAAAAAAATCACAAGACGATGCAACTGTGCTGTCTGAAACCTGGAACAGAATCTGTTATGTGTTGTTTTCGGTCAAGTTAGCTGCAGAATCTGGAAGTGTGTTCTAGAAGAAAGTTGCAGAGAATTTTATAAGCTTTCCATCGGTGTAAACTACAGCTTCATTGGATTAACAGAATGAGAGTTACAACTATTTTACTGCACTGCTGATTTTCTGCTCGTGAGAAATTTCAGATTTCTTGTTCTTACCCATGCACAAGAGTATCATTGGGATGTCAGAACACTTTTATGCTAGTTAACTCATCTAGAAGAAAAAAGTTCAAAGCTACCCTATTTAGTGTCTCTTATTTTAAGGGGGGTAGCCAATGTAAAGAAGGATTATTAAGATTGAACTCTTTAGTTGGAAGTATTGGTTAGTCTCCATGATTGAGTTGCCACTCTTGAGCAATAATGTCCTGTGAACAAGGTTGATAATTTTGGGTCCATGGAGACAAGAGTTGTCCTTTTAGATAGCTCATGAGTATGATCATCTATACTTGCTCGTGTTGCTGATGTTGGTCACTTGATGACAGGAAGTGTCGTGTCTCATGACTCAGGAGTCCTATATGACGTCTCGCACTGATATGTGGGAAAAGATTGATGTTTCTGCTATTGAAGGATGTTATGGGTATGATGAAGCCGAGCACTATCAAAACAACAATGTTGAAGAGCAAGTTGGGAGTGAACTAAGTCAGAATCCACAACAACGAAAGCGAAAAAGGAAAGCCCATAAGAAGCCTGCTCAAGGAAGCAAAGCGCAGCAAAACTATGTCAATGGAAGACTGAGCAATGTGGATATGGATAAAATTCATGGAGTTACCAAAGTAGTGGGAGGTTATATTCAAGTAAGCTCAGTACAAGTTTTTGCTTTATTTGACCCTAGTGCTTCGCATTCTTTCATTTCCGCCGACATGATAGAGACGTGCAAGATGGTGAAGTGTCCAATGAGGAGGCCTTTGCTAGTTCAAACCCCAGTGGGAGAAATGCAGGCAGATCAGATATGCCCGAATGTCAGTCTTGTCATAAACAAGGAAAAATTCACCGCAACACTCATTGTGTTGGAGTCATTTAAAATTTGTGTGGTTCTTGGTAATGGATGGCTCTGTGCACACAAAGGAGTGATTCATGGTACTCGGTGCACAATGCTCTTAACAACACCATCAGGGAAAAGAATTGAGTATCAAGGTGGTCGACTTTTACCTGAGGGAGACGAGAATGATCAATTAGAAGATAGGTACACCAAGGATAGCAAAGTGGACCATGAGTTTACTGGAGTCATAGCAGAGGAACAAATAACTTTGGAGAAGCTTTTAAGTTCGTTTAGATCAAGAGGCCTCAGGCAAATGTTTGAAGGAGTCTAAGAAAAGGTTGAAGTAAAACCCAAGTATTAGCTTTGTCAGATCCAGACAAGAGCTTCATATCTACAATGATGCACCTTATCAAGGTGTGGGATGTGTCCTTATGCAAGAAGAAAAATATAGTACCTTGTTCATTAAGTCAACTAAGGAAGTGTGGGTTGAATTACCTAACATGTTATATGGAGTTTTCCACTATGGAGTACTGTCTTTTGGAAGGAAAGTGACATATAGGAGGGTCACAAGAATCCACAGGACATCTTCGCTAAGTTGGTCTTGAATTTGTGATATCCTCGTTGGAATGAAATGGATTAGGACTTGGAAAAGTGCTATTACTTAGAGAAGTAAAAGTCGCAGCCGATGCCCTTAGCAATGGAGAATAATGCTAAGAAGGTTCGAGTGACACCAAGGATTAAGAATCGTATTCCAAATTTGAGCAACTTGACCAGAATCATTAATGTTTTGAAGGTTGGTAGTAGAAATTCCTTCTGACTAAGAGATTCGTTAGGCTCTGTTGGAAGATAAGTATTTTAAGGAAGAAAATTCATATTATAGGAAAGGTGCCTAGTGATTGGAGATACCAGAGTATTGTTTGGAGCATTTGTCAAAAATCTTGGAATTAGTTACATGTATGCAAAGTAAGACGGAATTCTTATCAAGACGATGGAACTGCACGATGAAGTAAAGAACAATCTAGAGACGAACTATCCCTATCTCTTTTATCATCATCTTCCGAATCTCGGGACGAGATTCATCTTAAGGGGGGTAGAATTGTAACACCCTGAAATTTTTAAGAAATGAAAATAGGAAAAAATATGATTTTTATATATTTTTGTGAGCATGCAAATTTAGAATAAGAATAATTTTTATAAATTTAAAATCAAATATAAGAGTAGAAACATGTTTGTGCACTCATGCTGTTGCATTTAAATTTTTGAGATGAGTGGTTTGATCAAATTCAAATTTGGATTTGAAAATCTTTTGAAATTTGGCTTTGAAAAATTAGAAAAAAAAGAAAAAAAAAGAAAAGAGAAATCCGTTTCATTCGGATTTTGGCCCGCTTCTCTTCGCAGCCCAGCGCGCGCGGCCCACCTTTCCCTCTCCCGCGCCCGCCTTCTCCCGCATGGGCCGAGCCCAGGCACGGCCTGTCGGCCCGTCATCGCGCGCGCGCCTGCGTTCCGCACCGAGCCGCTAACCGTGCCGCTGACAAGTCGGTCCCACCGGTCAGCGACACATCTTCCTTTCCTTTCTTCTTCCTCCGGCTTCGCACCGCCTTCCTCTCTCTCTCTCCGATTCGTGAATCGAATCCGCCGCAAATCTTCGCCCTTTCCATGTATACCGATGCCTCCGGGCTATAAAAACGGAACCCCCGCGTCTCCCCGCTCCACATTCGCCCACAAATCGCAGCCCCAATACCCCGTGGTGGCTACGCCCGAAGCACCGCCCTAGCCGCCCGCCTCTCCGAGCCGCATGCTCTCCTTGCTTCATTCCCGGCCACGATTCTGCCCTAGGTGAGCTCGCTATGTCATTCTCTTTCTCTCTGTGTTTTCCGTTCGTAAGCTCGAGCTCCGTAGCGCGAGATAGGCTATTCCGGCCATGGCGCCGCCGCGGAGAGTCGCCGTCGGGCCCGATTCCGGCCGGAGCGCCGCCGGCTCCCTCCCCGATCCGATCGGAACCATCCGTTTTAAATCTAACGGTTGATATTACGCGATACCGGTTCGCCTGTGAAACTTGCTAAAGAGCCCCTGAAGTTTTTAAGTTCTTAACCCGCAGTCCAAAGCGTATTCCCGGTTTACGTTTTCTTTTCTGTAAAGCGTATTTTGATCGCGTAACTTCCAAAAATACATTTTGATTTGTTGAAAGCGTATTTCGTCTCAGTAATTGAAAAATACGTTTTCTGATATTTACAGTTTTGCCACTGATCTTGTTTTAGTTATAAATTATCCGTTTTAACTCCGATTTGACCCGTTCAAATTGCGTTAGATTCGTATTTGCGAGCTCTACATGATGAAAGAACTGTACAGTAGGTTTGAAATAATTTATTTTCAAGTTTATATTAAAGTAATTATTTATCTATAGGAAATCTTAGAAAACTCATAACTTTTACGTTTTAAATCCAAATTTCGTGATCTTTATATCAATGTGATCGTAGTAACGTGTAGAAGAGTTTTACAAACTTGTTATACTGTTAGTGTTACTGTTGGTTAGGTTTTCTATCTTTAAGTTTCGATGTGAGATTTAATCTATTACTTTAATAAAGTAGATCTTGTTTAAATCATATCTTCTACGTTTTAGATCCGTTTTAGCTCATTCGAGTTGCGTTAGATTCATAGCAACGAGATCTACGCGTTAGTGACAGTATTTATCATATTACTAATTCTGAAATTTTATGGTTTAAATCATATCTTGATTAATAATTATGCAACTGGGTTTTGTAAATAAAATATGATTTCTTTTACTTTAGTTTTATAATTTGAATCTAAATTTGACTTAATTCCATATATAGTATCTATAAAATATTTTATATATGTTATTATATAATTAAAACTCATGAAGCTAATAGTTTTATATTTTCTCCTATGAGCAAATCTTTTGGTAGATGTATCTTTTCAACCGTAGCTCTGATTAGTGTGCTTTTCGCGTCTGTGTGTTCGTAGCAATGCGTAGAACATCTTTAAAACCTTTTCACATATTGTTTCATATGTTTGGTGTACTGTTCTAATTTAGATCTATTGTTTGCTTCGTGTATGATTGTATGGATGCTTGTGTGGTGATTTATGATTTCGTCCAGTCGGTGAGATATACGAGGTTATCAAGAAGAAGAAGAAGAACGTTGAAGATTAAAGCTTACCGAAGGATCGGTGTTTAAGGCAAGTATAGCATGGGATTATCCTTGTTTCCTATTCACCTTTAATATACTTAAATCATATGCATGTGTCTACCTTGTTACCATTAAGGATATCCTAGCTTTTGTATCTTGTACCTTGACACCCATGGGACATTGCATTGGGTAGTATTTATGCTAGTGCTCAAGATAAATAACTATGATCTGTAACTTGACTAATGGTATATGCAATAAACGTTTAAAAGATGATTTATAGAAACATGGCTCAAGAGGGCTAGAGCATATTCGGTTGTTTTTATGGTGCTCTAGTTTCTCTCCATAATGACTTATCTGTAAGCGAAAATCCGGGACTTACAGTACAACTGTGAGGGCTATATGGCTCTGGCTTTAGTCATATAGAAGGACCTTTTCTAGCTTGTTAGAGGTATTCCTTCATGGCGTAAGAACGGCTTGACGAATCGGGTATAGTGCGGCCTCTGTCCTTATGTGTATAGGCTGCGCGTTATTGTGCCATTTGGAAGGGGGGCTCTACATCTGTTTGCCGAGTGAATCTAATGGCCCTAACTTGTTAGACGAACCTTTGAAAGACTTCATAGTGAACCCTGCCGACCTTCCTTGGAAGTGGGTCAAGAGATTAGCTACCTCGGGCGAAAGGGTAAATCACGACTCACAGTGAAAGTGTACAACCTCTGCAGAGTGTAAAACTGTTATAACAGCCGTGCTCACGGTCACGAGTGGCCTTGGACCCTTACAGAATAAATGATGAACACTGATGATAATGATAATACTGATGATATTGATGCTCACTAATGATTATTGTTTCTTGCTATACATTATTCTTGTTTACATGATCATGAGGTTATTTGGGATTATGTTAAACTTGTTGCTACTCAATTGCTAAAAGATGACTCACTAAAAGCTATTGCAGTAAACCCGTGTCAAACTTTTTGAGCTTCATGAACCCCATGTTATATTTGTTGAGTTCGACATGGACTCACCCTTGCTATTTCCCCACATCTCAGGAAGGGTACCAGACTGTTAGATTCTGGAATTGTTAGGCTTGTGATCAACCAGTTAGTTTGATCCTAGAATGAAGGTTGCACCCGGTGTTCGGAGTTGTCTTTCCGCTGTGTTGCTCTTTAAGGTATACTTTATACTATTGAATTATGTATATTAAGCATTTGTCTTTTGATATTACACTTATCTGTGGCTATATGTGAGATTTGTCGTCTTTATTTCACATATAGTGTATGTCTGGTTTTGTCCTTAAAACCGGGTGTGACAAACTACATATAACAACTCATACTAGGATCAACAAAGGAGTAACTACAACATTACAACATTTGTAACAAAACTTTACATCAGAGTGCGGAAGAATAACAACAATGAATTTTATAAATCATGATTAAGTTAACTTTTTACAAACTTAACTTGTATTGCGGAAGTCGAGTAGAACTACAGAAGAGCCTAGACGGCCATGGCGGTGCTCTGGTGCCCATAACGGCCGGTGGTCGGCCGCCATTGGTCACCGCACTGTAGCATCCCCCCTAATTTTGCAATTTCCAACTGTTTTGTCAAATTACTCCCAAATTCATGTAGCAACTTGAAAAATTCCCAAGATATGAAATCTTTAGAATTTCAAGCTCTACAAGTTTTGTATTGAACACTTTTCCAAATTCGAGCAGGATTTTGAAATTTGAGTTTAAAATCAAAAGATGACACTTTTCAAAAATTTAGTAATTTAGAAATTACTTTGGATTTTGTATTGAAACTTCAAAAACTCCAAACACCAAAGTTGTACATCTACCCAAGACCTACAACTTTGCTATTCAAAAACCATCTTCAAATTATGCCTCCATTTTGAAATTTGAGTTTAGGGATGAAAAGGGGTCAAATTTGAAATTTGCTTCTTTTCAAAATTGCTCCACACTTTACACTAAAACTTTGAAAACTCAAAACACCAAAGTTGTAGCCCTTAAAAAGTTCTACAAGTTTGGTTTTAAACTTTTTCCCAAATTTTGCTTAGATTTTGAATTATTTCAAAAGGGGTAAAATCAGGGTTTTGGAATTTGAGGTGTGTGACTGTGTTACACACTAGTGTCAAGTGTGGGGTATGAACTCAAGTACAACACGTAAAATGAAGCCCTGCGTAATTTGAGGTGTGTGACTGTGTTACACACTAGTGTCAAGTGTAGGGTATGAACTCAAGTACAACACGTAAAATGAAGCTCCAAGTTTGAGTTTGAATTGGAATCCAAAAACTTGTCGCGAGTTTTCCGATTCGAATTTGAATTCAAATTTGGGGAAATATTAAAAGAGTTTCAAAAGTTAAATTAGTCAACCAAGAGTGGCATTTGGTCAACTATGTGTTAATTGACTAAATGATGCCCTTGGATGATGGTATGATCATTAAATAATCACCAATTAAGGTAGCAACAAATTTCAATTAAAAATTCCTCCGAAAACCATAAAATCCAAAACCCTGTTTTACCCCTTTTCAAATAATTCAAAATCTAAGCACAATTTGGGAAAAAGTTTAAAACCAAGTTTGTAGAACTTTTCAAGGGCTACAACTTTGGTGTTTTGAGTTTTCAAAGTTTTAGTGTAAAATGTGGAGCAATTTTGAAAATAAGCAAATTTCAAATTTGACCCCTTTTTATTCCCAAACTCAAATTTCAAAATGTAGACAGATTTTGAAAATGCTGTGAGTAGCAAAGTTGTAGGTCTTGGCTAGATGTACAACTTTGGTGTTTGGAGTTTTTAAAGTTTCAATACAAAATCCAAAGTAATTTCTAAATTACTACATTTCCAAAAAGTGTCCCCTTTGGAATTTAAACTCAAATTTCAAAATCCAGTTCGAATTTGAAAAATTGTACAATACAAAACTTGTAGAGCTTGAAATTCTAAAGATTTCATATCTTGGGAATTTTTCAAGTTCATATTCAAAATCAAAAGTAATTCGAGAAAACAGTTTGAATTTGCAAAGTTTGGGGGGAGAGCTACAGTGAACGGCGAATCAGAGCAGGACACCGCGCGGCATGGGCGCCGGCGAGTCGCCGGGCGGCGTCCAGGAGCTTCTCGCGCGTGCTAGGACCACCAGCATGGGCTTCAGTAGGTTCGCGTCGAGCCACACGTCGCCTGGAGGTCGTTCTCGTCGCCCTATATGAGGAGATCACCGTCACCGGTGTGTTTCTGTTTTTCTCTATTTCCACCGCCACCGCAGCTCCGCCGCTCGCTGCTTCCACCGTTGAGCCACCTCCGGCCATGCAAATCGTACCAGCAAGTTCGCCTCGCTCTCGCGCACCTCTTGGTCCAATTGCTCTAGCCCTTTTTCCGCCCAAATCGCAGCAGCACCGTTTCCTTCTCCAACGCCGGTGACTGAGCATCACCGAGCCACCTCACGTGGCCAGCCCTCTTCACTACCTCCCAGCGCCTCCTTGTGGCTTCGCTGCAACCGCTGTGAGCTCCTGTTACTCCTCGTGCCTTTGTTTTAGACGCTACCGTCGTGGATCGCCGGGACGCCGGTCACCGCGAGCACCGTGCCGCTATGGCCGGTGAGGTGTTACCTCTAGGGCGTTTGTGGTCGCGTGAGTGGTCCGGTGAGGTTCGCGGTGAGGAGTAGATCGTGTTAGACCGGTTGGTTGGGCGACCAACGCCGTGATCACCGGGCGGCCACCGTGTGGGCATGGCCGAGTCGCGGGAGAGAGCGAGGGAGACGGAGGAAGACGATGACAGGTGGGGACCGCGTGTCAGCGAGAGAGAGAGGAAGCGCACGCGCGCGAGTAGGCCGCGCGGATGGGCCGTGATGCTGGGCCGCGCGGACGCGAGCGAGCGCGGGCGCGGGCGCGTGGCAGTTGGGCCGTTCGGCTGGGCCGAGCCGGCGGGTGAAAGGAGGAAGCGGCCGAGTTGAGTTTTTGTTTTCTTTTTCAAAAATGTGAATAGTACTAGTATTTGTTTATTTCGTTTAAAATTCTGAAGAGCTCCAAAATTAGTGAAAATTTTTGTGTAAGCTTTTCAAGATGTAAACTACTTAGGAAAAATATTAAATGCTAAAGTGGATTACTTTTTGCAAGTTAATTAATTAGTTTAAGTAAATATTAAATGCAACTTCCATAAATTTTAGTAATTAATTTATTAATCCAAAAATCATGAAATTTATTCTAACACTGTTTTAGGCCATGGTTAACCCATAGAAAAAGTTTAAGCTCATTTAGATAAAGTTTGATCTAATATTAATTGTGCCCTAATTAATTAAATGTTTAAATAATTATTGAATTGATCACTTTAAATGTTGTGTGCTTTTTTTATTGAGTGATGTCCTTGGGTCACTAATTCTAGGTGATCTTTGGCACCTTAATTACTTGTTTGAGCTTGTTAATAACAAGTCCAGTAAGAAACGTTAGCGTCGCTTAAGTTATCGCTTTTATTTAGTAGGTTTTACTGAAAATGCGTAGTATGCTTCGCTATGCTTATGAGTACTGTGCTAGAATTGGGTCGGGTTCGAGGAGTACTGTGCTCTCGGGTGGCGATGGACACGTTCTGGTTTTGGGTTACTCGGATAAGAATTGATATATGCAAGATTCGATTCTACATATGTCGTGTGGTTAGGAATCCCCAGCTGGGTAAATGAAGCGGTTCGAATCATCGTTACTCCACGAGAAAGGAGTCTTGGCCTTGCACCAACATCATAGTTAAGAACTGGAATTAAAAAGAAAGATTGAGAAATGTCTTGATGAGAATTGCTTTGATCTAGATTAGGATTACTTAGAATTGGTTAATGAACCATCAATGGTAAAAGTAAAATAATGAAGGTAAGAACTTACTTTAGTAAGCTTTTCTGCAAAAGAAATTTTGATTCTTGAATACTCGTACCTTGATTCCCTAAATCTAGCATGCCCTTAGAGTCTTTTCTTAGTCGGGTAAGTCTTGTTGAGTACTCTCGTACTAAGGGTTTGTTAAACCCCTTGTTGCAGGTGCGGTTCATGAACAAGTCTGCTTTGAGCCTTGTTGCAAGACCGTTGTGGCTAAAGAAAGTGACGACGAGTAGACTGTGTGGCCTCTGGGCAAGGCACTTCGCTTGTGTGTTTGTAATAAAGTTACTACTGATACTTCCCTACTACCGGTTTGTAATAATGTTACATAAGGTTTGAAGTTTGGAAACTGTGGTTTGTAAACTTAAGTTATTGTAAGACTTCCGCTACTTTACTCTGATGGTATTTTGAATAAACTGTTGTAATATTGCAATACTCCTGTGATTAGATCCTGTTCGGAGGAAAGCAGGCCTTTTAAGTTATGAGGAACATAAGTACGGCTGTCAGAGGTCATTATGACGATGACAGGTACATGTGGGCCATCATAATTAGGAGGTTCTATGACAGCTGGTACCAGAGCATAATTACTGGAGTTATTGTAGTATTATTTTACAAAACTTCAAAATGATTTGGATCGAACAAACTTAATATTGATATTTTGGTCCAAATTGCTTTTGGCTTATCCCAATCTACTTTTTGTAGTTTCCTTAGCTCATATTTGAAAGCTTCGAAGTGAAGTATCATGTTATATTGCCCTAAGTTACAAATGTTATTGCATGTGTTACTTAAACTTTTCTGTTAGTTCGTAAGTGCGATGCATGCATCATGTTTAATTAACTTGCTTAAGTTTCCTTCCCTTTTAAAGTGGTTTGGGTTAAGTAAGGTTCAATCCTGTTCATGCTAACCTTTAGATCCCTCCCATCTGTCCTCATCTTTCTATTTCTGTCTTGCTTCAGGATGGCACGTGTGAAGACGACTCCTCGCAAGAAAACTGGTCTGCAAGGAGTGCCACGTCATCAGTTGGCAACTAGAGGTGATGGAGCGAGTAGTAGTCGCAATTCGAACCCGGATTCCCAATCAGAGGTCGCAAGGCTTACGTCAGAAATAGAGCGCCTGAAGCGCAACATGCATTTTTGGAAGCAGTGCCAGAACGAGTCTCTAGAAAAGGAGACAGAAGTCAGGGCTCACGTTTGAGAGTTGGAGCTTTATGTGACACACCTAGAGCAGTACAATACAATCCTGCATGAGGAAGTCCATAGGTTGCATGACCTGATGAATCCCAATCATCAGCCCAAGGCGGTAGAAGATGATGTCGGTGCCGTGGTCGTTCCTGGTGGAGAGGATAATGAGGAAGAGGATCCGGAAGAAAATGAACCCATGATGGAAAGTGGGGATGAGGCAAGTCATGTCACTGGTGCAAGTGTCTAGGAGAATAAGGATGGAGTGATAGTGATCAGTGATGATGATAAGGAGTGAAGTGTCGAAATGGATGGTTATGTAATATAGTAGTCTTTCTTGTTTTCTAAGAACCTTAGTGGGTAGCTGCTTGCTTGCGAGCAAGTTTGTAATAAAAAAAATAATGTAAGATAAGTTTGATGTGTGTACTAGCACTATACTAACTGCGTTCTAATTCAATAAAGCAATGTAAATAAAATATGGTTTGTGTACAACAGATGGCCGATACTGGAACTTCTTAGGCTGGGGACAATGCTCCAAATCCCCCACCATTTCCACCTACTCTGGCAGAAGCTATTGCAGCACTGGTCAATGCCACTACTCTGTTGGCTCAGAATCAGAATGAAAATCAGGGTCGTCGAGGCCGTAATAATGGAGAAACCACTTATGTGGATTTCACCGATACCCGTCCATCGGTGTTTTCAAAGGCCGATGAGCCGCTAGAGGCGGATGACTGGCTCCGAACAATGGAGCAAAAGTTTGAACTTATCCAGTGCACGGAATACCAGAAACCCGAGTTTGCAGCACAGCAGCTTAGGGGTGCCGCAGGGGTGTGGTGGGCGAATCTGGTCGCCGCACAACCCACTGGCCTTCGTATCACTTGGTAAGAGTTTCATGATGCTTTCAGAGCACACTACATCCCAGATTATGTCATGGCCATGAAGTTAGAAGAGTTTCTTTCTCTGAAACAGGGGAACCAGACAGTTCTTCAGTATGTGGGCAAATTCAATCATTTGTCACAGTATGCAGCCGAGTATGTGAACACTGATGCAAAGAAGAAGAGTTGTTTCATGAGAGGTTTGAATACCAAGATCCAGGCAGCATTGGTCACATGCTATAATGCCACATATCATGAAGTAGTCAATGTCGCTATCGCTTTAGAGAAGAAGTTCCACATTCATAAAGAGTCAAAGAAAAAGAAGCAAGTGTTGTCTAGCTCATCAGGCGGCATTAAGAAGCACCAAAAATTTATCTACCACCCTCAGAATCATTTCTGCCCTCCTTATCGTCCACCGCAATACCAAGCTCGGCCGCAGACGTTTATTCGTCCTGCCGTAACCCAGCAATATCCACAACAGCCGAATGCCCCTGGTATTCGAAGTCAGAGCCCAATACCCCATAACTTTCCCTATTATAACTATGGAAGGCCAGGCCACTTCTCCAAGGACTACCCGTATCCAAGAGCTCCCGTACCACAACAACATCAGCCTCAGAGTAAGAATAATAATTTGAATGTCCAGAAGGGTAAAGGTGAAAAGAAGAAGACGGGATGTGTATTCTACACCCAAGCAAGTGCAATTCTAGAGGGAGAACCTGTTATGATGGGTATGTTCCCTATTGCTAATCATCCAGCAGTACTGTTATTTGATTCTGGTGCATCGCATATATTCATAAATCGCACCTTTGTTACAAAGCATGACATTCCGATTATGGGAACACAAGAGGATTTCTTTATTCAGTCGCCCGGGGGACTACTGTGTACTAAGGAAATGGTACATGATGTACCTATAGAGTTGGGTGGGTATATATTTCCTACCTCAATGATAATATTACAAAAACAGGATATAGATGTAATCCTGGGTATGAATTGGATGTACCAACGAGGAGCTATTATAGATGCACTGCACAGAACTATAAGGTTGAACTTGCCAGATAATAAATCTCATCTTCTTATCCAACTTCCTATTCCAAAGAGAACCGTTGAAAGGATATGTGCAACTTCAGTGAAGGAGATTTGTGACATACCAGTAGTGTGTGAATTTTCAGATGTGTTTCCAGATGATCTACCTGGTTTGCCACCGGATAGAGAAGTAGAATTTGTAATTGAGTTAAAACCTGGTACTGCCCCGATATCCAGGAGAGCTTATAGAATGCCACCAAATGAATTGGCCAAACTCAAGGTTCAATTGCAAGAGTTGCTTGAAAAAGGTTTCATCAAACCCAGTTCATCACCGTGGGGATGTCCAGCTCTTTTTGTCAAGAAGAAGGATCAGACTTTAAGGATGTGTGTTGACTATCGTCCGTTGAATGAAGTAACCATTAAGAACAAGTACCCGTTGCCTCGCATTGATATACTTTTTGATCAACTTGCAGGGGCAAAGGTATTTTCAAAGATTGATCTACGATCAGGATACCATCAAATCAAGATCCGACCAGAAGATATTCCAAAGACTGCATTCACTACTAGATATGGATTGTATGAGTATCTAGTTATGTCTTTTGGCCCCACTAATGCACCGGCATATTTCATGTATTTGATGAACTTAGTCTTCATGCCGGAGCTTGACAAGTTTATGGTTGTCTTTATTGATGATATTCTGGTATACTCTAAAAGTGAAGAAGAGCATGTTGAGCACCTTAGAGTTATTCTGACTCGTCTGAGAGATCATCAACTATATGCCAAGTTTAGTAAATGTGAGTTTTGGTTAAAGGAAGTACAATTCTTAGGACATGTGTTATCAACCGAATGAGTAGCAGTTGATCTTGGTAAGGTGAAAGATATCTTGAATTGGAAACCACCAATCTCAGTTCATGAAATCCGAAGTTTTCTGGGAATGGTGGGTTATTACCGTCAATTCATACCTAACTTTTCAAAGGTAGCCAAGCCAATCACAGAGTTGTTGAAAAATCAAACCAAATTCATCTGGTCTCCAGAATGTGAGAAGGCTTTTAGAATTCTAAAGAAGTCACTGACAACTGCTCCAGTTTTAGCACAGCCAGATATAGAAAAGCCATTTGATGTATACTGTGATGCCTCTGGTATTGGCCTTGGTTGTGTATTAATGCAATAAGGCCGAGTCATTGCTTATGCCTCGAGACAGTTGAAGCGTCACGAAGAGCATTATCCAACTCATGATCTTGAATTAGCAGCTCTGGTCTATGCATTGAAAATCTGGCGTCATTACTTGTTAGGTAATATTTGCCACATTTATACAGATCACAAAAGCTTGAAGTATATCTTTACTCAGTCAGAACTGAATATGAGGCAAAGAAGGTGGCTTGAGTTAATAAAGGATTATGATCTAGAAGTGCACTATCATCCTGGAAAAGCAAATGTTGTTGCTGATGCACTTAGTAGAAAGAATCATTGCAATTGTATGACTGTGAAGCCAATAGATTATAGTTTGTGTTATGAATTGGAAAAGTTGAATATTGGAATAGTCCAGCAAGGTCAGTTAACCAATGTTACTGTGGAATCAACAATCAAAGATCAGATTATATCTGCTCAGAGAAAGAATTCTGGTATAGCTCACATCAAAGAAAAAGTTAGAACAGGTCAGCATATAGATTTCAGTATTGACGATACTGATGTGTTATGGTTCAAGAACCGGCTAGTGGTACCAAAAGTTCCAGAGTTACGACAGCTCATTCTTGATGAAGCACATAATACAAGGTTTTCTATTCATCCAGGGAGTAATAAGATGTATCAGGATTTAAAACAGAGATTCTGGTAGACTAAAATGAAAATTGAGATTGCTAAGTATGTGGCCAGATGTGATACTTGTCGAAGAGTGAAGGTTGAACATTTGAAGTTGGTAGGAATGTTACAACCCTTGCCCATTCCATCTTGAAAGTGGGAAGATATCAGTATGGATTTCATTACTGGTTTACCCAAGACATCAAGAGGCTTTGATTCAATTTGGGTTATTGTGGATCGTTTGACTAAATCAGCTCACTTTGTACCTATGAAGACTAACTATAGAGCATCCAGATATGCAAAAATTTATGTTGTTCGAATTTTGAGTTTGCATGGAATACCCAAAACAATTGTTACTAACAGAGGTACTCAGTTTATTTCGCAATTTTAGAAATAATTTCAAAAGTCATTAGGTACTAAACTTCTTTACAGCACAGCTTATCACCCGTAAACTGGGGGACAGACTGAAAGAGTCAATCAAATTCTAGAAGATATGTTAAGATCTTGTGCTCTCACTTATCAAGATCAATGGGATGAATGTTTACCATTAGCAGAATTCTCCTATAATAATAGTTATCAAGAGAGTATCAAAATGGCACCGTTTGAAGCATTGTATGGTCGTAGATGCAGAACTCCGTTGAACTGGTCAGAACAGGGTGAAAGATGGTTTTATGGAGTTGATCTGGTAAAGAAAATGGAAGAAAAAGTCAAGCAGATTCAAAAGAATTTAAAAATAGCTCAGTCTCGATAGAAGAGTTATGCTGACAAAAGGCGTAGACCCTTGATGTTTAAAGTGGGAGATTATGTTTATCTGAAAGTGTCACCCAGGAAAGGAGTTACTCGATTTGGAGTCAAGGGCAAACTCGCACCACGTTATATTGGACCATTCCAAATCATTGAAAAGTGTGGAAAGGTGGCATATAGATTAAAGTTGCCTGAACACCTGTCAGCCGTGCATAATGTATTTCATGTATCGCAATTGAAGAAGTGTCTTCAAGTGCCTGATCAAGTTATTGATGTTGATGGAGTTGAACTTGAGCCTGATTTGACATATTCGGAATATCCTGTTCGAGTTCTAGATCAAAAGGATCGTGTTACCCGAAGTAGAACAGTCAAATGGTACAAGATACAATAGGATCAACATTTAGAAGAAGAAGCCACGTGGGAATCGAAAGATTTTCTGCTGGAAAATTTCCCCAAGTTTTATGCTTCTATCTAGGTTGTAATTTCTTCTTTAAATTGTAACCCGTTCTTTTCAAATTTTTGTAATGCAGAAAACCCCCTACCTATTTTGTAGACAAGTTCTGAACGTGTTTGCTTGACACGTTTCCTTTTCCATTACTTAACTCAAGGCTTTAAATCTCGGGACGAGATTTCTTTAAGGGGGAAGGGCTGTAACACCCCGGGTGTTATAGTTGCTAATTAATCTGCCATGTCATCATATTGCATTGCAAAGCATCCATGATTAGGTTAACCCTGTTATGCATTAACTAAAATGAGTTTATCTTTTTAGGTTGGATGTGCTTCTCAGTGGTGTGATTCGAACCGGAAACCCTAATTTCGAATGCCACCGCAAATACTTAGTCCATGCCCTGCGTAATTTAAGGTGTGTAACTGTGTTACACACTAGTGTCAAGTGTAGGGTATGAATTCAAGTACAACACGTAAAATGAAGCTCCAAGTTTGAGTTTGAATTGGAATCCAAAAACTTGTCGCGAGTTTTCCGATTCGAATTTGAATTCAAATTTGGGGAAATATTAAAAGAGTTTCAAAAGTTAAATTAGTCAACCAAGAGTGGCATTTGGTCAACTATGTGTTAATTGACTAAATGATGCCCTTGGATGATGTTTTGATCATTAAATAATCACCAATTAAGGTAGCAACAAATTTCAATTAAAAATTCCTCCGAAAACCCTAAAATCCAAAACCCTATTTTACCCCTTTTCAAATAATTCAAAATCTAAGCAAAATTTGGGAAAAAGTTTAAAACCAAGTTTGTAGAACTTTTCAAGGACTACAACTTTGGTGTTTTAAGTTTTCAAAGTTTTAGTGTAAAATGTGGAGCAATTTTGAAAATAAGCAAATTTTAAATTTGACCCCTTTTTATCCCCAAACTCAAATTTCAAAATGGAGGCAGATTTTGAAAATGCTGTGAGTAGAAAAGTTGTAGGTCTTGGCTAGATGTACAACTTTGGTGTTTGGAGTTTTTAAAGTTTCAATACAAAATCCAAAGTAATTTCTAAATTACCAAATTTCCAAAAAGTGTCCCCTTTGGAATTTAAACTCAAATTTCAAAATCTAGTTCGAATTTGAAAAAGTGTTCAATACAAAACTTGTAGAGCTTGAAATTCTGAAGATTTCATATCGTGGGAATTTTTCAAGTTCATATTCAAAATCAAAAGTAATTTGAGAAAACAGTTTGAATTTGCAAAGTTTGGGGGGGAGCTACAGTGAACGGCGATTCAGAGCAGGACACCGCGCGGCATGGGCGCCGGCGAGTCGTCGGGCGGCATCCAGGAGCTTCTCGCGCGCGCCAGGACCGCCAGCATGGGCTTCAGTAGGTTCGCGTCGAGCCACACGTCGCCTGGAGGTCGTTCTCGTTGCCCTATATAAGGAGATCACCGTCACCGGCGTGTTTCTGTTTTTCTCCATTTCCACCGCCACCGCAGCTCCGCCGCTCGCTGCTTCCACCGTTGAGCCGCCTCTGGCCACGCAAATCGTACCAGCAAGTTCGCCTCGCTCTCGCGCACCTCTTGGTCCAATTGCTCTAGCCCTTTTTCCGCCCAAATCGCAGCAGCACCGTTTTCTTCTCCAACGCCGGCGACTGAGCATCACCGAGCCACCTCACGTGGCCAGCCCTCTTCACCGCCTCCCAGCGCCTCCTTGTGGCTTCGCTGCAACCGCTGTGAGCTCCTGTTACTCCTCGTGCCTTTGTTTTAGACGCTACAGTCGTGGATCGCCGGGACGCCGGTCACCGCGAGCATCGTGCCGCCATGGCCGGTGAGGTGTTACCTCTAGGGCGTTTGTGGTCGCGTGAGTGGTCCGGTGAGGTTCGCGGTGAGGAGTAGATCGTATTAGACCGGTTGGTTGGGCGACCGACGCCGTGATCATCGGTCGGCCGCCGTGCGGGCATGGCCGAGTCACGGGAGAGAGCGAGGGAGACGGAGGAAGGCGATGATAGGTGGGGACCGCGTGTCAGCGAGAGAGAGAGGAAGCGCACGCGCGCGAGCAGGCCACGCGGATGGGCCGCGATGCTGGGCCGCGCGGACGTGAGCGAGCGCGGGCGCGGGCGCGTGGCAGCTGGGCCGTTCGGCTGGGCCGAGCCGGCGGGTGAAAGGAGGAAGCGGCCCGAGTTGAGTTTTTATTTTTCTTTTTCAAAAATATGAATAGTACTAGTATTTGTTTATTTCGTTTAAAATTCTGTAGAGCTCCAAAATTAGTAAAATTTTTTGTGTAAGCTTTTCAAGATGTAAACTACTTAGGAAAAATATTAAATGCTAAAGTGGATTACTTTTTGCAAGTTAATTAATTAGTTCAAGTAAATATTAAATGCAACTTCCATAAATTTTAGTAATTAATTTATTGATCCAAAAATCATAAAATTTATTCGAACACTGTTTTAGGCCATGGTTAACCCATAGAAAAAGTTTAAGCTCATTTAGATAAAGTTTGATCTAATATTAATTGTGCCCTAATTAATTAAATGTTTAAATAATTGTTGAATTGATCACTTTAAATGTTGTGTGCTTTTTTGATTGAGTGATGTCCTTGGGTCACTAATTCTAGGCGATCTTTGGCACCTTAATTACTTGTTTGAGCTCGTTAATAACAAGTCCAGTAAGAAACGTTAGCGTCGCTTAAGTTATTGCTTTTATTTAGTAGGTTTTACTGTTTCGCGACTGTACCGCAAAGGAAAGTTGTACTCGAGTCGTAAACCATGGCATAGCATCATCAAGCATCATATTTATCATCAAGCATCATGTTGAAGCATGTTCTGTACTCGTGTAGTTCCCGCTTTCGAAGAAGTCGAAGTTGGCGAGCAAGTCTTCGGAGAAGAGTTGTCGTCGGTGGGTTTCGGACCATAAGTCAGAGTCTTCGAGTCCGAGTCAGTCATCGCATCAGAGCAAGGCAAGCCCCGGTGCATTTAAACCCTACCTTGAATTTTACAAATCTTTAATATTTATACTAGGATTTACTGCATTAAGTAATTAGGAGTTGAGTGATAACCCAATTGCTGCATTATCATCCTTGATTATTGCGATATCACCCTTGATACCTATTTTACTGAAAATGCGTAGTATGCTTTGCTATGCTTATGAGTTAAGCTTTTTAAATGAATGCTTATATGGCAATGATGGCATACTTGATAAATATTGAAATATGAGAATAAACTTGTAAGATCGGGCGGGTGGTTTGGCCACTGCTAACTTGCATTGTGAAAGGAGTCTCAATGTAATATTTTCGCCTTATCAGTTAAGGACCATACGTTGTTGGCCCTCGCGTCATGGAGTTTTTATTAGTACTAGCCATGTACCCATGTCGGGTAAGCCTTATTTCGACTAGTCCATTACGAGAACGTCTAACCTCGCACTGGGAGTGGAGAGATGGCGAGAGTAACGTGTACCCTCAGGGCTAGAATTGGGTCGGGTTCGAGGAGTACTGTGCTCTCGGGTGGCGATGGACACGTTCTGGTTTTGGGTTACTTGGATAAGAGTTAATATATGCAAGATTCGGTTCTACATATGTCGTGTGGTTAGGAATCCCCAGCTGGGTAAATGAAGCAGTTCGAATCGTCGTTACTCCATGAGAAAGGAGTCTTGGCCTTGCACCAACATCGTAGTTAAGAACTGGAATTAAAAAGAAAGATTGAGAATTGTCTTGATGAGAATTGCTTTGATCTAGATTAGGATTACTTAGAATTGGTTAATGAACCATCAATGGTAAAAGTAAAATAATAAAGGTAAGGACTTACTTTAGTAAGCTTTTCTGCAAAAGAAATTTTGATTCTCGAATACCTGTACCTTGATTCCCTAAAGCTAGCAGGCCCTTGGAGTCTTTTCTTAGTCGGGTAAGTCTTGTTGAGTACTCTCGTACTCAGGGTTTGTTAAACCCCTTGTTGCAGGTGCAGTTCATGAACAAGTCTGCTTTGAGCCTTGTTGCATGACCGTTGTGGCTGAAGAAAGTGACGACGAGTAGACTGTGTGGCCTCTGGGCAAGGCACTTCGCTTGTGTGTTTGTAATAAAGTTACTACTGATACTTCCCTACTACCGGTTTGTAATAATATTACATAAGGTTTGAAGTTTGAAAACTGTGGTTTGTAAACTTAAGTTATTGTAAGACTTCCGCTACTTTACTCTGATGGTATTTTGAATAAACTGTTGTAATATTGCAATACTCCTGTGATTAGATCCTGTTCGGAGGAAAGCATGCCTTTTAAGTTATGAGGAACATAAGTACTGCTGTCAGAGGTCATTATGACGATGACAGGTACATGTGGGCCATGATAATTAGGAGGTTCTGTGACAGGATGCTCATGATCAAGCTTTTAATTGTTTTTAACATAAAGGATGTTATAGATTAGCTAGAATCAAAGCTAGTGAGCTCTGTCAAACAGTATTAGCTAGAATCAAAGCTAGTGTCCCCTTCAATATAACATTGTTAACAAATTTTATTTGGCCATTATAAGACATAAAATTGCCCAATAAACTCAGCTCCTATGATTAACAATGATCTGGCGAGGAGGGATGAGTCTCTTCGGGCATGGACGGAGCCAGAAGACATTCCGCCCCAAGAAGAGCGCTTATCAGGCAGCAAGGGAGCGTAGCACCGAAAGCACATAGATGCCACTCTCGGCAGTGGAAACCTTAGACTGTCTCCAACAATGAGAACCTAAACATGACACCCATACCATGGTTTGGGTCACCAACAGGAAAAGGGTCACCACCTAAAACTTAGCCTTCTCCAACAACAGGAACGCAGATTAGGATTTAGAGAAATCCTCCAGCGGCCGGGTCTCCTTCAGCCCCCGAGACATCCTCCGGCGGCCGCTCCTCCTCCTCCCCGCGACTTCCCCGGTGGCCACGACTCCTTCGCGCGACTTCCCCGGCGGCCGCGACTCCTCCGCACGACTCCGCTACCCAACTCCACCGGCTGCTCCTCCCCGCTCCTCGCCGCGCTGACTGCTCCTCCCCACTCTCCGCCGCAGGCTCCCGTCGCCGAGCCGGCCGCGGCTCGCTGCGGGCCCACCACTATGGGCAGGGCGCCAGAGATTTGCGTCGTTCAGAGAGACGACACTTTTTTGTGTTTCCCCTCGCCTGGTATGCAAAATGGCTACTTTGATTGGGTTATCTGTTGGAGGGTGTTTTTGGGTAGGCAAAACACTATGAAGGACGTATTTTGGGTTTGTGTTTCATTGTTGGAGACAGTCTTGGGGAAGCGGTGAGGTTGCCTCCTGGACCTGGAGAGGATATCAATGAATGGCTTGCTGTGAATACTGTGGATTTCTTTAACCAAGTTGGCACACTCACAGAATTCTGCACGCCTGAGAGCTGCCCGACAATGACAGCTGTGGCCCAAAGTATGAGGCCGTGTTTAGTTGGCCCGATTTTGGAGGTGCAAAATCTACACAGTAACAGATTCACCACTGTAGTATTTCGTTTATATTTGTAAATTTTTGTCCAAACATTGACTAATTAGGCTCAAAAGATTCGTCTCGTAAAGTACAACTAAACTGTGCAATTAGTTTTTGATTTTATCTACATTTAGTACTCTATGCATGTGTCGGCATTTTGATGTGATGGGAAATCTTCTTTTTGCATAGTAGAATTTAGGAGAAAATTTGGCATCAGGCCTGAGTACAGATGGGCTGATGACGTACAGATAAAGAAACCAATAGAGGTATCAGCACCAAAATAGTATGTGGAGTATCTGATGGATTGGATTGAAGGCCATCTTGATGATGAATCCATATTTCCTCAAAAACTTGGCACACCATTCCCGCCAAACTTCAAGGAAGTAGTGAAGACAATATTCAAGCGCTTGTTTCGTGTATATGCCCACATCTACCGATCTCATTTCCAGAAGATTGTTAGCCTTAAAGAGGAGGACCATCTTAATACCTGTTTCAAGCACTTCATTCTGTTTACAAATGAGTTTGGCCTGATTGACAAGAAAGAGCTGGCTCCATTCCAGGAGCTCATCGAGTCCATCATCGTTCCTTACTGAGAATACGCCGTACTAAACATGCATGGATACAGATGTCACACCCCAAAATTTCTAATTTTGGGTTGTGCATAGAAAACACTAAATAAAATAAATGATTTCAATATCTGAATAAATTTATTAGATAAGTTAAGTTGCTGTTAATTTAAATATAGAAAATTATGGTTTTAAACTTTTTCATATTAATTTGATAATGTGGTGTTTGTGTGATGCTTGTCTTTGGTGTTGGTGAGTGCTATTATTTTCAAAATACCATAGGACGACGTTTACTTCTCATGGGAAAACTTTTTGGTATTTTCTGGATTTAAAATTTCAATTTCCGTGAGCTTAATCTTTTTTCTTGATCTCTTCATCAATCTTTTCATGAGCTCCAAATACTTTATTTGGGTTCATCTCATTCTAAAATATCTCTGAGAATTTTCCCTAAATTTTCGGAGCCTTCGAGGTATTTTTCGTGGCTTAAAATTCAATTCTGGACTTTTCTAGAATTATTTTATCCATGAAATTAATTAATTCCGAAAATAATAAAATATCTCAGATTTCCTCATGCCCAAAGGCCCATGTCTTTATTTACTAATGGGCTTTAGTAATTAATTAGGCCTATTAGTAAAGGTGGATGGTGCAACGTCAATTAGCACCATATCGCTAGTTGACATGGAGATGGAGAGTTTTCCTCCCTATATATACGTACCTATCCCTTGGGTAAAAGCACACCAAATCTACCGTAAAGGAGCCCCTAGTTTGGGAAATCTCTCGTGTAGTAAATTATATTTTTCTTCTCCTTCTTGTGTCGCCGCCGCCGCTGTTCGGTCATTGCACCGTCGTCTCCCCGTCGACTGCAACTTGTTGCCGAGAACGCCGTCGTCTGATCAACCGAGCTGCACGCTGTCCCTGTCTCATCTCCGATCGTAAAAATCCTCTTGGTGAGTTCACGGTTGCCCTCTCTATCTTCCTCGGTTTTTCCCGTGTCGAACCGAGGCCCTAGGCCTTTTCTCCGGTTGCCCGGCGAGGTGCTCGCCGCTGTACATGGCGCCACTGGCCGTGCACCGTGCGTGCTCTTGGCCCCTGTTCTAATTAGCTTGATGACGTCATCACCATGTCACCCATACATTATGGTCGTTTTTCCTTTAGAAAAATAAATCCCGAAATACAATAGAAATACGTATACATATAATCTTGTTTAGGTCATACCATTTATGTTTTACATCCGATTCGAGTCGTTCAAGTCGCGTTGGATTCATGTCGTCGCGCTCTACACGGTAGTGCTAATGTTTGTCATGTCTTATAGTTACGAATTTATTGATTGAAATACTAATATGATTACTAATAATTTAATAGCTTTTAATTAGAAAACGAATTAGGGTTGCGATGCTGTGCGTGTCGAGTCGTGATTGTGCCGATGTAAACTACGCATGAGTAATGATGTTTATCATGTCACTTGATTATGAATTTATTAATTTAAATAGTAATTAGATTAATATATTTATTTAATAACTTTCCAATTAAAAGAAATTCCGGTTTAAATCCGTTCTTGTTGTTTTACAATAGTGCCGATCGAGGTTATGTGTTAGCAACAACGTTTAACATGTCTTACATCCTTAAAATTTATAAGTTAGATATTAATTTGATTTATGCTTGTGCAATTGAGTTTCTAATTAAACGCAACACAGGCAGTCTGTTCTAAATTAATGTTAATCTAATTAATATTAAACTAAATGTTTCTTTTAAATTATAAGATGTTTTGTTCAACCTTGAAACATAAGTGCTTTCGTTCAGTTGCCACATGTTTTCTATATATATAGTTCAATATTAAATTGATTAATATGATTAATGTATAATATATTTCAAATTAAAATTTGCTTAGTCTCAGTATGTTGCATATATGATAGACTTGCGTAGATAATTTCACATTACAGTACGTATCTGCTCTTCATAGTTATACGGCTTTAATCCTCGAGCATTTATTCGTTTGGAATCTGTTTTGCTTCAATTAAGTTGCGTTAGATTCGCATCGACGTTCTCTGTGCAGTAGCACTAATGTTTTTCATGTCATATGCTTTTCCATATATAGCTGAATATTATATTAATTAATATGCTTGTTATTAGTTTTATAATTAAAAATAATATATAATCTTGTCACGTTAGTCCTTTGTAACTAAGCATAAACTTAGCTAATGGCAACTTAAAATATGTTTAAATTATAATTTACTTAGCCCAACCACATATCTCATATAATTGGAATAATTGTTCTCACATGTTCTTTTATCTCTGCAAAGTCGGTAATACTTATAAATAAAATATGAACAGGGTTAAACCTAGTTTTGTAATTCAATTGATTAATCTAATTTTAGAATATTTCTTTAGAATGTTTATCACCTTATTTCAATAACTAAAATGTATTAAGTTTATAGTCGGTCTTCTAAGTTATGTTGTAATCGTCTTGATAGTCGCGTGTTCTCTTTAATGGTAGCTCCGTTATCCGTCGTTCTTGCGTTTTCGGGACTGTAGCAACGTACCGTGTCCTTTAATGCGTTCTCTTTTAAAGCGTTTCTCTTGTTTGATGCATGTTCTTAGTTGTGTTTGTTGTTTGTTTACTGTGCTTGGTTGCTACGAGTAGAAGAAAGACTATCAGTGAGCACCAAAGATCCGAAGATGAAGACCAGAAGCTAAGTGCCAGAAGTTGCAAATGAAAGATTAAGTTGAGGTTTTTCAGAGCAAGTTGTTTTGGGCATAAAGCAAGTTCTAAGGCAAGTATAGCATGGGATTATCCTTGTTATCCTATTCACAATAAGCAAATAATATCATTATGCATATATTCCTTGTTAAGGATGACTTAGTGTTGATCTTATTCCTTGATACCTATTATATTGCATGGATTAGTATTGCTAGTGCTCAACATGAACTATGATCATGTAATTTGACTAATGGAATATGCAATAAACATTAAAAGATGATTTTATTACTGTTAAAGGGTACTAGAGCATGGGGTTATTTGGTGCTCTAGTTACTCTCCATAAGGACTTATCTGTAAGCGAAAATCCGGGACTTACAGTACAACTGTGAGGGCTAAAATGGTTCTGGCTTTAGCTCAGTACGAGGACCTTTTCTAGCTTGTTAGAGGTTACCCTTGTGGCGCAAATGGGGTAAAGCAGACTGTGGATCCCTGCGTGGTGTATCACACGGACTGACTTCTGAAACCTAGTGGCCCTAACTTGTTAGACGAACCTTTGAAAGGCTTCATAGTGTTTCCCTGTCTGCTCACCTTGGAAGTGTTTTGGGAGTCGCGATCCCGGGCATATGGGTAAACATGACTCGCAGTGAAAGTGTACAACCTCTGCAGAGTGTAAAACTGTTATAACAGACGTGCTCACGGTCACGAGTGGCCTTGGACCCTTATGGAATAGTTGATCATCAATAATGGATATGTTTTTGCTATTCGTTAATCATTTCACATGGATCATATGTTTATTGTTATATTGAGACACTTTGATATTATTGATATATTGAAATAATGCTAATTAAAAGCTACATACTGATAAACCTATGTTATGCCTTTGAGCCTCATGAACCCCATGTTATATTTGTTGAGTTCGACATGGACTCACTCTTGCTATTTCCCCACACTCTAGTGTGTTGTAAGGTGCTGCTTAGAAGAAGGATGAAAGTGTAGTGGAATTTTCAGAAGTCTTTTCAGAAGTGCTTGGCATATGAAACCCCCAGTCAGCCGTCCCTGTGATGTTGGAGCCTGAAGAAAAGATTAGTGACCGTTCCGCAATACTCTGATGTAAGTGTTAATATAGCTATGTACACGTTATATAATAACATTGTTTCTGATATTTTTTTCATTCTGACATATGTGTGGACTTCCTGGGCACACATATGATTAGCCTGGTTTTGTTCTTTAGAAAACCGGGTGTGACAGAGTGGTATCAGAGCGGTATTGACTGTAGGACGTATGCCAAATAGCTCTAGACGTATTCTAAAACTTATTTTACTATAAAACTATTTTCTCATCCCTTGACTCATTGATTTTGACTATTTCCTGTTCCTTGTCTTGTTGTATCCCTTCCTTGATAGCTTCCTTTGAGCTATTATTTCTTACTCTCTTGGTTTTTGATTTGTGTTGTTTTTACCAAAAGGTTTCTGATCTTATCTTGTTCTAAAGTTCGATGGCTTTTCATCATCTATAATCTACCATTTAGGATGACCACCATTGTTGAAAAAGCACGTGTAGTATCGATGATGTGATGTGTGCTTGTCTTGTTGGATGTGATGCCTGTGTGTTGTCCTTGTTCTCGTGCTTTGAAGGTGGCCCGAAAGGTTTCATCTTGAGAATTAGCTCAATCTATGTTAAAGTGGGGTAGTATCCTCTCTTGACCTACCTAACCTTCGATCAATCCTAATTCTTATAGTCTTTTTCATAAATCATCCATGCTTACTCTTGGTTTCTATGCTTTCTCCTTTATCTTAACCCAAGGGAGGATCAACACATGAAGGACTCATCAATAGCAGCAAGCCTTAAAGAAAGTGTTGCCTTCAATGACATCGCCAGGTGGAACAAGATCTTTGTTAAGTGGGGTAGCGTCCGCCACCATCACCAATCTCAAGTCATGAGACAGGAAGACCCAAAGACCAATCGCTATCATAATATCATGTTTTACTACTCCTTGCCTCTTAACTAGTCTCACCTTCTTGCCATCAATCTTTACTTTTTCTTATCAACATTTGACAACTTTTGACCCTTGTTCTTACATCTTATAAATCCTAATCAAGGACCTACAAAGACTTGAAGATCAATTTATCATTCTCACAGGTCTCCCTGAATGGTAAAACAGAAAACTAGTCTTTATCTTTCTTCAACCAATGCTAATCTGTCACTTTTTCGTGATGTTTCATAAATCTTGAATCCAGTAGTTTTGAGCACCTTAAGATATCTCTTTATCTCTTACGTTATCTCTTGCTAATCTCCACCCTTGTTTTTACACCTTATAAAGTGAAGACTCGATGATCAACCTTGATATATCTTTTTAATCTCCTTTGATCTTCCTTTTCACTTATGCTGACCTTCAATCCTTTGACCTTCTTTCATTAACTTGAATCAATCTTAACGATCAATCCAATGTTCTTTTGTTATCCTTTGATAATCCTTGACGCTTATATCCGAACTTGTCAAAAAGTCTCGAAACAACCTTATTGGTCTGTTTTATCTTTCTCCCTAGTCTCTTCGAATCTCGGGACGAGATTCCTGTTAAGTGGGGTAGAATTGTCACACCCCAAAATTTCTAGTTTTGGGTTGTGCATAGAAAACACTAAATAAAATAAATGATTTCAATATCTGAATAAATTTATTAGATAAGTTAAGTTGCTGTTAATTTAAATATAGAAAATTATGGTTTTAAACTTTTTCATATTAATTTGATAATGTGGTGTTTGTGTGATGCTTGTCTTTGGTGTTGGTGAGTGCTATTATTTTCAAAATACCATAGGACGACGTTTACTTCTGATGGGAAAATTTTTTGGTATTTTCTGGATTTAAAATTTCAATTTCCGTGAGCTTAATCTTTTTTCTTGATCTCTTCATCAATCTTTTCATGAGCTCCAAATACTTTATTTGGGTTCGTCTCATTCTAAAATATCTCTGAGAATTTTCCCTAAATTTTCGGAGCCTTCGAGGTATTTTTCGTGGCTTAAAATTCAATTCTGGACTTTTCTAGAATTATTTTATCCATGAAATTAATTAATTCCGAAAATAATAAAATATCTCAGATTTCCTCATGCCCAAAGGCCCATGTCTTTATTTACTAATGGGCTTTAGTAATTAATTAGGCCTATTAGTAAAGGTAGATGGTGCAACGTCAATTAGCACCATATCGCTAGTTGACATGGAGATGGAGAGTTTTCCTCCCTATATATACGTACCTATCTCTTGGGTAAAAGCACACCAAATCTACCGTAGAGGAGCCCCTAGTTTGGGAAATCTCTCGTGTAGTAAATTATATTTTTTCTTCTCCTTCTTGTGTCGCCGCCGCCGCTGTTCGGTCATTGCACCGTCGTCTCCCCGTCGACTGCAACTTGTTGCCGAGAACGTCGTCGTCTGATCAACCGAGCTGCACGCTGTCCCTGTCTCATCTCCGATCGCAAAAATCCTCTTGGTGAGTTCACGGTTGCCCTCTCTATCTTCCTCGGTTTTTCCCGTGTCGAACCGAGGCCCTAGGCCTTTTCTCCGGTTGCCCGGCGAGGTGCTCGCCGCTGTACATGGCGCCACTGGCCGTGCACCGTGCGTGCTCTTGGCCCCTGTTCCAATTAGCTTGATGACGTCATCACCATGTCACCCATACATTATGGCCGTTTTTCCTTTAGAAAAATAAATCCCGAAATACAATAGAAATACGTATACATATAATCTTGTTTAGGTCATACCATTTATGTTTTACATCCAATTCGAGTCGTTCAAGTCGCGTTGGATTCATGTCGTCGCGCTCTACACGGTAGTGCTAATGTTTGTCATGTCTTATAGTCACGAATTTATTGATTGAAATACTAATATGATTACTAATAATTTAATAGCTTTTAATTAGAAAACGAATTAGGGTTGCGATGCTGTGCGTGTCGAGTCGTGATTGTGCCGATGTAAACTACGCATGAGTAATGATGTTTATCATGTCACTTGATTATGAATTTATTAATTTAAATAGTAATTAGATTAATATATTTATTTAATAACTTTCCAATTAAAAGAAATTCCGGTTTAAATCCGTTCTTGTTGTTTTACAATAGTGCCGATCGAGGTTATGTGTTAGCAACAACGTTTAACATGTCTTACATCCTTAAAATTTATAAGTTAGATATTAATTTAATTTATGCTTGTGCAATTGAGTTTCTAATTAAACGCAACACAGGCAGTCTGTTCTAAATTAATGTTAATCTAATTAATATTAAACTAAATGTTTCTTTTAAATTATAAGATGTTTTGTTCAACCTTGAAACATAAGTGCTTTCGTTCAGTTGCCACATGTTTTCTATATATATAGTTCAATATTAAATTGATTAATATGATTAATGTATAATATATTTCAAATTAAAATTTGCTTAGTCTCAGTATGTTGCATATATGATAGACTTGCGTAGATAATTTCACATTACAGTACGTATCTGCTCTTCATAGTTATACGGCTTTAATCCTCGAGCATTTATTCGTTTGGAATCTGTTTTGCTTTAATTAAGTTGCGTTAGATTCGCATCGACGTTCTCTGTGCAGTAGCACTAATGTTTTTCATGTCATATGCTTTTCCATATATAGCTGAATATTATATTAATTAATATGCTTGTTATTAGTTTTATAATTAAAAATAATATATAATCTTGTCACGTTAGTCCTTTGTAACTAAGCATGAACTTAGCTAATGGCAACTTAAAATATGTTTAAATTATAATTTACTTAGCCCAACCACATATCTCATATAATTGGAATAATTGTTCTCACATGTTCTTTTATCTCTGCAAAGTCGGTAATACTTATAAATAAAATATGACCAGGGTTAAACCTAGTTTTGTAATTCAATTGATTAATCTAGTTTTGTACGAGGACCTTTTCTAGCTTGTTAGAGGTTACCCTTGTGGCGCAAATGGGGTAAAGCAGACTGTGGATCCCTGCGTGGTGTATCACACGGACTGACTTCTGAAACCTAGCGGCCCTAACTTGTTAGACGAACCTTTGAAAGGCTTCATAGTGTTTCCCTGCCTGCTCACCTTGGAAGTGTTTTGGGAGTCGCGATCCCGGGCATATGGGTAAACATGACTCGCAGTGAAAGTGTACAACCTCTGCAGAGTGTAAAACTGTTATAACAGCCGTGCTCACGGTCACGAGTGGCCTTGGACCCTTATGGAATAGTTGATCATCAATAATGGATATGTTTTTGCTATTCGTTAATCATTTCACATGGATCATATGTTTATTGTTATATTGAGACACTTTGATATTATTGATATATTGAAATAATGCTAATTAAAAGCTACATGCTGATAAACCTATGTTATGCCTTTGAGCCTCATGAACCCCATGTTATATTTGTTGAGTTCGACATGGACTCACTCTTGCTATTTCCCCACACTCTAGTGTGTTGTAAGGTGCTGCTTAGAAGAAGGATGAAAGTGTAGTGGAATTTCCAGAAGTCTTTTCAGAAGTGCTTGGCATATGAAACCCCCAGTCAGCCGTCCCTGTGATGTTGGAGCCTGAAGAAAAGATTAGTGACCGTTCCGCAATACTCTGATGTAAGTGTTAATATAGTTATGTACGCGTTATATAATAACATTGTTTCTGATATTTTTTTCATTCTGACATATGTGTGGACTTCCTGGGCACACATATGATTAGCCTGGTTTTGTTCTTTAGAAAACCGGGTGTGACAACAGAGCTCTCAATGCTGATGACTGTGAAACTGTTTGTGACAGTACTCCACTGCATAGAGCTTATTGTTCCTGTTATTAGACATAAAAGGACGTGTGACATTGCTAATGCTATATGTGCGTGTACCTGTGTGTTTCTTCATGATCCTGTATTGGCCATGTAACTGTGCCTGTTATCAGCTAAACCACTTTAATTAAGTCAGCAGCAAAATTCATGAATTTGCAAGAAAAAGAACACTAATAGCTAGAGTATCTAATGGCAGCCGCCACAACTGGTTTCGTAGTATCTAATGGCCGCCGCCACAACTGGTCTCGTAACACCTCTTGAGAATTGGTTCATGTTTATGATGATGTACTGAGAAAGAAAAACACAAGAAAGCTGTGTTGGATTAATATATGCTGTGTTTGTCAGCTTATTTAAAAAAAACAAAGATCTAAAATTATGACCTCTTACTTGACAAAAAATTAAACAAATAATTTGAACTCTGAAGGTCGAATGTCTAATACAAAGTACACATCATGGTAGAAAAGATTTGGAATAATAACACTCAAAAAGATTTGGCATAATTGTTGAGAAAGTAGACAATTTTCAGATTAAAACCAGAACATAAATCATAGCAATCTCAGATACTAGTATAAACATAGCTTGTATACTAGTCAGATTAAACATCATGAACAAAAATAATAGTGTAAGCATAGCTCGCAAGCTAGTCAGATTAAACAACATGAACATAAATGCTAGTGTAAGCATAGCTCGTACACTAGTCAGATTAAACATCATGAACAAAGATCACGGGGTGTGTACCTTTCGATTGCAGAGGGAGACATGATGAAGACGCTGTTATTGATGGTGGTACGAAGTCACCGATGAGTGGTGGAGGAACGTTCCTGTTGAAGATGCGACGAGTCTGTTGGCGGCGAAGACGATTGCTGGTGCACGGATGGAGAGGCTACGGCGGGGTCGTAGTAGTGAGAAAAGGAAAACACCCATTGACTACCTTATGATTTTCCAAAACTAGAAACTTACAATTGTAGTTCTATTGTATATTTTATTCAGGAGAGTTGATACATTTATATAGGGAGGAAAACTCCCTACCTCCTTATCAACTAGTAATACGGTACTAATTGATGTTGCACGTTTTTCCTCTACTCATGGGATTAAACATTAAAGCCCATTAGGAAACACAGACATTGGGTTCTTTGAGATTTATTAGAATTTATGCATACATGTTTAGGGGAACTAGACCATATAAATTTTACAGTAATGACATAAAAAAGGTGTTGGAGAATTTCTGATTTACTACCAAAGCATCACACTTTACTATCATTTTAATTTTTTCTAGCTAAACTATCTTTGTTAAGGATGACCCCTATTTTAAAATACCACATAAAAAATATTTTAAGAGTTGTTTTCATATGCCAAAATTTTTATGTAACCTTCACTCAGTTAATTGACAAGATATTTATACATAGAATTGACTATGAAAGAAGTTAAAATACCATGTTTGTGAAGATTTTACATAAAAGGATATAAACCCTCATTTAGATTAATAAAAATCACACGAGCAACAATATATATTATGCCAATCAGTTAGCAGCTTATATTCTACTAAAGATCTCCTGAAGTAGATACTAAGAGGACTTGAACTAAGCACCTTTTATTGCATGATCGCCGATGGGCTACCACCGTGGGTAAGGAAGGAAATCGACGCAATCTGTCGACCTTTTCTGTGGGCTTGTAAGGATGGTTCAGTGAAGGGTAAATGCATGGTAGCTTGGGCAACCTGCACCCGGCCAAAGGACATTGGTGGGCTGGGAATCACTGACTTGCGCCTAGCAGAAATGGCGTTTCAAGCAAAATCGCTCTGGCTGCAGCGGACAGACCAGGAAAGGGCATGGGCAGAGCTCCCCCTCAAGTCATCTCCAGAGGCCGTCGCCTTCTTCCGAGCTTCAACGTACACGGTGGTTGGGAACGGCAGAATCACACTCTTCTGGACTGATAAATGGATCAACGAGAACTCCATCCAAGCAATGGCGCCGGCGCTGTTCGCGGCAGTTTCCAGCCGCGCCATCAAGACTCAGACCGTTGCAGAAGCCTTGCACAGCAGCAGCTGGATACGGCAAATCTCCGGGGTCTTTCCATGCCTATCATAGCCGATTACCTGAACATTTGGCATCAGATCAACAGCTGGCAGCTCAGCGACTCCTCGGACCAGGTCATCTGGCGGTGGACCACCGACGGCAAGTTCACGATCAGCTCGGCATACAACGCCCTGTACACGGCATCACATCCCATCCCTGGCTGCGACCTGATCTGGAACACTTGGGCGCCGCTCACAGTAAGTTGTTCCTATGGCTCGCCTTACGCCGACGCCACTGGACAGCCGACCGGCGGCAGCGACACGGCCTTGACGCCAATGACCATTGCTTCCTCCGCGAACAGGAACCCGAAACAATCGATCATATCATCGTCTCCTGTTCCTTCGCGCGGCAGGTATGGTGGAGCATCAGTAACATCCTCCAGCAACCGATGACAGCCGCTCGACATGGAACAACCATGGAATGGTGGTTAACATGGCGGCACCAATGGAACGGGGAGGAAAGGAAGGGGGCTGATTCCATCTTTGCGCTTGTCGCTTGGGAGCTTTGAAAGGAAAGAAATGCAAGGTGCTTAAGAGGATGGAGCACCCAGCTGCCATAGCTGCTGGCAGTGCTAAAGCACAGCGCAGAGCTCTGGGTTCAAGCGGCCGCGAGGAACCTAGGTTGTTTATTAGCGCGAGTAATACATTAGTGTCATTGTTCAGTGGGCGGGCATGAACTGAGTTGCAAACCTTGTACAGCCGACGATCGTGTAAACAAACTCTCTTCTATTTTAATATAGAGACTTGCAAACCTTTTGTACGATCGAGAAAAAAAAAATTAAAGCTTGGGTAGTGGACACTCTGCATACAGGGCCGTCTCAACAATTTCTAGGACTCTTGAACAAGCAAGACAGTAAGGGCCTAGCAATCTAATATTTTAACATGACGGTTGAATTATATAGTAGTAATATGAATTAACTTGCAACATATACTTAGTTCAAAAAAAATAGCCATAATACAGCAAAGAAACTAAACAATGGTGAAATAACTATATTATAAGTCGCTGAGAATATACGGATGCAAACGGCCACAATACATGACACTCATGCCGTCATGAAAACTCACGAATACAAACCACGAGTGCATATGAAGGTTTGCAGACAGGCATGCACGGAGCCGGGGACTAGTTATCGAACGCCCCGCACAATAGAGTGAACCTAAACGAGTGAACTATGAGTCAAATACTGAAATACATATACTACAGATACATATACTTATGGGCCCCCAATCGATATGGGCCCTCGGGCATCGCACCGGCTGCCCCTACCCCTAAGACAGGTCTGTCTGCATATTCAATCTCTCGAGATTTAGAAATTAGTCCTTCACGCCCATGAGGCTTGACCAAGTCTCCCGCTTTCTTACTAAATTGATTTAAAGTAATATTTCTAAGGTATTTTTCGGAACAAATTCAAATTTTGCCATATGCACTCATTGAACAACTTAAAAAGCCATTTACTTGAAAGGCATTTGTTTTGCATACCTAAGTTTTGAATTCCCAGCTCTCCTTGTATTTTTGTGTTGGTTCTTTTTCCAGAAAAACCTCAGTCTATAGTCTATTTTCTTAAATACACATGGGACCTTAAAGAGAAGAAGCATGAACAAAGGTAAAGTTAACAGAATCAAATTAATTAGAACAAGCCTACATCCTACTAACAACATTTTTCCTTCCTAACAACATAACCTCTTCTCGACCGTATTATCTATGGTCTTCAATCTTCATTGTTAAGTTTCACTTTTATGTTAATTTATATCTGACAATTGTTTCACTTAATAGAATCTTTTTGGGGGATTCTTCTAGGAAAATGGGAGTTCATTGGAAATTAGCTAAATTTGAGAACTGAACTGGCTTATATTACGGAAAACCCTTTGTTACTGATTAACTGCAGGCTTTGCTCTACAATGTACCACATTCTATTGGCTAATGAAAAGGACATGTTTGAAATGGATTAAATCAACACATGAATCAGAGTGTTCAGATATCCCTTTATCATGACCTTAAATTCCAGGAGTTTGTCCAGCTGTTGACTGTGTGCCAAATGCCCACATGTTTCTCTTTGCTCTCTTTGTCTCTCTGGACCAGAGCTCGTGGCTGAGTTCGTAGTTCTGGGTAGTGATACAAGTTGTGTAGCTGATAAAAGTAGTGTTTGTATGGTATTTAGGCCTGGTTTCCCTTATACACTGGGTATTCTCCTCGTTTTATTGATATAAAAGCCGGAACATATATTCTCGGATCTTTTTAACTCCAAATAGTATTGCATTAGGTTTCGTAGGAGCTGTGGTGTTAGAAACTTAAGGCTATCCATACTCATGGACCTCTATATTCATCCTCTATACGTCCTAGTCAGCAAGATTCTCTCTCCTATACTCAATTCTCCCGCATTCATCCATCCTCTATATCATCCTTTATCCACTCTATCCACTGTGGGGCTCACTTGTCACTTTATCTAAATATATTCATGTGTGATCTAGTTTTGAAGGATTTATTGAGACGAATTTAATGGTGCAATCGAAATTTAATTTGGATTTTTGGTTTGTGAGTTATAGCATTTTTTCTTTGTTTAGCTAGTGGGGCCGTCACTGCCCACTATAGAGTAAGCACTGTACTACTCTAAATATAGAGTGAGAGAAATGATAGAGTATCGTTTTAGAGTACCCAGTGCAGCAGTTTTTACTTTATATTTATATTCTAAAGCTTTAGAGTATCCTTTAGAGTATCCCACTGCGGGTAGTCTAGTTAGAACGCAAACTTGGGGTAGGCATCTAGCAGCTGAGTAGTAAACTAACGCTCCTTTTAATGTCTGTGCTTATATTCTTCTATTCGCATTCGGTGATCGCTGTGGCGAATTGCAGATCCAGCTCCTCTGCATTTCATGATGCTTTGCTCCGTACCAGGGCGCTGTATTATATTTGCTGGGGACCGGCGGCAGGCATGAACTAACAGCAATGATCATCGCTGGACGGGTTAAGATTATTTCCATGATTAAACACGCCTGCAGATGGGATTAAACTAACAGAGCTCGCCATGACGAGGCTTGCCATGGAACGTACGACAATCAATTCTCTGTTTTTTTCATTTTTTTGGGGACGCAGTGAGAGAAAAAATTGAAGAAAGTGCATGCTCAGTTATTTGTCTGCAAGAAACAAAAAAAAAGCATGTTGACCCTAGTTTCATTCGTAATTTTGCCCCCAGGCGTTTTGACAGTTTTGAGTTCATACCCTCTCATGGTGCCTCAGGGGGCATCTTGATCATCTGGAATAGCTCTCATTTCTATGGCACTGTTCTGGACCGGCAACAATTCGCTATCACCCTAGCTTTCACTTCCTCTCACAACCTTGAGACTTGGAAGCTTACAACAGTTTATGGGCCGTGTACCGAACCTGAGCGTTCACACTTCATAACATGGTTTCGCAATCACAATGTTGCAGATGATGACAACTGGTTGTTTCTTGGCGATTTCAATTTTTACCGCTCCTTAGAGGATCGTAACAGACCAGGAGGTAACCTGCAAGACACACTGATCTTCAATGACGCTATAGGTGCCTTGGGTCTTGTTGAACTACCTCTCAAAGGTAGAGCGTACACCTGGAGCAACATGCAAGCTCAACCTCTCCTAGAGCAGCTTGATTGGTTCTTTACATCTGTGAACTGGACGCAATCCTACCCAAATACTTTGGTCCTACCAATGGCGAAAATCACATCTGACCATATCCCCTGCAAAGTGGTCATAGGCACCAACATCCCTCGCTCACATATATTTCGTTTTGAGAATTTTTGGTGTGACCACGGCGGCTTCATGGACACAGTCCTCGGTGCCTGGAACAAACCACAGTTCAGATCTGACACAGCTTCTATTATCACTTCAAAATTTAAGGAGCTTCGTTACTGTCTTAAGCACTGGAGCAAGGGACTGTCAAATCTCAAGCTTCTCATTGCAAATTGTAATACAGTGATTCTCTATCTGGATACTTTAGAAGAGTGCAGGAGTCTTTTCAGCCCTGAAGCCAACCTGCGCATCATCATCAAGAGACAGCTAGCTACACTCCTGCGCTACCAGAATGAGTACTGGAGAAAACGTTATACAGTGAACAAAATCAAATTTGGTGATGAATGCATTAAATTCTTTCATGCAATGGCAACGGTTTCATACAGACGGAACTGCATACCCCAATTGCTAAATGATCAGGGTGTCTGGGTACAAGACCATGATGGAAAAGCGGGCATTATTTGGAACATTTTCAGAACCAGAATGGGGGTTACTACACAACCTAGAATGCTCTTTGATTTGCAAACCATGTTTGAACCTGCCGACAACCTGCACGGCCTAGTACAGATTTTCACAGAAGCTGAGATTGACTCAGTGGTCAGGCATCTCCCTCCAGACAAGGCCCCTGGCCCGGACGGTTTCAATGGCCTCTTCATGAAGAAATGTTGGCCAATCATCAAGCATGATTTTTATAAACTCTGCCATGACTTTTACAATGAAACCATCAATCTTGAAAGCCTCAACGATGGCTTCATCACCCTGGTACCGAAAATCAGCAACCCAGAGACGGTCAATGACTATATGCCTATTTCACTTCTAAACTGCAGCTTAAAGCTCCTGACGAAGCTTCTGGCAGATCGTCTCCAGCAGGTCATACTCAGTTTGGTTAACCATAACCAATATGGATTCATCACAAATCGGTCCATCCAGGACTGTCTTGCTTGGAGTTTCGAATATATACATCAGTGCAAGCAAAGTAGAAGAGAAGCGCTAATCCTGAAACTCGACTTTGAGAAGGCCTTCGACACAGTGGAACATGTGGCCATCCTACAGGTTCTGAGACACATGGGTTTCCCAGACAAATGGCTCTCTTGGATTCACTCTATCCTATCTACGGGCACTTCAGCGGTAATCCTCAATGGTGTCCCAGGGAAAAAATTCAAATGCAAACGTGGAGTCCGTCAAGGGGACCCGCTATCGCCCCTCCTATTTGTCCTAGCTGCTGAGCTCCTTCAGGCCATCATCAACAAAGCAGCTTCACTAAACTTACTCAAAGCTCCCATCCGGCAGCAAGAAGCACAATTCCCAGTCGTACAATATGCCGATGACACGCTGATGTTTCTTCAACCAGATGCCTGCCAGCTCTTTTGCCTGAAAGCGCTCCTAAACAGTTTTGCCGAGAGTACTGGACTCAAAGTGAACTACAATAAGTCGCATATGATCCCGATCAATGTTGACATGACAAAGATGCAATACCTGGCAAGCACATTCGGGTGCTCCATTGGCAGCATGCCTTTCACCTACCTCTGACTTCCAATGGGTACGACAAAGCCGCGTATGGAGGACCTCACACCATTGATGGACAGAATCGAACGGAGATTATCGGCATGTTCCTCGTTACTCTCTTATACTGGTAGGCTTGAGATGATCAACTCAGCTATCACTCCCACGGTAACATATTCGCTCTGCACTTTGAAGCTGCCGATAGGGGTGATCGACAACATCGACAGAGCCCGCAAGCAATGCATTTGGAGGGGCAACAGTAACAACAAAAGAGGTGGCAATCTCGTTGCATGGCCTCGATGCATCACCCCCAAAAACAAAGGTGGACTTGGAATCTTAAATTTGCGTCTGCAAAACGATGCATTGCTTCTCAAACACCTACACAAGTTCTACAACAAAGAAAACATACCATGGGTCAATTTAGTTTGGAGCAAATATTACATAAATAAAGTGCCACATGCAACAAGAGAGGTTGGGTCCTTTTGGTGGAAGGATATACTAAGGCTTAACTCTCTCTATCGAAGCATAGCATCGTGCAGCTTAGGCGATGGGTCGACGGTGCTCTTCTGGGACGATAAATGGTCACATGTTATTCTTGCTGAAACCTTCCCACACCTTCTGCAGTTCTCCAGAAATGATAGAATTTCAGTTCAGGGCGTCATGCAAGCCGAGGACTTGGATTCACTATTTATGCTACCTCTCACACAGGAAGCTTTTACTGAGCTTGAAAGCCTTCAAGATCTGCTCCAGACTGTCAGCTTTGATGAATCCGTCAAAGACAAATGGACGCTAGCGTGGGGCTCCAACACCTACTCCTCTAGTAGGCTATACAAGCTAGCTTTCCAAGGCCTGGACACTCACCCTATTTTTGCATGGGTATGGAAGTCACGGTGCATGAACAGAATTAAATTCTTTGCTTGGCTCATCCTAATGGACAGACTAAACACCAAGTCAATGCTCAAGAGGAGAAACATGCTAGCAGAAGAGGAGGTAAATTGTATTATGTGTAACCTTGGAGAAGAGGAAGACATTGACCATCCTTTCTTCAGCTGCCCGTTCGCACAACAATGCTGGCAAAAATTAAACGTGACCTGGGATAACACGCAGAATCTGGCCACAAGAGTATCTGCTGCCAGAAGCCAGTACCCAGGGCCCTTCTTCATGGAAATAAGTCTGATTGCATCTTGGGAAATTTGGAAGCTCAGAAACAGGAAAGTGTTTGACAATGTGAGTCCGAGATTTGCAACTTGGTTCAGCAATTTTAAAAATCAATGCCCATGAGGCTTAGGTAGTGGACACTCTGCATATTCAATCTCTCGAGATTTAGAAATTAGTCCTTCACGCCCATGAGGCTTGACCAAGTCTCCCGCTTTCTTACTAAATTGATTTAAAGTAATATTTCTAAGGTATTTTTCGGAACAAATTCAAATTTTGCCATATGCACTCATTGAACAACTTAAAAAGCCATTTACTTGAAAGGCATTTGTTTTGCATACCTAAGTTTTGAATTCCCAGCTCTCCTTGTATTTTTGTGTTGGTTCTTTTTCCAGAAAAACCTCAGTCTATAGTCTATTTTCTTAAATACACATGGGACCTTAAAGAGAAGAAGCATGAACAAAGGTAAAGTTAACAGAATCAAATTAATTAGAACAAGCCCACATCCTACTAACAACATTTTTCCTTCCTAACAACATAACCTCTTCTCGTCCGTATTATCTATGGTCTTCAATCTTCATTGTTAAGTTTCACTTTTATGTTAATTTATATCTGACAATTGTTTCACTTAATAGAATCTTTTTGGGGATTCTTCTAGGAAAATGGGAGTTCATTGGAAATTAGCTAAATTTGAGAACTGAACTGGCTTATATTACGGAAAACCCTTTGTTACTGATTAACTGCAGGCTTTGCTCTACAATGTACCACATTCTATTGGCTAATGAAAAGGACATGTTTGAAATGGATTAAATCAACACATGAATCAGAGTGTTCAGATATCCCTTTGTCATGACCTTAAATTCCAGGAGTTTGTCCAGCTGTTGACTGTGTGCCAAATGCCCACATGTTTCTCTTTGCTCTCTTTGTCTCTCTGGACCAGAGCTCGTGGCTGAGTTCGTAGTTCTGGGTAGTGATACAAGTTGTGTAGCTGATAAAAGTAGTGTTTGTATGGTATTTAGGCCTGGTTCCCTTATACACTGGGTATTCTCCTCGTTTTATTGATATAAAAGCCGGAACATATATTCTCGGATCTTTTTAACTCCAAATAGTATTGCATTAGGTTTCGTACTGGAGCTGTGGTGTTAGAAACTTAATTAGAACGCAAACTTGGGGTAGGCATCTAGCAGCTGAGTAGTAAACTAACAGTAACAGGGTGTCGCTCCTTTAGTCCTTTTAATGTCTGTGCTTATATTTTTCTATTCGCATTCGGTGATCGCTGTGGCGAATTGCAGATCCAGCTCCTCTGCATTTCATGATGCTTTGCTCCGTACCAGGGCGCCGTATTATTTTTGCTGGGGACCGGCAGGCATGAACTAACAGCAACGATCATCGCTGGACGGGTTAAGATTATTTCCATCATTAAACACGTCTCCAGATGGGATTAAACTAACAGAACTCGCCATGACGAGGCTTGCCATGGAACGTACGACAAACAACTCTCTGTTTTTTTTTTGGTTTTGCCACTTTGTTTATTGAGCGGCTGAGCACCATTTGATACGGTTCCAAAGTGTCCCTTTTTTTTTTTTTGATCCTCTAGTATAAAGTGTAGAAATCCTTTTCTGGCTAACGTCACTTTGTGCAGCTAGCTCAGTGGGTTCGGATTCAGAAAGAAATGTATGTGGGAGGAGAGGTAGTTCAGATAAGAAACACCATGTCTCCTGTTTTCTTGCAGGAATCAAGAATCAAAACAACCTATTTGACAGGATTTATTCGGTTTCTAGAGGGAAACAGTCCAAAATGCATGGAAGAATGTCCAATGAAGATTTTGCTCTCCTAGTAGAAAAGTAAAAAAAGCCTACTTCCTCCGTTAAAAAAATATACATTTTCATTTTTCAAGAAGTCAACTAATTTAAATTTAACTACTCCCTCCGTTTCCAAACTATAAGTCATTTTGACTTTTTTTTCATCCATTTTTATATGTATCTATACATATTATTATATCTATATGCATAGCAAAACTAACATTTATAATACCAAATAAATATTATTAAATTAATCATGAAATATGTTTTTATAGTATGGTATAAATATTTACACAACTTTTTATAAACTTACTCCCTCCGTTCCAAATTATAAGTCGTCTTTACTTTTTTGGTACATCCATTTTACTATGTATATAGACATATTATTATATCTAGATGCATAGCAAAACGGATGTACCAAAAAATGTTAGCTCAAATATGAAAATGGTTAAGGAAACAATAAGCACAGTTTTTTTATGGGGAAAATACGTCAAAAGAATAGCTACCAGCATTAGCTAGTTGGGCCACATTTCGAGGGTGCATTCAATCATTGCATAACGAAGGATTCATTTCTGTCTAATTAAAAAAACAAAGATTCATTTCTATTAGGGCACTCCCAATACAGAAACTATCATAGTTTATATAGACATTAATTGTATTACCACCTAAGCGTTTTGCTGATGTGGCAATGTAGTTATTTAAGAGAGCCGAAATCATAGAAACCGGGTCTAGAAACCATGTATACGCGAGAATCAAGACATAAAGGGATGTGATTGGTAGAGAATGGAGAGAGAATATATGTGATTGGATAAAAATTGTTCTGTAGTGTCTATGAAAATTGTCACACCTGGTTTTCTAAAGAACAAAACCATGCTAATCATATGTGTGCCCAGGAAGTCCACACATATGCCAGAATGAAAAAAATATCAGAAACAATGTTATTATATAACGTATACATAGCTATATTAACACTTACATCAGAGTATCGCGGAACGGTGACTAAACTTCGGGCTCCATTCTTCTCAGGGACGGCTGACTGGGGGTAACATATGCCTAGCACTTCTACTAGTCTTCTGGAAACTCCACTACACCTTTGTCCTTTTTCCGAGTAGCATCTTATTACACACTGGAGTGTTGGGGAAATAGCAAGAATGAGTCCATGTCGAACTCAACAAGTATAACACAGGGTTCATGAGGCTCAAAAAGGCTAGACACTGTTTGACTGCGTTTAGCTTTTAATCATCATATAATTAGCAATTGAGTAGCATCAAGGTAATCCAAATCCCATTAATGAATCAATGATCAATTGTAATAAGGATAATGAATAGCATTAACATGAGCATAATAATAATCAACAATAATTAAGCATGATATAACAATGGTGATCAACTATTCTGTAAGAATCCCCAAGGCCGCTCGTATCCGTGAGCACGGCTAGTATACCAGTTTTTAAACTCTGCGCAGAGGTGTACACTTTCACTGTGAGTCATGATTTCCAAATGCATGGGTTTGCAAGGCCCAAAACATCAGAGACCATATAAAGCCATTCAAAAGTTCGTCTAACAAGTTAGGGCCATTAGATTCACTCGGCAGGCAGATGTAGAACCCCCCTTCCCTGTGGCACAACAACCGCAGCCTATACACACTAGGCCAGGGGCTCGCACTACACCCAACGTGGCAAGCCATTCTTACGCCATTTAAGGTAACCTCTAACAAGCTAGAAAAGGTCTCTTGAACAACTAGAGCCAGAGCCATATAGCCCTCACAGCTGTACTGTATGTCCCGGTTATCACTTACAGGTAAGTCCTTACGGAGAGTAACTAGAGCATCAAAATAACTCACATGCTCTAGCCCCCTTTCAACAGAAATAACATCATCTTAATTGGTTGATTGCATAATCCATTAGTCAAATTACAAGATCATTGTTCATGATTAAGCGCTAGCAGTAGCTACCCAAATGCATAACCCATAGGTGACAAGGAAACAAGATATCAATAGCTAAGTTATAATCTCTATGGTTGTCAAGGAAGACACATGCATATGTATAATAATTTCAGTGAATAGGTAACAAGGATGGTCCCATGTTATATTTGCCTTAATCAAAGCTTTCCTGATGATACTGCTGGTCTGGCTCAAAATAATACTCCTGATCGTCAAGAAACTGCTCACCGTCTATACTCGATCATCAAGCACCAACACACAATCATCCGAGCAACCATACACTAAGCAAACAAATAGACATAATTAAAATAGTACACCAACAGTAGCAAAACATTATAAAAAGTTTGTAAAACTCTTCTACACATTACTACGATCACACAGATGTAAAGATCACGAAATTCGGATTTAAAACGTGAAAGTTATGAATTTTTCTAAGATTTCCTATAGATAAATAAATACTCAATTATGAACTCGAAAATTAAACTTTCCAAACCTACTGTACAGCTACACTAACATGTAGAGCTCGCAAATACAAACCTAACGCAACTTGAACGGGTCAAATCGGAGTTAAAACGTAGAAGATATGATCTAAATAAGATTATATGTGTATAAGTATTTCTATTGTATTTCAGGATTTATTTTACTAAAGAAAAACGGCCACAAAACACATCATCAAGCTAACAATAGGAGCACGCAGTCACGCAGAGAGCATGTACGCTGCACGGATGGTTCTGTCATAGCCGGCGATGGAGCTTTCGTGGATGGCGTTCCGAGCCACAGGGAGACACGGGACGGGTACGGAGATGACTAGATCGAGCTCACGAACTCGACCAGGGTATCGGTGGAGGCAGGGGATGAACGGAGACGGTCGTGAGCTCGGTTTGGCGGCTCGGCTCACCTGTGAGATGTTGCGGCTGCTTCGCTGGGCGAAAGATAGCTAGCAATATGAACTTACGAGAGAGGGAAATACACCACCAGGTTCCTTACCTTGTGTGATGCTCGGAGAAGTCCTCGTGGCGTAGGAGAGACAGCTGCGGTGGAGATTTACGGCGGCGTTGCAGAGCTCGGTGGGGTAGATGATAGCAGCTCCTCGGTGCGGGGCTCAGCAGAAGATCGAAGGCGGTGACGATGGCTCTGCTCGGCGAGGTCGGATAAGCTTCAAGCGGGGGTCACCACGGCATTGGACGGAGCTAGGGCTCGATGGCGCTGCGAATCGGGGCGAGGCGAGGGCAGCAGATGGCGTCCGCGGCGGCTTCGGCAGATGGCTCGACTCCTCGACGAGATTGGTCGTGTGTGGCAACGGCGGTAGCTAGGGCTTTCACGTGTGGGCAGTAAGCCCTGGTGGCGTTGACAGAGAACACTCCAACTGCAGATCGACACGGCGGCATGAAGCTAGGATCAAGAGGCGGCGGCGGCAATGAAAGCTATGTTAGGGCAAAGCAGCACTTCGTCCTGCTACAGGAAAGAAGAATAGAAAAACAAGGAGATGACAAGGGCCTTTGGCATGCCATATATGTATAGTATATATATATACTAGCTGACCCTTGATCCGGCTTGATCAAAATCGAGTTCAACTTGGCTCCCTCCCTGACGTGGAGTTCGAGTGGGACAAGGAATTGGACAGCTGATACATGTGTTGAGAACGTGCATTGGCTGGCTGCCTTCGGGTGATGGGTTTAACTTTTGAACCCAATGCATACGACAAGCACTTTTGGAAAACCAACACTGGGACATGCAAACTTCCTTATTTAATGGTTTCTTCTTCCATGTATATACATATATATATGTTCGGCAGCCATATACGAAGTATATACTTATACAAATCTAAATCACGTGCTTGCCAAGTATCAAGTATATACATATATATAGCTTGCTCAGGTTTACCACATCTTGGCCAGCACAATTTCCATCTCTAATTATTCCTAAAGTTTAGAATTTTTGGGTGTTACAAATTCTACCCCCCTTAAAAGAATCTCGTCCTCGAGATTGAACTGCTTACTCAAACAACTGCGGATATGATTTCCTTAATTCATCCTCTCTTTCCCAAGTTGCCTCTGCCTCTGAATATCGATTCCACTGCACCTTGCACATTTTAATAACCCGACTTCGAGTAACTCTCTCAGCAGTCTCTAAAATCTTATTCGGAAACTCTTCATATGTAAGATCCTCCTTAACAGTCAACTCTTCTAAAGGTATCTGCTCCCCAGACACACGCAAACACTTCTTAAGTTGTGAAACATGAAACACATCATGTACTCCAGATAAATTCTCAGGCAACTCTAATTGATAAGCAACTTCTCCACGTCTAGTAATAACTTTAAATGGTCCAACATACCTTGGTGCTAGTTTACCTTTCATGTTAAACCTCTTCACACTTCTTATAGGTGACACTTTCAAATAGACATAATCACCTACCTAAAAAAACTAGATCTCTTCTCCTATTATCAGCATAACTCTTCTGACGAGACTGCGCTACTCTCAAATTCTCACGAATCACTCGCACTTGATCTTCTGCGTTTCTAAGAACATTTGTACCAAACACCTGAGATTCACCTGTCTGATCCAAAAACAATGGAGTTCTACACTTACGTCCAAACAAAGCTTCAAACGGTGCCATCTTAAGACTCTGTTGATAACTATTATTGTAAGAAAATTCTGCATAAGGCAAACTCTTATCCCAACTAGTTCCATATTGCAATGCACAAGCTCTCAACATATCCTCTAATACCCGGTTGGTCCTTTCAGTCTGTCCATCTGTCTGTGGATGATATGCTGTACTAAAATTCAATTTTGTTCCCAATGATTCATGCACAGCTTTTCAAAAGTGCGACGTAAACTGCGATCCTCGATCAGATACAATCTTCTTTGGAACTCCATGCAAACATACTATTCTTTCTATATACAAGATAGCTAATTGTACTCCCGTGTAATTTAGTCTTGACTGGTATAAAATGAGCAACTTTAGTCAATCTATCCACTATCACCCAAATAGAATCATAACCTCTCTGAGTATGCGGTAACCCTACTATAAAATCCATATCAACTTTCTCCCACTTCCATTCAGGAATCTTTATTGGTTGCACAATCCAGCAGGTCTCTGATGCTCTGCTTTCACCCTCTGACAAGTGTCACACAATGCCACATACTCAGCCACATCTCGCTTTAATCCAACCCACCAATATTTCTGTTTCAGATCCAAATACATCTTAGTGCTACCAGGATGAATGGAATAAGCTGACTCATGAGCTTCGCTAAGAATTGCCTGTCGAACAGCTTGATCCTCAGATACACACAGCCTCTTTCCAAACCACAAAATCTCATTATCATCCATTCGAAAACCCTGGTGACTTACTAATCACTATATCTTCTGCTATCTTCTTCAGTTTCTCATCCTTCAACTGACCCTTGTAAATTTCTTACTCTAAAGTAGGCTCTATCACTAATTTCATTGTATTAGTAACAATTCCTAAATTCAAATATTCAAATTCAGCATATAACTCACTAGTCATAGACAACATCCGTATCTCATTGGCATAACTTTTCCTACCAAGAGCATCAGCTACTTTATTAGCCTTACCAGGATGATAGTGTATCTCAATATCATAATCCTTAATCAACTCTAACCATCTACGTTGCCTCAAATTCAGGTCTGACTGAGTGAAAAATATACTTCAAACTCTTATGATCAGTGTATATATCACTCTTATGTCCAATCAAATAATGTCTCTAAATCTTTAAAGCATGAACCACAGCTGCTAACTCTAAATCATGTGTAGGATAATTCAACTTATGCTTTCTCAACTGCCTAGATGTATAAGCCACAACTCTGCCTTCTTGCATAAGAACACATCCCAAACCTTGACGAGAAGCATCACAATAAATAAAAAACTTCTTACTCAAATCTGGTAAAACCAAAACAGGCGCTGTAGTCAACCTCTTCTTCAATTCCTCAAAACTAGCTTGACATTTATCTGACCACAGAAACTTAGCATTCTTCTCTAATAGAGATGTCATAGGTTTAGTAAGTTTAGAAAACCCTTCAATGAACCGTCTGTAATATCCAGCTAATCCCAAGAAACTATGAATCTCGCTAACGTCAATAGGTGGTTTCCAATTCAATAGATAAGCAAAATTTGATTTCTCTGTGCAAATTCCAATTTCAATAACTCAGTAAAACTGTCATATCTCGAACTACAGACGTCCAATTCAGATGATCTTTACATGGTTGGAAAGCTTACAAAATTATCTACAACTTTTATTCACAACACTTTTTTCTGAATCTGTCAAATAATTGGCCAAAAACTGAACTTAACCGAAACTGTTTCAGAATTCCAGACTGTGCAGTAACCCCAACTTGAAATAGATATATCTCTTAGCTCTTAATAGATATTAAAATAATTCTTGCGGGGTTGGAAAGATATAGAAGTCTAATTATTCTCAGTATAATTTCTTAAATTTCCCATTAATGGATTTTAAGTTATTTCTTAACATCCCAGACTGACCTAAAAATCAGCAAAGGACAGAACTATGTTCACCTCATAACCAACTAATATATTTTGATCAAACTTAATATTCTTAACCATGGAACTTGTAGGCCTGTCTACAAAACTCCAGCACACATTACAAAGATTCAAATCACACATTATCACATTAACAATCCATCAATCACACAATTGTTCACACCACAAACTGACTCTCAAAACAATCCAACTTAAAATTGACTCGCAACTACTATCGTTCTTATTACATAGGGATTTTTCCAATTTCCTAGTTAAGCTTCTAATAAATCTTGGGACGACCTAACTCCGCCCTTAATTGGTCAATCTCCTTATAAGCTTGCTCCTTAAGTTCTTTTTCCTTCAGCAACTCTTATGCAATGATGATGTCACAAGCTCATAACCAACTTTATAAATGTCTCCTTTAGACCCTTATGATTCTTATAGATGTTCTAACAGGTTACCACTCTGAGAAAAGATACTGACGCTTGATAGTGACTTTGCAACCATGTAGATAGCTGATGCTTCCAGGTGACGAAATAGAACATATAAACCTCCATCTTGTATCGTCTTTTAGTTCGACAAACCCTCTTAAGAAGAGATCAACTAGAGTACACCAAAGGATAGCTTGCATTTGTTTCTGAGTGATAACTACTATCGTATCCTTCTATCATGTCAAAGAGACTCATGAGCATATGCAAGAACAAGTAACCTGCACTTTCTCGCGAGCAGAAAAATAGCAGTGCAGAAATACAGTTATATCTCGAGTTCTACGAATCCGATGATATTGCAGCTTATACCGTTGGAAAGCTTATCAAATTTACTACAACTTCCTTATAGAATTCTTCTCCAGATTCTGAAGTTAAGGTAGTCGAAAACTGTGCACAACAGAAACTATTCCAGATTGCTGACAGCACAGATGCGTCGCCTTGTGATTTTCATAAATCCCAAACCATAGTAGCTATCAGGACGGTTCTTACGGTCAGAGAAAGATATTAAAGTCTACTATTGTCCAGAATTTATCCATGATTTTTGGGCATCCAAAAATATAGGTATAAACTAAGAAAGACAGACTGTTCTAAAAAAATAGGATAAGGCAGAAACGAGATTAAGAGAGACTAGAGAGATAGATAACACTAATCTTCAAGTCTTCATGCTTCTTTGCTTTGTGTTGTTGAGATATAAGACATGGATCGAGGATAGCCAAAAGATGACAAGAAAGATAAGGTTTGATCTTGAGTTCTTTGTACCTCCTCATGCCTCGTCGCTTGAGATATTCAGGACTTGCTGTTGTTGATAGCAGATCCTACCCCACTTAACAAAGATCTTGTTCCACCTGGCAATGTCGTTAAAGGCAACACTTTCTCCAAGGTTTACTACTATTGATGAGTCATTCATGTGTTGATCCTCCCTTGGGTTAAGATAAAGAAGAAAGCATAGAAACCAAGAGTAAGCAAGGATGATATATGGAAAAGACAATAAGAATTAGGATTGATCGAAGGTTAGGTAGGTCAAGAGAGGATACTACCCCACTTTAACAAAGATTGAGCTAATTCTCAAGATGATTTCGGGCCTCCTTTGGAACACAAGAACAAAGACGACACACAGGCATTACATCAAACAATACAAGCACACATCAGGCAAAACAATGCACCAATCACATCATCGGTACTACACGTACTTCTTCAACAATAGTGGTCACCCTAAGGGAAGGTTATGGATGATGAAAGGCCATCGAATCTTTGAACCAGGTGGAATCAGAAAACTTTTAGTAAAAACAACGTAAAACAAAATCCAAGGGAGTAAGAAATGATAACTCAAAGGAAGCTATCAAGGAGAGGATACAACAGGACAAGGAAGAGGAAATAGTCAAAATCAATGAGTCAAGGGATGACAAAATAGTTTTATAGTAAAATGAGTTTTAGAATACGTCCAGTGCTACTTGGCATACGTCCTACAGTCAACACCGCTCTGATACCACTCTGTCACACCCGGTTTTCTAAAGAACAAAACCAGGCTAATCATATGTGTGCCCAGGAAGTCCACACATATGCCAGAATGAAAAAAATATCAGAAACAATGTTATTATATAACGTATACATAGCTATATTAACACTTACATCAGAGTATCGCGGAACGGTGACTAAACTTCGGGCTCCATTCTTCTCAGGGACGGCTGACTGGGGGTAACATATGCCTAGCACTTCTACTAGTCTTCTGGAAACTCCACTACACCTTTGTCCTTTTTTCGAGTAACATCTTATTACACACTGGAGTGTTGGGGAAATAGCAAGAATGAGTCCATGTCGAACTCAACAAGTATAACACAGGGTTCATGAGGCTCAAAAAGGCTAGACACTGTTTGACTGCGTTTAGCTTTTAATCATCATATAATTAGCAATTGAGTAGCATCATGGTAATCCAAATCCCATTAATGAATCAATGATCAATTGTAATAAGGATAATGAATAGCATTAACATGAGCATAATAATAATCAACAATAATTAAGCATGATATAACAATGGTGATCAACTATTCTGTAAGAATCCCCAAGGCCGCTCGTATCCGTGAGCACGGCTAGTATACCAGTTTTTAAACTCTGCGCAGAGGTGTACACTTTCACTGTGAGTCATGATTTCCAAATGCATGGGTTTGCAAGGCCCAAAACATCAGAGACCATATAAAGCCATTCAAAAGTTCGTCTAACAAGTTAGGGCCATTAGATTCACTCGGCAGGCAGATGTAGAACCCCCCTTCCCTGTGGCACAACAACCGCAGCCTATACACACTAGGCCAGGGGCTCGCACTACACCCAACGTGGCAAGCCATTCTTACGCCATTTAAGGTAACCTCTAACAAGCTAGAAAAGGTCTCTTGAACAACTAGAGCCAGAGCCATATAGCCCTCACAGCTGTACTGTATGTCCCGGTTATCACTTACAGGTAAGTCCTTACGGAGAGTAACTAGAGCATCAAAATAACCCACATGCTCTAGCCCCCTTTCAACAGAAATAACATCATCTTAATTGGTTGATTGCATAATCCATTAGTCAAATTACAAGATCATTGTTCATGATTAAGCGCTAGCAGTAGCTACCCAAATGCATAACCCATAGGTGACAAGGAAACAAGATATCAATAGCTAAGTTATAATCTCTATGGTTGTCAAGGAAGACACATGCATATGTATAATAATTTCAGTGAATAGGTAACAAGGATGGTCCCATGTTATATTTGCCTTAATCAAAGCTTTCCTGATGATACTGCTGGTCTGGCTCAAAATAATACTCCTGATCGTCAAGAAACTGCTCACCGTCTATACTCGATCATCAAGCACCAACACACAATCATCCGAGCAACCATACACTAAGCAAACAAATAGACATAATTAAAACAGTACACCAACAATAGCAAAACATTATAAAAAGTTTGTAAAACTCTTCTACACATTACTACGATCACACAGATGTAAAGATCACGAAATTCGGATTTAAAACGTGAAAGTTATGAATTTTTCTAAGATTTCCTATAGATAAATAAATACTCAATTATAAACTCGAAAATTAAACTTTCCAAACCTACTGTACAGCTACACTAACATGTAGAGCTCGCAAATACAAACCTAACGCAACTTGAACGGGTCAAATCGGAGTTAAAACGTAGAAGATATGATCTAAATAAGATTATATGTGTATAAGTATTTCTATTGTATTTCAGGATTTATTTTACTAAAGAAAAACGGCCACAAAACACATCATCAAGCTAACAATAGGAGCACGCAGTCACGCAGAGAGCATGTACGCTGCACGGATGGTTCTGTCATAGCCGGCGATGGAGCTTTCGTGGATGGCGTTCCGAGCCACAGGGAGACACGGGACGGGTACTGAGATGACTAGATCGAGCTCACGAACTCGACCAGGGTATCGGTGGAGGCAGGGGATGAACGGAGACGGTCGTGAGCTCGGTTTGGCGGCTCGGCTCACCTGTGAGATGTTGCGGCTGCTTCGCTGGGCAAAAGATAGCTAGCAATATGAACTTACGAGAGAGGGAAATACACCACCAGGTTCCTTACCTTGTGCGATGCTCGGAGAAGTCCTCGTGGCGTAGGAGAGACAGCTGCGGTGGAGATTTACGGCGGCGTTGCAGAGCTCGGTGGGGTAGATGATAGCAGCTCCTCGGTGCGGGGCTCAGCAGAAGATCGAAGGCGGTGACGATGGCTCTGCTCGGCGAGGTCGGATAAGCTTCAAGCGGGGGTCACCACGGCATCGGACGGAGCTAGGGCTCGATGGCGCTGCGAATCGGGGCGAGGCGAGGGCAGCAGATGGCGTCCGCGGCGGCTTCGGCAGATGGCTCGACTCCTCGACGAGATTGGTCGTGTGTGGCAACGGCGGCAGCTAGGGCTTTCACGTGTGGGCAGTAAGCCCTGGTGGCGTTGACAGAGAACACTCCAACTGCAGATCGACACGGCGGCATGAAGCTAGGATCAAGAGGCGGCGGCGGCAATGAAAGCTATGTTAGGGCAAAGCAGCACTTCGTCCTGCTGCAGGAAAGAAGAATAGAAAAACAAGGAGATGACAAGGGCCTTTGGCATGCCATATATGTATAGTATATATATATATACTAGCTGACCCTTGATCTGGCTTGATCAAAATCGAGTTCAACTTGGCTCCCTCCCTGACGTGGAGTTCGAGTGGGACAAGGAATTGGATAGCTGATACATGTGTTGAGAACGTGCATTGGCTGGCTGCCTTCGGGTGATGGGTTTAACTTTTGAACCCAATGCATACGACAAGCACTTTTGGAAAACCAACACTGGGACATGCAAACTTCCTTATTTAATGGTTTCTTCTTCCATGTATATTCGGCAGCCATATACGGAGTATATACTTATACAAATCTAAATCACGTGCTTGCCAAGTATCAAGTATATACGTATATATAGCTTGCTCAGGTTTACCACATCTTGGCCAGCACAATTTTCATCTCTAATTATTCCTAAAGTTTAGAATTTTTGGGTGTTACAAAAATTAATACGTATTGTAGTTTCTAGCATTGAGACTACCCTCGTACTTCCTCCCTACTACACAAGCTCAATGAAATTTGTTGGCATTTGCCTCCCGTACACTGCTTTAGATCCTAAAGGTAGAAGAGAGAGGCTATTGTTGTGATTCTAGAGCTGGTGGATCACTATTGTTGTGATTCATTATTGTCATTCTAGGTAGGTGGGTCTGTATAATCTGAGTGGATGCAACCTGCATGACTAGATGCAAGAATATGTCCTCATTCCCGGATACGCTCAAAATGAGTATCACTGTCATCCTAATGGATGTAGTCCATCTTGTATTGCTTACGTAAATGTCATCCTCTCGTGAAGATTCCTAGTATCCATCCATGCAGCGCAGAGTTGCATCTACCACGTATTATGTCTGTTCTAAATTATTAGTCGTTTTTTATTTCTGTGCCACAAGTTTGACTTAATTCGTAGAAAATACGTGTAATATTTATATTTCCAAATATTTATATTTCAAAGATGTTTCCAATGATACAAATTATGTACCATAAATATTAATATTTTTTAGTACATATTTTTTTGTTAAAATTGCTTCTCGGTAAGCGAAAACCACAGATATTTTGGGATGGAGGAAGTAACCAACTAAACACTATTCTTTTCAAACCAGTGCATCCACACCCTCTCAATCTGTATCTAGTCACGTACTGTAAGATATATCATACTGTACACCGTGCATTGCAACTAAACACACCTATAGACGCCATTATACACGGAGGCTCGATTTGTAAAATGTGTCTTCCAAATGGGCAATGGGCAGAGGCAATAAACGTTTTTTTTTTTTTGACAACACAGGCAATAAACGTTGGACGCGGTTGCGCATTGCCGCAGCCTAGTGTTGGTCGAGGCGCATCGCATCGGAATGCTGGCCACACTGGAGTATATTTTTATGTCCGTCGTCGTCGACCGTCGGCAGCATCAACTATTGTCTACAGTGTTTTAGCCTGCAACGCCACACGCCCACACATAGAGCTGGGACTTGGGCCGTGCCATTCGAGCGCAGGTCATGGCACGGTCTTTTGGCACGACCCGAAGCACGGTACAACACGAAATATTTTGGGCCGTGCCGTGCCTAGAATCTCGGCACGGCGGGCTATATGGCCCGGCCCGCATCTTGGGCCGTGCTTAGGCCGACACGGCACGAAAATAGCACGTAGACACTTTTACAACTATACAATATAATTTTTTAGCATTTACTATACTACCTCTTATCTAATTCTTGAATAGATTATGAAAATCATTAAATTTTTATTAAAATAGTACACACAAGATATATATATTTCATATCACGAGCGGAAAAAGAAAACTAGCAAAGATATTTTGAGGGCCGTGCTTGGGTCGGCACGACCCGAAGACGTGCCAGCGTGCCGTGGGCCGTGCTTGGACCGAAGAAAAGATTCACCGTGTCATATCGGCACGGCCCGATATGCCTCCCGTGCCTAGAGGACACGACCCAAAGCGACACGAAGCACGAGAGGGCCGTGTCGTGCTGGCACGGTACGGCCCAAGTCCCACCTCTTCCCACACATGGCAGCAGCAGCTGCGGCCTGCGGGCCCGCGCGGCATGTGACTCGCTCGGGAAGGCGCCGCTGCCGTGCGTACTGTACAGTACATAGCACCGCGCGTCTCGCGTTCAGACTTTTGTTCCGGGTTCGGGGAACCTGATCTGCGACGACACGGACGCGCTCGGCCACCGGTCAAGTGAGGAGTGGTGACTTTTGACAAGACGCATCGTGGTGCGCTAGAAGAAAACCGGAGCATCGACGCGACGGCTCACGAAGAAGGTACGTACTGTATACGCATCGACGCACCTCAGAGAACGTTGCAGCACAGTACTGTATACGCACCTCAGAGAAAGAAGAAGGTACGTACTGTATACGCATCGACGCGACGGCTCACGAAAGACCATTGTGATTTGTGAAGTCGAAAAGAAAATGTACAGTACTAGTATAGGAGCATAACTCTCAGGGCACGTTTGGACGGAGACGGAGACGTATATCCTAGCCATTCGTCTTTCACAGCTCAATTAATCCTGGTCATTTCTTCATTTCTCTTTGCCTGTACAAACGGCACCTCATAGAGTGGCTCAAACTCTCGTCCTCTCCGTAGATAGTCCTTGTTTAGTTCCTCCGATTCTCCCCAAATTTCACTATGCAAAAAGAAGATTCCCTATCACATTAAAATGTCGGCAAATGCATAGAGTATTAAATGTTGATGAAATCAAAAACTAATTGCACAGTTTTGTTGTACTTTGCGAGATGAACATTTTAAGCCTAGTTAGTCAAAATTTGGATAATTTTTACTAAATACAAACGAAATGCTACAGGAATTCTGATACAGTGTTTTTCTCCCTAGTTCACCGAACTAAACGAGGGCATAGTAGACTTTCTAGGCTTAAAATGTTCATCTCCCCAGTTCACCGAACTATACAGTGCTATTGTATTCTGCGAATACAAGAGCACTGTATATACTCCGGCTCCGGGGCAGTTTGAGAGACAGGCCGTACGCAGATGAGCAGATCCTGCTAGGGTAGGCTAGGATTTGACCCCTCGCGTTAAAAAAGTCTGAAGATGAGAGCGGGTGTGTTGAGTTCGGCCTCGTTTAGATTTCAGAATTCATCTTCAAATTCTACTATTTAAAAAAAAGATTTTTTATCATATCAAAATGTCGGCACATATATGGAGTACTAAATGTAGATGAAATCATAAACTAATTACACAGTTTTGTTGTACTTTACGAGACGAACATTTAGAGTCTAATTAATCAATTTTTGAACAATTTTTTACACTAAAAAAACAAAAGTGCTACAGTGGTCGGGGTGCTACTGTGCCGAATCGGCCACCCCGAGTTGGTCATCTAAACGAGGCCTTCCTCGAAAAAGGGTGAAAAATGTATTGTAGCATGTTTTGATTTTATTTTGCAAATAGTATCCAACCATTAACTAATTAGGTTTAAAACGTTCGTCTCGCAAAGTACAGCTAAGCTGTATAATTAGTTTTTAATTTCATCTACATTTAGTACTCCATACATGTATCGCAAGTTTGATGTGACGAGAAATCTTTTTTCTGCATAGTGTTTTTTCGGAGGAACTCAACACAGCCAGCCTGAAGCGCTCATGTCTGGTGTCCGTCCCTCCCTGCTTCAACGGTCCACGACTTTTGAAAAGGCCGGGGCTATGATGGGAGACAAGCTAGGGCAGGGCAGAGGCCGAAGAATATGGGATTGCGGTGTGCTGCCTTTTGCCTTTTGCTCGATCGCGGCGGCCCTTTACCGCTTTTTCCACGCCTGGGTGGGACCCTTCTCGGTCCTTGTCCGGGGTTGGCCATTGCGCATACAGTCTCATACAGTGGTTACATGTACTCTCTTCGTTAGGGAACGCGTGTCAATCAAACTGACTCGAGTTTAACCAAATTTATAGTAAATAGTATTAATATCTATGTCTTCAAATAAATATATTATAAAAATATATTCTATAACTAATGTAATGATACTTATTTTGTATCATAAATATTAGTATTTTTATATAAATTTAGTTAAAGTTCAAACTGTTTAACTTTTCGAAAAACGAGAATTGCATGTTTTTTTTGGACGGATGGAGTACTGCACGGCGTCATCCCGAGTGTTGCATACTCCCTTTGTTCCTAAACGTTTGTCTCTAGAAAATCGTGTTTCCCTCGTAGACACGCTTTCCGGACGACTAACATTAAGGGAGGGACTAGTACTTGCATTGCATTGGCTTCCATACTGCAGAAAATGTACAGCATAGGATCATCTAAAACTAAAGTTGACAAAATAGTTGAATGATGCTTGATATCAACTAAACTCTAGGTGAGACATGTTTGAATAAATTATACTCGTACTATCGTTTGCACATGGGAGAGGTGAGAGAGAAATGGATAGGTAGGAGGATATTTACGTTTTTTGAGTTATGTGTTCGTTTTTTAATCTTATGTGTTAGTTTTTAGTATACTTTAGCTCACATTTGCCAACCAGTAAACCAACCACTAGTTAGAGTTAAACTAAAGTTTAGTCCACCTATCAATTCACATGTTTAAGACTTTATTTAGGTGACCAGCAATTAGTTCACTATATCTACACAGATCCTAAGGGTGGACACTTACAACACAATGTCATATATTAATGATGTCAAAGCTATGTAATACTATTATATTTATGAATGCACATAGATTTCTGTAAATATTCAATAATAATCAGCCTGTTTGCTTGAGATTATTAGCCAAATCAGCCAGCCAGTCAGCAATGTTTTTCTCTCATAAAAAACCAGCCAGCAGTACTTTCAGCCAGCCAGATCAGCCCAAGCGAACAGACCCAATATTGACTCCACACTTAACTTGCTAGTATGCATGAGTGAAGGAGGCAGTAATGTTTATATACCGAGATGAGGTTGTCAAGTGAAGGAAGTTTCCAAAGCTATGGGACAATGCTTTCCCAAAGAAAGGAAACAAAGAAAAAGGCCAGGACAAGTAACCCATAAAAAAGGTCCTCAGCACTTTTGGCACGAGGGATCATCGTAAACAAATTTAGGGTGGAACTCAGACCCTAGAAATGATATTTGGTTGTATAACAGAAGCCATTATTCAGCAAATGCCAAAATCTAGAGCGGTCAAGAATATTTGGATGGTAGTCATGCTAAAATTTTGTAAAATTGTGAGTACGACGTGTAGGGTTCATATGTCTTTGTTTTTTTCCTTCAATGAAATATAGTCATGTGTGATATTGTTTCGTAGATCAAATTTGAAGGAATACATACGGTGAAAACGGATATCAGATCAGATATATAGTTTAGCATTGGATTTGATTATCTGAAAATTTCAAACTGCGTCCATGCAATGGTTGTTGCTTGACACCTTATTATTTGAGGTGCTCGCTGCGGCTTCCAAATTCCCGGGCTGAAGAAGAGCCAACCTTGGCTGTTGACTGTAGCCGGCCATATGACAAATTTCTATTGCCCGGATAAATTTTGCCTGAAACCAAACAAAGGACAAAATTTTAAGGCAGACCGAATTTTGGCTTGGCTACTACTTGGGTCTAAAACCAAACGACCTCTTAGGCCTTTCTTTGAATTAGGAAACACACTTGAATTAGGAAACGCTCTCCTTTTTGTCCATGGTCTCAGGAGAAAACTGTTAGCACCTAGCTAGCGCCGACACCCGCTGATCCGTCAGCAAGCCCAAGTCCAGCATCATGTCACACCAGCACGGCAGCAAGGGAAACTCGTGTCGGCAAGTCAAGTATTATGGCCCAATGTGGGTCTGTAACGGGTATGTGGGCCTGGACCAAGATTTGTGCGCCGCATACAAGAGAGAGGAAGCATGACATTGTTTTCTTTTTGATGAAACGAGGCATGACATTGTTTGGAGTATTTTAAAACAATCTAAGTATATAAGCATACTTAAGTGACAAATAAATATGTGCGCACACACAAGATAAAGATGGTATATAGAAGATACAGTGTTTTTGTCTCACAACAAAATAGCATCAGCCGGCTTATCAGCCGCAAAAGCTATCAGCCGAACAGCTACAGAAGTAGCCACGCCTAGGAGTAGAAAAAACTCACACACAACACGCACGTCATATAATAATAACAATTGAAATATATAAGTATACTAAACTTATACAAAACTCTATATAGATAAACAAGGATAAAATCATCGTATGTCATATGAACTATATAAATTGTGCATCATTTTTTTTAAAAAATAAAACATAGGGTATGATTTAATACCCTGGACATAAGACGATACATCGTCGTACTATGAGAGAAGGACAAAGCCTTGGAAATTCCCGGTCCATTTCAATTGAGAGATACAATTTTCAATCAATAAACATTGTGATAGCTACTTGAACCATTTTTATATATTTTTTTTTGAAAGGAACCATTTTTATAATTAGAAACAAGTGAGAACAACGTATACACAATTCCAGAGAAGATACATGTATACCACGAAACAACGCAGACTAGATCAACATCTGCAACAAAAAAAACACACGCTGATGCAGATGTCATCGTTTCCATCGCCACTCCACATGCACAAAGCCCACATCTATCAATGACGGACACACTGAGATGTGCTACGTCCAAGCAGCTCAATTATATATTTACTGCGCGCGCCGCCGTTGATCAACTCACGTAAACTCCTCCCGTGCAATGCTAAATACGAAGGGATCTAGCTGTCCGTACGAGCTAGCTATCGACCGTACCGCCGGTAGGACATTATCGCCGCCGCGCCAAGCTCCATATAGGCTCCTATATATATATTAACAAAAAGCTCGATAGGCTTCAGCCAACGGGCCGGATGTCTGCCGACGACGAGCCTGACACCTGCTACCGGTGGAGCCGCGACTTCGTTGTCGCGCACGCCATCTTCGCCAGCGGCCTAGTCACGTTTCCGGTGGCCGTCCTCCTCCTCGTCAACCGGCCGCACACAGGCCGCGCCATCTTCTTCGCCGCGTTCGCGGCCTTGTGCACCACCACCAGCCTCATCCTCTGCCTCCGCTTCTACGCCGAGCTCAGGCGCCCGCCCTGGCCGCGCTGGCTCTCCGCCGCGGCGTCCGGCGGCCTGCAGCAGCAGGAGGACGCTGAGGCGGCGTCAGCTGTCGCCGGGGAACAAACGACGACGACGTGGGCGATGTCGCACGCCCCCCGCCACCCGGAGCAGCTCGTGATTCACCGCGCTGGCGCGGAGATACATGCCGCCCTCGCTGCGGGGCGCGTCCCGAGCTACGACTACGTGGGCGACGGCGCGGTCGAGGACTGCGCGGTGTGCCTGGGCGAGGTGGAGAAGGGAGAGACGGTGCGGCAGCTGCCGGCGTGCCAGCACGTGTTCCACAGAGAGTGCATCGATCCGTGGCTGCGAGCGCACGCAACTTGCCCGGTCTGCCGTTCCAGCGTGCTCCCGGCGCCCGAGCGGCCGGTGGAGGTCGTTTGATGGACATCGGAGCAGTTCATGAGCAGACTAGGATGACGATCTTATCCCCGCCTGTGTTTGGTTTGCTGGCAAACCCTGGCCAGCACTAAGTTTAGGTTAATTTCATCCTGGCCATCATTAACTTTAGGCTAACTAACAAATACGTTTGTTGTAAAAAAAATAACAAGTATGTTTGTGCATTGCAACACGACATATAACGTTGCACATTATTAGTATCAATAAAAATGGGCTAGTTATAATTGGGCTTCGCTCTACCTTAAATTTAAGAGGCTTTGACATTCCTACCCCACATTAATGGCTTATGATGATGTTGTCCCCATTTTTCTCTTCTTGTGTTTGTGCCTCTGTAATTTCAAATCAAAAGCAGACTTCACCCCTATTTTGTTAAGTTTTTGTAGCGGTGTTAATTTTGAGATGAAATAAAAAATTGCACTTGGCGGTTTGCCATTGCTTTTGTTGGTTCATTGTGATTTTACCCCAGTTTTGGATTCAAAGGTTTAGACATTATTTTGTACATTTGACAAGATTTTAGCAGCAAAATTTAATACAGTTTACTGCATAAGTTTTAAAATTTAAACCCGTGCAAACTTTGGTGTTTCTTTTTGCAAAATTTAACAACATTTATGCCAAAATATTGACATACACATTTCATTACCACACAACTTGCATTTAATCATGAAACCATAAACGAAAGCTATCATATAGTAACTTGTCGCTATCCATTAACACATCTAGATCACATACCAATATATGCATAAGACATGCCAACATACATGTCTACATGACATATGAAACAATAAGCATGACAGCTGACAGAACTTCACATCTTGCAAATACTTTTGGATGCAAAGTGGGTCAGATGCCTTTCACATGTTTGGGGTTGTCTCTTGGCACCACCAAACCATCACTCCAGGACTTCACACCTCTCTTGTCCAGAATAGAAGGGAGACTCTCTGGGATCAGCAGGTTTTTATCCTACCATGGAAGGTTGATGCTTGTCAACTTAGCTTTCTCTGCTCTTCCCACTTTTCATATGTGCACTCTACAGATACCTCTACATGTCATCAAACAGATTGATAGATATCGAAAGCACTGTCTTTGGAGAGCAGGGGATATAAACAGGAAGGGTACCTGTTTATCAGACTAGGAAACCTCATGCAGACCAAAGAGGAGGGAGGTCTAGGTATCATTGACCTAAAAATCAAAGTACAACTTTGTTATTGAAGCACCTTGACAAATTTTATAACAATGCTGATTTACCATGGTCCAAATTATATGGAAATACACAGCACCACATGCTAGGAGTCATGTTGGCTCTTTTTGGTGGAAAGATGTCCTTAAATTGTTTGAAAATCTCAAATCCTTGTCAATCTGCATTCAAAATAAAGGCAATTCCATGCTACTATGGGGAGACAATTGGAGTGGCTCTATTTTAAAAAAATTATATGCCCCAACTATTTTCTTTCACTAGAAAATTAAAACGTTCTATCAATTTTTTGCTAGAACATCAAGATCTGGACATAATTTTTATCTTACCTCTCTCTGATCAGGCTACGGAGCAGTTGTCAGAACTGTAGAAACTACTTGAGGACACGTATCTGGATGAAAATGTCACTGATAAATGGACATACTATTAGGGAAATAGTGGTTTCAACACCAGGAAAGTCTATAAACATTTACATGGTGTTTGGGAAGCTTCACCACTGTTCCCATGGCTTTGGTCTTCAGGCAATCTTGGTAAACATAAGTTTTTCTTCTGGTTGCTCCTCGAGGACAGACTCAACACAAGGAACTTGCTAAGAAGGAAAAACAAATATATGGATGATTAGACCTGTGTTCTTTGCAATAATGGGGTAGAAGTGCCTTTCATCTTTTATTTGATTGCCTGTTCACTCAGAGCTAGTTATCTTAACATACATTGGAATTTGAATCTCTAGCCATTGGACATGATAATTGAGGCTAGAACAAATTTTGGTAGCATCATCTTCAGAGAAATAGTAATAACAACATGCTAGATCATTTGGAAGATGAGGAATAACATAATTTTGATAATGCCTCTTGCAACCTCTCGGTTTCGAAACGCAACTTCAAAGAGGAGCTTGGTCTGGTGTGTACCAAAGCCAAGCCAAGCAGGGGCAATCTTCTGAAAAAGTGGAGAGAGAGAGAGAGAGTCTTTTATGATGGTTTACTCTTTTCTTTTGGGCCTAGTTGCCTTGTGAACTGTAAATTTTGTACTTCTTTTTTATGAAAATGAAAATGAAAAAATAGGTAGGGAGCTTCCTCGCTGACTTGTTCAAAAATAATAATTTATATGGGCATTGAGCATTAATCCTTTCTCTAAATTGATTGGAACGACTCAAACAAATGTTCACCAAATTTTATCTCCATAGAACCATTGTCCTAATCATACCACAAAGTTATGTATTGCTTAGAATCCCACAAGCAGTGCTCAACTATGAAATCAACTAACTGAAGCAATCCAAAGTAATGTGTGCCAATAACTTTAGTTGGTAAGATTCTACCTTGCCACCACGGCTTAGGACCATTATCTACCAAGCTAAAAAAGGACTAAACTCTAACAACTAGTTTCAAATCCCAGTGATTTCTCTTACAAATCACAACAACGAATAATGCGGATAATTTAGATGCAATTTAGGAGGTAACTTTATATTATTTTTCATATTAGCAGGTAAACATATATTAGATCTAATGGCTATTATCACTAATGGTGATTAGCATCTATTGAATTCATGTCCTGCCTTTTCTGATTTTTGTGAGGATTTAAGGAATTATGTTTTTGTCTAGTGCTTGTTGTGTGGATTAACGTTGTTGTGTGGATTAACGTTTTAACGTGAAAACTATGTTAGATACCTCCAATTAACAATTAGTAATAATAACATATGTGGGTTTTTGTTTATTTTTTAAAATGGCAGTGATTTATTTTCCATTTTAAATTGACATGATAATTTTTTGGGGCAAAATAAGTGAACATGGATAGTTGTTTAATTGGCCAAATACGATTGACAAATTGACTGTTCCCTACACTCCAAATTTTAAGTCATTTTAACTTCTTAGATACATAATTTTTGCTATGTGCATAGACATAGCGTACATATAGGTACATAGCAAAAGCTATGTACTTTTTATTTAAAATAAAGCGATGTACTTAGAAAAGCTAAAATGATTTATAGTTTGAAACAAAGGGAGTATTAGCTAACGAAGTACTCCCTCTATTCCAAATTATAAGATGGTTTAACTTTTCTAGATACATTATTTTTACTATGTATTTCGATATACATTTTGTACAAGCGTATAACGAAAACAATAAATGTGGAAAAAGTCAAACCGTCTTATAATTCAGAATGCAGGGAGTATTAATTTTCTGGCACCTAATTGTGTTCCCAAGCCTCGTTGGATTCGAGCAATTCAAAAGTGTTTTCCTCAGAGGGCAAACAACTGACAATTTACATAAGCATCCATTTAGTTGCTTGTTGAAAACTTCAAATGGTTAACATGCATTTAAATAGAGGTGTACTCCCTCCGTCTTTAAATAATTGCGTTTTCGCTTCCCGAGAAACATCTTTGACTATATATATATATATATATATATATATATATATATATATATATATATATATATATATATATATATATGGGGTACAAAATTAATATCATTAGATAGATCGTTGAATCTATTTTCATAGTAAATTTATTTAAAAATATAAATGTTATACGTATTTTTCTATAAATCCAATCAAATTTACCACACGGAAACTAAAAGCGATAATTATTTAAGGATTGAGGTAGGAGTAGCTAACAAAGTGTTGTACGGAATGGACGCAATCTTTAAAACACCCAACCAGCGTGGTGGCATTGGCAATTGCATAACCATATTCTCAGTGCGCGTGCTGCTGCTTATTCCTGTCCGTCTTCATTGCCCAACCAATGATCTTGTAGTTCCAGCGCTGCTGCACATAAACCACCAAAGCCAACAAGACTCCGACGAGTGGAATCACCACGGTGCCGGCCTTGTAGTAGAAGTGAATGACATCGTCGTCAGTCTCGGGCGGGTATACGTTAACGACTGGTGGACGGAGGTAGCCGTAAATGCGTGGCAGCAACCACGCGGCGGTGGCGCCGGCGTAGTATCCCGCCGCGAGAGGCTTGCAGTTGACGCGCCAGACGGCATTGCCGATGACCTGCGGGAGCAAAAATCACTCCTTGACCACACCGACATACCGCTCCATGACGGCGCCGCGTGCAGTGGCGGATCAGGATAAAATCCTAGGGAGGCTAAACTTTATAGCTGGCTCGACCTTGATCTTCAACTTCTGTCTAGTGTCCAACGCCTCCTTCCTAAGCTCCAATACAGAACTTTCATGGGGCTCAGGGGGCTGGTCTCTTCTTCCTCTCTTTCTCTCTATTTTTCTTCTTTTCTCCATCTCTTCTTCTCCCTCACCCTTCCCATTTTCCATTGATGCACCAGCTGTAGGAGGGCTGGAGCCCCCAGCCCCCCTGTAGATCCGCCCCTGGCCGCGTGTGCGCATATGCGACGACGGCCTCCACTGTGCTTCACCGTAGACCGCCCTGCGCGACAGAGTCGTCGCCGACGTGCCGTAGGTGCTCAGCCAGTGCACGGCGACGGCGAAGAAGAGGGTGCTCAAGTGCACACCCAAGCTGTACAGGAGCACCACGGTGTCGTCGGGTACTCGATCCGGCTCGAGCGGCGCCCGGGCCCTCGACCGCCACACCTTCTGAGCAAGCCGCGCCGTGACGGCAAGCGCCGCGAGGGTGAGCGCTTTGACGGAGCAGTCCAGAATGTTCCAACCCATATGGTAGGCGTAGGGTCGGTACCTCTGCGACGGCCACGCAGGCAGCATCTTTGCATCGGTGACCAGCGTCACGGTGTAGCCGAGAGCCTGGACGCCGAGCATGGCGAGGGAGATGTACGGCGCGACGTCGGCGTGGGACTTGATGTAGCGCAGCTGGCTGATGGTGGCGGCGATGGTGGCCGACAGCATGGTGACGCAGAGGAGCCCCTCCACGATCGGCTCCGTCAGCTCGTTCTGCCGCTGGTCCCGGTATATGACGGGCAGCGTGTGGAGCTCGGTCCTGTTAAAGTGTAGTGGGTCGTCGTCGTCCCTTGTGCTGGCGATGAAGACCTTTGCCTGCCGGCTGATGAGCCACCGCGTTGTTGTCGCTGGGTACTCCACCGTCACCTCGATGGAGCAGTCCATTCCGTCTTCAAGGTCTCTGATCGTCGCCAAGACTCGCCGTGGGGCGTGGACGTTCCGGCAGCCGATCAGGTACATTCGCCCATCCTCTGGGTTGTACACGCCCTCCAATGACATCACCGGACTTGGACGGAGGCAATTCGTGTTCGTGTATGCCATGAACTCCGCGGACACATTCAGCAGTATGTGCTGCTTCTTGACGGCATGGACTCTCTTAAGTCCAACCATGGTCTGGGATTGGCGACAGCTGTTTCGTCCAACCATGGTGCCAATAGAGAGTATCTGCAGTTCAAAGAACGGCCCCTCGATCCATTGCGGCACAGAGGGCGGCTTCACCGTGCACTGAAAGCGAAGATCAAGGTCGTCGGCGAGGTTGGCGAGACTCACCATCTCATCATTGGCAGCAGCACCAGCGACGATACTTGGATAGCTGAGTAGTGACCTGGCAACCAAGCTGTTGCGAAATTCCGCTGGTTGGCTCGCTCGGAGTCCAAGGAGAAGCTCCTGAGCCTGTTGGACCTTGGTGTAGGAGTACGACATGCGCCGCGGCAACGGCCTGTAGGAGCTTGGGTCCACGCGTTGCTGGAAAAAGAGCGGAGGGTGGCTCTCCCCATCCATCGCGGTGATCTGTCCGGCGACGATGCCGCGGCGAGTCATCGACATCGTCGTCCCGACGGAGAGACTCACACGGTAGTGCTGGCATGCTTCCTTGGCAACGCCAACGCCTAGGCAGCCCACCATGCAAACCCGCCCCACGGATGGGATCCAGACGCCCTCGGCCGACAAGGTCATGCTGCTCATGCCGGTCCGCTTTGCCGCAGTGGGCTGATGCTCCCATGGGGGCACGTAGCGGAACACGGCTGCCAGCCTCGCGGTCGCGGCTGCCCGTCCGTCCATGCTGCCCGCGCCGAACGGCTTGCTTTGGAAGCCCATGCTTACAGCGATGGCGGAACGCCATGTCCTCCAAAGCTCTGCTTGTGGCAGGGGGCGTGGACACGAACGGCCCGACCTGGCTGCAGAACTCATCAGTCCCCTTGCAATTCCAGTTTGGAACGACTTCCATCATTTGGCTGTCGTGGATGAAGTCGCCGAGAGAATCGCCACTGTTCAGGTGCTGCTCCATGTCCATGGCGTCGCCTTCATGGAAGGGAGAGTCGTCCTTGATGCACCATGCGAAATCAGACGACTCTGCGTATTCTTGCCGGAATTGGTAACCGGAGCCGTACCCGCCCGCCGAAAGCTGTGACACCAAACGGATGGTGTCGAAGTACGCGCCATCCGAGTTGGCGTTCGTGCTCGCCATCACGCCATGCACGGCGCGAGTTGTCAGAGTGGGCGTCTTGGGGTACCGTAGCACGAGCAGGATGTTGCCGTCGGACACGACCGGCGGCTCCAAGTTGCTGCCACCGCCACCATTCTTGGCCCAGTCCCACGGGTCCGTGCTGTTGCTTCCGCGCACGGGGAGAAGAGCGTCCCCGACCATACACAGCACCCTCTCGCCACCGCCGTCGTCACGGTCACGGGCACCGCTCCCCGGCGACGACCTTGTCTCGGTATACACGCCCTGGAACACTAGATGGAGCCTGGCGATCCCCGGCCGGAGCTCGAACTCTGGCGACGGACTCGGTTCCATTTCCATATGCGACCAGCTGCAGCTGCGGTTGCGGGCGATGGTGAGACTAAGGACGCCGCTGACGTTGAAGGCGGCTCGTGCACCTCGCCGCGGCTGATGAGAGCACGGACTGACAGTGCCGCTCGACGTCGGCGAAGCGGGTGTAGTCGTGATGGATGGGCATGGACCCAGTCAGCTTGATTGGATTGAACATGGAGGCGGCGGCAGAGAGACTTGGCGAGAACAAGGCAAGATTCAGCAGCAAGGTGGTGACGATCTTAGCGGTCTCCATCGATGTGGACTGCATGAAACAGTAGCTTTCAGTAATAAGGTAGCTAATTAACCGAACATAGGCTATCTGCAGCTACGAAACAGCGGTGACTAATCTAGACACTAAATTCTAAAGTTGATCGAACTGCACTGAAAACTACTGATGGAATTAAAATGGAAGTCGTAACGACGTGCAGAGTTGATCGATTACCTTTGCTTAACTCCTTGAGAGTTTTAGAGAAGGCAGACAAACTGTTGGAGTTCTCTGCACTACTAGTATTGTCGGGTGGAGCACAGCTCACCGTACCTAGTTGACCATGGAACTGAAACCTACCCCCACATGTACTCATGTGCCTTCGAATCTCCAGGATCAAGCATATATAGCTCAAATAAAAGGAGCGATCAAGATACGACGCGAGAAACCAGGCACCTATAACCAGATGGGTCGTTGAACTTGTGCCAGATGACAACTAATTTCTGACATATAAATTTGTACACAACATACAGTAACAGGTGGTTGACACAACTAGAAACAAACAAATATGCTCTTCTGGTGGTGCAAAATTCCTTTACTTTTTGCGGGAAAGCTAAATTCATATTTTCGGAGCAGCAGTACATTTTGAGAGTATTTCGTTTTAAATAAGTGCCTTGGGATCTCCTAGGGCGCTCGTTGGAAGCGCGTTGTTTATATGGTTGAACTTTTCTTCTTAATTATAATGATACGTAAGTCTTTTGCGTATTCGAGAAAAAAAATAAATAAGTGCATGGGTGTCGACAAAAGATGCTCGGCAGTCCACCGAGTGGGCTACCACGATGGTAGATTGTTTGGTAGAGGTGCGCGTGATCAGGAACCGGATGGTAACAGAGACACAAGACACAATATTTATACAGGTTCAGACCGTCAATGTGACGTACGTCCTGTGCTATGTTGGTTTGTATTGCTGGAATATGAGATTGGATGTGGGATCTGCCGACTAGGGGACCCCTGCCCCTCCTTATATACTCTGGAGGGGTATGGTTACAAAGAAAGTATCCTAGTCGGTTACATGATAATTATTACAATATTTATAAGAGTCCTAATAAATCATATCTTTAAGATGCCTTGCAATGTACGCTGACCAGTGCCGTGCGCCACAAGTCTCGATCTTGTGCGTTGGACCGTCCCTAACCGTGCGGCCTATGTCCCTTGCCGTGGGTACCTAGGGTTATACCCCCACAGCTAGTCCCCGGGCGCCTTTTATTCGCTTGGTGACGCTGTCTTGACCAAGTCCGAGAAGTCCAGTGTAGAGCCGACCAGTTTAACTGATGACCTAGGCGGTGAAAATCGAACCCGACCAGTTCAACTGGTGACTTAGACGGTGGAAGTCGTAGCCGACCAGTTTAACTGTGCGACCTGGGTGGTGAAAGTTGAGGCCGACAAGTTTAACCGGCGATCAAGGCTTGGATTAAGCCAAGGAAGGCTCACCAATAGGATGTAAGGAGGTCAAGAGAAAAAATCGAGAGTTCTTGGACAGTGAAATGAACACACTTAAGTGCATATGGCGATGGCGACAACGACGTAGTCATCAGAGCAGAGCAGAGGCATTAAGCGACGGTTTTGACGTAGTCAAAACATCATGAAGAAGCACTAGTACATGCACCTCAAGGTGCAGTGTACACGCTGTAGTCCCTGAGCCTGAGATTAGGTGTAGAATACACCTAGTTCCAGGGTCTTGAAGAAAAAGAAGTTGTCCCCAGCATAGCTGAGAAAGCATAGTAGCACAATTCACCGCAAGGTAAAGTGTACACACTTAGTCCCCGAGCCCGCTAGAAGATAAAGAATGAATCTTGTAGCAAGGTCAAAGAAATCAGGAGCTTGATATTCCGGTGTTGACGCGTGAAGTAGCCAACGTCATCTGCCATTTATCTACTAAGGCCCCCAACGTGTTGTCCAAGATCAGCACCCTGATCCGAATAGCATGAAGCAACTTGATAGCACACATGGCATGCAACGCCGTCGAAACGTAGTAAAACCCAACCGCCAAAAGAGTCCCTACCTTGGCTGGTGACTCTTGTACGAAGAATCTGAATGCCGATGAGTCCCTAGCTTAGCTGGCGAGCCCCCAACGTAGCTGATGATGAAGCCCAAGTGATGAACCATCCGACTAGCTGGTTGGCGAAGAAGCAAGCACCGAGCAGTCCAACCAACTGGTCGGCGGCGAAGTGAGCGCCGAGTAGAAGTGAGCACCGAATAGTCCGACCAACTGGTTGGCGATGAAGGTCATGAACCTAGCGGTCCGACCAATTGATCAGCGGAGAAGTCCGAAGGCCTGGTGGTGCGACCACCCGGACGATGATCCTGCAATACAAATATGTAGAATGAGTAGTACATGATGTAAAAATAAAATATATGAACTCGATGACGAAGAAAACATAGCGGAGTTGATCAGGAGCAATGTATCGGCGAATTTTATATCCTGCCGAGCAGTTTATGTTTAGTTGAGTTTGTTCATATTGTAAATATGAATAATTTCCTTCCAGGTGGTTCTATATCGTGTCACCAGCCCTGACTAGCTCCCAAGTTCTATAGCGCGGAGTGCTGGCACCCGCGTACGCGTAAGAGAACAGAGCATCGCCAAGGAGTCAATGTTGACTGTCCATAACGCAGAGCGTGGCTCATGCACGTGTAGGAGCGAAGTCGAGGTCAGGGCCGCTTCTGGATGCCGTGAGTAAGAACGTGGCTGGTCGGCGAGTCGAGTGGAGAATATCTTTAAGATATTATGCATGGAGAATTGGCGGAGTATCTTAAGCATGGAGAAATAAGTGGAGTATCGTGGAGAAATTAATTGTGGAGGACGACTGGAGAAATAATAATTGGAGAAATATGGCGAGGAGAAAGTTGTATTAAATGCACATATAGGAAGGGTACTTATCTTTAGTCAGAACGTCTGGTCGGCGACGATGAAATTGCCCGGCTCTCGAGGTTTCTAGCCTGTCGTCATGGCGGCGGTCGCAGTCGTCATGGCGCCGTTCTTCGCGGCGATCATCGTTGCGACGCGGCAGGTGGTTGGAGCGAGTAGTCCGGACAATGTCATCCTTATGTCGCTGATCAGTCCAAGTAGATGAATATCTCCAGATTTCTTGCCGTTGGTAGCTTCCCGTCATGGTTGAATCGAGTAGTCGTTGGATCATGGAAAAACAGCAAGCCAGATCATACTATACGTGATGCATATACACATACGCATGATTAGCTTGCATGCCTTTTTCGATCTTGCTCCTTCCTTATTAGCTTGCATGTAGATTGGTTGGCGTCGATGGATACGGTGACGAGCAGCAGTCATCACATATGTATGATTGAGTCAGGATAGGACTCCCGTGCCTGCTCGACCGAGTCAGAACATGACTCCTGCGCAGATGCAGCTCGCCGTGACGTCACGTACTCGGAAAGCAGCCCGTCGGACTAGCTTCAGACTGAGCAGAGCCGAGCAGGACTAGCCAGCGGGCGAAACGCATCCTGACTGCGGATTGTCGAGGTCGTCGTAGGTTGCTGAAGGACGCTGCCGCCGCCGCGAGAAGCCGAGTCGCCACGGATGGTGCTGATCTTGAGATCCATCTGGTTCGCCAAAGGAGTAGGCGTACACCCCTATCTGGCGCGTCAACTGTCGACAAAAGATGCTCGATAGTCCAAAGATGCTCGACAGTCCACCGAGAGGGCTACCCGCGATGGTAGATTGTTTGGTAGAGGCGCGCGTGATCAGAAAACTGATGGTAACAGAGATACAAGACACAAGATTTATACAGGTTCAGGCTGACAATGTGACGTAAAACCCTACGTCCTATGCTCTGTTGGTTTGTATCGCTGGAATACGAGATTGGATGTGGGATCTGCCAACTAGGGGACCTCTGCCCCTCTTTATATACTCTGGAGAGGCAGGGTTACAAGAAAAGTATCCTAGTCGGTTACATTGCAAGTATTACAATATCTATAAGAGTCCTAATAAATCATATCTTCAAGATGTCTTGCGGTGTACGCCGACCAGTGTTGTGCGCAAGAAGTATTGATCATGTGGGCTGGACCGTCCCTAACTGTGCGGCCCATGTCCCTTGCTGTGGGTACCTAGGGTTATACCCCCACACTTGGGGCCACCATTGCCGGCAGGGCGTTGCATTTACAGCGAGCTCCATCCATGGCTGGACCATATAGGCCAAACGAGCAACCAACGCCGTGTGCTGAGCGTTGCTGCGAGGCTGGCAAAGCTTAGATCTGGGTGGCGCTGCGTCTTGACAATGCGAGTTTTCCAACCCGGAGATATGGTCCCAAGCTAGGAGGACGTGTTGAAACAACTGATCTTAGACTAACAAGATCTTAAACTTAAACTAACACACGACCACAACATAAACATAATGCGGAATAACTGAGTAGATGCCAGACTGTAGTTGGGCGTAGCCATAGCCTATGGTGTCGATGCACTGTTCATAGGTGTAGCAGATGTGATGTGTTCACCACCTGAGGACTTGTACGCCCTCTGCCCATGAAGAACGTGAGATGCCGAGTAGCAGCGGCCTTCTAGACGCCGCTGGCAATGGCCTAGATGGGAAACGGACTTTCCTAAACCCTCCTGCGCCTAATCGATCGGTTATGTGATTAGATTCATATGGGTGGTGACGGCGGGGTGTCTCCTTATTTATAGATGCGCTGTGGGCCAAGGGACGAACCCTAGAAATCTAAGAGTTGCCGCCGATCACAGCAGATCTAAAATGTTGAATATGTATGACAGGTGGACCAAAATTAGATTCTAATTAATCTCATGATTAACTCCGGGATTAGCTGAGATCACATTCCAACAGGAAGAAGAAGAGGGCAATTGCGATAAATGCATCGAAGTGGTAAGTAGTGTTATATTTCAGAGATGTGTGAAATTATAATGGTACACTTCCAATATCACGAATAGTAATGGTATATTCCTAAAACGTGATATTTGTAATGACATGTATCAATTAACCAAAAAAAATTAAGGTTCCTAATACAGAAGAGAGGCACGCGAAACCAGCTAACATGTGTTTCTCCTTGCTTGACATAAAAATGAGAAATATATCCAGTGATTCTCGAGTGAAACGTTACTCACCTGACTCCTTTGGCGGCGATTCTACTGATTCTCGCAAGAACCAGAAATGTTCAACGTTTGTGGTTGCCTTGCTAACGGCCGTGGCGTTGCCCTCATGTACGGCGGTACATGTTAGGATAGATCCGTTCAGTTTTAGTGCCGATCCCTGTGCTGAAATACTTTTGGGGCAAAATAGTATAATTTCCACTTGCCCATCATGAATGCTGAGAAATTCACGGCGAAGTCCTTGTCGCAGCCCAGATGGTGGCCAACAGTACGATGATGCTGAGGAACCCCTCCACCATCGGCTTTATCAGCTCGTCCAACCGCCTTTGCCGATATTTGACGGGCCTCATGTATAGCTCTGTTATGTTGAAGTATAGCGGGTCGTCGTCGTCCCTGGTGCTAGCGACGAAGACCTTTGCCGGCCGGCTGATCAGCCACCGCGCTGTCGTCGGCGGGTTCTCCACCATCACCTCTATGGAACAGTCCATTCCGTCTCCAAGGTCTTTGCTCATCGACAGGAGCCACCGCCGTGGGGCATGGACGTTTTGGCAGCCGATCAGGTACATTCGCCCATTCTCTGCATTGTACACGCCCTCCAGTGACATCACCGGACTAGGACCAAGGCAATTCCCGTATGCCATGAACTCCGCAGACACATTCAGTATCTGCTCCGTCTCCTCGCCATGGACTCTCTTCAATAGTTCGACGATCCGCATACTCGACCGACGCTGGACTTGGGGAGAGTAGCTTCGTCCAACGAGGGTGCCAGCAGAGAGCATCTGGAGTTCGAAGAACGACCTATCGATCCATTCTGGCACAATCGGCGGCGGCTTCCCAATGCATTGATAGCAAAGATCAAGCTCGTCGGCGAGGTTGGAGAGACTCCCAATGTCAGCATTGGAAGCGCCAGCGTGGACACTTGGATAGCTGAGCAGTGACTTGGCAACGAAGCTGTCGCGAAATCCAGTTGGTTCGCTCGCTCGAAGGAACTCCCGAGCCTGATCGACCTTGGTGTAGATGTACGACATGCGCCGTACAGTCCCGTAGTCAACAAACCTGCCGTACAGTCGTTGCCGGAACAACAGCGGAGGATGGCTCCTCCCATCCATCGCCGTGATCTGTCCGGCGACGATGCCGCGGTGTGTCATCGACACCGTCGTCTGCACGGAGAGGGTGACACGGTAGTTGCACGCTTCCTTACCAACGCCACTACCGGAATCAGCCGCTTTGCCGAGTGTCCAGGGCACTCGGCAAAGCCCCAAATACACTCGGCAAAGGCTCGGCAAAGAGCACACGGCAAAGAAGCTGTCGGTAAAGCGGTCTTTGTCGAGTGTCTTTTATCGGGCACTCGGCAAAGGCCGGCACTCGGCAAAGGCCGAACCGAAAAATTCTGAAAAAAAAACAGAAAAAAAAATTTAAAATGTTTTTTTAAATTAGAGGAGGGACCCACCGACCAGTCAGAGAATCGAACCTGCGACCTCTCACACACACGCGAGCTCCTCTACCACTACACCTCTCTTTCATTTGTGTCTATATTCCATTTCGGTTCCCCAAATATTATACCAAATTAAGTGTAAATTGATTGTTTGAGGCCCTAAACGAATTCAAATTAAAAAGTTGTCAACTACAAAGTTTCATAACTTTTTGAGATCTACAATTTTCATTTAGGAAGTTTCTCCATCCGAGGTCGTTTAAAAATTCGAATTTTAAAATTTTGAATTTCAAACGTAGTTTTGCATGACAAGATGATTTCAAATTAAAAAGTTGTCAACTACAAAGTTTCATAACTTTTCGAGATCTACAATTTTCATTTAGGAAGTTTCTCCATCCGAGGTCGTTTGAAAAATTCGAATTTTAAAATTTTAAATTTCAAACGTAGTTTTGCATGATAAGATGATTTCAAATTAAAAAGTTGTCAACTACAAAGTTTCATAACTTTTCGAGATCTACAAAGTTTATTTTGGTTGTTTTTCCATCCGAGGTCTTTTGAAAAATTCGAATTTTAAATTTTTGAAATTCGGATGCAGTTTTGCATGACAACATGATTTCAAATTAAAAAGTTGTCAACTACAATGTTTCATAACTTTTCGAGATCTACAATTTTCATTTAGAAAGTTTTTCTATCTGAGATCGTGGTTCTAACATTATTCACAAATCTTATATATCTCTCTTGTAGTTTTATAAAACTATATGAGAGACGTGTAGATTTTGTGAACAACGTTACTATCGCTTTGTCGAATGAAGAAATGACCAAAATAAACTTTATAGATCTTAAGAAGTTATGAAACTTTGTAATTAAAAACTTTTTAATTTGAATTCATTTAGGGCTTCAAAATGTGCTTTGAAAAACTGCTTTGCCGAGTGCCAAAAAAAAACACTCGGCAAAAGACCTTCTTTGCTGAGTGTTTTTTTTGGCACTCGGCAAAACAGCTTCTTTGCCGAGTATTTTTTTGGCACTCGGCAAAGAATGTCTTTGCCGAGTGTTTTTTTTGCACTCGGCAAAGCAGCTTCTTTGTCGAGTGTTTTTTTGCCGAGTGTTTTTTATTTAGCACTCGGCAAAGAGCTTCTTTGCCGAGTGCCCGAAAAAAAAACACTCGGCAAACCACATGGCACTCGGCAAAGAACCGGATTCCGGTAGTGCCAAGGCAGGCCAGCATGTGTGTTCGCCCCGTGGACGGGATCCACACGCCCTCGGCCGACAGGGTCATGCTGCTCAGACCCGTTCGCTTCGCCGCCATGGGCTGATGCTCCCACGGGGGCACGTATCAGAACACGGCTGCCACCGTCGCATGCGCATCAGTAGGTACGAGGTGGGCAGCAGCAGGCACGAGACGCATAACTGCATGCGTAGACGCACTAGCATGCGGAGGGTGTGCAGGCACAGCAGTTGCACGTGGGGACAGATGTGTAGGCGCAACAGTTGCATGCAGGGGCGGACGTGCATGCGGGGCAGGCTTAATTAGCCGCATGCGTGATAGGCAGGAGGAGTGTAGCAGGCGGGGCAGGTGTGGGCGTCCGGACATCCCGGTGCTAGTCATGCCGATAAGATATATACTTAGGGTCTATGTGACACACCTTCACCAACAATTTCATGAGTTGTTTTTTTGCTGAACACTCTTTTTAAAACAACTTCATAGGTAAAGCTTTTTTTCTCTCCTCTCACAAAGCGATAAGTTGCAATGAAGCTTTTCTCTCCTATCACAAAGAGATAAATTAGGATAAAGCTGAAAAAAAGTAGCTTATTCTAGCTTTCATCTGACACAAGTAGACACTCCACCATGCCTAAAAGACTCAGTTGGGCCTGCCTGTGCCTAGGGAGAGAGCAGGCGTGCTCGCGCGGGGACGCCACTACCAGGGACAGCTCACCGGGGGCGTGGCCACGAGGACATAGCCAGCCAAGGGGGCGGCCGCCAGGTGCCGGCTCGTTGGGGCCGAAAGCCGTAGATGAGCAACAGAGGAGAAGAAGAAGTGGTCATAGAGTGAGGTGCCGTTGCCGACAAGGGCGCACGCGCCACTGCCGGGTCGAGGCGCCGCCGTCGAGCCAGGCGAGGACACCGGTGCTGCAGCTGAGACAAGTGCGGGCCGCTGAGCACCATGATGGGCGCCGTCGGGCGCAGGCCGCTGGGAAGGGTGCCGTCACTGGGGTAGGCGTGGTCGATGGGGCACGGGCGAGCAGGCTGCCGGGTTCGGTCGTCGAGGCACGACCGCCTCCATGTGGATGGGGTCACGTGAGGATGCTTACGACTTACGAGCGGCCCATGAGGAAGAAAGAGACGCCCGTGAGTTGAGGGAAAAATAGAGGGGAAAAAGCTAAGGGCACTATGGTAATTTAAGTCTTTTGTTCATCGTATGAAGTTGTTTTGTCAAATAAGAAGAGAAAAACAGCTCAACTTCAACGGTAGAACTATTCATTGAGATGAAAAATCAGCTTTACTAGTAAAGTTGAGCTGTACCAAATGGGACCTTCCAGTACATCTCAGAGACTTTTCCGCCATTTCATTATATAGTAGAAAGCATTCCAACAATACACAGGTTTGACTCTATTATCTATACCTAATAATAAAGACGCAAAATTTCTGTCGTATTTTTTTCTGCCTCCTCTGAATTCCTTTTCCAGTCCGGGTTCGAATTCCTTTTCCAGTTCGGTTTCCGTACGTATTTTTACGGCTGCTTGCCTGTGTTCTATCTTCGAGCACGTTCGCTCCTTGGAACTTGGTAGTCCGAGCGATAAAAACAACTACCCTGTGAAAAATACCCCTAAAACTTCATGCCATAAGACCTGAACCTAGGTCTCCAATAACAGAAGAGAGACCACACACCGAGGCACCATATGCTTTACGTGATATAAAACAAAATGTTTTATATTTGATTCTCCTTTGAGCTGTATTGATTCGAGAAATCCAGGTTGATACATAAATACTTGATTTCCTTTTTTTTACCTCAGCTGTGGAACATTACAAGATGAAATATTATAAATGATTAGGTCAAAGTAATTTTGAAGCTTGATGATCATCTTAATTGGGCACTACATACAATGACTAAATTGCATTATAGTTCAATAAAGAATCTTGACACGAAGATACTTTTAGGCTTGGTTGGTGCCGTAGTTTGGTTGTCGCGGATATATCCTATTTGAAACCGCTTAAAAGTGGATTCTTAATTGCAGAACGCGACAATCATGAAAACATGTTATGGTTGCGGTGATTTTCTCCTAGCATCAGGCCACGGGCCATGGGATTTGAACTAGAGTCCTGTTTTTTTTTACCGCGACTCAAATCACACCACAGACGCACTGCATGATGGGCATGCACAAGCTGAGCCAAACATGATCAAAGTACAGCGAGCAAAATAAAAAGCCACACTTGTGACAAAGTTTGGCAAGAAAATGAGACTATGACATGATCGTAGTTATGACAGTGAACCACACAATTACATAAAGAGCCGTGGTGTGACTAACTTATGATGTAGCAAGTTGTGGTTATAAACCAAACAAACCCCAAGGCCTGCTCCGTTTTTGGACTCTCAAGAAAAAAGGACTCCCGTTACAACGTACGAACATATTTGCTAGTTTTTATAGAAAGGATAAACAGAACCAACTGGCCGACGGCATTGAAAACTGAGTATGGACGACTTTGGGAGGGCCGGTAGCTACAGCTACTCTAGGTGAGGTCTGAGGTGGGAACGGGAGAAACAACGACGAAGTTGCTAGCTGGTAGTGTGTTTAGTCGCGTTGTCAGCCAGAGCTTGTGTTGTCATGGCGACATCCTGGAGGGCATCTTCCGCAATCTGTTTGTGGCGTTTTGGTCCAACAGCGTGCTCATAAGACGATAGTTGGCTGAAGATTGAAGAACCAGCAGCCCACATGTGCTCATATGCCTCTCTGTCTCCGGGATCCAACGTAACCCAATAAAAAGAGCTTGATCAAGAATTCAAGATGCGAGATGAAATAACTCAGTACACTAACCCGTGGATTAATTGCAAGCTTGATATGGACCTTGATGCAAAAGGACTGCCATTTTCTTATTGTAAATGCAAATGATTGAACGAGAGATATGTTAAATGGTACTACTTTCTAGTCGGTCAACCGGGGATAGATGGTGATTGACTTGACTAGGCTGCAATTTTTTTCCCGCATTTCTCTGGGGATGTAGAGTGCCAGAGAGTTTTGCATTCTCCATGTTTTCAAGGAATCACGTCACTGTGAGAAACATACAGTCTGTTGAGGGCATCTGGTAATATATGCCGCAGATAGAGTTTACAATGTCGTGACAGAGTTCCGAAAGTTATCGGCCCCATGGCCTTAGCCCCCCGCACCAGCATGCATCTGTCCCGGCCGGGCCGGACGGCGGGAAGACGTTGCACCGGCACACCGGCCACGTCGAGTGGCTGCTCAGCCACATGTCGATGCACTGCTGGTGCACACCTGCAGTCGCTTCACCATCTCCCCCTCCGCCTCGTCTAGGCACACCGCACACTCCGTCGTCGTGCCGCTGGCCTGCTGGCCGTTCTCATGTGACGCGACGGTCCGATCACCAGCGGCGCCGCCCGTCGCCTCGGTAGCGTCGCCCTCGCTCCTGCGCGCCGCGGACCGCGGCGCCTGGTCGCTGGCAAGGCAAGGACGAGAACGGCCGGTCGCCACACCGGTGCCAGTACCGCCGGCGGTGACGGCGGGCAGGGAAGGCGATGGTCGGCACATCACCAGGAGTAGCCGACTGGCGGCCGCGGACAAAACAACGAGGATGTCGAACAAAGTCGCCTTGGGCGACGCGCCGAGAAAATTGTGGACGGCGTAGGCTGCGAGTGTGATCCATACAGATCCAGCGCTGATGTAGGCGAGGGCCGCTGCGAGGTTGCAGTGCATTTCACCGGGGCTTTCTGTTTCGGCGCAAGCTAGGGGTGTTTAGTTGGGAAAAGTGGGCGAAAAGTTACTGTAGCATTTTCGTTGTTATTTGACAAACTTTGTCCAACCATGGACTAACTAGACTCAAAAGATTCGTCTCGACATTTACAGACAAACTATGCAATTAGTTATCTTTTTTACCTACATTTAATGCTTCGTGCATGCGTCCAAAGATTCGATGTGATGGGTGAAAGAAGAAATATTTTGGATTTGCATGGGAAGTGAACACACCCCAGGTGTGTCAGCGTTTGCTAGCTGCTGGTACTTTGCTGCTAGGACTAGGACATTCCATTCTGGTGACCATTCCGATTTACCTATTGGAATGGAACGTACCAATACCGGTGAATTTCCGGTGTACCATTCCCGAAGCTCAACTTATTACTGTATTAATAATATACATATTGTATATCAGTAAATTAGTAAATGTGAACTAGGCAAATGTGAAGCACAGTAATTCTAGGCCCAACAACAGCCCAAGACGTAGCTCTGTTGGCCCATAAAAAAGTCTACATCAATAAGCATCGGACCCCAATCCAGGGTTTTTTTTACCGACCGGTTTCCGGTAACCGCCGGCCTCCGGTAGCGGTAAACCGGCCCGGTTTACCGGTAACCGGTCGGTAACCGGCCGAATTCAAAATCAAATTCAAACCCGCTTCGGTTCGGTTCGAGTCCGGTAAACCGGCCGGTTTGGAGCGGTAACCGGCCGGTTTGACCGGTTTACCGCTCCAAACCGTTTTTTTTCTTTCATGAATAAAAAGAAATTTTGGTACTTCCTTTGCACAAATTAATGTAAAAAGACCACACAATGTGGTAAAAAATAACATAAGTCACTAAAACAACAATATATAGTCGCATACAAATACATATTCGCTTAAATATATAGTCACTAAAACAACAATATATAGTCGCATACAAATACAATATATAGTCGCTTACACAAACAAAGATATAGTTTCCGCTCGCATGGTCAACTACGTAGGATGTATGGGAAGACCCCTTGTTGGCACGACATTTCATATTCGGCGGTGGACATAAGAGAGATACCTTGCTGTCTAAGCAGGTCAGCCTTGTAATCTTGCCAAGTTTGACCTGTCCATGCTGCTGTTGTCTCCCATTCTTGAACTAACATATTGTAAAAATTAGGGTCTTCCCATTCATACACCCATCTAGTCTGAGTCTGCATGGTCATGTCAGGAATGGGATAGCTATAAGTAGGCTGCGAGGTATCGCTGTAGGAGGAAGAAGAGTACTGTGGAGTGTCGTAGTCCGTCGGTGTATATGCTCTCCTCTGCGATGTCGGTTGTCCATGGTCACGGTCTTGAGTAGCATGTGTGAATTGGGTCTCGCCTGCAATCAACCATAATTAGTAGGCATAGACAGAAACAATTGTGTGTATGTAGGTGCAATGGATACCTGTGAAATGAAGACCTACATAACTACTACCACCAGCACCAATAGTACCATCCCCACTCCCACCACCACCACCGTCTGTCCCACCAGCACCGCCACCGTCACTCCCACCAGCACCGTCATTGTCACTGTCATCGTCACTACTGTCATCGTCACCACTATCCTGGGACTGGTATTGCTCATCCTCAGTCTCTGTGTCGCTGTTCACTGCTTTTCCTTTTCCTCGGTGACGCTTGCCGTGACCCTTCGGAGGCAGCATCTGCATCTTCCTCTTCCCGAGGTGAGTTGCACCCACATTTCTACGGGCCCAATCACTGATGCATCAATGGATTTGTGAAACCATGTGACCCCATTGCAATAAATCAGAAAGTTTATGACACTCATTTTTGTGGGGCCAGTCCATGAATCACACATCAACGTGACGCCAAAGTTGGGCCACTCCTTCTGAAACTTCGCATATCTATCCTTCAAGTCTTTCTCATTCTGATCTAGGTACTTGCCATCAATATCCCTTCCAGTGGGTGACGCGATGCCTTCACCTGAAACCATAAGCAAACAATGAGAATATGAAAAGATACATAAGGCCATAGGTCTCCAAGTATAGGTACTTACCCCACTTCTGTGTCTCTCGCACCGCACTGACAAAGTACGGATTGTCGGCATTTCGTCCTGAGATTCCTACATAATGGAAAAACTTTCCCCAAGCTTTACCAATAGCTTCCTTTGTATTTTTCCCCTTCTGCGTCCAAGACCCTGTATCAATCCTTTGTTGCTGCATTCCTCTCCTCCCACCCGCTGCCACATGATAGTCCTCCACCTCCACTGGAGTCTCCCTCCGTGATCCTGCTCTTCTAAACAACCTGTCAATAGGATTCCCACCTTGCGAACCACCACCACCACCACTACCCCTCCACGGTGGTAATTACCTTCTCTCTGTTGCACCCTCTGCTCGTAGTCATATTCTGCTCTCGACTGGTTTAGTGCTTCCTTCATCTGAGCCTCATATTCATCATCACCGAGGGGATGGTTTCCCTCCGCTGCAGCTTTTTCTTGTGCCAACCTTTGTCGAGCCCGGTCAGCAGTCGTCTTCTTAGCTCTGTCAAGATCTCGCCGAAAGTACGCACGCACATCTGGTGGCACACGGGCGCAATGCAAGGTGTCCGCCCCGTACCCAGCCAAATGCTGTTTAAATCTAGTGCAACCACCGCCTGCTCTCGTCACATGACAATAATTGCATCTCCATCCAGGAGCAAGATTTTCACCATGCTCCCATACAACGTCTCTGTTTCTGCCTGACATTGTCTACTCTACCTGCATAAACGGACAACACAAAGTCACACCTAAATAAAATGTATCCTAAATCCTACCACAAATCCTCCACAATATATACCTAAAATCTATACCTCACTTACACAAAGTCACAATATATACACAAAGTCACACAATATATACCTAAAATATACATCCTACCACAAATCCTACCTCTAATCCTAAATCCTAAAAAAACATCCTAAAATAAATCCTACCTAAAACCTAACCAAAAAACTATCCTAAATCCTAACACAAATTCTACCTAAATCCTAAAACTACTCTAAATAAAAAAAACAAAAAAAACTTACCTGCGTGGTTAGCCGCGGATCCGGTCGGTTTACCGGGATAACCGACCGGTTAACCGCTAGATCCGTCCGGTTAACCGACCGAGCGTCGCGGGCTCGGTAAGCCGCGCTGACCGGTCGGTAAACCGAGGCGTGGGGGCGGTAAGCCGGCGGCGGCGGCCGGTCGGCGCGGGTGAGGGTCGGACGGGGGGCGGACGGGAGAGGAAAGGAGCCTCGGCGCGTTGAACCCCCCCCCCCCCCCCCCCCCCGCGAGCTCCCGGCTCGTTTTGTGCCCGTGGCGGCCTAATGGGCCTCATGGGCTTGAACGGGCCGGGACCGGTTTTTTTTTTCTTCTTTTTTTTAAACTTCTATTCGTATAAATAAATACTAAACGAACTCAAATTTGAAAAATTTTTACACCATTGGCTTCTATAAATCATGAACTATTTTTAGGAATTTTTTCAGCATTTTTTTTTAAATTTTAAATTTGAATTTGAGGAATACCTAACCGGACCGGACCGGAACCGGACCGGCCCGGTTAGGGCGGTTACCGCGGTAAACCGACCGGTTTTTTTAACCCTGCCCCAATCAACGCATTGTCTGATTCCTCGCCTAGAAGAGCTCCGCCCAGGGTCAGCATGGCGCACAGGCACAGCCGCCACGCCATCCTCAGATGCGCCGCCGATGCTGCGTACCTCCGCTGCACCGTGAGAGCTTGGAACCTGCTGCAGTCCATGAGATCTTGGAGACTGGAGCTCTTACCTGCCTCATTGCCTGCAGTCCGTCCGTCTCTCCTGTGTGTTTTTCTTTTTCTTTTTTTTTTTGGTTGAACTTGTTTTCTTCTCAGATCTTCAATATCCCCCCCCATCTTTCCTGAGGCAAGAGATGGTGTATCTCGATGGATTTCTTCCTGTTCAAAATTAGATTGCTTTCCTCTTTGACTTGTGGATTTGGATCGCAGACGCAATGGGATTTGGGGATACTGTATCCACCCTGGCTGGCACTGGTATCGACGGCACGGGCAGTTTCGCCCGAAATGGCCGAGATTGGCCGAAACGACCGGAACTGTCCGAGATAGAAGCCGGTACGGGATTCAAGATGTTCCGTACCGTTTTAGTTACTGCTACGAGGCGTTTCGGCCGTTCCGGCCGTTATCGAAATGATAACTATGACTAGGACATCACATTAATAGCAGGACCGCTTGGCGCTACAAATGAAGAAGGGTTACTGGATCAGTCTAAATGGGGTTTCATGTTCTAGGTTCGAACACATCTTATTTTGGAAACAGTGCAGGAGGGTTTTATTCCCATAAAATTCTTTCTGCTCTCATGAAACTCTTATCACCTCTCTCTTCATTAATACGATGTCACATCAGCATATTTAATATCCATGACACTCTGATAACATCCTATTAAGACTGGCCTTATTTTGAGGATATTGATTGGGCATTTTGAGGACAATGATGGGGTATATCTCGCTTTTGTATGGCTCCTGGCTGGGTGACAGTTAATTGGCCTCGTTCCCCTCGTTAGATATTCCTGGTCCTAAAATATTTGATCCTACCATTCAAATTTTATCCAAAAATAAATGTCATTCTTATTTCTCAATACATACTATTTCTTTTCTCTCAATACACCTTCTTAATCCCTATTTTTTTTTAGGAAAAACGCTTTTACCTTGAGTATTGGTACATGTGATAGACCCTAAAACGTCAATATTCTAGAACAGAGAGAGTAACGTTGTTTGTCCGGTTGGCACATTATATTTAGGGCAACTCAGCAGTGTTAAAAAGAGCTGGCTCATAAAATTTTTTATTTAGGAAGGAGAGAATGATAAGACACCTATTTATAAAAGGGCTAAGCTCACACTTTTTCCTATGATTTATGTTAGATATTATTTAGGTAATTCTAGACATAAATTACTCCAGAAAATTAGCAACAAGTTTGTAATATCATATATGTGCACAATGATCTATTCACAACGGTACACATGACACAGGAGACCTTTTATTCGCAACAAGTATGTGGACGGACTCCCATACTTATGCGCGAGCGGAGAAGACGAGGATTCGATGGAATGCACATAGACACTGTGGAGTTACTGGGAACGAATGAATTACCACGGGATGGAGTAACTATAGGGGAGTAATGGACAGAGACTCCCATAGCGATTACCCCCATAACGGCTCTTGATTAACTCCATGAACCGGCCCAAGTAGGAAAACCAAGCCCACCTTGCAACACATCATGTCGTTGTCACACCTCAAAAATTCTATTTTGGGTTGTGAATAGGTTACACTAAATAAAATTGATGATTTTATATTTTTCTAAAATTAGGCTTTTAGCAAATTAAACAGTGCAAAGTTGTGAATTTTTAGTGAGTATTAGTGATGTGGTCACACTATCAATTTACCGTAAGTTTTGGATGAAATATGAAAGCATGACTAAAATAACTACCGACAATTTTGACCTATTTTATTAAACCGGTAAACTAGTCCTTTCACTTGTACCAGTATTTTTACTGTTTAGATCTATGTATAATATAAGTCTACGGAATTTTGGTTTGCTATTTTTAGATTTTGATTTGATTTTTGAATTTCACAAGATTTCAGTTTGAACTGAAAAAAGGTAAAAATCTAACTAACTAAAAGAAAGGGGCCCGCATGGGCTCGGCCCAGCCCATTGGCACCGATTCGGCTCAGGCGCGGTTACAGCACAGCCTGCTGGGTTTGGCCGTTTGGGTATGCAAAGGAGCCCCCTCATGGAGACACAGCTCACGTATACTTGGCCATGCAGCCCGAGGCCCGGTGGCCCGGCCCACGGCCCGGTGTTTTGGCCCGGCCCGAGCACGGCACGGCCCCGGCCCGCCCCGAGGGACCAGGCCGTGCCTGGGCCGCCACCCAGGCACGTGGCACGGCACGGGCACGCCCCGGTCCAAGAGGCGGCCCGTTAAATTAATAACTATATGAATATTTGGCACAACCCACTGCAATCCATACATATATATAATATCTTCATCACTCCAAACCCTAACTTAAACCCACTCCCATTCTCCGAGACGGCGCTGCTCTTCCCTTCCCCTCCCCATCCATCGCGCCGCTCTTCCCTTCCCCGCGCGCTGCTCTCGGGCCGCCCGCGGCACGCAGGGCACGCCGTGCTCTCGGGCCGGCCCGACGGCCCACGGGCCGTGCCTTGGGCCGGAGGCCAGGCACGAGCACGCCACAGGCACGGCCCGTCAGGCACGGTGGCCCGTGGCGGCACGACGTGGGCCAGCACGGCACGACCCGGCCCGTTGGACATTTGCTCACGCCACGGCAGATAAGGCCACGTGCATCCTTTGCTACTCACCTGCGCTCTCCTCCAGTCTCCACTTCACTTCGGTCCCTGATCGCCGGGCGAGCAGCGGTAACGGCCATGATGAACTTGGGCCTCGTTTAGATACCCAAGTTTGGGTGTAAAATTTGCATAGTAAAGGTCACGTCACACTGTAGCAATTTTGTTTTTATTTGGTAATAATTGTTCAAATCTTGATTAATTAGGCTCTAAATGTTCGTCTCGCAAAGTACAACAAAACTGTGTAATTAGTTTTTTTATTTCATCTACATTTAGTACTCCATATATGTGCCGATATTTTGATGTGACAGGGAATATGAATTCTGCATAGTGAATTTGGTGGGCAAAATTGGAAATATAAGGCCTTGTTTAGATCTCTGATTCGGGGTGGCCGAATTTGCACAGTGTCACCCCTGAACACTGTAGCATTTTTGTTTTTTTAGTACAAAAAATTATCCAAAAATTGATTAATTAGACTCAAAATGTTCGTCTCGCAAAGTACAACAAAACTGTGTAATTATTTTATGATTTCATCTACATTTAGTACTCCATGCATTTGCCGACATTTTAATGTGATGGAGAATCTCCTTTTTACATAGTAGAATTTGGGGTGAATTTGGGTATCTAAACAAGGACTTGTGTCCGTCGTTCCCTGCGCGCAGGCATTCCCCGCGTTAATGACCCCCGCCGGTGGCTCCCACCGTCGGTTCCACGCGAATGCGGCGGCCTCCAAGAGCGGATTGGCCAGCCGCGTCGCGCGCAGCGGGGGCGGCGGCGCCCGGTGGCTTCCGGTCTCCTGTGCAGCGGGGGGCGGCGCAGGTTAGGGTCTCTGTGACTCGTCTATTTATGGTTGCTGCAAGTTTTGGTTCCCAATTTTCCCTTCAGTTCGAACTTGGGGTGTAATTACTAAGTTTAGGTAATTAGGTTCTTACTCTTCGAAATTATGTTAATGTAGCTACTGATGTTGAATGATTGGATGGATGTTCAAGAAAGTAGAAAAATTAGATTTGAGTAATTGGTGATGCAGCATGGGAGGAATTTGCTTGGTCGGGTGGCTTGGGGCGCTCTTGAGGGAGATAAGGCGTTCGCTTCATACTTATCCTACAGCATGAGTCACCGAATCAGATCTAAGTTCTTGAATGAACTGGTGCAATTTCCAGTGGCCTCAATTCATATCTCGTCGATGAGCACTAATACTTGAGACGTTAGCCAATAGAATTTGCCAATTCATATCCCGATTCATACATACTCACGTTATCTATATTCAGGAGAATACTTCCTCGACAACGGCTAACAGTAGTTTTCATCCTCTTTTATGCTCTCTACTTGTTCCATGTTTAGCATCTCTGGCCTGAGTGATATTCCTGTTGTCAAAAATCTATGTAGCCTGACTGCTACAGGGTGTGCTAGAACTTTGATTCTATCCATCTTAATCAAAAAGGGGAAAAGGTGTTCAGCAGTACTTTTCAGCAATACTTTAGCACTACTTTTCAAGGAATGAACAATGTTTTCCTATCACAACAAATGCATAAGCATCAGCATAAGCCAAATTTTAGCGAAACGAACAGGGCTCTTTGTACAAAAGAACTCTTTATGTTGTTCTTTATTATAAAATATAAGTGTAGGTTGAAACTCCTATGTGAAAACTTATTATTTGGCCTATGTAAAATCGTAGAAAATTAAAATAAACAAGGCAAAATTATTTACTCACTAGAAAAACCATTTTTAGTGTGTTACATCAGTAGATCCATGCACAACAATCCAGTTAGAAGCAGCAATACTAGGAGCAGAGCGCTGGAGTTAGGTGAACAAAGGATTCCAGTAGCAGTCTTGTGATCCCCACGCAGAAAATCTGGTGGAGTAGCACCTGTATCTGCAGCTAGCATATCAGTCACCAATGGGGATCCCACAGGCAAACCTGTGAGCTGTCACTGGGGAGAGAGCACCAGCACAGGCTTATGTGTAGCCACTGAATACAAGGAAGCAACTTGGTCCATAGTAGGAAAACCAACCTTGCTTGGCGCTAAAAAAGAAGTGGATTTAGCAGCTGGAAAAGGAGATGTATTCAGCTTCCCCCTATTGTACTCAGCTGACTTCTGAAGCACTAACTTTTGCTGCAAGAGCAGTTTTAAGGAAAGGTGTTCTGCTATTTGCATGGGAGCTGGACCTGATGATGAAGCGCTGTGCTCATTCTGTTTAGGTCTGAACTTTTGTGTTTCTTTGACAGACTACGAACACCATTATTGCCAGTCTTGTCTTCCGCCACATTGCCATAATCATCTTGTTCATTGGGATCAATCTCAAGTGGTGGGATGGCTGGTATAAATTCTTCATCAGCCTCTAAAGTGAAAGTTATGTCATAACCCACCTTGATCAGTGGTATATGGGAATTGTTCCATATTCAACACTCCAACCTGTCCTCGAATCACACCTTTTGTCTGGAACATGTGCATATCAACATCTTGTGTTGCACCAACCACAGTTCCAGTACCCAAAAAGCTAGGTAGTGGCTTGCCTGAAATATGGATCCAGATGACCAAGTGCGATCAAAATAGTTTTAGGGTGGAGAAATCGATTGGGACTGATACCTGATCTATCTATTTTTTTCCCTTTTGTGTGCACACACATCTTAGCTAGCAATGCATGTATTTTATAGAACTTCTGTTGCTCCTTTAATATCAGGTTGGTCGTACCATCAAGTATGAAAAGAATCATTCTTGCCAGTCAAATCTACAGAAGACCTGATTCTTGGTGTTCCCCTGATAACTGTCAATCTGTTGGACTTGCACTTAAGTCTCATGTATACACATATAACAGTGCTCAGAATATGTATCTTCAAACTAGACATATGAATATGTTAGAAGTTGTCATTGGTTGATTAGGAGTCTTACATTTAAAATTTTACAACCAATCATCTAGCTGCAAAGCTTGCTATCTTTGCTTTTCAAGCTTTAGAAAAGAGGATTGTTAGATAAACTGTCTGTCCCAAGTTTGCTTGTCATGATTTTTTCTCTTCAAACGTGTTTTTTTTTCTCAAGAATATTTACTATTTACAGTGACTCAACCCATCTTCTTTCTCTGTAGTTGGTGATGCTTTTGTTACTGAGGACACAACAAATGTGAAGTTTCCTCGGGAACTAACAGTTCCAGGCTATACATACCCTTTGGTTGCAGTTGGCACAAGTATATTTAGCTGTATGTCAATATCAAACTAAATTCTGTATTGTTCTTTCACCCTATTCTCGTACTGACTTTTGTGGTTGAGTTAGTTTGTGATAATAGAGGGTTTAAGTGGTCGAATAAATGGGTTATAACATGTCTATTAAGCTTTCTTGTAAAGCCGGGTGGGTACCTTTGATCTAAGTATTGGATTTATGATAAAGGGGGGAAGACCCAGTGCTAGAGGCTCCCACACGAGTGGGGTCTTGCGAAGGGAATAACCGAAGCAAAGTCTTACCCCCGCAGAAATTCTGCAGGGAGACGGCTTCGAACCCAGGACCTAATGAGTGGTGACTCGGCGAGCTAGCACTCACCAACTGCACCAGGCCTGCCCTTCAAGTACTGGATTTATGATCTTATGTTATATTTTCTAACTATCCAACAGTATGAACTTTTTGATGTTATTATCACATTGTTTGTCTTTGTGGAAAAATAATGGAACCAGAAGAACCATTTGTTTTTCTTCATCACATTTCTGCATTAATTGCTAGAATGGCTTGCAGTTAGATGGATTGAAAACATTTAATAAAGGTTTTGCACCTTTGCTATTGACCGTTCATACTATTCTGTAATATTTGATCCAAAATTCTTAAGAATTTATGATTCAGAATTGATCCTTTCTCTAACCTACCCCCTTTGTTGTAGTTCTTTTATGATTTGATTGTTATATATAACAGTGATACCAGAGATTTCTTCAAGTAGTAACTTCTATCTAATTATCTTTTCAATATAATGTGGTGTGTCTTCTATGGTTTAACTGTACAAATTCTTTAAGAATTTTGGGATAGAAGTCTTGAGACTAGACTCTATAATGGAAAGCTAAAACTGTCAAGAAAATATGCCAATATGCTTTGAATCTCCCATGGTTACATCCAGCCTCCCTTAAGCCTATGGTGTGAACTGAAAGTAGGTCCAATTACTTTTTATTGAACTTAATAAAGTTTACTTTGCAAACTCAGGACTTCTAACTATTTCACACATTGAAACCAACTAATTCTCCAAAACTATCAAGATGTTCAGGAAAGCTTTGCACTCTATGTTATATGCCTATTTGTGTCCAGAATGAAAACCTTTGGTATAAGTTGATCACATAATATCTCCTGTAACTATGAGCAGTCTCTAGTCACTGAGTTTGACCATATTATTAAATTATTAGGTTAATATTATGTTAGTACTTAGGTTGTGTATTGTTTTGAGAAGCATCGAAGGTTAACACATTTAACGTTACAGTAATATTTTAAACAGTGCACTTTCAGACACTCTTGGAGTAGTGATTCCGCATGTTGATTATTTTCAAACTCCGCCTATGTTGACTGGAAGACTTTCTTAAGTCGTCTCAACATAGCCGGTCCCAAGCCCGGGTAAAGGAGGAGGGTGTGTTAAGGTCTGGCGAACCAACAGTAAAAAACAGCCACTCTCATGGATTTGAAACCCACAAGAGATTCGTTGGGGCGTAACCCTCTTAGCGACGCGCTACATCGGAACCCGGGTGTGGTGTTAAATGGGCAAGGGCCAGGTCGTCATCCCTTAGTGGCGCGTCGTATCGTGACCCGGGTACGATGAAAAATGAGCAAGGGTCGGACCGTCGCAACCTTAGTGGCGCGCTATATCTACGCCCGGGTGTAGTGAAAAATGAGCAAGAGTCTTCACACTTCCCTCGACGGGTGCGAAGGGTAAGGAAGCTAACCGAGCCAACTAGGATTCGTCTAGGTAGCTGGAACGTAGGGTCCCTAACGGGTAAGCTAAGAGAGCTAGTCGATGCAGCAATTAGAAGGCGTGTAAATATTCTATGCGTTCAGGAGACTAAATGGAAGGGCCAGAAGGCGAAGGAGGTGGAGGATACTGGCTTCAAACTTTGGTACACGGGGACAACATCGGGTAGAAATGGTGTAGGCATCTTGATCGATAGGAGCCTTAAGGATGGAGTCATTGATGTTAGGAGGCAAGACGACCGGATTATCTTGGTCAAGCTGGTAGTTGGAGATTCGGCTCTAAATGTGATCAGTGCCTATGCCCCTCAGGTTGGTCTTAGCGAGGGCACCAAGAGGCAGTTTTGGGAAGATCTTGATAGCATGGTTAGTACCGTGCCTATCAGCGAGAAACTCTTTATAGGAGGAGACCTCAACGGCCATGTTGGTGCGACTAATGTAGGTTTCGAGCGGGTGCACGGGGGGTTCGGGTATGGTAGTAGGAATCAAGAGGGGGATGATGTTTTGAACTTCGCGCTGGCCTATGACTTGTTGATAGCGAACACCCTCTTTAGGAAGAGGGAATCTCATCTAGTAACCTTTCGTAGTGGACAACACTCGAGCCAGATCGACTTTATCCTTGTAAGAAGGAAGGATAGACGTGCTTGCTTTGATTGTAAGGTGTTACCTGGGGAGTGTGTTGTCCCTCAACATAAGCCTGTGATGGCGGACTTTCGCTTTCGGGTACGTGTCCACCGGGACAAACGGGCCAAGATTGCGAGAACGAAGTGGTGGAAGCTTAGAGGGGAAGCAGCGCAAACGTTTAAGGAGAGGATGCTAGACGAGGGGCCTTGGGAAGAAGGAGAAGATGCCGACGACATGTGGCTAAATATGGCAACATGTGTCCAGAAGGTGGCTTCGGAAGTGTTTGGCGTGAGTAGGGGAGGCAAACGGGAAGCGAAAGACACATGGTGGTGGAATGACGAGGTGCAAAGGGCTATTAGGGAGAAGAAGGAGTGTTTCAAGCGTCTCCACCATGACAAGAGTGTAGCCAACATCGAGGGCTATAAAATAGCGAAGAGGGTTGCAAAACGAGTTGTGAGCGTAGCAAAAGGTCAGGCGTATGATAGCCTTTATCAGCAGCTAGGCACGAAGGAATGGGAGAAGGACATTTATAGGATGGCTAGAATCCACGAGAGGAAGACAAGAGATATCAACCAAATAAAATGCATCAAGGATGGGACAGATCGACTTCTGGTGAAGGATGAGGAGATCAAGGATAGATGGAGAGAGTACTTCGACAAGCTGTTTAATGGGGAGAATGAGGGTCCTGCCCTTGAGTTGGACGACTCATTTGACGATAACAATAGACGCTTTGTGAGGAGAATTCAGGAGACAGAGATCGGAGAGGCTTTGAAGAGGATGAAGGGAGGTAAAGCGATAGGCCCTGATGGGATCCCCATTGAGGTGTGGAGATATCTAGGCGCCAGAGCGATAGTATGGTTAACTAAGCTTTTTAACCTTATTTTTCGGTCTAACAAGATGCCTGAAGAATGGAGGAGAAGTATATTAGTACCTATCTTCAAGAACAAGGGAGATGTTCAAAGTTGTACTAACTACCGTGGGATTAAGTTGATGAGCCATACGATGAAGCTCTGGGAGAGGGTTATCGAGCATCGCCTAAGGAGAGTGACACATGTGACCCAAAATCAGTTTGGGTTCATCCCTGATAAGTCAACCATGGAGGCGATTTTCTTATTACGACAATTGATGGAGAGATATAGGGAGCAGAAGAAGGACTTGCACATGGTCTTTATTGACCTCGAGAAGGCATATGACAAAGTACCGAGAAATGTCATGTTGTGGGCCTTGGAAAAGCACAAATTCCCAACTAAGTACGTTACCCTCATCAAGGATATGTACAGGGATGTGGTGACGTTTATCCGAACATGTGATGGCGACACCAGTGACTTTCCAATTAAAATATGACTGCATCAGGGGTCAGCTTTGAGCCTTTATTTATTTTGCTTTAGTGATGGATAAGGTCACAAGGGACATACAAGGTGATATTCCTTGGTGTATGCTCTTTGCTGATGATGTGGTGCTAGTTGACGACAGTAGGACGGGGGTTAATAGGAAGTTAGAACTATAGAGGCACAGATTAGAGTCGAAAGGGTTCAGACTTAGTAGGACTAAGACCGAGTACATGAGGTGTGATTTCAGCGCGACTAGGCACGAGGAGGGAGATGTTAGCCTCGATGGGCAAGTGGTGACCAAGAAAGATATTTTTCGGTATTTAGGGTCGATGCTACAAAAGGATGGAGACATTGATGAAGATGTTAGGCATAGAATTTCAGCCGGCTGGTTGAAATGGCGTCAAGCTTCAGGCGTTCTCTGTGACAAAAGGGTGCCTCAGAAGCTGAAAGGTAAGTTCTATAGGATGACAATTCGTCCGGCGATGTTATACGGTGCTGAGTGTTGGCCTACAAAAAGACGACATGTCCAGCAATTGAGTGTAGCAGAGATGTGTATGTTGCGTTGGTGTTGTGGGCACACAAGCAGAGATAGAGTCCGGAACGACGATTTTCGAGATAGGGTTGGGGTGACACCAATTGAGGAGAAATTGATTCAACATCGGTTGAGATGGTTTGGACATGTCCAACGGAGGCCTCCTGAGGCGCCGGTGCGTAGTAGAGTTCTAAAGCGGGCCGATAATGTAAATAACGGTAGAGGTCGACCTAAACTAACTTGGGACGAGTCCGTTAAGAGAGATCTTAAGGAGTGGAATATCTCCAAGGATTTAGCTATGGACAGGAGCGCTTGGAGATTGACGATCAACGTGCCTGAACCGTGACCTCTTTTTGTTTTGTGCCCTTTATGTCCCTTTATGTGTCTCTCTGTTTCTCGTCTCTTTTGGGTTTCATCTCTAGCCTACCCAACTTGCTTGGGACAAAAGGCTATGTTGTTGTTGTATCCATGGAGGTCATATTCATTTTAAAATTAAAATAATACTAATTATTATAAGAAAGAAACAGCAAAAGCTCGAATGTGTAGAAGTCTTGGAATCAAAGCAGTTAATCTAAGTGTAGAAGTGCCAAATGGCATGTCAACGTATCCAAATCTTCACTGTTTCAGAAAGAGATGATATTTTTGTCAAAGGATGATTGGTATTTGATAGAATAGAGATACCAGAACATTGTTTAGCATTACCTATTTGAAACATTGCCCAAATGTGAACTATTTTTGGGATGCTACAATGGAGATGTGGGATTAACCCAGGTTATTTGATAGGCTCCTCAGCATTTAACTCCACTAGGATCCTTCTGTGTCACCTCCCAGGGCGACGGGAGGGAATGAGATCCTCTGCAGTCAGGGGGCAGCGACTGCTCTCTACAGTCGGACATCCGACCGTTCACTGAGATCGAACGGCAACTGGCTCCCACTAGCTTTCTTTGCGCCTGAGCCTACGAAGCGTTGGGCCTTGGCCCAGCAAGCACAGCGTTGCTGCTCGGTGGTCACTGCAAAGAGAGATTCAGGAAGGACAATAGCCGTCTTCCAAGTTCTGAGTGCCAATTGACCGGAGTTGTCGTCGAACGCCAGTACAGTACATGCTCCTCCTCTAGCTCGGCCTCGTCGACCGGCACCACCTTCCTATCGCTGGCCGTCGGCGGTGGTGCCGAGATGGGACGAGCCGGAGACGAGCAGCGGCGGCGGCCATTGCATAGACAAACAATCCAACCTCAAACAAGCCGCCGCCGCTCGCCGCGACGCTCTCGGCAGCGTCGCCGCAAACGATGCCGCTCTGTGGCTGGGCGTGTCGATGTTGCCCACCTCATCGGTGTTCCCCTACCTCGCCGGCGCTCCCCTTCCCGCCACCACGCTCGCAGATACTAGGTGCCGGCGCGGTGCCCACACTTGTGAACTTTGCTGCTGATAGCTCATAGCTCTACCATCACTGGAAGCTCCGCTCCGCTTGGGCAGGATGCCGGCAACGCCCGTGCAATCGAGAGCTACTTCTCTATTGGATTAGCTCGGGGAGCAATGGGATCGGGAGCAACCAAATAGGACCGGAAAAAATAAATCGGCGGTCAACAGGTTGCCGGTGCTCGACGGAGCAGGGCTGCGGCCGCCTGCGTGGGCCGAGCTAGAGGGCCGCATGGCTTCCGGCGATCAATGGAGTAGGGCCGCGTCCGCCTGCGTGCCGAGCTGGAGGGTCGCGTGGCCGTCAGCGCTCGATGGAGCAGGGCCATATGGCTGCCATGGCGGAGTAAGATTGCGACAACGAGTCTCTAGCCACGACGGCGAGCTCGGTGTTGTAGGAAAGGATGGAAGCACAAAAAAAAAGGACTGTCGACCCTGCAGCACCAAAACAGCAGGCCACGACACTGGCAATGGTGACGGCGACGAGCAGCAGGGACAAGGAAGACGGCGGCGCAGAGGAAGGACCGACTCGCATAAGGCGATCTCGTATACATGTAACATGTTCGGTGTCTTGGGCTTAGATGGGCCTCCGTCGCCCAACCGTATGGCCTCCTAGATTAGTTTTGCAAGCTTTGCCGTTGGATTCAGACGAATGGCTGAGATGCGGTGACTGCAGAGAAGAGTCGCTGTGCACAACTGCAGAGGATCTCGTTCCGGCGGGAGGGCCGCTGCCGCCGCCCAAAAACTCCACCATAGCCTCCACCTCCGGCCACTGCTGTCGCAGGTCCGCGCGGTGGCGGCCAGCACTGTCACTGGAAAAAGGTGTGCATCTGCACCTCCTTCCTCCTCCCCTCTCATTTCTTCTCCTTGCTGGTGTTTCAGCGTGCAGGGTGGGTGCTGCGGTCATGATGTTGGCAAATCCGGAGCTCCCAGGACCAGATCCAGTCCTCCTTGTGCCGGATCTGCCGGTGGCTTGAGAGAACTATTCACGGTTCCTGCCGACATGCTCCTCCTAGGTGTCTGGTGGCTGGGCCGGCGGACTCCTCGAGCTCCCTGGCCAGGGCACATCCCATGCATGTCCGGGCAGAGAACGGCAGTGCTGTAGCATTGACGCCGGCAACTGCCTCAAGGTTGCGTCCCCCGATAGTGCAGGCCGGGTGTGGCCAGCTCCTCATCTCTTGACTAGATCTGCGCCCTTGACAGGCCTTGAGCGGCCTACGCGGCCCTGGTGCTCGGTGGCAGCTCCATCTGCTGCGCCGTGCTCCCGTACTCGACTGAAGGTACACGTACAGGTATGGTACGATGATGGCCTTTGTTCGCCATGGGGTGCTTGACTGTCATGTGATTTCTTGGCAAAGGTCTAGCCTGGCTCATAGCCGTGCCGGTGGCAGTGGCATCCTTATGCGTCATGTTTCTTCTAGGAGGTGAACCACTTGCCACCTTGCCATGTGTGTGGTCTTAGGGTGAACCCAATCCGGTGTCCTCAAATGTGCGATGGTGGCATCTTTCATGGCATTCCCTTCCTGGAAGCATCGCACTTGGAGACCACGTACACCTCATGGGTGTTCATCCTTGCACACAGCTCAAATCCACCTTCGGTGATCAAACCCTTGATATTTGCACAAGTTACTGACTGGCAAATATCATTGTCAGTGTCCTTACTCCGTCATCATCCATGATCCTTGATTGCTTTGTCTGACCAAATGCCGGGTTAGCAGGACCATGATTTCTCTTGGATCTCCTTGTTCTCCTATCGCTGACCCTCCCTCCTTTGAGGCTTCCTCCCTTCAATGGGTGTTGGTGGGCGTCAATTGGATCCTTGCTTTAAAGACATTGTAAATCATGGCTGTTGTTGGCCACACTCGGCTCAAAACTCGCCCAAATACAGTCACTTGATAGTGGTGTTAGTTGGTGAACAACGACATGCTTTTGTTATGGGAGTGTTTTTTTATCCCCCCTTATGTGTTGTGTGGTGTCGTCCTTCACTCTTGTGTGCGTGTTGTTGTTGGTGACTTGGTGTTGTGCTGTCAGTGTACATACTCTGTTGTATCATCTTGACTGGTAATTTATATTGCCACTCCAATGCAATATATTCAGGTGGGGAATTATTTTTTCCCCTGGGATCCCTTCAAAAAAAAAAAGATTAACCCAGGTGATTGTTTCTTGTTGAGTTGTTGTCATATATAGAGTCCACGCAATCCTCTGTGGACAATCCATAGGAAGTTGGCTAACCCTTTTAGGTGATATGAAGGCAAAAGCAGAAGCATTACCATGAGAGGACAGGGTCTTATCTAGAAGCTAATAGATAATTCAAATTGAAGTATTTCAGGAACTGGACAGAGGCCACTTTGCTAGTCTCCGAGGTTACACAGCCAGCGCATCTTAGTTCGAGCCCTGGTAGCCACTATTACCCACTAATTGCCTTCAATAAAGGCTAAGATGAGTTAAAACTAGTAAAAAAATTGAAGTATTTTGGAAAGCATTTTTTGTGTGCATATGTTATATGTTATGCTGGGATGGTAATGCGAGTGCTGTGCTGCATCGGGGTTCAGGTAACATATTGGCGCAACTGGAACTTGAGGTGGATTGGTGCAGCAAGGAACCCAAAATACTAAATAATTTCTCAAGCTAGTTTGATTAGGTTTGTTGGATTGCTTAACCGGTTAAACCTCACATAGGGTATCAAGCTTGTTTGCTAGAATAGATCGGCTCTAACTAAAAGAACACTCAATAATGTCATATTCTTAAGAAACTAGGAAAGAAGTCAGAAGCCTCCTTTCATTTTTGATATAGTCATCTCTCTCTTTGGATAAGCTCACTCAAGCTAAAGTTTGTAGGGAAAACCCAATAGCAGCCAGGGAAACCTCAAAGTTAACTATTGTGCTCCCAGCATCAGGGGTGCAAGATAGATATATAAGTAAAAATTATGTTTTCAGACTTAACTTTAATGTATTATTATAGTTATAGTTCGCAATTTTATTTTTAGCTCACTTTCAGGTTACAGAGATAAGTTCTTTGTCAAAGTATATGCTGCGGCGTTCTATGTAGATTACTCACTTCGCCTTGATACTGAGCAATGGAAAGAAAAGATTGGTATTGAGAGCTTTGACGGTTCCTCTGTTTTTTACTCCATTTTTAAGGGTAAGAGATAACTATCAATTCCAAAATTTAAGGAATTGTAATATGTGCTAATGTTACTAGTTTATTTTGCAGCACCGGTTGTGAAATCATTGAGTATAATTCTTGTTAGAGCTGTTGATGGCAAGACCTTTGTGAATGCTCTAAATGACGTCATTGCTCGCCAAATAAAAAACCCAAATGCTGAGGAAGAATCTTCCCTGTCAACCTTGCAGAATACCTTTCTTGGGCGCAATCTCAAACAGGGAACAAGCATATACTTAACTTGGCTTGAACCCAAAAGAATGCTGGTGAGTCAGAGTCAATTCTGTGAATATTATGAATCTTCGACGGTGTTTCATTCCTCAAAATTGAATATTGACTGTATAAACTATTTAGAAATAACAAACAACTATCCCACAATGAATACACTTCCATCGTACAAGAATTAGCAATGCTTCTAGTTCTATTAGGACTTGATACCTCAAGGTTGGAGCTCACTTTTGTCTGTACTGGTACTTCTGTCAGATCATTATCCAATGTGTAGCATTCCGTGGTAATGAGGCTAATGCCGTCACCTCTAACATAGAAAATAGTGGAATTCAAACAGTAAATATGACAATAGATGGTGGTTCGATTGGATAGGATTAAATGGAAATGACCTGCTAACTTCTTTCCGTCATGTAAATTTATCTACATTACCTGGCCGAATAAAAGCTGGCATGCATTGGCCATTGCTTGTAGTATAGAGAGACCAACAATTTAATAGTGCTTAGCTCACTAGTGGCACAAGAATTGACAACTTGTACAAGTCAGAAAAGCCAGACACAATGGCACCTTTTTTATCCAATGAAAAAAAGAAAATCTATATTTTAGTCTACTACTAGGATTCAAATCTTATTGGTTTTAACTGACTAGAGCAAACTTTTCTATACTGTAGACCTTAAAGATTAGTTGAGGTTTACAAAAAGCTTGAATTGCAACAAAGATTGACAGTAAAGCTGGAATTCTGTTTGTTCATCAGATTTCCTTTTAATCTACTGATGGATTTATTCAATTTTTGAAGTTTTCGAATATTTGACATTAAATTATATGTTTGTTAGTTACTGACAAAATGATCATTGCATTCTGGAAAAACTGTAAAAACTCAAGTTTGTGAATAAATAAAAGTATGAAAAAGGGGACTCGTAGAGATTTATGTAGAGAGTGAGCTCAATTTGAATGCTGTTAACTTTTATTGCTGTAGATCTCCATTTCCGAAAATCAAGATCCACGTCAAGTTGATGCAGAGATCGAATCTGCTACTGTTAATTATGCTCTATACGATGGCTTCTTTGGTAAATCCCCAGTGTCCCCATCTTTGAGATCATCTACTGCCCAATTGCTGGAAGCGCTTCTGCTTTAGAAGTGACAATTCAGTCGGTGGTTCCAGCAACGGTTAGTAGGAGTGGTTATTTCCCTTCATTCTCTTTTTTCCCAAGGGAACACAAGACGTGCTGGGGATGTTCATGATCATAGTTCCCATAAAGTAGTTCCCATAAAGGAAATTAATTTAATTATTATAGAGTTCATATGTAACATTTTTGTCATCCTGATGAAATATGGTGAATTGTCACGCCCTTGTGTTGATATTATGCTTGGCGGATTGCTTTACATTCCATCATTCAACTTGCCTAGCCCAACTTGCTCTGTGGAAATGGATTTTTCATGGGCAGTAGAAACTATTGACTGCCCTTGGAAATTGATTTTCAGGGGCGGTTAATGTTGTGAACCACACCTGAAAAATGATTCACATTTTTGAAAGTTTCACGGCAATTTTGAAAGATCTCATTTCCTGCCAATTTCATCAAATTCAATCCATGCCACATGTATGATACCAATATAGTATAAACTTAGTGACATATTGTATATTTAGTAATTTAGTCGGAATCATCACGATTATTTCATATACGTCAACATCTAACATTCCAATTGATGAACATACATATGCAGCACATTGTACATCAATTTTAATTAACATTTGGCACTGTAACTTTTCTCACTCACAAAGAAGTCGCAGTCTTTGCTCTTTCTTTGCTAATGTGCAATTAACATAGAAGAAAATGCAATTGCAATGAATAAGACGTGTAGGATGAACTGATGATGCCTAGAATGTAGCTCCGTTAAGGTGGCAAGCCATTTTAGGAATCGAAATGATTGCAATGTCTACGCCTCACAATCAATCTCGAAGGCCCACATGGGCGCATGGGCCAGGTTGGTTGGCTGGCCAGGGGGCGGGGGGAGCGCGTGGGTGCTACAACTGCGGTTTTCACCGTCAGGTCTTATAGATTTCAACGCTGTTTTTTTCTCCCGAACCGACGGTGAAAAGGATTCTCGGCGGTCAGTACCGGTTTTAATAATACCGTCAGGTGAAAATTCCGTTAGTAAAAACAATTTATGTAGCAGTGATTGAGTGTCATCCGTTGCTCATGCCGTGCTCTGTCTGATAGCCCTTCCGTGCTCAAAAGTTCACTTGTTAGTAGTGTGTTCCTTCGTATGCGTACCAATACATATTACATAATATTCTATAGGGTGTTGGAAAGAACTGCTTTTGTTTTGGTCAACTTAATATTTTTGTAATTTGCTTGGCCGGTAATTGTAACTTCATTTCTTATTGTTAGTATCATAGATCTGCTTTAGTACTGCATGCACATATTTGGATAAAATAGGATATAGGATCAAGGTTCTCCTAGTATATCTCATCAATTTACATATTACGTATATTTACATATTCAGCTTTCCGTTGTTGGCCGTCACTATGAAGAGCCTAGAAAAAGACTAGGAAGGACGTCATGCTACTTGTAGCACCGTAGAGAAGACGTTGTAACGGCACACCGGGCATGTCGAGTGGTCGCGCAGCCACAAGTCAATGCACTGCTGGTGGAACATGTGCAGGCACCCCGGCAGCCGCTTCAGCATTTCCCCCTTCTCCACCTCGGCTAGACACACCGCGCACTCCGACGCGCCGTCCGGCTCCGGCCGCTTGACGTCCTCCTGCTCGTACGCCGGGATGTCGTCCACGGCGACCACCCGCGCCCCACCCCGCACCGGCGGCTCCCGCGCGAGCACGTAGATGGCAGCATGGCCTTCTTGTCGTCCTTGCACCACGAACCGTGGCAAAGAACCAGAGGCGGCAGAAGCGCCGCCGCTGCTCCGGTGCCGCAGCCGGGCTCGCGCCGTGCGCGCGCACCGGCACGGCAGGCAGAGCAGCCAGGCGAGGCCGCGCAGAGGCGAGCGCAGGAACCGCCCCAGCGCGGACCACGGGAAGAGCGCGCCGCAGAAGGCAGGGTAGACGCAGGCGCTGATGCTGACCCAGAAGACGAAGAAGATGGAGAGCGTGACCATGTCGCTCGTGCTGTGGGGCTTCCGCGCGTGCCGGATGAGCGAGTTGATCAGGAGGCCCGTGCCGCCGATGCACACCGCGTTGGCGATGGCCAGCCCGAACAAGCGGACGAAGCAATCCATGGCTGTACAGCGTACACCCGAGATGCTGAAGCTGAACCGGTTGCCTGCCTCGCGACCAAGCTAGTACAGTTGCACTGGATTAGTAGAGCGTGTGCGTAGGATGATAAGGGAGGTGGGGCTCAAAAGTATCTTACGGGGAATTTCCGAGCTCCTTACTCTCCGTGTGCTCGCGAAATGTTGAAAGAGATGGGTTAGACTTGAAACCGTGTTGTTTCTCCAAGTCAACAGCTTGGTTCGTGCAGGCGGAAACAACCTCAGAGAGCGAACGAACCAAACACTTGACCTTCGATATTCTGTCTTGACTCGATTGTTAGCGAGTCATTTTATATGGTCCCTCATCCAACAGATTGGTTTGCATCGATTTCAATTTCAAGAACTATATATCACCACGTCGATTTTCAATTTATCTTTCACAATCACCGTAGATTCCGTAGAAAATAGAGAAAATGGAGAAAAAAAAAACTCGATAGCTGTAACCCAATTGAGTCTTTTGCCGTCCATATATATGTTCTGGATTTGGGGTTGTTGCATGCTATCACTACGATAGAACAGGCAATAACTGTCGGTCGCCTTAGAATCAGCGCTGATAAGTTTATAGCTACCGGTTCGTATAGATGGCCATCGGCCAGCCCGGCTCGGCTCGGCACGGCACGGGCACTGCCACTGCATGCCTCCCGGGCCGTGCCACTACGTGTCTCGTGCCTGGCCTTTGGTCTAAGCACGGGCCTGCGGGCCAAAATTCGTATCGTGCCGGTCCGTTAAGCATGGCCAAAACAGCGGGCCGTGCTAGCCCACAGCCCGGTGACCTCAAAACACATTAAAAAAATAGCTCAACATTCACTTATCAAATTTGAAATCTGTTTTCACAGAAAAGTTACAGATATGATCATCATGAGAGATTGAATTCTCTAATTGATTCACAAGTCACAAACTCACGAGTCACAGCTCAAACAAAAGAATAATGCACAGAGAATTTAAAAGATAACTGAGTTGTGTGCAATATTGCCTCTTTAAAAACCTTTCTAGATAAAACTCACCCTTGTGAGAAACCCTAAAAAGAGAAAAAAAAGTGCAGCACAACTCTTATAATAATTTAGTCTTAAAACATTGTTCAAAGGTTCACAGATCACAGATACAGATAATGTCATAATGACAGGTCACTCCTCAACTCTCAACTCTCAAGACACTAAGTATTGGCAGAAGCAGAAGCCCCAGATGCACCAGCCGAAGGAGCCCCAGATGCATTTTCAATTTCTTCATCAAGATAGAGATTCTCGAAGGAGTCTTCCAACTCTTAGTTGTCAACAGCATGTTGCAGTCTTCTTTCTCTCAACTCCTAATCCTTTATACAAGCTAGCATCTCCATAGTTTCAGGCAACGAGCATCGTCACTACTCTTTAATTATCCTTCCTGTCAAGCTGAAACATGATTTTGAAGAGACAATAGAAATAGGAACAGACATAATATCTTTTACCATTATAGATAGGACAGGAAAGGTAAGTTTATGGTCACGCCACCAGAGAAGCAAATCGAAGTCATCCTCATATGCAGTGACATTGTCACTGTCCAGATAAGCTGTGAGCTCACAACCAACAACAGAAGCAGATTGAGATGAAGTGGGGGTAGAGGTAGGGGAAGGACCAACAACACCAGATGATCTAGGGCCTCCAAATATTTTTCCTCATGCCTGTTTTTTCTTACCTGTATGGCTTGCAGGATGTGCAGGCCTTTGAGTCCTAGCTGCACCAAACTTTCTGTCATACTTGGCAAATAACTTGTAAATTTTAGTTTAAACATTAGCATAATATAAACTATAATCAACACCAATGTTCTTTTTAAGTATTTGCAGGACATTAAACAAACCTCTCAACTTAGCTCTAGGATCAAGAATGAAAGCAAATGAATATTAATAGAGGTATATTTTCCCAGTATTTAAGGAATTTAAGCTTCATAAGATAGACAACAGCTATTAGATTTTGATCTTTTTCACTTTCATGCAAATAAGTAGCAATATCTAACAGATGGTGCAGAATAAATGGGCTAGTTGGATAGTAAACATCAGAAAGAACAATTATTGATTCATAAAATATTTCTAGAAATTCCAATATCTTTTCAGCTATATGCCAATGCCTTGCAATCAACAATATAGAGCCATAATTTGTATTAATGAACACAAAAAAATATCCTTATATAGAGGCAAGTGTTTAAGCATAAAGTATGTAGTTCCATCTAACATCCATATCCAAGTCAAACTTTTTAGGTCTAACACCCTAAGCATTATAGTAGTTCTTAAACATGGCAATTCTTTGATTAGAGGAATTTAAGAAGTTAATAGCAGTTCTAAAGTCTTCTGTGTAAGGTTTGAACCTCTTTAAACCAGATTTCACAATCAGATTAATGATATGAGAAGCACAACGTTGATGCACAAGAGTATAAGTACGCTGATTAGGATTTAAAGGATCAGGTGAAGGATCAGAACCAAAATAAGCTGCAAATATAGGTGTCAAATTATCCATTGCCTTAGTATTAGAAGAAGCATTGTCTAGAGTTACAGAAAAAATCTTGTCAATCAAACCAAATTCCTCAACCACACAAGCAATTTTTTAGCAATGTTTTCACCAGTATGCTTCACCTCAATCAACCTCAGACCAATTACCTTTTTCTATAACTCCCAATCAGCACTCACATAATGAGAAACTACACTAATATAGTCCTCCTTAGTATTACTAGACCAAATGTCTGATGTCAAAGCAACAGGTGAAGCACCAGTCAAACCATGATTCTTAAGCATATTACGACGTTCAATAAATAGCTTACTAAGATCTTTAGTGGTGGTCTGTCTTGAAACCTTAGTAATCCTAGGGTTATGAGCACGAACAATGTACTCCTCCCATGCATCTGTCTCACCAATATCCAACGGCAAATCAAGCCTAGCAATCAAACGACATAGTTCAGATCTAGCAACCTCAGGTTTATAGTCCCAGTTATGCACAGAACCATCAGGATTGTAAGCTAGCCTAGACTGAACCCTAGCACGTTGATTAGTTTTCTGCCTACAAGATTTCTGGTGCCTCTTCAAGCGACCAGTGCCAACACTAGATCTAGCAGACAAAGTAGTCTTACACATTTTACATGTAGCCTTATTGCAAATCTTAACTTCATTCACAGTTTCATATATCTCGTCAAAATCAGCCCACACAGGTGATTTACGCTTACCAATATTACCATTACCAGCAACAGATGGAGCACAGCTGTTGGAGTTGGAGTTCCCAGACATCGTCGCCCCTTCACCACCGTTGCCGTCCAGCTCGATCGGAGTAGGAGCAGCAAGGTCGTCCCCAAGATCGATACCGAACAACGCAGCAACGTCGTCCATCGTTCTCGCCCTCTAGGGCCAGGCCAGGCGGCAGGAGGCCATCATCTTTAGCCATGGCCTCTCTAGCCCCGTTCCTCAACGTGCGAGTGGTCATCTTGTTCGCTCTATGCCGCAGCTAGAGGACGAAGCATCAGCTATCGACCTGCGCAACCAAGGAATACATTAGATCAATGGAGGAAGAAGAAGATAGAAGAGGAGGGTGAAGAAGATAGAAGAGGAGGGTTAGGGTTAGGGTTTTACCTGTGCCACTGGAGCTCGGTGCCGAAGAAGAAGACGACGACCTAGAGGACAGAAAAGACGACACTTTGTTAGCAAGGATGGCGAGTGGCAGAGGAGAGACAGACCGGGACAAAAAACTCACATAATCACCGAGATCTAAAGGGGAGATAGGGAGAGAGAGAGAGAGAAGGGAGAGGCAGAAAGGGAGTCAGGGAGGGGAGGATGCTGGCGGTAGGCGGTTCGAGGTCACCGGAGTCAGGGTCAAAGACGACGAGGCATCGAGCGGTCGAGGCGTCTGGCGGGACCGTGAGATTGGAGAGCTAGGCGAGAGACGACTGGCGAGAGTGGCACCACGGTGGGAGAAATGAATTAGGGTTAGGGGAGGGGGGCGTGACCGTTGAATTATATAGGTGGAGGGATGCGGGGAGCCGTTGGAGCTGGGCCGCCTCGCAGCTAGGCCGTGGGGGCGGTGGGGATGGGGGGAGAGCCGGGCCGACCCCTAAAACCTGGGCCGTGCCGTGCCAGCCCGCGGGCCTGAGTGGCGGCCCAGGCACGGCCTGCTGCCCCGTGCCGGGCCAGCCCGAGCCCGATGACCCTCGGGCCGGGCCGGGCTCGGGTCGGGCCAAAAAGCTGGGCCTCGGGCTGCATGGCCAAATATACCGGTTCGTGACTTCAACTGGCAGTGATAACACATGCAGTGATAAATGGACTATCATTGTCGATTCGTGGCTTCAACAGGTAGAAAATCGTAACATTTTCATATAAGGTGAGATTAAGATAAATTTTATATCAAAATTGTAAAGTTCAAATCTAACACTTTGTAGTTGATAATTTAAAATTCGAGAGAACGTGAACATTGAGATCTTGGATTTGAATCCTAGAAACACATATTTACGCAATTCCGACAGTAACAACAACATGAGATCTTCAAAAGGCCCCGAGATGAAATGTGTTGCTCTTAGGGTTTTTTTAGCCGTAGGTACTGTGTACATCATGTTTCATGAGGATGAAATCTAACTCTTCTCTCAGTTTTTTAAATTTCATGTGTTTTATTTTCTAGTTTATTTATAATGAGATCGAAAACCCCACACGAGAATGGCTTTTTATCTCTGTTTCCACTTTCATTTAAGGCAAAATTTAATAGAGATGAGAAAAAATAGCGACGTCATCTTTTCAGAATTTTTTTAAAAACATAGCTTCCAAATTGAGCATCCAAGTTAAATTCCAATTGCACTATTTTTTCTTGTAATAAAATCTTTTAAAAAAGACCCTACTTGAATATACATGGATGCCATTTGTAAAGAATAATTTTGTGTTTTCTGAGAGGACGATGTTCTAGGTCGAAAGGAAAATATGTCTTATGTTTCGGAGAAAAAATGTTGTAGCTTCACAAGGAAATTGTCTTATCTTAAAAAGAAATGTTCTAGCATAAATGAAAAAGCTTCATAAAAAATCTTAGTTTATAATTAGTAAAAATGTTAATAGCTTCACAAGAACTATGGTCTAAGCATTAAAATAAAAATTTTCTATCAAAAGTGAATAAATGTTTTGTGTCTATCACAAAAAATGTTCTGGCTTAATAAAATAATAATGTTCCAGCTTCATAGGAAAAATATTTCTAACTTAAAGAAAAATGTTGTAGCTTTTGGTAACAAATGTTTCAATCATGACAAAAAAAATATTGGTCATATTAGATGCAAAGAACAAATAAGGAAACAAGAAATAATAAATAAATTAACTAGAAATCAAATGAAAACAGACTAATACAGTGAAGGAATTTTCAGTTCCTGCTAGGCTCTCGGCTGTGTGGAGGGCACAGGCTGCCGTGTGCCGGGTGACGACCGGCGACTAGCCGACAGACGGCGCAATAGGTAGTCTGCTGGCACAGTCACACTCACAGATTCCAGCCATGTTCGCGGGATCGGGAACGGAAATATGAGATATCATTTTATAACGTGAGAATGGAAACGTTTCCATTTCCGGGACATAGATGTTCCCGAAACGTGGAACATGTGAATGGGAATGTGGGCCATATTCATGTTCGCAGGCTGCTAAGCGACGGTGCTAGCGCCCGGACGTCCGCGCCTGCACTCTGCCCCCCCTGCGGACCTGCATCCCACGCCCGCCTACACGGGGCCCGCGCCGCCCGACATGCCCGACTGCACGTGGGGAGTCCCCGCTCGTGCCCCTCTGCTTCTCATGTGCATGCACGCGTCTAGCAGCTGCAGCAGGTGACTATAGTAGGTGGCTACGCCAGCATCCAGAAGAGGGGGAGGGGCCGACGGATGCCCAGCCGGTGCCGGGAGGAAGAGGAGACACCGAGGCGAAGGTGAGGCTTCAGAAAAGCGAATACAGAGATGCAACACCAGATGCAAGACTTGCAACATATGTCTGAAGGCAGCTGAAACACATGAAACTACATCTAAAACACATGAAACATGCATCTAAAACACTAGCTGCAACACCAGATCTACTTTTGAAACATCCATATGAAACACTTGCAGCATACGTATGAAATAGCTAAAACACTCGAAACATGCATTTGAAACATTTGCAAAAAAACACCTGAAAACACTTCATATGTGTGAAAACATATGCAACATCTAGATGAAACACTTGCAAACATACGTCTGGAAAACGAGATAAAATATTTGTAACATATGTATAGCCACTACAACATGTGCAACATTCCGATCTACTTTTGCAACATTAAGATGAAACACTTGCAACATCTAGATGAAACACCTAAAACACTTGAGACATATTCTTGCAACATGGGCTTTGCTTGGACGAATGGAGGCACGCCGCCGCAGAGATCAATGGCGGCGCATGGACCTCGTTGTGCAGTAGCGAAACGAGCAACTCATCGACGGGCGTGGCGTCACATGAATCTCGTCCCCCTCGCCTGCTTGCTGGAGGCTCGCTGGCTCGGTGGAGGTGGCTGTGGCTCACTAACTCGATGGAGGCGGCCACGATAAGGAGACAACATAGTGGAGCGCGGGCGAGGCAGACTAGGCCCAGTGGGGAATGTGGCGCGGAGGAGCCCGCATGGGATGGGGCGCGGGGCTGCGGGGGACTAGCGGCGGCGAGGCGGAGTGTGGTGGGCCGATGGGCACGGCGATGCAGGGAGCACTACTGCACAATATCTTTTGGACAGCGTTTGGCATTTGGGCTCTGAGGCAGACGGCCTGGTTGCTCGCCTCAATTATTCGAGGTCAGGTGGATAGGCCAGCAATCGCCTCGGTTAATCCTTAACCGAGGCGGGCGCTGTAAAGAAACCGCCTCGGTTAATACATATTAACCAAGGAGGTTATCCTAACGCAAACGCCTCGGTTAATCGTCATTAACCGAGGTGGTTGGGTTATGGCAACCACCTCCGATAATCTATTAACCGAGGCGTTTGTTGTAAAGCAACCGCCTTGGTTAACTGGGCATTAACTGTGGTGGTTCCGTTACAATGACCGCCTCAGTTAAGCCTGGGTTATAAATATAGCCGCACCCACTCTTCTTCCCCGTGGCTCCTCCATTTTTAGGGTTTTAACCTCAAAACCCTAAAAGTTTCCATTTTCTAGGGGGAGAGGTTTTGCCCCTTGGATTTGTTGAAGGGGGGCACCGCAAGAGGTTGATTCTCGCTCTCAAACCCTCAATCCTCTCTCTTTTCTATGATTTGGTTGCTTTTCTCTAGATCTAGATCTAGATCTATATGGTTAAGGCTCGCCTATATATACTCCCTCCCCTCCCCAAATTATTCTAAGTTCTTCGACGCGTTCAATTGGACCCCAAAGGGCTGCCGAAATTTTCACTTGCGTCACCGCCTCCGCCATCGTCGGTGCCGAGCTCCTCTGCCCTTGACCTCGCGCGCTCGAAGCTCTGCCCCGGCATCCTTCCCACCCGTCCCTCGACCTCGTGCCTTCCTTCCTCAGTGCCGGAACCCTAGCGCACGGCGTCCGCCATCTTCCCTTCCTGACTTTGTTAGCCACCGGACCCTGCTATGGGACCCTTGCTGGGCGAGGAGATCCGCCGTCGCCACCGCCGTTCGTTGGTGCCGAGTTCGTCCGTCCCCGCCCCTGACCTCCGCACCGGGAACCGCCGTATGCAGGGAACCCCAGCGGCCGTCTTCCCTGGCTCCATCCCTCTTCCCTAGCTCATCCGTCTCCCCGGCTCCGTCCGTCGTACCCCGGGAACCCTAGCGCGACTGTCTTCACCGACTCCATCCGGCGCCATCCAAGGTTCATCGATCCCCTTTACTGCCTGTGATGCCTGGGCCTGTCTACGATGCCAAATTATGTGTTCTGCTTGTGATGCCTATCAATTTTCATTATTATGATGCCTGTGTTGCCAAAAAAATTTGCTGAGCAAATGCCATTGCTTGTGATGCCAAATTATTTTGAATTGAGATTATGCTACCTATTTTTGTTGCTTACTGTTGGCTTATTATCTGAGCACATGCCTGTTTTTGAATTGAGCACATTATTTGTTGGCAAATAATGTTGGTGGCTGCTCTGTTGCTGAATTGAGCACATTATTTGAATTGAGCACATTATTTGGTGGCTTTGATGGCAAATTATCTCCTATCCTATTTTGAATGCCAAATTACTTGCTGGCCTTCTTCCGCGGCTACTTTGGTGGCACTTTACTTGCAGCAGTCCTCTACTACTCCTATAATCTGTTGCTGAATTGAGCACATTATTTGAATTGAGCACATTATTTGGCTGCTCCTACTGCTACTACTATCCTCTACTCTCTACTGTCCTCCTCCTCTTCTCCTACTACTCTACTCTGCTTTACTTAACTAGTGGATGCTACACTTCTCTACTACTCCTACTACTCTCTTTTGTGGTTGTTGGCGGTGGCGGTGGAAAAATTGGGCAGCCCTTTGGGGTCGATTTGAAACGGCTGAAGAACTTAGCATAGGGCAATGCCGGTGCTTGCTATGCTTGATCTCTCCCTCTATGGTGCTGTCTGGTGCTTGCTGTGCCTGCTCTCTCCCTCTCTGGTGCTGCTGGTGCTATCTGGTGCTTGTTGTGCTTCCTCTATACCCCTATAACTACTCTATACTACTTAAGTACTACTGCTGGTGCTGGCTCTCTCTGCTACATTGAATTTTGACATATGCACACCTCCTCCATTCCTCTCTGTTGCTTGCTGCGCTGTGCAACTACTCCTACTACTACTCTCTACTACTATTCCTAGTACTACTAGTACTCTATACTACTCACCACCACCACTACTACTACCTAACTATTGCTGCCCCTCCTCCTATGTACTACTACTACTACCTAACTACCGTTGCCCCTCCTCCTATCTACTACGCATACTACTCTATTCTACTACTACTACTCTACTCTACTAATGGGGTTGCCAGCCTCGGTTAACCGTTTTTGCCCGCCTCGGTTAAGTTTCCTGTACTATGCTTTGATTGAATTTGAGCTTCTCTGTGGCATATGCAATGATGAACTGTTTAAACTTTTAAAAATGTGCTGAGGTAGTGGCATTTGCAATGATGTGAACCCTTTTATGCTGAAGCAGCGGCTATGATGATCAAATGACCCCTACTGGTAATAAGCTCCTAAACTAGGATGGCTTGTATACAAGCAACCAATTTAGAAGCGATGTGATGACAATGGGGCGAATCTGAGCCAACTATGTATAACTTTTCTCCAAATTCTTAAATTTTATACTTTTCTTGTATAATTTTGTACTTCTCTTGTACAATTTTGTACTTTTCTTCACTTTTTGTATCCCTACACCCAATGTATATGAAAAAGGGATGTAATCTTGTTTTCAAATGAATATATATAATTAATGATTCCTTTATATATGTTTTGAGATGAATGTAGCATTGTGTTTATATAATTATGAAATGGTCCTATAACTCTCTCTTCGTCATAGCTATCAATGTTGACCAAGGAGACTCTTGAAAATTGGCGTGAGGCTACTCCTGATGCGAGCAATGATGAAGGCTCGTCATCAGATGGGAGCACCTCGTATGAGAGCGAGGTACTAACACTGAGTCCATGGAAGAGACCTCGTGGTGAGGAAGAAGATGATCTAGACTTTGATCCGAAGGGCAAGGCATGAGGTTCTCGCGCGGAGCCACGAGTGCCTCTGCAAGATGATACTAAACACTCAAGGCGCGAGGTACGTAGATGAAGCAGTGCATGTTAATTGACACAATGTTCGGGGCCTCGCGCAAGTATATAACTAATGCGAGTTCTTGTCCTCGACAGATACCGCTGGTGCCTCTTTGTTTGGAGTACCCTGATGATGGTGGAGAAGGGGCGGAGGAGGAAGCACCTGGTCCCTCCTCGGGCACTTCTTCAACTGCAACGACTGGTAGCAAGAACAAGTCAAACTTGAAGAGGGGCCAACACAGGAGGCATCAGATTAGCAAGAAGAAAGTGCATTTGATACACAAGATAGGGCTGAAAGGACAGCCCTTGGAGTCAATTGTCATCATCGACACCTTTAGCAACTAGTGTTCCTATATAGTCTGGGAGAAGGTGCCTATAACATATGATGATTGGAGGAAAGTCCCCAAGGACATCAAGGGAAATGTGTGGGGAGAGGTGAAGAGGCGGTTCACGTATCCACCGGAGGGCTATGATGAAGACAAATGCATGAGGCATGCGCTGTTTGTTGCAGGCAAAGCGCTTCGCAACTTTAGGTCCATGCTCAATTGAGAGTATGTGCAGACAGGGAGGACACCATTCGAAGACTACAACTTCATCAAGTGTGACGTCTAGGAAGAGTTCGTCATGAAACAATCGACCAAAGAAGCAAAGGCCAAGGGCAAGAAGCTCTTTGAGCTAGCAAAGAGGAACGAACTCCACCACTACCTAGGCATGACAGGGTACGCCACTAAGACGGTGAAGTGGCGGCGGGAAGAAAGGGAGGCAGTTGAGGCCGGGCAGCCGAATCCATCATAGGGTGTCGATGAGAGGTCACGTAACTACCTCTATGCCCGCAAGCCGAAAAAGCTAAAGGAGGGCAGGACCAAGTACAACGAGCCGAAGGTCGAGGAGGTGGAGAAGAGGATCTTGGAGGTCTCTATGGCCGAGAAGAGTGGGTCGTTCAAACCTCACCAAGAGAGGGACATACTAACCGAGGCATTGGGAAACCACGAGCACCCATCGTTGTCTCCCCCGGGTGACCCGGGTGATGATGACAACGACGGTGGTGGCGGCGATGGCAACGACAATGCTGGTGGCTCAGGCACCAGTCCTCCAGGTAGTCCACCTCCCGACAATAGCAATCCATAGGGAGGCACAGGGGCAGCATCGGACGATGTGACACCACCGCCTGCAAGTGGTTCAAACTAGGGCTCAAACCAATGTCCTCCCCCGCCGAGGAAGCCTGCAGATGAAGAGGAGGCCATACCACCGAACCATACCAAATCGAGTTGGGTGGCCTATCAAACAGCCGACGAGCACCCATACTCAACTACGTTTGAAAGGTATGGTACTAGCTAGCATAGTCAATCTATAATTCATTTTGAGATGCTATCTGCTTTTTCCACTCCCTAACATCTCAAGCCCCGGTGTTGTAGGCTAAAAACACCGCCGTCGTTTTGACCCCGGTCGGATGATTGCCCCGAAAACTACGAGCATGAGAAGTTCATGTTGACCTTGGGCGACCTCCTTAAAGAGAAGTGGGAGGTAAGGAGGTCCATCTGTGGTACATGGAAGCAACGAAAGTGGGCCTGGAAAACTTCGTCCTCAACATTCTGGCAGAGTACTTCCACATGCCAACGGATGGTGAAGTCATCGTAGATTTCCATGACATGCATAGACTACTACGGCGAAAGGACCTTGACGGTCACCATATTTGCCCTGTAAGTTAATTATGATTTTGACACTACTGCATCGATGTAGGTACTTTAGGAACAAACTAGTAATGCTATGATGAATTTTCCTTGCCGGATGCAGGCCTATGTAAGCAAGGAATTGGGTAAGGATATTCTCTCTCTCTTCGACGCTTCTTACAAAGAGAACCATCGTGGGTTACATATACCAGACACTCATGAGCTGGTGAACTTGAACCCGGAGGAGAGAAAGAAATACAGGGAAGATCTGGTAATCAAATATAAGTATCGGGTGGGAATATACATCTATGAGGCCACGAAGAAGATCCGAGGTAATGGGTGTGTCATGGCCGCCCACCAGTTCGGGTAAGTCCAAAAGATACTTGGAACATATATATAGCAACTGAGATCATGACTTCTCATATTTGAACATTTCAAATTTGTATTGTGTGTAGGCCACTGGATTGCATTTATAATATATCCTCAGGATGGAAAGGCCTGTATATTTGACTCCTTGCGGGACACAAACAAAGCAGAGTACAAGCACTTTGAAAGCTGTTCGAGATAGTTAGTGACGGAACTTATTCATTTACAGTTAACATACTTGTTGAAATTGTCGTTGACACTGGTGGTTTTTCGTACGACGCTTATAAAAAGTACATGAAAGATCCCGACTGCTATGATCGGAGATCTGAGAAGAAAAGATCAAGAATGGCACGTAATTAAAAGTCAGGCGTGAGTTCCCGGTAAGTACCAATACTACTACTCTATTACTACTACTGCTGCTCTTCTCCTAGTACTCCTGCTACTTCTCCTCCTCCTCTTCCTCCTACTGCTCTACTCTACTCTACTCTACTCACTACTACTCCTACTGATTGTTTATTATATATGGCCTAATGATTATTTATTATACATCGTGCAGTGCGTCAAACAACCCTATGGCTGAGTTCTACGTGGATTCTACGTTTGCGAGTACCTGAGGACGTGCAGTAAATTCAGCAGCAGCTGGCGGCAGCTCAAGAAAGCACAAGACTAGTGGTGAAGGGAGAAGGTCGACCAAGACTTCAGTCAAACATTAGCAGACATATATAAGTTTGTTACAGAGCGCGCGCATGAAGGAAAACGTTCTTCAACTGGGAAAGCGAGTTAGCGCAGGATCCAAAATTCAAGGGCATCAGAAATTGGAGCGACAAGTTACGAATCTCGGATTAAAATCTGTCGGACCTCTTTTCTGATAAAAAATAATATGTATGAATGACCTTAGTTACTCATGTACGAATGATTTGTGTTTGTGAAACAATGATGAAGACATCACTAATGTAATAACTTAATATTGGTTCGTCGAACGAGAATGAATGTAATATATGTTTGTCATCTATTTTCTGCTTATGTATGTTTTCATTAGCGAAATTTTAAATTCAAATTTGAAAAACATTTTTTTAAATCTAAAAATCATTAACCGAGACGGGAAGTAATAAAAACCGTCTCGATTAAAACCTTAAACCAGGCGGGCGTCTTTAGTGAACCGTCTCGGTTAAAATCTTAACCGAGACGGATGATTTACGACAACCGCCTCGGTTAATATGTATTAACCGAAGTGGTTAGCTTACGATACCTGCCACGGTTAATCTATTAATCGAGGCGGCCACGATTAACCATGATCTTTGCACTGAAGCGGTAGGCTTGCTCGCCTCGGTTAACCTCTTTTGCCCGCCACGGTAAAGATTCCTGTAGTAGTGGAGGAAATGACGCAGCGAGCATTGGGGCGCGTGGACAGGACGAGCAGATAGGGTCGTTGGGCGAACGACGCGTGCAGAAATGAGCCGTGGGAAGCATCTGTCCGTCCGATCGTTTTAATTGTATCATTATCAATTCATCTTTGACTCTTCGTGTTGCGGGGACGTGCGGATAGAAGCACGTGGGCTGGGCTACGGAATACACACTGGTTGGCCCAAGCTGAAGCCCACAATAAACCGTTGTCTTAGCAAAGTGGTTGAGTGTCATCTCTCATCTTCTTTCTTCAGACGCGCTACGAAACAGAGCTTCCAATCAGCAATGGCGGACGTCAGCCACTCAGCCGGGGATTCGAGGGGTATCCATGCTGGAGCCGTGGTACGGCAAGTGCCATATGCCCATATCTTAGATTGTCTAGAAATCGAGCGGTCAAAACAATCGTAATGCCCCGTGCACACTAGTCGTTTCGTTCCCACCCTTGTCGCGCCGCGCCGGCTCCAGTCTCAATGGAGGTTTCATGATTCAGTTTTCAACACATCTATATTTTAGAAACAGTGCAGAAAAGTTTTATGGGGATGAAACTCTCTCTACTCCCATGAAACTCTTATAATCTCTCACTTCATTAATACGGTGCCACATCAGCACATTTAATACCCATAAATCTCTGATGAAACTCCATTGAGACTGGCCTTAGAGGCGACGCGATCCCCATCCAGCGTCTGCTTCCCTGCCACCCTACACTGGGCTCGGTTGAGCTGCCCTACTCCCCGCTCCCTCAGTTAGAGAGGCGACGCGAGGCTTGGTTAGAGCTGCTCTTCTGTCTTCTCCCTGTTACCTCGCTCGAGCGGTAGAAGAGGAAAGTCAATGGCGACCGAGGGTGGAATGAGAGGAAAAAAAAAGGCACGTGTGTCCTTTTACACTCCCGATTGCCATATAATTAGGATAGCCAAATATATCTGATTCTCTATACAGGAGATTTGTTAGACCGCAGTTTATAAAAATGATTATATTAAAATCCATTCTGATATATGTAGTCCCAATCAAGGTCTGCTCGGTTTCATTAGCAAATCTGTGTTTTTTTTTATTCAACTCAATGAGCAACTCTGTCGGTGAAGCAAAAGTTATTTTACAGACTCGTTTAGCAAAATAGCTCCACATGATGGATAAAAAGAATAAAATAACTATAATACCCTTTGCTTTTCTTATTATCATCTATTTTATTCCTTGTGTCCATCCCCTCGATTCTTTTTCTTCCCGAAGCTATTCTTTTTCCTGATGTTCCTGCGCACGCACCCGACGACCATGCACTAGGAGCCCCAGCAGCCCTCCTCCCTGTCACCCATGAGCCAAGGTAGTTGCGCCCTGGCGCTGGTGGCCCACGCTCGTGCCTTCGTGTCCCGCAGCTCCAGCCTCCCGGCCACGGGCACACCCCCGATAACCGCGCACTCCAGGGCCGCGAGGGCGCTCACGCCCCCAGACACGGTGGCAGGCGCACACTCTAGGACACGGTGGCGCTCGTGCCCCTGGCCATGCCCACGACCCTAATGGCCACGCCCCGTGCAC